>CM054063.1:34092278-35292278 GCA_028641055.1 Alopecurus myosuroides
ACGATAATTGGCTGGCTAGAGACAGCCCACCAAATAAAACACACTCACAATTTGTGGCAGGGACATGGAGATTCATTTGTTTGTTTGTTTTTTTTGCTGCGGGCGACATGGAGAATGCGACACAATTGATAAAGTTGCAACCCAGAGTAAATGCTTTTTTGCATCAACCCAGAATAATTGCTGCCAGTACTAAAACATCAACAAGTTGTGCGTCCAAAAACTGGTGGTGCCATAAAAATGATTAGGATTTTTTTTAGAACAAAATGATTAGGATGTTGACCAGCGACAGCAGTATGGGTGTGAATCCTGAGGGACCTAGAGTATAGGTACTATATATTTGTCTGTACATCGTCCACAAGTATGTGTACTTGATTATTTGTATTCTTCATTATTGTATATGCTCATACGTGATGTTGCCGAGAAAGTGATGGCTGTCCTATCAGCAGCATATTCTATAAAATACAATTATGAAGAATGAACTTGATCATCACCCAAATGATTAGTATAGATTCAGGATAAAATGATGGTCAAGGGAAGGATGCGAGTTAAGCAACAAAATCATTGAGCGGCAAGTATACAAAAAAATAAGTATAGCAATCAAGGATGTGTAGCCTAGCTTAATTTAATTCGCCTCTGTATCATGCATATATATAGATAGAAACTACCATGGAAAAAAATAGAAACATTGATGTCCAAAAAAGGCACAAAGAAATCCACGATATTTAGAAAGAGCGCATTTTAAATATCAGGTGAACACCACTAGTAGGAAAAACCTGTCAGAAGCGTGCAAAAAACCCTCATCAGAAGCGTGCCCCCCCCCACACACACTGTTGATATCCCACTGCTGGTATTTGTACCGATATCGTGTCTTCCGCACACGCTTACATGCTTGTTACCAAAAGCGTGTGCCGCCAAGGACACGCTTCTGATATCGGCATATACCAGAAGCATGCTCTTGTGAACGCTCACTTCTAATACGGTTTTGCAAATTAAAAAAAAATGATGCTCCATTCGATACTGATCAGTACTATATCACAGAACAGAGCATATTAACAGAAACATAATAGTAGTCATGCTTACTAGTAACTAGAAGTCAGCGGAGCATACTAATATTAACATAAAAGAAGTGAACTTGATAGCTCTCTAATGTAGGTAGCTAGCTCATGCATTTTCTCTCATTAGCTAGCTCATGCATCTTATCTCATTAGTTAGCTCTAATCTAGGTAGTTCTTGTCCTAAAACTCGGTTCCCTTACGGTATAGAGGGTCAGAATTCTTGTGCTTGAAGTAGATGTAGTCCTCGCCATGGTCGAGGTAGAACTTGCACTTTGTCCTGGGTTCCATCTCGTAGAATTATGTGAACTTTCTCCAACGAAGGGAAGTGGTAACTTGAACTACGTGGTTGAGGTGGGGCTTCCCGAGGATGCGCAAGGTCATCTCAAATGTCCAGTAATCAGTCATTGGAACCTTGACATGCTTCATGAAGTCACCCCTAGCTCCGGATGGCACGATCTAAAAAATAAGAAGAATTAGACAACTATATAAACTAGTAGCACAACTAAAAGATGAAGAATCAGAACATGAAGAATTAAAAGATGTGTACCGTCTCAGTTCGATACTCCAGCGAGAATTCAACTTCAATCTTCTTGTCCATGTAGTCGAGGCAGCCACAAGCTTCATAATAGTCCATTTTATGTAATTTTAGTTCAACATACAAATGTATAATGAAACCACAAAAGCATATACCTAGTACACCTAAATATACATCAAAATAGCATCACGGTTGAAAGGATAGTATGAGCACCTAGAAGGGGGTGAATAGGTGATACATCCCAAACGTATCTATAAATTTTTATGTTCATTACTATGTTTGATACATTTCTCCCATGTTTTTGTGATTACCCTGGAACGAGTACTATGCGGATTCTAGCGTTCCCGCCGAAATCCGCATAATATCAAATCCCGGGTTGTCAACTTTTGGTAACATTAAAACATTTCACGAATAATCCGCAACAAAAACAGAAGATACATATACAACACGACTCCAACGAGTCAAGAATACAACTAATACAATACAAAGATCCAAATAACAACGGAAAACAAAATAGTATCCGACTACGGATAAGATACAAATTGGACTAAGAGTCCTGAAGACAAACGATAGCGTCCAATCCCTGTCCAGACCAAGCCGGAGAGATTACCAAGCTAACGTCGTCAGACTCCAAACCTATTGACTGCATTTTGGATTATGCAGCCCCGAAGGGATCAGTACTATAAAGTACTGGCAAGATATGCAAACTAGAAAGTATGCCAAACACCTCACGAGCTATCAATGCTTTGAATTCCGGGAGAATGGCTTAGTGGTTGAAGCGGCAAGCAGCACTAACAACTTATAGAGACCAGCTAACTCCCTTCTATTAGAAAGGGATGAGAGAGCGCGACAAAACGAACTACAACTACTCACAAAGAACAATACCCATCTAGGGTTAACCCCCCTCAACCAATGCCAGGAGGTAACCCGAGGAAAAACTCACACATGTTGAAATAGTAATCTTGTTATCGCATAGGTTAACAAATATCATTAGGTGTAAATTGTCTGACTCTTGTTAGCCAGCACTTTCTCCAAGATCGTCACATAAGCGCGGACGATACGCCTTCTCGAAAAGATTTAACCCTGCAGGGATGCACTACTATAGCCACACACACTGAACTGTCGCGAGACTGTCGGCACAACACTTCACCTCACCACAAACAAGTCCAAGGAGCCACCTAGCTAGGTTGGAACCGCCTCGAGAGTCCGGCCGATGCTTCGAAGCGGACCTAGCGTTTGCGCCTACGTACGAAACGGATCAAAACTGACCGGAACTGTCCGATTCACGTCATACCGCGGAAACCTATATAATTGTACGCACATCGGTAACATACCATCATCATCCTCAATGTTGTCGCCATCATACCTGCAGAATTGGTGATGTGTGTACCCAAATGGAAAACCCGAACTAAGTTGTGGCATCCTGGACAAGAGTGCAGTGGGGCTAATAGGTTGCATGGAGTCCCATTACCTCCCACGATGTGGTTAGCACGCTCGTTCTTGGATCAGCGGACAAGAACCTTTTCCTAAGGCGACACCAGAGGGACCAAAAGCCTCGAGGGGTCTCCCGCCGGTGCCTTAACTCGAATTCAAATATTTTTATTGCCCCAAGCATTAAGATCATTTTAATTAAGTTGAACCAACCTATCGTACTAGTCAGGTGACAAAGAACCAAACTCGCCTAAGAAGATAAGCTTGCACTACGACTCGCAAGGCCAACAAGATAAACAAACAACAAGGCAATAGGTTTTGGAGGGAAGGTTATGTTGTGACTGCAAGATAAATATGTGGATGGGATCGCAACCAATAATCGTAGTACAAGGCTAGCATAATAGACAACGACAAACGTAGGTAGCAAATGAGGAATCTTCAAACTTCGATAGCAAGTGAGTAAAGCTTGCCTGTTATTCCAGCTGGTAGAGGTAGCAGACCTTGTAGTTGCTCACATCATCTCAACGTCCTATCCGGGAAGAAACGAAGCACTAGACGAAACACCAGATGCCACGGTTACTACTACGGCAAAAGATCTAACATGATCCTAGTTTATATGCATGACCTGTGAGATGCAATGCACGATGCAACCTAGGCAATATCAATTAGAACCGGAGTCCCGACAATTTAAATGTGGTGTTCAAGTTATCTTACTACCCATCAAATTAAATGTTGGTTAACATGGAGACAAGATATCGATGAGCTACACAAGTTTAAATATAACCGGAACTAGATATATAACATCCCGACACATCCCATATTTAGTTGTTAGGTAAATTTGCTAACCAACCACAACCCAAAATATGCAATGCAACATGATGAAATGACATTCGTAAAATAGATGACATTTTAATGAAAATAGGGCATATAGGGTATATGCGTTAGGGTTTGGGTTCGCACGTTGGAGGGATGATCTTCGGGGTTAACGCCGGAAACTTTAGAACGTAGAGGAAGTAGGCGTTCTTGTGTCCGTAGTCAAAGTAGTCGTTCACGGTCGTCTGAAGGGTACGTTGCATAGAAAACAAAAAAAATTCCTACGCGATAGATACCCAAAGGGCCAAGATCTAATCTAGGAGATGAAGTGCAACGGGGAGAAAGAGAGTCTTGAGAAAACATACCCTCGAAGACTCTAAGCGTTACAAGATCAAATCTCATTGTTGGCAGAGTCGTACTCACGCCGATCCCGAGAGCGAGAAGATGTGCACCGCAATCCGGTGGTGCCTCCGTGATCGGTCACACGTTCAGCTCAATGAAGACCTCCATTCCCTCGATCCAGCGGGGTAGCGGAAGTAGAGGATCCCCCGGAACTCCAGCAGCACGACGGCGTGGTGGTGGTGAAGAATCTCACGGCCAGGGCTTCGCCAAGCCAGAGACCATGGAATGGAGCAGCAGTTGGAGAAGAAAGAAGGTGGGACAAGTGTGTGAGGAGGGGGAGCTCTCACCCTCCTTCTATAGGGGAGGGGAAGGCATCCCAAAGGGGGGTGCGGACACCCATGGGTGCCCCCACCTCTTCCACTCTTCATGTGAGTGGAAGCTCCGCTCACACCCACTCATGCTCCCATAATTTTCCACTTGGAAAATCCAAAGGTTTTTTTAATAAATAAATAAAATATTTTCATTTCTTTATTTCAGCATTTGTTAATTCTATTAACAAACATTTGCATATAGCACCTCGAATCATTTGTTAATTCCATTAAGAACCATTCGACAAAAAACCCCTTGAACTATTTCAATTTTCCCCGAAACAGTTTCGGTGTTGTCCAAAACATTCTTCGATATTCCGTATCCTCTCAAATGCTTCATTGAACCTTAAGTGTGTCACCCTACGGTTCGTGAATAACATAGACATGATCGAGACACCTCTCCGATCAATAATTCATAGCGGGATCTGGAGATCCGTGATGACTCCTATATATATTCAACGATGACTCTCGTGATCGTGTGAACCATCAACGTCGTAACTATTCCCTTTGTCTCGCGATATTTTACTTGTCCGAGATCCTATCATTGGTATCAACCATACCTAGTTCGATCTCGTTACGGAAAAGTACTCTTTTACTCGTTCCGTGATATGACATCCTTGTGACCTAGTCATGTGCTTGCAAGCGATGTTGATGTGATTATCACCGAGAGGGTCCAGAGTATATCTCTCCGTCATTTGGATGGACAAATCTCACTCTTGATCCATGAGCCTCAAATAAGACTTTCCGAATACCGAACGACACCTTTATAGTCACCCTGTTACGGCGTGACGTTTGATGACATCAAAGTACCCTTCCGATATTAGTGATTGACATGATCTCATGGTCTAAGGAATGAGGTTACTTCGTACGTAAGACATAACAACATAAACTAAATGACTTGATCGTATTTTTATGCTTAGGGTTTATGTTCATCACATCATTTTCCTAATGACATGACCTCGTTATTAACAACATCCAATGTTCATGATCAGGAAACCTTGATCATCGGTTAATCAACGAGCTAGTTAAAAGAGAGGCTTTCCTAGGAACGATTGTTTGTTTATTAATCACACATGTATCAACGTTTCCGGTTAATACAATTCTAGCATGAGAAATATACATCTATCATAAACAAGGAATAACATAATAAACACTTTATTATTGCCTCTCGTTCATATTACCTTCATCGTCGTCTTACAGGCATGTACCGATATTCGGGGTCGGTGGTGATCTTGGCGGGTTCCAGTCTTCACGGCGCGCATGGAGGTGGCCAACGCAAAGCGGGCACAGAAAATCTTGTCAAGGTTCCGATACTCGGGGTCGGGGGTGTTCTTGTCGATGTTGTCGATGGTGGTCATGCATGGTCATCGTAGTCGTTCAAGCGCCATGGTCGAATCTTGTAGACGGACACGAGAACTTGTCACGATCATTGTCGTTCAGACTTCAGAGGCGGTGGAGATCTTGGTGACCGTCACGGACACGGGGACACGGGCACGAAGGCCACGGTCGCAACAAGCAGGACACGGCAACACTCGTGTGAATACCCACAAAGGTCGACCGAGTTCACAAAAGATAACCTGGGAAGGGTAGCCGCATCACCTCCGCAAGAAGTCACACATGGAAAGCACATAAACGAGGAGTGTCTTTGATGTCCAGTCGCAACTAAAACGCGGCCACAGACGGAGAGGCACCGCACCTCTTCTTGCAGGAAATGTGTCAAACACCCTGCAAGCGTCAAGGAGAACGTCAAAGTGCTGCTGCCTGGGGACAAACTCGACGGGGTCAGGAGGAAGGCCGTGATGGGGAGGCGCACTAAAGGATGGAGAGGAGACCGTCGAGGTGGTCGGCGAGGAGGACGGCACGAGGGCGGCGACCAGAGGGGAGGATCTGTAGCGGAGGACGGGGTCATCATCGGCGCCACGGACAGTGCACGCTCGTGGTCGATGAAGAGGCACGACAGGGGAGGTCCTGAGGGCGGCGGGCGCGGCAACAAAGCATCTAGGAAGGCGTCTAGAGCGACGGCGCTTGGCCTCTCACAGTGAGCCGATAGCAAGGGTGCGCGTTGATGTAGTGTAGACACACGCTCGTTGGGAGACCCCAAGCGCAAGGTGTGAAGAGTGCAACAACAAGTTTTCCCTCAGAAAAGAAACCAAGGTTGAATCGACCAGTAGGAGGAAGAAGCACTTCTAAAGGTCGATGCAGCTGAGATGGCAGGACGCACTACCAGTTCAGCAGCAATGTGGAATCTACACAACACAATCAAATCACTTTGCCCCAACGAAGCGGTGAGGTTGTCAATCTCACCGGTTTTGCTGAACACAAAGAGGTTAAACGTATGGTGTGGAAAACAGTAGGAACAATATGAAAGCAGTATGAAAACAATAGGTGTTTTATCAGTACGAGGAAAATGGACCGGGGTCCACAGTTCACTAGTGGTGCCTCTGCGTGAAAGATAAATAACATGTGTGGTGAAAAAATTACAGCTGGGCAATTGACATAAATGAAGGCTGCACCGTAGTGCATATGCAAGACATAAATATTACTATGTGATTCATACGGGCATTACAACAAAATACATATACCGTCATCCAACTACATCTATGTCTAATAATCCACCCTCTGAATATCATCCGAACAAACGTTGGGTATTAAGTTGCAAGCAACAGATTATCGCCGTAAGCAAAGTGTGTAATGTAAACAATGTAAACTAGGTAAACACCATTGTTTTCTCCCTAATGGCAACAACACATCCTCCATCCGTCATGTTTCTGTCACTCGAGCACAGATGCAAAGGAGGCATGAACCCACTATCGAGCATAAATACTCCTTTTTGGAGTTACTAACATCTACTTGGCCAGAGCATCTACTAATAACAGAGAGCATGGAAGATCATAAATAAAATATGCATGAAGATAACATGATAGATTGATAATTAGAAGACATAGCATTCAACATTCATCAGATCCCAGCAAACACAACATGTAGCATTACATAAAGATGATCTTGATCATGTTAGGCAGCTCACAAGATCTAAACATGAGGTACAAAGTGGAGAGAACAAGCATCTAGCTACTGCTATGGACTCAGAGTCCAGGGATGAACTACTCACGCATCACTTCGGAGGAGGGCATGGTGGTGTAGACCCCTCCGGTGATGAATTCCCCTCCCGGCAGGGTGCCGGGGAGAGCTCGAGAACCCTCCCGATCTCGAGATGATGATGACGGCGGCCTCGGGTGTTTTTCGGGACAAAGTGGTATCTCCTTAGGGTTTACGTCTCGGGGGGTATAAATAGGCGAAAGGGCAAAGGCGGTGGAGGCCGGGGGGCCCACACCACCCCATGGTGTGGCCAGGGGACGCGCCGCCCTATGGTGTGGGCCCCCTGAGGCCCCCCTCCGGGTCTCTTCGGGACTCCGTGGAACCTTCACTACAAGAAAACCGGTCTCTTGCAACGAAATCTGTAGCTACGGTTTTTTTTCGTTGTGATATAATTACAAATTACGATGAACTTTCAGGTTGTGGTGATAGGGCACTCATATTTCCACGACTCTTTTTGGTCGCGATAAATTATCGTTTTGTTGCGGTAGAGGCCTCCTATTGCCACATTTGTACTGTTGTTGGAATACAAGCGCGTTTTTGCGACAGAGTATTTTTGTTGCGCTAGGCACTCCTTTTGTTGCCTTAGAGACATGGTATTCCAACGAAATAAGCATTCGTGGTGATATTCAGTCATATATTGCAACATCTGTATTTGTGTTGCGGTAATTACAAATATTGTTGCAAAAAAATAGCTAACTATTGCAACCAAATTTTTCGTGTGGCAATACCATATGTTTTTCGCTTCAAATTTATCCAGCGGCAATTCCTATTGTTTACTGCGACAATTTGGGTCGTATGGTAATAGGTTAAACGTAAAGCAACAATCACCCTTCTGTTGAAAAAATGAACAAGTTATTTTGCAACGACCATTCATAGACTAGCTTAACGGGCCTCATGGGCCGTGCCCTTGATCACTGTTGCAATTTTCTTTGGACTACAATTCATTTTTGGTCCAGTATCTCAGTTTGGTGAGCATAATTTTTTTTTAAAATATTGTTTGCAACTGAATTTCTGCAGCACTTAGCATTTGACTAATGTTGCAACAAGTGACAGTACTTAATAATCAATCAAGAACTCATATAAGACGCAATTTCACTAGTACATTTAGCATGGAAATTCAAAATTTCTAGACACTGAAACTTTTGAATATTTAAACTGAAATTATGTTATTACACGATCTTTCATCTATGCATGTTCATGGCAAAACATTGAAGCCAAACAGTGCAGAGACAACCTACACAAAGAATCCATGGTCATCATCCAATTCATCTTGTACCAAAGGAGCAACATGACCATCATTTATGTAAGCCTCATCATCATCTGTATCAGCATCATATTCGACTTGGTCTTCGTCAAACTCAGCAGGTCTTAAATTATTTATGACTGAAACATCAACGCTGGTTCCTTCATCATCATTTCTGCACCAACTAGTCATCTCATCAGGTACAGTAAATTCTGGAACTGTAATCCTGCATCGACGACATCCTGTACATCTGCATCACCACGTTCATCTCCTTCTGCAAGATCATCAAGGTATGCACCATTTAAAACCGAAGGAGCAAACAAATTGCGTGGATTCATTTTTATAGCACTTGCCCAATTAGGGCTCTTCACATCTCTCACGTAGAAAACCTGTGCAGCTTGGATGCCTAGAATGTAAGGGTCTTCCGTGAATCGGTGTACACTAGTGTCAAGGTCAATAATTCCATATTTGTCCCTCTTACACCCCTTACTATGATTTCTATTGGCAGGAGGCACGTCGAACCAGTCGCACTGTAATAGAACAACCTCCTTATCAGGAGGAAAGTCAAGAAATATGATTTTCTTTATCACCCCATAATAATCAGTACTGCCGGTGCTTTCTTGCGCATTGACTACGACGCCACTATTTTGTGTACTCAAGTCATGCTCTATTTCGGTATTACGAAAGTAATATCCATTCAGTATTGTACGGTTGAACACACGAGCAATTTGATCAGGCCCTTTAGCTAGTGTATACAACAGACTGTTGACCTTCCCATCTTTATGGAGTTGTGTGATCTGTTTCATGAAATAGAATATGTGTGAGTGTACTGTACACCATTGTTTTTTTATTACGAGAAACATTTATGAAAATGCTAAAGTAACTTACCCGTCTTACGAACCAACTAACAAACTCTTCCTTGTGTTTCTTTTTAGGATTAGGACAATTGTTGTTTTTGAGCTCGTCAATATGTTCCCTTCAAAAAGAAATGATATATGGTTACTTCATAACCAAAGTATTAATGCATATCATGATATGAAACAAATACATAAGTATCCTTACTGAATCCATGGCTCGGTTTCCTCGCAGTTTGTTATTATGTAGTGCCTCATTTGATTAAGAGCTTCCAAAGACAGTGATTCACGGGCAAAACCTTTCTTGGAGTAATCAACTGCACTCATTATGCTAATCCCTGTTGGTGCTTCATCTGTAGCTCCATCTGCATGGCGTTCGGACTGACTTATTTTTGTAGGCGAGCCTTTAACGAACCGACTGCAGAACGTCATGCACTCTTCAAGTATGTACCCCTCTGCAATTGAACCTTCTGGATGAGCCTTGTTACGTACATATCCCTTCAACGTACGCAGGTATCTCTCAATCGGATACATCCATCTATACTGTACATGCCCCGCCAACCATGCTTCTTGAGCTAGATGAATTGGGAGATGCATCATAATATCAAAGAAAGCTGGTGGATAGATCATCTCTAGCTGACATAGAATTTCTGGAATTTGTTCACCCAAATTCTCCAAATCGTCATCCCTTAACTCATTGGAGCATAAATCGGAAAAGAATTTACTGAGCTTAAGCAATGGGGTAAGGACATTCTCTGGCAGAAGCTTGCGCAACGCAATAGGAAGAAGTTTCTGTAATAGAACATGGCAGTCATGAGTTTTGAGTCCACTAAACTTGCACTGCTCGAGGACCACACATCGCTTAATGTGTGAAGCATAGCCATCAGGCATCCGTATGCTCTACAGAAACCTGAGGAGCATTATCTTCTCTTCCTTTTTTAAAGCATACACGCCTTTCTTCATTTTGTACTTATCCTTACCGGCGGGCTTTGCGTGCTGATCCTCCCTAATTTTCAAGAATTCTAAATCAAGGCGAGCCTTCATACCATCCTTTGTTTTCCCATCCATCTCAAGCAAAGTACCCAGAATGCTGTCACAAATGTTCTTCTCGATGTGCATAACATCCAAATTGTGCCTCACGAGCAAGTGCTTCCAATACGGGAGCTGGAAGAAGACACTTTTCTTCCGACAATTGTGCCAGGGATTAGTTTCCGGTCGCTTTCTCTTATTTGACCGCCCAAATGGTTCATGCTGAATGCTATCAAGCTCCTCTAGAACTTCACTGCCTGTAAGTGGCACCGGGGCGTCTCTATTTTCTGGCTTGTTGTTGAACATAACCTTGTTTCGACGCCATTTGTGGTTTTTTCGTAGAAAACGTCGGTGTCCCATGTAGCAATGCTTTCTACCAAACTGGGGCCATAAAATGTCTGTATGCTTGTGGCAGTAAGGGCATGCTAGCTTGCCTTTTGTGCTCCAACCACTCAGCATTGCGTAAGCCGGGTAGTCATTGATGGTCCACAACACGCATGCATACAACGTGAAATTTTCTTTAGTTGCAGCATCATATGCTTCAACACCATCCTCCCATAGAACTAACAATTCATCAATCAAAGGATGCAAGTACACATCAATGTTATTTCCTGCTGACTTTGGTCCTGGAATAATCATTGACATTATCCAGTTCTCTTGTTTCATACACATCCATGGTGGCAAGTTATATGGGATCAGAATGAGAGGCCATGTAGTGTGTGATATACTCATGAGCCCAAAGGGGTTGAATCCATCTGAAGCAAGGCCAAGCCGAACACTGCGAGCATCTTTTGCGAATTCTTTCTGACTATATTTATCATCAAGGCTTTTCCAGGCCTTCGAATCTGCAGGATGCCTCATTATGCCATCATCTTTACGTTTCTCCTTATGCCATTTCATATCAGTTGACATATCTTCTATCATGTACAGCCTTTGCAGTCTTTGAATGAGTGGGAAATACCATAGAACTTTCCGTGGCACTTGCTTCTTTGATTTACGGATCGATGAATCAGCTTTGTCTACGGTTGGACTTGATTTCCATCGAGACGTATGACAGACAGGGCATTCTTGTGCATCAACATACTCATTACGGAATATCACACAATCATTATAGCACGCGTGTATCTTCTTGTAATCCAGTCCAAACTCTTGAATGACCTTCCTTACTTGTGTGAGATTAGTAGGAATGCAATGACCCTTTGGCAGCACCTCCGTGAACATCCGCAGCATTAAGTCACACTGTTGGTCATCCCAGACACGCACTTGATTTGGTAAAGCTTCACAATGAAAGATATCTTTGTGACCTCCTCACAACCTGGGTACAACGATGTTTTTCCCTCTTCCAATAGTTTGTAGAATGCCTTTGCAGATGCATTTGGCTCCTGTTTCATTCCATCACCGCTCGTGTCTCCTGCATTAATTCCCACTTTTGTGGCCCTTATGAGAGTTTGGAGCATGTCACATATCCCTTCACCACCATCTGCAGCGTCTTCATCATCAGAATCTTTAGCCATGTTGTCCTCCTCGGGTTCACCATGGAATACCCAATTTTTGTAGGACGGATCCATCCCATTCTTAAGCAAGTGCATATGGATCTCCTTTTTAGTTTTATGAGCATTATTCAGACATTTCGTACACGGGCAAAAGATTCTTGCGTCTGGTTGAGCACCATCAAAACTAAATTCCAAGAAACTCTCGATGCCACTTCGCCACTCCACAGAATCTCTATCCTTCTCCATCCAGCTCTTGTCTTGTGACATTTTGCGTATCTCCGTTTAGCCGGTCTTGTAGAAAAAAGGAGAAGCATTAGTTCACACGTAAGTATTTCGAAACAACACATACATGAGAGAGACAGGCATAATGGTCTTTCAAGTAAGTAAGAATTGCAGGGGATTACATTAGACATTACTTCACAACACATCGTTCGATTTAAACTAACCCTTACACCTGAAACTGACATGGCTATGAAAATATAGAACCTAGTTCGTACCTGAATTCCTGACATTGCTATGAATATTAAACTAACACTTACAACTGAAACTGATAAAATAGACACGCATATGTGAACACTAGCAGCTAGTCTATCTAACAGCAATTGCAATTGCCATTAACTTCATCGAACCGGCATGATGGAAATCAAGGATTTCATCAGTATTGGTACAAACCTTGTAATTGCGTCTGACGAGCGGCGGAAGCAGCGGTTGAGTACAAGTCGGCGGGGCAGCGTTGGCGGCAGTTCAATAGTTTACGCTAATCGAATTCGGATGGCGGCGAGGTAATAGTGGCGGATTGGTCGGTCGCGCAGGGCCGATATGGCGGCGAAGTCGCCTGAGGGCGGATAGGGCGGCGTTGTCGTGTGGGGGCAGGGCAGTTTGGAGGAGACCGGGCGGACATACGTATCCCTTTGGCTCGCCCAATGGCCCAACCGGAGTATGGGCCTATTAATTGTACAATTTGTCTTCATAGCCCATTTGGCTTGTGAACAATATGTTTTTCCCTTGGCAATAACGTTCAAGTATTATAAATGCTATATTAAGTTTTACTAGTTTCATTTTATGATTAAATTTATTCATTTCTTCATTTCTAAATGCATTGTTGTGTTAATATTCAACACTAGTAGGAACAACCCTGTTAGTGGTGTGGCTTTTCTTCAATTCTGGCGTAAAACTCGTACGCCACTGCTATCTAGGTGTCCACTGGTGTGTTTCTGGACTCGACACAGGTTACTACATGATCATTGGCGTTGATGTCATAGTCCACATCACTATCCTATAGAAACTGGTAAATAAAAAGAGTATGCAATATTGACTAGAAGCACACAAATGGTATTCAATTATGAGATAACATAACAACCATTAAAAAAAATCGCATAAACATTCATAGATTCAACCAGATAGTACTCAGCATTAACATATAATCTAAAGTTCGCATATAGCTAGAACTCTCAGCTACAACCACGATACCTACTCATCATCTGACTGAATAATGACAACATGTGTATCCTTAGTAGGAAGCTATGGGAACATCATCTTCGGTGTCTTCAGCATCGTCAGGTCGATCGTAGAGGAAGTAGGTGGACACATCACATTCATCGAGATAGAATGTCAATCTCCCTGTTGGATCCATCTCGTAGCGTTCCACAAGCTGGCCCCATTGCTGACCACTGAAGTATGTTTTTCCATCCTCATGTGTGACTACAACTTTGTGCTGGTGGTCTGGCACTCTCAAGCTCACCAAGTTCACCTCGAGAGTTCTAGGGTGGTCCCAAATTGCAACTTGAATATGCTCCAAAAAGTCACGCCTGAATCTGCAAGGTATGATCTGAAAAAACAAGAAATACACATTTTTAGTACAATTTTTTTGTCAGTTTTCAAAAAGTAGATTGACCGAAAGTATATACCAATCTGTTTTCAAACCCCTCTGGTAGAAAAATGGTAAATTCCTTGTTCATGCACTCCTTGTAGCCACACTGTTCACATACATCCATTCCCTGCGGTGGTGCGTTGCATACACTGAATTCAGATACACATCTAACCATTTACCATTCAAAAATCAACTTAAATCTAACAATGTACATCTAATTTTGGTGGCTGAATAAACTTAAATCTAACAATGAAAATCTAATTTCTAAGTCGATCTACATCTAAAATCACAATAATCATCTAACATATAACTCAATCTACATCTAAACCTAACAATGAAAGGTACGACGGCCGGGGAAACTTACATGCGGCGCGACGGCTGGACGGCGTGAGGACGACGGTGGCGGTTGCGGCGGCGTTTGTCGCGGCGGCGTTCCGTCGGGTGTCGGTGTAGGCGGCCCCGTGGTCGAGGTCGTCCGTCGGTGCCGTGGAGAGGGCTAGGCTGCGGTGGGGGATCGGGGGGCGGAGAGGGCTAGCCGTGGCGGCGGTGGGGGATCGGGGGGGAGAGGACTCGAGTTCGTGTGTGTAGCAGTTGGTGTGCGTGTAGCAATCGATTAAATTAGAGTATAAATGGTTTTACTCAAAATTTCATTATGTGAACGGTGGCTCCACATTTGATCTTTCATAAATTGGTCCTTAATGATGAAGCCAATGATAAACCGTGCCCACCACATTCGATTCTCTCATCCTGGTTAAATGTTGTTGCACCGTGGTGGCGCATGCTGGTGGTCGGTTCGTCCGGTGGTTGCGAGGCTCGCCTTTGCGGGGCACCTAGGTGACGGATCATCAGGGATGGTGGTGAGGGTGTGTTTGGGATAAATCCTTGTCGTAGTACCGACATTAGAGCGGTGTCGCCATTGGGTGGGATCCTCCCTTCATGAAGGGCATCGTGTCTACCCTGCATCCGCCGCCCCGATGTGCCGGGGGAAACCCTAGAAGTGCGACTATCCATGTTGAAGGTGTTGATTGGTACTTGACGTCCCAGTGCTAGAACCGTGGTGGTAGTTTGTAGGTGGGCGCAGCGGTCGTTTCGTCTCGATCCACTTCTGTCTCCTTTTCTTTTCTTCTTTGGCGTTTATTGGTTGTCGCCTCAGCCGGCTTTGTATCAAAACTGTTGTACCGGGTGGTTGCTATATTAATATAGCGGTGATTCAACCTATTTCGCTAGAGCATGAGGAGAATATCCTGTGATACTAGCCCTCTTGCATGCTCCCATGGTACCGTTTCGAATAAATGAAGTTTGGGTGATTCAAAAAAATCTAGGAAAAATCATGAGTGTTCACATGAAAAGTTTCTACAATGTGTAATAATTTTATGTCCAGATACGAAAGTAATATTGACTAACCAAAAAGACAAATCCAAATGTGAATATATAGTGCATTTTTGCTGATTTGTACTTTTTGTTTCTCAATATGTAGGTCGAATTTGGACCTGAATTTTTTTAACATTATGTAGAAAAATTCTTTGGGAACATTAATATTTTTTCCGGAATTTTATGAAACATCTATAGTTGATTTTTTAAAATGGTAGCATGGGAGAACAAGGGGCTAGTATCACTCGATATTTTTCCCATTGAGCATGTGTGGTTTACACCCTTGTTTACATTTATATGAGTCATAAAATTCAATAAAGTAAAGCAAAAATGGTAAAGCTCAGCATAAAAAATAAAATGACATCATAAAAAGTAGTAAAACTAAAAAAACATAACTTTTAAATTGTGTGAGAATTCGGCAATCTAATATAGAGTCTTAACACGGTTTTTTATTGTAGCAACGGGGCTGCATGGATATATTTGCACACCGAAACCATCATCACTGCATTCCTATTACAGGCCAATTTCAGGGACATGGGTAGCAAACAAGTAGAGCCCTTCAGTGCCCTGGTATAGTAAGAACAACATCTTGTCACCCTGTTTGAGATGACTTTCCTTCGCCATGAACTCTTTCCACCCGCTGACGCACAAGCGACCATCAAGCTCAGAAATTGAATATGTCGATGTCACCTTAGTTTTCGGGTAGCAAACAATAGTGATGGTACCATTTCTTTCCATATGTGCAGGAATCAGATGGCTTGGGATTTTATGTTACATGCAAAGACTTAAAGTCAAGAGAAAAGCTATCGTAAAATAACCATGTTAAAAGAAAGGAAAATAGAACAAGTGTACACGTATTACTTTGCGCATAAGAGAAGATGTGTTCTTGAAGATTTACCACATGTTTATTGAAGTTCTCGTTGTTTGTCCAATTCAGAGTATGCAGCACTCCGACAACCAGTTGTGCTTCCTCATACTCTCCAGCTCTGTGGAACAGAACAATGTAATCCAAGTTTTCAACATCGTCGATCACTGTCTCCATCATCCTCCAGTTAATCATGGTCCCATCAGTGGTAGAGAGTGAGTCAACCATGTGACGCCTCTCAGGGGACATCTGGTAGTATGCTGTAAAAATGTAATACGCCTGAAATTAGTGGAGTACACATGCCGCAACCAAGTAATATAGTAATTTTTATGTGCACAACATATTTTTTTTGTATTAAGTAAGAACTTACATGGATGGATGATTGGGTCATTTCCAGTTATGACCTCAGTTTGGCCTCGACGTGTGTCAGTTTTGAATATTAGCTCCATACCATCCTTTAATTTGTAAACTATGCTAAATTCTTTCCAATATTTTCCATTCAAAAAGGTTATCCCATCAATGTTGGTAAGATCAATAATGAATGAGAAACCTTCATTGGTTATCAGTGTTGCTTGACAACTTGTGTTCTCCAATGGGAAAATAGCGCATGTTTAGGAAATAAGTTCTGATGTAGCAGGGATCACCTAAATAAGAGCATGTATTTTATAAAATTATGAGCCAGTAGTAAATTGGACTTACTATAAATAGATATATCCTACAAGAGTAGCTATTTGTACTTTTTCCTATAATTGGACATTGAAGCAATAGTCCTGTACTGCAAATAACTGAACATGCACTCATAGTTTCAGAATGGTACCCTTCAAGTATTGAAATTGCATGTAGGTAGTTGATAAAAAAACACGTCCATAACTAATAGAGATCACAGTCACAAAATTTTTGCTAGCTAGATCAGCTACGTATATTACATGAATGATTAACACATGACACAATGAGTACTAGGACCGATAGATATGCTACGTATATTACATGTGAATAAACACAAAAAAATCAAATCCCATTTGTACATGAGTAGATTAGAATCCTTACCGTCTTCTCCTCAAATCCATCTACAAGGGTTATGACGAAATAATCAGTAGTCATAGCCTCACTGCCACACATCCCGAGTTTGTCAAAACAAACTGGACACTGCGAGAAAAAGAATAAAAACCATCAGCCTGATGTGATAATCACAATCAAGAGAAAAAATGATGCGTAATTAAGATCGAGTTGGCACGTCTTTGCTTTGCGGCGCCATGGTCGAAGTGGAGCGTGCGCCGGCCGGTAGACTACTTCTTGGTCAAAGTCGTGTGGCAGGGCTGGCGGCGGCGAACACGTGGCGAGGGAGGCGTGTGAACGAGGCGGTTTACTGCCAAGGGAGAATAATAACACGCTGCCTTAGGTCAGGACGTGGGTAGACTAGGTAGCTGGGTTTGATGGGACAATTCGTGGCCATGCTGGCCATAGGGTAAGTTTAGTAAATTAAAATTAGGTTTATTATTTTAGGCCCACAAACAAGTGACTGCTTTGTACAACCTTGCGTCTATGTACCCATACGACACAGCGTAAGTCTATCGATTTCACACGGAAACCACTTCGACTCTGCTCCTTCCACAATTAATATTAATACTCCCCTTTTCTTCTCTGTTTTCCACTCGTATTCTCTACTCTCTTCTTCTTCCAACCGATGCACTCCACTCTCTTCTTCTTCCAACCGCTCCCCTCTATTCTTCTTCCAAGCATGGATGAATAGAAGTATTTCTGCCGCACGTTGAAGGTCCCCATCCACGGCGAGGAAACCATCGACGTCACGTACACCAAGGACCCTGCCGAGGTGCAGCGTATCGTAGACATGTACCAGCAGTGGATTGATAGCGGAGAAGAAAGGTTCATGGGTCTGGATTTCGAATACACATCCCACAGGTCGGAGAAAGACAAAAATATCGCCGTCGTTCAGCTTGCATTCCGCCGCCACGTGCTGGTGTACCATCACTCTAGGTAAAAGACATTTTTCCTCTTGTTTTCTGCAACTAGTACTCATCTAGATGTTCTTGTGATTGCTATTTTGTTATTCCTGGTTTTTGTGATTGGTGCTACTAGTACTTTTCTAAACTCTTGTTACTTGTGTACTTCAGTGGTGACTGGTGGCAATCTGCGACGCTTGCTGATCTTTTTTGTTTTGGCGGCGTCAAATTAGAAAGTGTTGACACCACCAATGACAAGAAAGTGCTTGCAAGAACCTGGAACTTTTCTATTCCGAAAGAAAATTATGAGGATATCCAAGATCTATACTTTGATGTGTTCAACCAAAAGAAAGTTGGAATGGCTACCATGGCAGTAAAACTTATTGACCCCTTCTACAAAGACATAAAGAATAAGGATTATCGGTGGCACAACTACTGGGACAACAAGAAGCTGGACATGGAACACATCAACTATGCTGCAATTGATGGGTTCGTCTCCCTAGAGTTAAACCGTGTGCTCAAGCCCATGAGTGACGCCAAGAAGACCGGAGAGGGAGGCAGATCATTGAGGGCGAGGGCGAGCCGCACTTGGCACTAGATCACTTGCTGCGGCGTAGTATATATGCTACTTTTGGTCCTTGTAATTAGAGTTTATGTTTAAGTGTCGATGAAAATTATTCGAGTAGTTTGAGCTATGGATTAATCTTGGTACTTTTGTTCATATTGTAAGTGCTATATATACTTAGTAATGCAAATTATGTTACGTGAACTCTGGTTTGAACTCAGTGACAACTCTCCCTCGCTGGCGGTGTTCGAGTCGGTCCCTCCTCGAGGCATAACTAGTCCTGCCGCCCTTCTCCTTTGGGTGGTGCGTCGAGTAGGGATGTAAGATGGCGTTTGTTATTCCTAAGAGGCACCAGCATCGGTGGCGACGTGGCTCTGATCTCTGTTTAGGAAAGACCTTCTCTTGTGTTTGGTTTTTGCGTCGTCTGTGGGGCAGTTCTCGGACTAGCCGGTGTGGAGTGGTGTAAGTGAAACTGTTGTTATCAACAAACTGTCAAGTTCATGTACTCAAACCACTATCTCCTATAAAAACCAGGTGCCCAATTGCGTACCCTCGAAAAAAGAAACAACTCTTTAACAATATTAATAAGTTCTGCTGAACGGTAACATAAAAAGGACATAATGTTTCACATAGTGCATCATGCAGTAGTACGGGAAGCAACACATAGTTTAAACAAAAGAAACATTGTCTTCACAGGCATAACTTAGAAGATCTTGACAACTGGGCCAGCTTCCATGGGATCAGGTCTGAGTGGAATGAGAGAATTCACCTTACGAAAGGTGACTTGTTCTCCCAGCCACTCGTACCTCTTCCCGTGACACCTTAGCACGTCCTGTTTACACATCTTGATGTAAAGATACGCGTAGTCTCCCTCTTCGTGAGACTGGACAATTCGCCGGTTGGTATTACCCAACTTGCTAAGGAGTACACATGAAACCATGAAAGATGATGGTCGCTCGTTCGGCGTTACCACAGCTTGAAGAACCTTGTCGGTGTGCACCCCCTTCTGCTCCTTAAGCTGAAGTATCACCAGATCGGAGACATGGACTGAGCATGCTGATTTTTCATCAACGTTTGGTGATCTTGGAGGTTCTTCTTCAACTTCTTCATCATCTTCTCCAGAGTCTTCTCCAGAGCCTCCATCCAGAGAACCATGACCATCTGACAGAGCCAGCCCCCCCATCAAATGACTCTTCTTCAACTCTCGGCTCCTAAAATGCAATAAGCCAATATGTTAAATGAAAACTGAAGTTCCTCATTCGTTTTTAACTTTGATATCATTTATTGCCGAAGAATCCGAATGGATATGAAATGTACAACCTATACTAAACCCAGTATATCATAACCAAATCTGATAATTACAATCCATGTAGGCATGCACGTTTAATTAACCTAAAAGGTACTGTGTACAATTATTACAAAATGAGATATGAAATTGCAGTTGAAATAATGTGAAGATTATTGCAACCCAAAAAAGGTTGTAACACCATAAATACGAGAATCTAGGATGATAACACACTATACAATTATTTCAACATTAGATATGAAGTTGCAGTTCGAATTATTACATGATGAGATATAAAATGGCATTTGAAAAAAATGTAAATAACACTTGAGGAATAAAAGAATAAAATTAGAAAGCAAAATCGATCTACTCCCTCTTTCTTTGAATACAAGGCCACTATCAAAAATACAATTTCTATGTATACAAGGCCGCTATCTCTTCCAAAGAGAAATTGATTTCGATTCTACCACATAGAATGGTGCTCATTGATGTGAATGTGCCATGCAACCATAGAGTAATATGCCACACATACAAAATATTTAATTAGCACAGAACACAAGAGTTTATTCACATAATTGTTTCTGCTATTTAAAAGTTGGCTTTCTTTTCTTGGTATTTAGAAATTAAGTTAGTGGCCTTGTATAAAATAACGAAGGTACGTAGTATATGTTGTTTGTAGCAATAAAAGAATTCTGGAAAAATGCATGTTACATATTCTTTTGAGTATCTCTATCGGCTAGTATTCCATGAATTACCTACATCATTAAATTCTGAAACACCTAGTTTGATCAGTACAGATTATCATTAGTACAATTTTTTTTGGGGAGAATTGCGCAATAGATGGGCTGTGTTCCATCAAAGATACATGATATGTACATTGATATGCAATTGAAGGTGTCTATGAATTGATATGCAATTGAAGGCATGTACAAAATTATATATGAAATTGCAGTTGAAATAATGTGAAGATCATTGGAACCCAAAAAAGATTGTAACACCATAAATTGGGATACAATTATTACAACATGACATATTAAGTTGCAGTCAAAATTATTACATTTAGAGCTATAAAATGGCATTTGAAAAAATGTAAAGAACACTTGAGGAATAAAATAATAGATTTAGAAAGCAAAATCGATCTACTCCCACTGTCTGTGAATACAAGGGCATTATAAAAAATACAATTTCTATCTATACAAGGCCACTATATATTCGAAATAAAAATTTGGGTACTAAAACTCGTCGGAAGTTTAAGATAGAAAGAACAGTAGATTCATGTGCAATTGAAGGAATGCTTCAGTTTAGTTCATACCCAAATCACGAGAACTCGAGGGCAATTGAAGGAACCCTGGATATCACAGACTAACCATAGCAAGTTCACTAAAACTAGATCTAGTTTTGTAAGAGGGATGTACCTCCGTCGGCGCGGCGGTCGGAGCGGCGGAGACGTGCCCCCACATGGCGTATTCAGCTGCTTCATCGTAGCTGTCGTCAATCTCCTTGTACGCCGCCTCGAGGTCAGATGGCACGGCGGCGTGGGATGGGCCATCTTCTCCGTCCCCGCTCATCGTCTTCTTCCGATCTATCTCCGAAGAGACATCACGGACCGCCGCGTCCACCGGCGTGGCCTCGCCGGAAGCAGCAGCCCCAGTGCCAGAGCTGGCCGCGACTGGGACGACAGAAGAAGACGGCTCGCCGACGACGGACGCCACCTCCTGAACGTTCTCAGCGTCGAAGCATTCCCGTGATCTCTTCATGGCGGATGGGAAGGGCAGGGGAACCGTCAAGGGTTTTGCTGTGGAAGTGGAGGGGAGGATGCGTTTTTTGGGTAAAAGTTGTTGCAGAGACGGAGGAAGAAAGGAAGTGGATATGCGTCAAACCGTCTATTTATGGAGTTTCCCTTTTGCTCTCCCTGTGACGCAAGGTGCACGGGCGAATCTAGGGTTTCTTTTTGTAAAGTTGTTTTTCATATTTTTTGCAGATAAATGGCTGAAATTAAACACCAAATTGAACTATATTCTCGACCGAAAGTGCCCGAAAACGGCTACGACATAAGATTGGTAGGCAAATTGAGAATGGAAGCGGCTTTTTGAGATCCCAAACGTGCAATGTTGTTGAAATGAAGTGAGGTTCTTGGAATGCATCATGTTTTCAACTTTGGGCATGGGAAACAACAAGTTGGCCAAGGAAATCCACGTTTTCGGCCGTTTCTTCCGCGTTCGAAGGCAATAAACCAGATCACGCATCTCCCACTCATGGCGAGGGGTAACAAGGTGCAGTCTTGCATGTGGAGTGAGTTACTTGGTGTGGGTTGGAAGGATGCCATTGTGTCGAGGCTGGAGAAGCAGCGAGAATCGTCCCGTTTAACGTCCGGTGGTTCGACGCCACCCAGCGCAACGGCGGCACCATACAAGTCCTGCAATGGGGTTCAAGCATTTTGTGTGTGCCCACATGGACAAGTGTGACTTACATTCTCACCTCTACAGTTTTCCAGGCATCCTAGGTGGAAGGAAGCTATATTCTCGACCGAAAGTGCCCGAAAACGGCTACGACGTAAGATTGGTAGGCAACTTGAGAATGGAAGCGCCTTTTTGAGATTCCTAACATGCAATGTTGTTGAAATGAAGTGAGGTTCTTGGAATGCATCGTGTTTTTCAACTTTGGGCATGGGAAACAAAAAGTTGGCCAAGGAAATCCACGTTTTCGGCCGTTTCTTCCGCGTTCGAAGGCAGTAAACCAGATCACACATCTCCCACTCATGGCCAGGGGTAACAAGGTGCAGTGTTGCATGTGGAGTGAGTTACTTGGAGTGGGTTGGAAGGATGCCATTGTGTCGAGGCTGGAGAAGCGGCGAGAATCGGCCCGTTTAACGTCCGGTGGTTCGACGCCACCCAGCGCAACGACGGCACCATACAAGTCCTGCAATGGGGTTCAAGCATTTTGTGTGTGCTCACATGGCCAAGTGTGACTTACATTCTCACCTCTACAGTTTTCCAGGCATCCTAGGTGGAAGGAAGCTATATTCTCGACTGAAAGTGCCCGAAAACGGCTACGACGTAAGATTGGTAGGAAACTTGAGAATGGAAGCGCCTTTTTGAGATCCCTAACGTGCAATGTTGTTGAAATGAAGTTAGGTTCTTGGAATGCATCGTGTTTTCAACTTTGGGCATGGGAAACAACAAGTTGGCCAAGGAAATCCACGTTTTCGGCCGTTTTTTCCGCGTTCGAAGGCAATAAACCAGATCACACATCTCCCACTCATAGCCAGGGGTAACAAGGTGCACTGTTGCATGTGGAGTGAGTTACTTGGAGTGGGTTGGAAGGATGCAATTGTGTCGAGGCTGGAGAAGCGGCGAGAATCGTCCCGTTTAACGTCCTGTGGTTCGACGCCACCCAGCGCAACGGTGGCACCATACAAGTCCTGCAATGGGGTTCAAGCATTTTGTGTGGGTCCACATGGCCAAGGGTGACTTGCATTCTCATCTCTACAGTTTTCGAGGCATCCTAGGTGGAAGGAAACTATATTCTGGACCGAAAGTGCCCGAAAACGGCTACGACGTAAGATTGGTAGGCAACTTGATAATGGAAGCGCCTTTTTGAGATCCCTAACGTGCAATGCTGTTGAAATGAAGTGAGGTTCTTGGAATGCATTGTGTTTTCAACTTTGGGCATGGGAAACAACAAGTTGGCCAAGGAAATCCACGTTTTCGACCGTTTCTTCCGCGTTCGAAGGCAATAAACCAGATCACGCATCTCCCACTCATGGCCAGGGGTAACAAGGTGCAGTGTTGCATGTGGAGTGAGTTACTTGGAGTGGGTTGGAAGGATACAATTGTGTCGAGGCTAGAGAAGCGGCGAGAATCGTCCCGTTTAACGTCCGGTGGTTCGACGCCACCTAGCGCAACGGCGACACCATACAAGTCCTGCAATGGGGTTCAAGCATTTTGTGTGGGCCCACATGGCCAAGTGTGACTTACATTCTCATCTCTACAGTTTTCCAGGCATCCTAGGTGGAAGGAAACTATATTGTCGACCGAAAGTGCCCGAAAACGGCTATGACATAAGATTGGGCGCGGTTATTACAACCGGTCAATGTGCCTGTTTACCAAAATAATTGGGCATGGAATACTTTTGTACCAACATTTCTAAAAGTGAACACACCATTGGTCTGATAGCCATTAATTACAAAGAGTAGTGGAAAACATGTCTGGCTGCTCCATGGCGTGGCGTAGGACGAAGATCAAGAGGGCAGTGGAGTAACAGGGGCGAAAGTAGGGGAGGGGAGGGGAGACGACTCGGTGGCAGTTCAGATAGGAACCATAAAAATGGCAACTGCCCCGCGGAAATGTACCCACCTTTTGTGGTAACAGACTTACAGGTGGGCCCAAGTATCATCTTCCTCTCGTATTGTCACGTCAAGTTCGCACTCCTCCTCTTTGTGTACCTATAGTTATTTGCTCCGAGAAAACCCTTTTTCCATAGTTCACCGACACCGTCGCTGCCGCCGCCGCCATCCATCTCTCGACCTCGCCGCCCCTCGATCGGCATCACTCTCTGGGCCACCGCAATCTCACGACCGCCGTCGTCACCAATCTCTTCATCACGCTGTAGATTGACCCACGACGCGTCGATTCACCACTGGTCCATCGCGGGCGGCACTCAGGTTAGAACTTCTTCTCTTGTGAATGCATTGCAGAACGATTTCAGTTCAAACACTAATTTTCTTTAAGTTAACTAGTGTCCTACTTGTCTAGGCAAGAAAGAAATGTGAAATCTTGTGCTAGATATAGATGGTAGCACGTATTTATGTTCGATGTCATTCATGATTGATTTGTCTGTTACACGTTTATTACTAAAGTAGATGGTACTTACATGTATCTGATTGAGATGTTGCACTCTACCTTCATGTAATTTTGATAGTTCTAGGTGCCAAATTGATGTTGGTAGCTGTTGTTGTGTGTGCCTTTTTCTAGGTAGGTAATTAGTTATGTTGAAAGTAAGACCCCTGGTACTCACACTGGCCTATCTAGGACCAGTACCTATTTTTAGTAATTTCCCTTTTTACTCTTCAACAGTACATTTGACTTGACCCCTTTTGTAGGTTCACTAGCTATTTTCAGTAATTTCCATTTTTACTCTTCAGCAGGACAATTGATGTGAGCCATTTTTTAGGACAAGAAGCTATTTCAATTAATTTGCTAAAGCAGTACAATTGATTGTCGGCACACCATTTCCTATTCATTCTAGTAGATTTTCTTTTCTGAAGTTCCGTACTTCCATGAAATTCTTGAATGCATGTCAAATTTAAATTGCACCTGTATGAATGTCTCTGAACCATGATGCTGCTAGACTGCATTTAGTCCTAAATTTCTAGTGAACCTTCATGTTTCTTAACCTCTGCTGTTTTGGCACGTCTGATAAATGTAAAGCAGGCGGGTTTGCATACGATGGACTGCGAGTTCCTCGCTTACGTAGATGATGCTTCATCGGACAAACAGGTAGTGTACTCAGTTTAGTTGTCATTTTAGTCAGATAGGTGTAATGATGTTCATGGATTGCTCTATCCTCTGCTGCAGTCACTGCCTAAGAAGTTCGCAGACTTGCTAGGGGACCGTAAACCCCGTGCACTGAAGCCGCTTGAGGTCGGCCATCGGCGTAGCACCACGTGGGACGTTGATGTGTGGTTGGACAACATTGGCCGCATGTTTCTCAAGCGCGGCTGGGAGTGTTTCGCCCGGACCTACAAACTGCAGAGAGGCTTTATTCTGATATGCAGTTACGACGGCCGCAATGTCATCACAGTAAAGATGTTCGACCTGAGAAGTTGCCGCTTGCAATACAACGCGACATTCAGTACATGTACTCTATCACCAAAATGTCAATTCTCAATTATATATGTAGCCGGAAATTGAGTTGCATTTCTATTATATGATGAACAGAGGGATCTGTTAAGATGGAGTTGGCAGACTTTGAGTTCTACTCCCTCGTACAAGACCCTACATCGGACAAACTGGTACACTTCATCGACCAACACCACCACTTCAGTTATTTAGTCTGACATAGTGTCTGAGCTATGAGCCTGTAGCTAGTTAAATTTGTGAATCAAATTAAGGTCTAGTAGATGGGTTGTAGTAGCTCAAGGGCTCTTCGTGAATATGTTCACTCGATATGGTAAATTTCAGCTCCCACTGAGAGTTCATCTTTTTGAAATAATGTGGAAAACACCCTCGTTGCTCAACTAAGATTTAGTATAACTGATTACTCGATACTACTTGTTTACATTTTTTATAGTACTCATCCATCATCAAACAGTAACCTTATTTGTTGTAAGCACTCTTTTCTATCTATTTAACTTTCATATTGCTGCAGGTGCTGCCTAAGAAGTTTGTGGAGTTGCTGAAGGGCCGTGAACCACGTGAACTTAAGCTGCGTGAGGCGGGCGATCCGAGTAGTAAGAACTGGAACATGGATGTGCTGTTCGATGCAGCTGGCCGCATTTTCCTCGGGCGCGGCTGGGACCAGTTCGCCCAATATTACTTCCTGCAGCGCGGCAGTTTCCTGCTCTTCAGTTACGACGGCGACGCCTTGCTCACCGTCAAGGTGTTCAAGCTGGACATGTGCCGCAGGCACTACTTGTACGACCACGTCGCTAGTACAAGCAATGAAACTGACCCAGATCCCAGGACTGATGAGGAGTCCATGGATGAGGATGACCCATTCGACTCTTCCATCATCTTCTCCCAGAGAGTTGATCTTGATGACGATGAGAAGGACCACGTCCGTGAGCTTCTACCCCCAAAAGATGAGTACATTGGAGTGCCATACGTGACTCGTTTGACGTGGACAAATGTGGCCAGATATGAGATGGTACGTATGGTGCCAATGCTATTTCTGTTTTTGAACACAATTTATGCTTACAACGTGTGCCTAACTATGACCTACTTCTTTTTGTCTTTCATCCACACGCTCAAAATCCAGAAACTACCTCAGTCCATAGCGGACAGTGCTGGCATTCCGTCTTCAGGCCATGGTGGGCTATGCCTCGGATCATCAGAGGCGTTCACCACCGTTCCATACAACACGGACAGGGACGGCCGCATTATGTTTGGCAGGAATGCATGGCGGCAGTTCCTTGAAGACAAGCACTTATATGAAAAGCAAGCTATTCTCATTACACTTAGGAGCACCCGTAACCGCCACTTGGACGTGAAGATTGTGATGCGGGCGATGTCGCCCTGGTTGTAGTACGTAGTCTGCCAACCTGGACATTCTCATTGGATCATGAACATATGGAGGTATGTAATTATCGTTCTGCCATCAGCGATGTGCTTGAGTGCATTGTTCACCAAAACCCTCTGATGTCTGCATCTGCAATGAAGATTACTTGTCTTCTTTATATTTTTAGTGGCAAATTGAAGTTTCCAGAAATAAACAAGGCGGCGGCAGCTAATTAGATGCATGAAATAATTGTTCAGTGATATTACATGACTCATGTGAGACTTCCACATGTTTTCAATCCTACTTTGTAAGCTCTAGGGAATAAATCCCATCAGTTTTCCCTCAATAGTTAAGAGCCTGACGCCTAGAAACTCAATGCAAAATATGCCTTCTAGGCAGCCGGCGATTGCATGCATTGTTTAACTGCTCAATTAGCGCCTTTATTCGCGCCAAGGCGTTGTGGTTGCTCTAATACGATGTCCCACCAAAAAAATTAAAAGCTCCCGCTAAAACGCCAAGTGTAGCGAAATTTTGTGTTCCCACCAAAAAAGAAAAGCAGTCACTTTAAATTTCCCGCTAAAGTCTATTCATAAGTGCACGATGCCCGTCCTGTTTCGCGATTGCATAATGTACGGGCCTCCTGTTTCGATTAGATCTGATCGCGCTCATCGTGTTCACAGCTCTCGACATGTCGACGTCGCCATCAGAGTCCATGGAACGCGAAACCTCTCAGGTTATTCCTTTCTAATCTACTTCTCGTCCGTCTCCGTGATCTCGCCGTTTCTGCTATGGTCTGAATTTCATGTGTGATTTTAGTTTGCCATGCTGTGGTTAATCGTATTGACGATGTGAGACTCGTTATCTATGTCAATAATGCCATGTAACTATTCTTTTATTTCAGATCTGCTAACTCACTAATTATTTGGGTTCTCACTTTTTCCTTCTATCTAATTGTAGACGACCGAAGCCATTTGGAAAGTTAGCCTTTTCTATCAGGATGGTGAGAAAAACAAGAAAATTGTGGAAGCAGACATGGAACAGGAGGACATCTGCTATATGGAGTTCATCAATTTGATCGAAAATGTTGGCTTCAGTGGCGCACATGATTACCTCTACTGCAGGCTAAATAATGGCCGTGGCAAAGAAATACTTGTTCCCATAGACCATGTTAGTGATTTGGAGCCATTGGTACGCTTGCACTATAATGATAATAAGATCAACCTGTGTGTTTTTAGGGAGAAGGCCTTAACCGTTGATATTGCAACAAAAGAGTCTCTGCTTGATGATGGAAGTGGATCCACCAGAAAGAAGCGACCGATCACTATCACAGATTATACTTTCATGCCAAATCTCCAACGCGCAACTCCTTCAATACAGACTTTAATAAATATTTTCCCCGGTAACTTTTTAATGCATTCCTTACCTAATCCACAATTTTGATAAACATGCAGTTAGGGATGCAACCGATAAGGAACAAGCTTCAAACGATGCAGAAGATACAGATTTCTCCTTTAGCAATGGTACACAAGTTCATTAATTCTTAACCAGGTTTCTGAATTGTGCACAATGCTAATGCTTTGTCCATTTATTGTTAACATTTTCAGGATTAAAGAAAGGATCTGTCTGCATGACAAGGGGTGAAAGTTTACTAGAGTATAAAAAAAGTCAGAAAAAACGTAAATGGGGTAATTTATTTTTGACATTTAAGCTTTGTCTAAGATTTGTTTTAATGGATAAAAACTACGATTGCTGATTTAGTACAAATGTTAACCCTGAAACAGGAACTGAATCTAACACTGCTGTGTCTGAAACTGACATGTGTTCCCTTGCTGAATGGCATTCCCATGCTCGCCGCTATCGCCCGAAGCTACAACTATAAGACGGTACTAGCTATTTTTTTTACATATGTGTCCTAATTTCTTACAATCAACTACAAAATAAATTGTTTCTTTGTGTGTGTTTTGGGATGTAGGCGATGACATACAGAAGAAGAAAGGGCGAGGTGTAGTGAAAGGTTTGAAAGCCAGTAAAAAGCGTCATGCCAATGGATCTGCAAAGCTAGGTGTTGATTTCTCTGATACATTGGGCGGTCCAGTAGGAATGAAAAACCGTTCATTCAAGGATGACGTGGTAATAATAATGAAAAGAAGGTTACCAATTATTGGAGTGAGGAGGTGGTCAGACATTCACCCTAACATCCATCGACTCATCGTCGCAGATATGTTGGTGAGTACAACATTTCTCACATGTGTTGTCTGTTTTTTCGTCCATAATTAATGAACTACTACTAAACTAAGTCTATCTATTTGTTCTACGCATTACAGGACAGATATGAAATGCCAGATACAGCAGAAACAGCCGAAAAAAATCTTAAACTTGCAAAAGAGCGATACAGAGGCTGGCGAGGAAGCCTAAGCAGCACTTACAAGGCATACAAAACAGATGATGCCAGAAGAGCAGTTGTACCAGAAGATTTACAAAAAGAAGAGTGGGAATGGCTGATGTAGTACTTTGGCACTGATCCGAAATTCCTGGTTATTTCTATACTACCTGTTTGTGAATTTTGTACTATCATGAAATGGCTTGTCTGACAAGTTTTTTTTATAACTGAATGAGCAGGAACTCAGCCAAAAGAACAAGGAAAACCGTACGCAGATGAAGACAAAACACAGAGTAGGATCAAAATCCTACTCTCAACTCAGTTTTGAGAATGTATGGGCCTACTCACTATGCATGCGTCGGTGTTCACTTTGCTTTAATGTTTATAGCATCTAATTGTTGCACTACTTGCAGAGGGATTCGGAAACTGGAGAAGAGCCAGACTGTGTTGCTCTCTGAAAACTGACCCACACAAAGAATGAAACATGGACTACAAAAGAGTCCAAGGATGTTTACGTGAGTTAACTGACTTAGAAGCTACTCTAAACATATTTACTGTTCTCCATCTTGGATGTTTCTTCATCTGATTTGAGAGTTTTTTGTAATCAGGACACAACATGTAAAGAGATTGAATAAAGATCAAAGGAAACTGATGTTCCAGTGTCAGCTGAACAAAGAATCAATATTTTCCAGAAAGCACATAAAGATATCGTTGATTGCAAGTCAACGCAGCCTCGTGGGTTCGGATACATGGCCAAGGTGCAAACTAGTTCTCAGCGGTCTAAGTTGCTGTTTGAGGAGCAAGCTCGGGCTACGGCAGAGACCTAAAAAGTAAACTTCCAGCTCACCACGAAGGTCACTACTTTAGAACAGAAGTTACTAGATGAACGTGCAAGCATGGAAGAGAAGATTAATGTAGAGCGGGCTGAGAGAGAAAATCTTGAGAAGAGATTAATGGAAGAGCTTGCTGAAAGGGAACAACTAATGGAGTTGGAGAGAAACTCAAGACAAGAATTTGAAAAAAACTATGTTGCACAGTTCCAGGCAAAGTTTGAAGAGCTCTCCGCACAGATGGAAAAGCAGAAGACGACTACACCTCAGGTGATAGTCATACGATTGCAAACTCGTAATATTTAGTTGTTTACTTGCGTTGCTAACAGTGCACTTTGTTTTTGCAGTTGTTTAAGAAGTCGAACCAGCAACCATCACTTGCAAACAGTCCTGCTAAGAAAATAATTCCTCCGGCACAGCACGGTACAGAATAGTCGAATGTATAAAGTAATTGTAAGTCACAATCTTGTACAATTCGGTACTAGTACATTCTGTTTTTTGCTTCACCCACACTATAGCGTTGCTGCACCCACCCTATACTTGCTGCAGTTTATGTTTCACTATGGGTTGTGGCTTCGTTGAGTTACAACAACTATTTTTGCTTCATCCACACACTATAGTCTGCTGGTTCTTATGTTTCAACATGTGTTATTGCTGACTAGACTCACAACTTCTTTTTTTTACAATTGATTGCAGGACGGCAATCAAACCTCTGATGGAAAAAAATAGCTGCACTAGATATTTCAGTTTGATTTGATCTTGATTTGATCCATATTGTACGAGAATTTCATTTGTATATATTATAAATAGCTATGAGAAGTATTATTTTGTGTAAATAAACATATTTTACGTACGGTTTTGAATATTTTAATTCAATACCCGTATTTTTTGTTTCCTTTTTTTTCTATAACGTCGCAATAGGTAATTTACCACGATAATTGTAGTGTTGCGTGAAGCCTCAGTCGCCACAACAAAGTGTTTTGTTGAAATAGATTCTCACCACCATGAGGGAGACATCGTCGCAATATTTTTTCTCCACCAAACTAACTTTGTTGCGATAGTTAATTCACGCCACCAAACTATGTTCGTTGCAATAGAGAATGCCCATACTTCTCGCCACGAAACTAAAATTTGTAGAAATAGAAAGGCGCAATGAATAGTTGAAATTGTCGTAGTTGTTTCTAGCTACTAAAATTTGGACGTTGAGAATAGTACATCTCGCCACGAAAATAAAATTTGTCGAAATACAATGGCGTCACGAAAAGTTCTAATTGTCGCAGTTGTTTCTAGCAACATAAAATGTGGATTTTGCGAATACTACATCTCGCCACGAAACTAAAATTTGTAGAATCGAATGGCGCCACGAATAGTTGAAATTGTCGCGATTGTTTATGGCTACTAATATTAAGGCCGTTGCGATTACTATTTCAAAATCATCTTTCCACGATTGATTGTGTGTGGCAAATCGTTTTTCCCACGCGTATAATGTTTGTTGCCATAGTTTTTTGCCACACAATTGGACATGGCAAATAAACTCGACTTTTGCAATGAAAGAGCAGGCGCAACGGAACACTCGCCGTTGCCACATTGGTCACTCGCCATATTTCGGTATTTGTTGCACTAGAGGTGTACCAACAAAAAACGTACGTTGCGTTAGGTGCGAGACGCAATGGAAAAGAGAGTGGCAATTGGCCCAGCAAATGGTTGCTACTGGTTAATTTTGTAGCCACGAATCTAACTGCGCGGAGACAGGCTTCTACCACGGAGGTTTTCGCAACGCCTCCCAAAACCGATTTCGATGCAACACAAACCTATTGCGACGATAGGCCACTTGTTACAACGACTATTTTCGTTGCAATAGACCGGTTTTCTTGTAGTGCTTCGGGAATTCTAAGACTTTCGGGCTTTGAATTTTCTAATTCCGAGAATATTTCTAGAACAACTTTTCTGAAACTAAAAACAACAGAAAACAAGGAACTGACTTTGTGGCATCTTGTCAATAGGTTAGTCCGGAAAATAGATAAAAATGACATAAAGTGTATAGCAAACATGTGGGAAACAATAAGAAAACAACATGGAACATCAAAAATTAAAGATACGTTTATGACGTATCAACATCCCCAAGCTTAGTTCCTACTCGTCCTCGAGTAGGTAAACGATAAAAACACATAAATTCTGAGGTGACATGCTACCAACATAAACTTGATCATTAATAATGTAAAATCATAAGTAAGCTGAGATCATATAACTTAAACACAAGCATGATAAATAGAATTTTAATTATAAAGCATAGCAATCACCTTGCATCATGATTAGTAACACAAATAAAAGATCATGAATAACAATGCAATGAAAGATATACGTTTGTTTCAAGTATAGAGAAAACATGTCAAAGTGATATTTCGCTAGTCCTTAAAAGTGGGGCAAAACTTAAATGTCAGGACACCTTCAAAGTTCATAGGGAAGACTAGAACAAATAATTAGAGAACAAGCAATAACACAGCATGTATCAATTAATAATGTTCCGGGACAAATGCACATAAAACTCAGAATGGCAACTATGCTCTCTTAACCATGCATAAAGTTAGAAGATGGAGACTCAGCATAAAAGTAAAAGAAAGGCCCTTCGCAGAGGGAAGCATGGATCACTCATGTGCTAGAGCTTTTATTTTATTAAACAGAGGTATAAAAAGCTTGACACTCCTCCCAACCATCTTACACGAACCATGGCTAACCGAATCCTCGGATGCCTGCCAACAATCATACACCATGGAGGAGTGTCTATATTTTAAGAGAGGTGTATGCTTATGTCAACGAATGGTAAACAGAAAATACAGTACGTCACAAGCCAACTAGACTTCACAAGAGCGGCTCCCATAGAAGGACACATCTGGGTAGAAGGTCATCCCTCTTTCTCTTTTGTTTACACAGTTATGCTTTGACTGATAAATCAAGGGAAAAAATAGTGAAGAGAATTTGTGTTATTAATTTGGGGCTGGGCACCCCATTGCCAGCTCTTCTATCATTGGATAAGCGGATGAAGCCACTAGTCCAGGGTGTGAAAGTCCAATCAACAAGTGAGATAAAGATTCTCTATTTAAGTCCTCGTGAGCTAAAACAAGAGCACAAAACCGGAGTAATTTTGAAAGTTTTAAAGGTAACACATGAGCAATTTACTTTGGGGTGGTGGTTAATTACATGTAGGTAGGTATGGTGGACTGGGAAAACTTTGGTTTTTGGGAGTTGGATGCACGAGTAGAGCTCATACTCAGTACAGGTGGAGGCTAGCAAAAGACTGGGAGCGACAAATCAAGAGAGCATAAGAGTCATAATCATGCATAGCGACATAAACATCATTAATCAAAGAATAAGTGGTACCACAAGTTCAAAAACTAAATGATCATGGAGGTATTCGTGACTGGTTCATAGTCATAAACATGGTGTGAGCATGCCCCAACTCAACCAAATAAAACATTCAAAGGAGAACACCACAAATTTATGCTTCAATATGACAAGAACAACTCATGATTCTTTCAATGGCACATTAAACACTCTCAGCTATTTGAGGCTAATCATGATACTAAATAACCACAAGGCTTTAGAACTAAAATAACATCTAGCATGGTATGAAAAAGTCTAGCCACAGTCTATACAATCTTCTACTTGCACCGTTAAAAATTCTACCTCAAGCAGCAGTTTCTTTTCCCAACAAGCACCATACAAAACATGCTTTAACAAAAAAATCTCTAAATGCTACAACAAGCAAACATGAGAGGAGTCACATAACACTACTAAAACTAACAGCTCTGAACAAGAGATGAAATGAAAACGAGAGCTAAACGGGAATTTTTGCAGCAACTAGAAGAAAACTAAGAATACTAGCATACCAAGTATTCAAACGAAAAAGCGGAGCGTGTATCTATCCCAAACAAAGAATGCTAGGGTCCAGAAATATTATTGCAGCAAGGAAAACAAAATAAAACAAAGGAAAACAAAAGAAAAACAAACAGACACTCCAAGTAAACTTCATATGATGTGACCGAATAAAAATATAGTTTCACGAGAAGTGACCGGATAGATAGTTGATGAAGAAGGGGATGCCTTGGGAATCCCCAAGCTTAGATGCCCTAGTCTTCTAAAAATATGCTTGGATGAACCACGGGGTCATCCCCAAGCTTTGACGTTGCACTCTTCTTGATCACATATATCACCTCTTCTCTTGACCCTTGAAAACTTCCTTCACACCACACTCAAATAGTAATTCGCATTAGAGGATTAGTGCAAAAATTAAAAATCCATGAGTTATGTATGCCACAAGTGATATTGATACTTTTTAACAGAAGCTACAACCACTGATGTTTCGTGAAGCAAAGAAATCCACTTGATATCGCAAAAGAGCAAATGCAAGAAAAATGGCAGAATCTGTCAAAACCAGAACAGTCTGTAAAGGCGAATTTTTTCGAGGCACTTAAGTGGCTCATATCGAAAAGCTTAAAGAGCAAAAAAGTTAGGTAATTAGCCGAGTAATAAGCAAAAGACATTTCAGGTCATTCTATTTTTTCTATGATTTATACGATTTTTTATGGTGGATAGCAGAAATATGTTTCCTGCGCAGAAATCCGAAAACCAACTCCAACTCTCGTCAACAACCTTACTTGGCACTACTAAAACATGAAAACAAAGATACAAAGGAGTTTCTACAGAAGTATACAACCACTTGACTCAAAGAAAATAGAGAAAAACAAAGCAAACATAAAACCATGGGTTATCTCCCAAGAAGTGCTTTTCTTTAACGCCTTTTAGCTAGGCCCAGAAAAGTGGAATCATGTATTTTCAAGTGAAGAAGCATCCAAATCAATAATTTACTACAAAACCCCAATTGTATAAATGGGTACCTTAGACACCCCTGAAGATGATTCAACATGCAAACCACTTTTATTTTCACTAAAAGTTTTATTAATTTTAAGCACGTTAGGGGATTTTGGTTTAGGTGCCTTGGGGACATACATAATTTTTTTCTCTTTTCCCACAGAAGTTTTCTCTCTTTTAGACTTAAGAGCTGAAAAGGTTGATCTTAAAGTTTCCATAGCCTCCTCTAGTTTACCAATCCTCATATTTTGACTATCATGGATATTGCTAGCTTCTAAAAACAGTGATTTTCTTGTTGATACTTACTATTGATTTATTAACTTTGCTAGCATTGTCAAGGAACTTTGGCAAATTTTTCTCCATGGAGTTTAGCTTTTTAATAACATCATCTAAAGTGATATCATTTTTAACAACCTTAGTAGGTGGTGTTCCAACTAAACTTTCAATTAAATTACAGGCTTCCAAAGCAGGTGTTCCCAAAAAAATTCCGCCTGTAAGTGTCTAGAACATGCATATACCAGATAGTAATACCAGCATAAAAATTCCTAAGAATGATTAACGTGGAGTATTTCTTAGTGCATCTATGATGAGCATCACTTATCCTATACCAAGCATCTTTCAAACTTTCTCCCCCTTGTTGCTTAAAGGAACGAACTTCAACCTCAGGAACATTCATTTTAACAAGGCTAAAAACAGGAATAAAACTACAGCTAGAGTAAGAACTATTTTGTGTGTGTTTTTTTTGTAAAGAGAAGCAAACAAGACAAAATAAAATAAACTAAGCAAAACAAAAACAAATAAAAGAGATTGGAACTGAGAGACTCCCCTTGCAGAACTTCTCTTCCTCCCCGGCAACGGCGCCAGAAAAGCTTGATGGAGTGTAGACACACGCTCGTTGGGAGACCCCAAGCGCAAGGTGTGAAGAGTGCAGCAGCATGTTTTCCCTCAGAAAAGAAATCAAGGTTGAATTGACAGATAAATTACAGTTCACTAGTGGTGTCTCTCCGTGAAAGATAAATAAAATGTGTGGTGAACAAATTACAGCTGAGGAATTGACAGAAATGAAAGTTGCACTGTAGTGCATATGCAAGACATAAATATTACTATGTGATTCATGCGGGCATTACAACAAAATACATATACCGTCATCCAACTGCATCTATGTCTAATAATCCACCCTCCGAATATCATCCGAACAAACGTTGGGTATTAAGTTGCAAGCAACAGATTATCGCCGTAAGGAAAGTGTGTAATGTCAACAATGTAAACTAGGTAAACACCGTTGTTTTCTCCCTAATGGCAACAACACATCCTCCATCCGTCACGTTTCTGTCACTCGAGCACAGATGCAAAGGAGGCATGAACCAACTATCGAGCATAAGTAATCCCTCTTGGAGTTACTAGCATCTACTTGGCCAAAGCATCTACTAATAACGGACAACATGCAAGATCATAAATAACATATGCATGAAGATAACATGATAGATTGATAATTAGAAGACATAGCATTAAACATTCATTAGATCCCAGCAAACACAACATGTAGCATTACATAAAGATGATCTTGATCATGTTAGGCAGATCACAAGATCTAAACATGAGGTACAAAGTGGAGAGAACAACCATCTAGCTACTTCCATGGACCCGTAGTCCAGGGATGAACTACTCACACATCACTTCGGAGGAGGGAATGGTAGTGTAGACCCCTCCGGTGATGAATTCCCCTCCCGTCAGGGTCCCGGGGAGAGCTCCAGAACCCTCCCGATCTCGAGATGACGATGACGGCGGCCTCGGGTGTTTTTCGGGATGAAGTGGTATCTCCTTAGGGTTTACGTCTCGGGGGGTATAAATAGGCGAAAGGGAAAAGGGGTGGAGGCCAAGGGACCCACACCACCCCATGGTGCGTCTAGGGGGGCGTGCCGCCCTATGGTGTGGCCCCCTAAGGCCCCCGTGCGGGTCTCTTCGGGACTCTATGGAACCTTCGGAAATTCTAAGACTACCGGGCTTTGAATTTTCCAATTCCGAGAATATTTCCAGAACAACTTTTTTGAACTAAAAACGGCAGAAAATTGGGAACTGGCTCTATGGCATCTTGTCAATAGGTTAGTCCAGAAAATCGATAAAAATGACATAAAGTGTATAGCAAATATGTGGGAAACAATAAGAAAACAACATGGAACATCAGAAATTAAGGATATGTTTATGACGTATCACGCGCTTGTCGAGCTCGTGCTACGGAGGGAGGCGAGGCCAACTCGTGGCCGGGCTTGGCGAGGAGCAAGAGTGGTTGGGGGTGCAAGGCGGCGGTCGGCCGGAGTTCGAGACGGTGAGGACACGGGGCGAGGCAGAGGCACACCATGGCTAGAGGAGAGAGCCAAGGGAGGAAGGAGGTGCAGTAGAGGGAGGTGGGTGATGAGAGCTGCGAGTGCGTCCGCCCCTAGCAGCGCTCCATCGATGGGGAGGGTCGAGCGCTGGGCTCGGGAGACAGAGAAGGGGAGTGATGGAACGTGGGTCTCCTATGCGTGTGTGTTTGTGGTTGGTAGGGAAGGACCCGATCGTGAGAAAAAGATGGAGGCAGGGTAGCGGATGCAAGATTGCCAAGGGATCCGGCTGGGGTTTTAGGGTTTGGAGTGGGTTCGTGTTGGCCTAGCTGGGCCGAAACTGGCCCAGTTCGGCCATGGCTGGGGCTGGGCTGCTCTCTCTCCCTCTCTAAAAACCAGTTTATTTTCTTGCTTTGTTTTCTTTTTTTCCATAAATTGTTTGGGCACTAATATAAATCTGTTTAAGCATCAAATAATTTTAAGATTGTTTTTAGAAAATAAGATTTGATGATTTACAATTAGTTTGCCAGTTTTAATTGCATGCAAATGCATGATGCCATGATGCGAAAAAGAAAACAAACAAATTATGATTGGGGAAACCCCCGGATGTTACAGTTTTCCACATGTTTCCCTTAGTTTTCTAGATGTTTTCATGAACTAACCTATAAACAAGATGCCTAGAGATAGTCCCCCTTTTCTGATATTTTTATCATTTAGAAAAGCTCTGAAGAAAATATTCGCCAAATGTCCTGAAAATTTACGGAGTTTTTTTTTGCCCGGAACGAAGACGGGGTCCAAAGGAGAGTCGGGAGGAGGCATGTGCCACCAGAGGGGTGCTAGGTGCGGCCTGGCCCTAGGCCACGCCTGGGGGTCATCTGGTGTCCCCTGGCACCCCCTCCCGTTGCCTCTTCGCCTATAAATTTTCTTTAAACCTAAAAACATCGGGGACGGAGAAATATTACATGAAATAGTTACAGAGGCGCCGCCACCTTGAAAGTCCAGTCTAGGGATTATGGAGTCCTACTTCGACACCCTGTCGGAGAGGGGGATCGTCACCGTATGCCTCTACACCTCCATGATTGCCTCCGGGCAGATGTGTGAGTAGTTCATCCCGGGACTACGGGGCCATAACAGTAGCTAGATGGTGTTCTCTCCACTTTGTGCCACCATGTTTAGATCTTTTGAGCTGCCTTACATGATCAAGATCACCGTTATGTAATTGCTACATGTTATGTTTGTCGGGATACGGTGAACCATGAGATTATGATTATTTTGTTCATGTCATATTGAGATGCTTCACTTATATCTTTAAAGAGTTTTAATCATGTCTTGCAATGCTCTCGATGTGTATGATTTCCTTGGCCAAGTTGTTTTATGCACCTCCAAGAGAGGGTTTATATGCTAGATAGTGGGTTGATACATCATAAACATATCCTTAATTTCTGATGTTCCATGTTGTTTTCATGCCATATGCTACATGTTTTCCTTACACTTTATGCCATTTTTATCGATTTCCTGGGACTAACCTATTGACAAGATGCCACAGAGCCAGTTCATGTTTTCTTCTATTTTTAGTTTTAGAAAAGTTGTTCTGGAAATATTCTTGGAATTGGAAAATTCGAAACCCGAAAGTCTTAGAATTCCCGAAGGTTCCACGGAGTCCTGAAGAGGCCCGGAGGGGGGCCACACCATGAGGCGGCGTGCTCCCTGGCCGCGCCATGGGGTGGTGTGGGCCCTCGGGCGGCCATCGCCGTCACCCTTTCGCCTATTTATTCCCTCCGATGCGTGAACCCTAAAGAGATTCCACTTTTCCATGAAAAACACCCGAGCCCGCCGTCATCGTCAAACCGAGATCAGGAAGGTTCTGGAGTTCTCCCCGGCACCCTGCCGAGAGGGAAAATCATCACCGGAGGGCTCTACACCACCATGCCCGCCTTTGGAGTGATGCGTGAGTAGTTCATCATTGGACTACGGGTCCATAGCAGTAGCTAGATGGTTGTTCTCTCCTCTTTATGACTCATGTTTAGATCTCGTGAGCTGCCCTACATGATTGAGATCATCTTATTGTAATGCTACATGTTGTGTTTGCTGGGATCCGATGATTATTGAATGCTATGTCTCTTGATTATAAATCTATCATGTTTTCTTCATGTGTATGTTATTTATAATCTTGCATGCTCTCCGTTGTTAGTAGATGCTCTAGCCAAGTAGATATTAGTGACTCCAAGAGGGAGTATTTATGCTCGATAGTGGGTTCATGCCTCCTTTGCATATGTGATCGAGTGACAGAAACGTGACGGATGGAGGATTTGTTGTTGTCGTTAGGGAGAAAACAACGATGTTTACATTGTTTACATTACACACTTTGCTTACTGTGATATTCTGTTGCTTGCAACTTAATACCCAACGTTTGTTCAGATGATATTTGGAGGGTGGATTATTAGTCATAGATGAAGTTGGATTACGGTTTATGAGTCTTGTTGTAATGCTCACATGAATCACATAGTAATCATCATGTCATGCATGTTTCATTATTTATCAATTACCTAGGTGTAATTTGTTCACCACACTTGTTAGCTATCTTTTATGGAGAGACACCTCTAGTGAACTGTGGACCCCGGTACATTTTCCCATACTAATAATACAACCGCTACAATTACTGTTTTCACACTGCTACAACGGTTTTCACATTGTTCTCATATTGTTTTCCACACCATACATTTAACCTCTTTGTTATCAGCAAAACCGGTGAGATTGACAACCTCACTGCTTCGTTGGGGCAAAGTGAATTGATTGTGTTGTGTAGGTTCCACGTTGCTTCTGAACTGGTAGTGCGCCCTGCCATCTCATCTGCATCAACCTTCGGAAGTGCTTTTTCCTCCTACTGGTCGGTTCAACCTTGGTTTCTTTTCTGAGGGAAAATTTGCTGCTGCACTCTTCACACCTTGCGCTTGGGGTCTCCCAACGAGCGTGTGTCTACACTCCATCAAGCTTTTCTGGCGCCGTTGCCGGGGAGGAAGAGAAGTTCTGCAAGGGGAGTCTCTCACTTGCAATCTCTTTTCTTTGATTTTGTTTTGCTTAGTTTATTTTCATGTATTAGTTCTGCCAAGTAAAGTTTCTAGCGAAAGTTGGAGTTAGTTTTAGATTTCTGCGCAGGAAACAGATTTATGTTGTCCACCGTAAAAAATCATATAAATTACATAAAGATCAAAATGACGTGAAACTTGTTGTGCTTATTCCTCGGCTAATTCCGAAACTTTTTAGTTCCTTATGTTTTTCGATCTGAGCAGATTAAGTGTCCCGAAAAAATTCGTCTTTACAGATTGTTCTGGTTTTGGCAGATTCTGCCATTTTTCTTGCATTTGCTTTTTTACGATGTCAAGTGGAATTCTTTGCTTCACGAAACATAAGTGGATGTAGCTAATGTTTAAAAGTATCAATAGCACTTGTGCCCTTGCAGAACCTATGGATTTTTTTTATTGTTGCACTAACCCTCTAATGTGAATTAGTTTGAGTGTGGTGTGAAGAAAGTTTTTAAGGGTCAAGAGAAGAGGGTGATATAATGTGATCAACAAGAGTGCAAGGTCAAATCTTGGGGATGCCCCCGTGGTTCATCCCAGAAAATTCTAAGAAGACTCAAGCGTATAAGATTGGGGATGCCCAAGCCATCCCCTTCTTCATCAACAATTTATGAGATCACTTCTAGTGAAACTATATTTTTATTCGGTCACGTCATATGAAATTTACTTGGAGCGTCTGTTTGTTTTTGTTTTGTTTTCCTTGCTGCAATAATATTTTTGGAACCTAGCATTCTCTGTGGGAGGGAGACACACTCCTCTTTTTCAATGAATACTCGTTATGCTCGTATTCTTAGTTTTTCTTCTAGTTGTTGCAAAATTCCTTTTTAGCTCATGTTTTTCTTGCATCTCTTATTTAGAGTTGTTAGTTTTAGTAGGGTTATGTTAGTACTCTCTTTCTTCATTGTTATATTTCTTGGAGAGTTTTTTTTAAGTATGTCTTGCTTGGTGTTGGAAAGCAGTAGTACAGTTTTCGTGCTTATAATGGTGCAAATAGAAGCTTGTATAGACTGTGGCTAAATTTTTTCATATCATGCTAGATGTTATTTTAATTTTTAAGTCTAGTGGTTATTTTTGTAGCATGACTTGTCTCAAATAGCTGAGAGTTTTTAATGTTCCATTGAAATAATCATGAGTTTTTGTTGTCATATTGAAGCATAAATTTGTGGTGTTCTCCTTTGTATGTTTTATTTGGTTGACTTGGCGCATGCTTACACCATGTTTATGACTACAATCCAATCACTTATAGCCTCGATGATCATTTAGTTTTTGAACTTGTAGTACCACTTATGCTTTGGTTAATGATGTTTTTGTCGCTATGCATGATTATGACCATTATTTCTCTCTTGATTTGTCGCTCCCAGTGTTTTGCTAGCCTCCTCCTGTACTGAGTATGAACTCTAATCGTGCATCCAACTCCCAAAAAACAAAGTTTTCCAAATGTGTTCACCATACGTACCTACATGTGATATTTAACGCCACTCCAAAGTAAATTGCTCGTGTGTTACCTTTAAAACTTTCAAAATTACTCATGTTTTGTGCTCATGTTTTAGCTCATGAGGACGTAAATAGAGAATCTTTATCTCACTTGTTGATTGGACTTTCACACCTTGGACTAGTGGCTTCATACGCTTATCCAATTGATAGAAGAGCTGGCAGCGGGGTGCCCAGTCCCAAATTAATACAACAAATTCTCTTCACTATTTTTGCCCCTGATTTATCAGTCAAAGCATAATTGTGTAAACAAAAGAGAAAGAGGGATTACCTTCTACCCAGATGCGTCCTTCTATGGGAGCCGCTCTTGTGAAGTCTAGTTGGCTTGTGACGTACTGTATTTTCTTACCATTCGTTGACATAAGCATACACCTCTCTAAAAAATGTTTTCGTTTAACAAAATAAAAAGCTCTAGCACATGAGTGCAGAATTGGATCGGTCAATGAGGCGATCTCCATGGTGATCTCCGCCTTGAGCTCCTCCGGGCCCGCGTGAGTCCATGGTGCGGGTTGTCCGGTCGTGGCGTTCTACGCGCCTGGCCTGGTAGCTGCGTTGTGCGGTGTTCCCGGGGCGGTTCCGATGGCTCGACCATGGACTGTCATCTCAGGGGACGCACCAGCGACGAACGTTCTCCGGAGGAGCTAATGGAACAGAACTAGGCTGGCATTGCAGAGGAGGGAGGATGCTGAGGAGGCGGAGCGTCTGGAGGCAGAGCATCGTTGCTCGCCACCGGCTCTGCCGACTCTGGCTGACTTCCTCGCGATGGCGGCTAGGTCTCCCCGGCGGCGACCGGCTATACGGGGCTCTCCACGGGTTCGCGCGGTAGCGACCCGGGCGCCCCCTTCTCCTGCTCCTCCCGTAGTGCAGGTGCGGGCAGGCCCGGCGCCGTCTCGGTCTCCTGTGCTCACTGGCGAGGAGAGGGGCGGATCCCGGTGGCGGTCGTCGTTCGTGCCCCTTCTTGGGGATACACGGGAGGGGAATGAGGGTTCCTTGCTCGGACCGGGGCCTACACTGGCCTGGGAGGCAAACCCTAGGCCTGCCAGGGTTGATCCGCTGGCCCAGCCCATTATGGGCTGGTGCAGACAGGATTCCCGGGCGGCTGGTGGGATGCCAGTGGGCCGGGCTCGTAGGCCCGTTAGCGTGTGGCTCTGGCTCCCGCGGGGCGCATGGTCGTTAGGTCGGAGACTCCCGGCCTCCGCAAATCAGATCCGTCGACACAGGTCTGCCGCGCGCCCAGTCACCCGAGCCCCGCCGCCGCCTGTGCTCACGAGGAGCTACCTCGCCGCTGTCTCCTCCCGATGAAGAGGTCCAAGGAGGACCGTTCCCCCCACCGACGTCGGGCTTCCCCGTCCGCGCGCTCTCCTCCGCCCTTGGCCACGCGTGTGGCTGCTTCTGCCTACCGCCCTCCTCCGCGAAGGTTGCTGGCTCGGTCTCCGGCGCGGCGGGCCTCTCCGGGGCGCCATGGCCGTGAGGGCAGCAAGCCAGCTCCGCGCAGCTCGCCGGGTGCTGGGCAGGGAGGGCTCCTGCCGCCGGGTGCGAGGCAGCCGGGGGGCTCTCCGGGCGCACGCGCTCAGGAGGCGGACCTGCGTGCTACCCTTGTGTAGCGACAGGGAGGCCGGAGGAGGGTTTGCTGGAGCTCCGGGAGGGTCGGATGGACCTGGCTGGTGGGCCCAGGGCTGATGGCCATGCAGCTGGGGTGGTTGGTTCGGTCCGTAGGGACGTGGAGAGTTTGCAGGGTGGAAGCTTGCGGGGGGGTGCCGCGCTCCAATTCGCATGACGGATGGCGTGCGGGCGACCGGGGCGGCGACCGACGTCGTGGTCGTTCGCCGAGATGGGAGACTCGCCCCCACCACTCGCGATTCCTCCAGTGGTACCTAAGAAGAAGAAGAACATGAAGAAGAAAAAGAAGAAGAGCGTGGACACCGAGGAGGCGCCGACGGGGGGCGCCGCTGGCGGTTCCGTTTCTCAGGAGGTGGTGGCCGATTGGTCGAGAAGGAGGGAGACGCCCACTCTCCTTGGCCATGGCGTTGACGCGGGCTTCTACTACATCGACTTGGGGGGCGTCACTCTTTCCTCTCCTGAGTTTTTGGCGGTCGTGAAGGTCCTTTCGGATCCTGCCCGATCACCATCCGTGGTGGTTTCCGCAGAGACCATTCGTGCGGCGTTCCTACTGCTCGACCCTACCGCACCATGGGTGGTTATGGAGCTTTCCCCGTGTGATTTTGCGGTGGAGTTCCTTCGCTGAGCCTTTGTAACACCTGGGGTGTTCCCCCTTAGTAGATTGGTTGCTTCCCTTTTTCTTTTTGCATCACATGCATCACATGCATTGCATCCTGTTCTCAAAACCATTCACAAATCCAAACCAATTTAAACTTTCAAAACATGTCTAAAATTTCCAATTGAAAGTTGCAACCTAAACAACTCAACTTGTTTTCAAATAGTTGGAAGTTGAATTTATTTCAATTGCTTGTTAAATAAAAACTCCCTTTAATCAACACCCTAAATGGAAAATTCAAATTCACTTCAAAATCAATCATAATGGGCATGATCCCAATTGTGGTTTAAGAATTAAAAATCTTCCAAACATTTTAAAACTCACTAAGTTTCATAGTGTTTGAGCTTATTGAATAAAACTTGTGTATTTCCCAAAATTCCAAACTAAACCCTATTTGGAATGCAACTAACAAATTAAAAAATCAAATTAATATTCCAAATTTTGAAGTTAATGTTAAATTGCTTTGAATTGCTGTTTTGCCAATTAATAAAATTTATTTATAAAATTAAAACCCCAAACCCTTTTTATCTCTCTCTCTCCCTCTTCTCTACAAAAAAATGTGTGCAAATAAAAAGGGAAAAATTACAAAACAGCAAAGAGAGAGGCAGCCAGCCCATTTCCCCTTTTCTTTCCCCTCCAGCCCATCTCCCCTAGCCCAGCAGCCCACCTACACCCCCTCTCTGGCCCGGTACCTCTTCACTGCGAGAAGATCTTCGTCCTCACTGTCGTCATCCTCTGTACGAACCACCGCAGCGCCGTGAGATCCTCCCCTCCCCCTCCCGATGAGCTGCCGTACGAGCTCGACTCCCCATAAAACAACGCCATCCCCCTCCTGCAACCCTAGGCCCTAACGTCTCGCCCTAGCGCCGCCATCTTCCTCCTACCCCACCTTCTCTGATCCCTCTCTGAACCTCCCTTCTCTGAACCTGCACGGCCGGAGCCTTCCCGTCAGCACATCGCCGCGGAGCATCGTCGACCGTTGACGTCGAGCACTCCCCGGGGCGGGAATGGAACAGCCACCGCCCCGGCATCCTTTGCGCCGCTTCTGGAGGCGTGAGGCGGCATGAGGAGGACGCACGCCTCCGCTTCCCGCCGCCGGCCGCTGCTGCACGACGCCATCGCCACCTTCTGCTTCTCGACAGCAGCCGGTGAGCATCCCCTTCCCCTTCCTCTTTTCTCTCCTGTATCCGCACCCCCACACGTCCTGCACCACTGTGGCACTCACGAGCACGGCGGCGCCGCCCGTCCGTGGCTATGCCGTCGTTCTGTCGCCGTGTCGCACCCTGTCGTCTGCACCTTGCGTTTTCAGATTCGTCAGACTAAATCGCGCAGAGTCACTTCATATCGTTTCGCCCACAGCTCCTATCACAAGTCGTTCGTAGCCCAGTGGCTTGGCACCACAGCGCGCGCACGGTAGATCGCGGGTTCGACCCCCAGTGCGCCCAAAGCGCCAACCTTTTTTCGCAATTTTCCGCCCGCGCGTCCAGGCCCACGCGTCAGTGGCGTTGGTGGCCACGGGGGATCCACACCCGCACGCGTGGCTGCCAGCGTGGCGCCTGGCCCCCGCGTTAGTGGCCCTGCGCGGCTGCTGCGCGGTGCAGATCCAATTCCTGCGCAGTTTTTTTTCTCACAGGCCCCTAACCCCTGCTTTTTCCTTACACCTAGGTCCTCCACAATTACAGAAGCACCCCTAAAATTCTTTTGCCCATATCTTTCAAACCCCAACTCCAAATTTAAAATGTAAAATATGTTTTTCAGTCAAAATTCAATGAACTTTCTGTTTATCACCTTTGTTTTGCAATTTGGACAATTAAAATTAAGGTTATTTAATAATCCTTAAAAATGACAAACTAAATGGCATAATTAATAACTTTCAAATGGTTGCTCCAAATTAAGTACTCAAAACATGAAATCCATCCAAAATTAAATGCCACCCTTGAATATCAACTTTGTTTTCTGGTTTGCAACAATTAAATTGGATAATTGTTTCACCTCTTAATTAATGCATTTCAAATTGGTAATATGCTTAACTAAATCATTTAAAATTGTTTTCCAACAAATAAAATATGTTTTCCATGCCATTTTGAACCACCTTTTCAAATATAAAATTTGTTTCATGTTTTGAATAATTATAATTGGTTAAATAATTTAAACCTTGTTTAAATCATTTAAATTTGCTAAATTCATAACTTGCTCAAATTAAATTATTTTTGAACATATAAAATATGTTTTCAAACCAGAAAAGCATAACCTTTCCAAATATGAATTTCATTTAATGTTTTGAACAAATAAAATTCAAATAAATTCATACTTGAATTAAATTCAATTAAATCTTGTTTAAACTTGTTTAATTCATAAGTAAATTATTCTAAACCCCTTTTCAACACCCTAACCCCTGCTTTTTCCTTACACCTAGGTCCTCCACAATTACAGAAGCACCCCTATAATTCTTTTACCCATATCTTTCAAACCCCAACTCCAAATTTAAAATGTAAAATATGTTTTTCAGTCAAAATTCAATGAACTTTCTGTTTATCACCTTTGTTTTGCAATTTGGAAAATTAAAATTAAGGTTATTTAACAATCCTTAAAAATGACAAACTAAATGGCATAATTAATAACTTTCAAATGGTTGCTCCAAATTAAGTACTCAAAACATGAAATCCATCCAAAATTAAATGCCACCCTTGAATATCAACTTTGTTTTCTGGTTTGCAACAATTAAATTGGATAATTGTTTCACCTCTTAATTAATGCATTTAAAATTGGTAATATGTTTAACTAAATCATTTAAAATTGTTTTCCAACAAATAAAATATGTTTTCCATGCCATTTTGAACCACCTTTTCAAATATAAAATTTGTTTCATGTTTTGAATAATTATAATTGGTTAAATAATTTAAACCTTGTTTAAATCATTTAAATTTGCTAAATTCATAACTTGCTCAAATTAAATTATTTTTTAACATATAAAATATGTTTTCAAACCAGAAAAGCATAACCTTTCCAAATATGAATTTCATTTAATGTTTTGAACAAATAAAAATGCGAATAAATTCATACTTGAATTAAATTCAATTAAATCTTGTTTAAACTTGTTTAATTCATAAGTAAATTATTCTAAACCCCTTTTCAACAAGTGAAACATGTATTCCACCTAAAATGTTGTGTACTTTCCAAATATGAATTTTGTTATCTGTTTTGAACAATTCAAATTGGTGAAAACAACAAATGCTTGTGTAACACCTTTAAGGAACCAAAATTCCAAAACTTAATAAATGGAATTCCAAACTTGGTAAACCTTATTTCAAATTGCACCTAAGGTTGTTTTCTTTCTGTTTTCCTCCTCCATGCATCATGCTAATCCACTTTCACATGTTGTTTAGTTGTAGAACAATTATACCAACCTTAACTCATGGACCTTTCCATATGCCATCCAAATTGCATATGGGTCCATTTAAACATGTTATCTTGTCAACTAGTTTATCTTGATGCATCAATTAAATTGTCATGCATCCATATCTTGATCATGCTGGATCTTTTGCCGTAGTAGTAATTGTTGCATCCGGTGTTTGTTCGAGGTTCGTTGCTTCTTCCCGGATAGGACGTTGAGATGATGTGAGCAACGACAAGTTCTGTGGATGTACCTCTACTTGCTGGATTCCAGGCAAGTATACTCACTTGCTGCCAAATGGCTGCCTTTCATCACTTGTTACCGATTCTTCCCGTTGTTCTTATTCTAGCCTTATGTTTCGATGCTTGTGTCGCGATCCCATCATATGTTACTTTGCAGCCATGATATAGCCTTCCTTCCACTTCCTATTAACTGTTGTTTGTTTACCTTGTTGGCCCTCGTGTCGTAGTTGCATGCTTAGTGTTGTTTGCGCTCAAGTCTTGTTGTCCGTCTTATCACATGTTTAGTTTGATAGTTGGGTTTCCATTCAATCAACAACTTGTTAATGTTTTTGGGTAATAATAATTTGATGATAAGGCACCGGCAGGAGGCCCGGCGTGGTTTTGAAGCCTGCTAGTGTCGACCCTAATTAGGAAAAGGGTCTTGTCTACTGATCCATGATGAGCGCACTAACCGCATGTGGGAAGCGAGTATGGGCGCCCCCCTCAATTTGATTCGATTCGCATCTCGTCCAAATCGCCTCATTTAGTTCGGGTTTTCCATTTGCCGCATGCATGATCTTGCGAACCCAGGCCAGGGTGGAACTTTTGTAGTCGGCATTTAGGGAGACACGTTCTTACAGTGCTATGAGGGTCCCCTTTTCTTCGTGGGGCTTGATTAGCCGTGCGCTCAACTGCACGGGGTTCTTTGGGCTTGATGCGAAGCAGAGTTGGGTTGTGTTGAGTACCTCGCTTGGTGGGTTTGATCCCCGTCTGGCGGGTTATTCTTACGTGTACGGCCAAATTGGTGCACCCCTGCAGGGTAAATCTTCTCGAGAAGCCGTGTTTTCCGTGGTTATGGATGACTTGGTGAAAGTACTGGCTAACAAGTACTCAGAACAACTTACACCTAACTAATGATACTTGACTAGTAAAAGTCTTATTGACACAATAACTTGAACCATCATTAATCCAACAGTGTGAGTTTATCCTTGGGTTGCTTCCTTAGTAGGGGGTAACATTGGATGGGTTTGTTTGGGTGGTTAGTACTAGTTGGTTACGATACGCTATCTTATCCCCCTCTTTTAGCCGGATGTTGTAGTGAGTCTCTGTAGCTGGTTAGTGCAGCCCGCTGCCGCTTAATTGCAATAATCCCTTCCTTTCCGTTGAACCCAAAGTATTTGTATCTTGTGATGACTGGTTACGCCGGTATCTTGTGAGTATGGTTTATCCACTTGCCAGTACTTAACCGTACTGACCCACGAATCTTTTTCGTGGCTGCATATTCAACATTGCAGTCAACAGGTTTGAAGTCTGACGACGTTAGCTTGGGAATCCCTCCGGCTTGGCCTGGGCAGGGATTGGACGCTCTCGGTTATCTTTAGGACTCTTAGTCCAATTTGTATCTTGTCTGTAGTCGGACGCTATGTTGTTTCTTCCACTGTTATTTGGATCTTTGTATTGTATCAGTTGTATCCTTGACTCGTTTGAGTCTTCTTGTATATATCTTTTCTGTTGTTGTTGTGGATTATTCGTGAACTGTTGTAATGTTATCACAAGTGGCAACCTGGAATCGGTTATTATGTGGATTTTGGCGGGAATGCTGAAATCTGCATAGTGCCCGATCCCGGGGCGTCACAGCCTTCTCACGGCGCTCTCCTGGGGGGACTCGACTACTCTACGGGGATGCAACATCAAGGTCTCCATCGAGCGCTCCTTCATCGACCCTGCTTCGTGTGCCTCTCTTGTCCCGGCGTGGATTCGGATCCATGGGATCCCACTGGAGGCGAAGACCATCCCTATCATCGACCTGATCTTACAGGTGGTGGGTCGCCTTGTGGAGGTGGACGAGGCCTCTCTTCCGGGGCGTGGGCCGATTCGCCTGCGCGTGATGGTCCCGAATGTATCCAAGCTGGAGGGGCCACTTCCTTCGTTCTACTTTGACGGGGTGGACCAGCCTCTTTTTGTGGAGGTGGAGGCGGAGGGGGACTAGACCTGGGCTTCGTCTCCTCTCCCTCGTCACGCACCATCGCCTCAGCGCGACAGCTCGTGTGAGGAGGAGGAGGACTCTTCGGGGGACGACTCTGCGCCGTCCCCTGGAGATGGGGCTCCGACCTCTATGGCGGAGGCGCCCATGCAGGGGGGGTGCGTCATTGACGCCGCCCGTCCAGATAGCTACGTTATAGGTATCTTCTCCTCCGCCGTCTCTAAAAGTGCTGTCCACTCCCCCTCAGAGTGCGCCGGTTAAGCTGGCCCTGGCGGACATCTCTCGTCAGGTCTTGCAGTTGGCTATGGGACCCTCACTCTCAGTATGGGTCGAACTTGTTTGAGGGCCCGGGTTCTCTAGACCTTGCGAGCCTCGGGGCGGACGCCCTGCACGGTCTACCCTCGCCCCAGTCTGGGACGGAGGAGGCGACTCTGGAGGAGTGAGTTTGGAATTTGCCTCCCTAGACTCACCTCGCTCTCATGGGGTAGTGTGCTACCACCGCTCGCCGAGACCCCTCCTACTCCACCTCAGGGGTCCCCGATGAGGCTGCCATCCACCCCTGCTCCGGACGCTTGTGGCCTGGGCACGGTCGTCACCGCCACTCCCGTGCCTGGGGTCATGACTCGCATCGCCCGAGCCATGACGGGGGGGGGGGGGGGGAGGTCGTGGAACTGACTAGAGGTGGCGTCTCGCTGCCAGGCGACTCGTTCCCTCGATACAGGTACGTCTCGCTCTTCGCGCTCCATTCCCTCTTCGTCATCTCCCCTTTTGGTTCTAGGTTCTCGGTTCTCGATTCGGTCCCCCTTGAGATTTTGGAACAGGTAGCTGCTGACTGTATAGTGATTTTTTGTAGGGAATGTGGCCTGAGAGTGGAGCAGATTTAGGCTATTAGGTCTAAGGAGATTTATGAGGGTTCTATGGCGGCTGCTCGTGCTCAGGCGGAGCGCGAGAGGCTGGCGCCCTCGACGTCGACTAGCCCATCTTGGGTCACACTGGGGGCTAGTAATGACGGTTCTCCTCGACCCTTAGAGCTGGCTGCCCCCATGGCTCCTCCCCCGATGGGGAGGAAGCGGGGGCGGCCCCCTAAGGCGACGTATGGGCCCTCGACCAGTGGTATGGCCACCTCGGTCCCCCTATGGGACCACCCCCGACGGTGTTTCCCAATGAGTGTCTCCACATTTATTTAGAACATGCAGGGGTTTGAGGCGGATGGGCGCCATCTCCAGCTCTCCGACTACATGTGCCAGGACAATGTTGAAATGGTCAGACTGCAAGAGACTATTAGGCAATACTTTTCCATTGCTGAGCTTCAGAGGTTGAACCGCTTCAAATTTGGGTGGCATTGGCTTCCGGCCTCGGGACACTCAGGGGGGATCCTCCATGGTGCTAAGGAGGATACCTTTCAGGTGGATGACATGGAATGTGGGGAATTTTTCGTGAGCATGCCGCTCACCCATAGACGATCTAATCTCCGATTGGAGGTTATCATTGTTTATGGACCCGTGGACCATAGGCGGTCCCTGAGTTCCTGGTGGAGTTGATGGCGAAAGTGGAGCGGTGCCCCATCCCGGTAGTCGTGGCAGGGGACTTTAACATAATTAGGTCCCCGGATGACAAGAGCTCGGACATTGTGGATCTTCAAAGGATGAGGATGTTCAATGGCTTCATTGCGGACCTGGCTCTCCATGAGATCAAGCGGGTGGGGGCCCGGTATACCTGGACCAATAATCGGGTAGACCTTATTCGGAGCACCCTGGATCGCGTTTTAGTTTCAGCTGAGTGAGAAATTGCCTTCCCACTCTGCTCTCTGCGTGCCCTCACCCGGGTTGGCTCAGATCACACTCCCCTCCTTTTCTCCTCTGGAGGGGGGTCACGTCGAGGCCTAACCGGTTCCACTTTGAGGAGTTCTGGCTCGAGCAGTCGGGCTTTGTGGAAGCGGTGGGCCTCAAATGGGATGCAGCGGTAGGCTCACCGCCTCGTGTTTATAATGCGGTGGATGTCTGGCACCATTGTGCTAAGATGATCCGCAAATTTATGCGCGGGTGGGGAGCGAATGTGGGGGCGGACCTCCAGCGACACAAAGCCGTGCTTCTTACCCAGATTCAAACGCTCTACTCAGTGGCTGATTCGGCGGGCCTGTCCACGGATGAGTGGCTACAACGGTATGCACTAGAGGCATCGTTGATGAATGTGTATAAAGGGGAGGAAATCTTCTGGCACCAGTGTAGCCGTCAGAAATGGTTGTTGTTGGGAGACGCAAATACTGCATACTTCCATGCTATTGCTAACGGGAGGCATTGGAAATGCTCCATCCCGTGGCTGTGGGCGGACGGCCACCTCCTGGAGGAGGCGCAGGAGCTGTCTGCCCACATTTACTCCTTCTTTAAGGAGCTCTTCACGGAAGGTCCCTAGCCGGGAATCTCACTATCTCGGTATCTTTGACGATTCGACACTTTGGTCTCGCATGATGAGAATGCAGGCCTTATGGCCCCCTTTATGCCGGAGGAGGTTAGGTTCGCTGTTATGGACATGAAGGCGAGTTCTGCACCTGGGCCTGATGGCCTACCAATTTCTTTCTTTCAATGATTTTGGGGCCATCTTCAGGCAGTGATTATGCCAATGTTCCAAGAGTTTTATATTGGGACATTGGTGATGTCACGCCTGAACTTTGGTCCCCAAGTTGACTGGGGCTTCGGATATCCGGCAATTTAGACCGATCACGGCGATCAATGTCCTTCAACGCATATTCGCCAAGGTCCTTGCATTGCGGCTGGCCCAGGTGGTTCAATAGTTAACTCACCCCCATCAGTTCGCCTTTACTAAGGGCCGACATATCCATGATGGGATCTTGGCGCTTCATGAAATAGTTCATGAAGTGAAGGACCGACACCGTAAGGGTGTCTTCCTGAAGCTGGACTTCCAGAAGGCTTATGATCGGTTGGACTGGGCGTTCTTGCGCCAAGTCCTCGAACGTAGGGGGTTTGATAACCGGGTCATATGTTGGATTATGCAGATTGTGACATCCGGTAGCACGGCGATTAATATAAACGGGTAGATTGGACCGTTTTTAGGTCCTCCCGCGGGGTTAGATAGGGGGATCCGATTTCCCCCATCTTATTCAACCTGGCAGTCGATCCCTTTTGACGATCCTAAAGCTGGCTAAGGAGGCCGGCCACATCTTGGGGGTGGTTGGCCACCTTATCCCAGGAGGAGGGGTGAGCCACCTCCAGTATGCGGATGACACTATGATTATGGTTGAGGGCTCGGACCGGGATATCCGTAATATGAAATTCCTCCTCCTATGTTTTGAGGCTATGTCGGGCCTCAAAATTAACTTTGATAAAAGAGAAGTGGTGGTGCTGGGCTACCCTCCGGACGAGAAGCAACAGATTGCAGATAACTTCAACTGCAAACTTTCTTCTTTTCCGGTGGAGTACCTGGGGGTACCACTTGGGGACTCGAGGATCCTAATTAGGGACCTAGAACCCCTCATACCGCAGGTCAGGAGAAAGGCGGAGCCATGGTGCGGTAGGTTCACCTCTAAGGGGAGAAAATCCATACTCATTGACTCCTGTCTCTCCAGTCTGCCTATGTATATGATGGGCCTCTACCTCCTCCTGGAAGGGTTCCATAAGGCCTTTGATAAGGAGCTTTCACGGTTTTTCTGGTCAGCCTCTAATGGCCAGCAGAAATACCATATGGTTAAGTGGGAACATTTTTGCGACCCCAAGAATTTTGGGGGGCATAGGGCTTCTCGCGTCACGAAAAATGAACATCACTCTCATGCTTAAATGGGTATGGCATATATTGCAAGATGACGAAGGGCTTTGGCTCCATCTTATCAAAGCAAAATACCTTAGAGGCTGCCCTATGATGTCTTGCACGCGTCGGGAGGGCTCCCAATTTTGGAGGTCCATCCAATCAATTAAGTTTGAGATCTGGAGGGGCACGCGCTTCCTTGTGGGGGATGGCAGGAGTATCCTCTTCTGGGTAGATGTATGGCTATGAGATAGATCGCTCGAGTTGGTTTACCCTAGCCTCTTTGAGATTTGCACAGACCCGTCACTATCAGTTGCCGACGCTGCACCGAATGGAATTTGGAACATCTCGTTCCGAAGGACATTTGGTCCGGTAGAGGCGACAACTTGGGTCGAGCTCAACGCCGCGTTGTCGGGCTCCTTAGATGGAGCTCCGTACCGAGTTAATTGGAGCCTAGCGACGTCAGGCTCCTTCTCGGTTAAGTCAGCTTACCGCAGCCTGTTCCACGGAGTGGGACAGTTGTGGACCGCCAAATTGTGGAAGGCCCCTTTACCATTGAAAATAAAGATCTTTGTATGGAAACTATTGCATGACCGCCTCCCTTTGGGAGTGGAGGTTAGGAAGTGTCAGGGGTCGGGGGATGGCATGTGCCAGCTATGTGGGGTTTCGGAGACGGAAACCCATATTCTATTCACATGCCCCGCAGCTCGTTTCCCATGGAATTTCGTCTATGAAGCTCTAGGGCCTGATTGGCGGGCACCGGACTTTGGCGAATTCTTGGAACTCCAAGCGAGGAGGACCGGGAGGGGGTGACGCCTCTTCTGGGTTATCTTTGCTGGGATGACTTGGACCCTGTGGACCATTAGGATTAATATGGTGATTGAACGGATATTTCTTAGACGCGCTTCTGACTCGATGTTCAAATGTCTCGCTTTTCTACAGCAGTGGCAACCGTTATGTAGACAGCGGGACATGGCTCAGCTGGAAGACATGCTGGATCGTTTGGTGATGGTGGCGCGCCGCATCTCTTCCACTCCCTCACCTTTGCGCTGAGCCCAGCAGTGGGGTGGGGCCCTACTTCCCTGCGCGTTTTGCCGCTATCTTATTTCGTTTCTTTTCTGTCTTAGTTGGTCGAGTTGGTGCACTTTGGGCTTACTTGTGTTGTTCCCCAGCGAGTTTTCTCCGCTTTTCTCTCCTTCTCTAGTAATATGTATGGTATGTTCGAACCTGGATTGGCGGTTGCTTTATTTATAAAGCGGGGCGTAAAGCCTTTTTCGGCACATGAGTGATCCATGTTTCTCTCTGCGAAGGGCATTTCTTTTACTTTTATGTTGAGTCTCCATCTTCTAACTCTATGCACAGTTGAGAGAGCATAGTTTCCATTCTGAGTTTAATGTGCATTTGTCCCAGAAACATTATTAATTAATTCATGATGTGTTATTATTTGCTCTCAAATTATTTGTTCTAGTCTTCCTCTTAAACCTTGAAGGTGTCCTGGCATTTATGTTTTGCCCCACTCTTAAGGACAAGCGGAATATCACTTCACTATGTTTTCTCTATGCTTGAAACAAACGTATAACTTTCGAGTGTATTATTATTCATGATCTTTTATTTGTGTTACTTTTCATGATGCAAGGTGATTGCTATGTTTCATTGTTAAAATTATATCTATCATGCTTGTGTTTTAAAGTACTATGATCTCAGCTATGTTTATGCTTTTACAATTTAGATGATCAAGTTTATGTTGGTAGCATGTCACCTCAGAAATTATGTGTTTTTATCGTTTACCTACTCGAGGACGAGCAGGAACTAAGATTGGGGATGTTGCTACTTCATAAACGTATCCTTAATTTCTGATGTTCCATACCATATGCTACATGTTTTCCTTACACTTTATGTCATTTTTATCGATTTCCTGGGACTAACCTATTGACAAGATTCCACAGAGCGAATTCCTGTTTTCTGATGTATTTAGTTTCAGAAAAGTTGTTCTGGAAATATTCTCAGAATTGAAAAATTTGAAGCCCGGAAGTCGTAGAATTACCGAAGGTTCCACGGAGTTCCGAAGAGGCCCGAAGGGGGGCCACACCATGAGGCAACACGCCCCCCCGATACGTCTCCAACGTATCTATAATTTCTGATGCTCGATGATCATATTTTGCCAATTGATACTTTTTTCTCCCTTATTTATAGTATTTTTATACGTTTTCCGGGACTAACCTATTAGAAAGATGAAAAGTTGTTCTGCAAACGTTCTCGGAATTGGACCCCACAAAGCCCGAAGTTCCTATTTTCCCCGGAAGCATCCAGAACACCGAAGAGGAGTCGAAGACGGGCAACAGGGGGCCACACCATGGGGTGGTGCGTGTCCCCCTGGCCGCGCCACCTATAGGTGTGAGTCCCCTGGGGCTCCACCGCCTCTGCCCTTTCGCCTATTTAAGCCCCCCGGATGGAAAACCCTAAGGACCTGATAAAAAATCCCCGAAAAGTTCCGCAGCCACCGTCACCGTCAACCCCAGATCAGGGGGGTTCTGAAGCTGTTTCCGGCACCCTTCCGGTGAGGAGATCATCACTGAAGGCTTCTACATCACCATGCCTGCCTCCGAAGTGATGCGTGAGTAGTTCATCCTTGGACTACGGGTTCGTAGTTGTAGCTAGATGGTTGTCTTCTCCTCATATGCCTCCATGTTTAGATCTCGTGAGCTGCCTATCATGATCGAGATTGATCTTATGTAATTCTATATGTTGTGTTTGCTGGGATCCGATGAATATTGAACTTATGCCAAGTTTATTATAGTCTTTATTTGCATATGCTATTTGTGATCTTGCATGCTTTCCGTTGCTAGTGGTTACTCTGGCCAAGTAGTTGCTAGTGACTCCAAGAGAGAGTATTTATCCTCGATAGTGGGTTCATGCCTCCTTTTCGCCTTGCTCGAGTGACAGAAACGTGAAGGGGGGGTGGGTGGGGGGGGGATGTGATGTTGCCATTAGGGAGAAAACAGCGGTGAGAGTGCCCGTGTGCATAATCATTGCTTACATTACACACTTTGTTTAATGCAATTATCTGTTGCGTGCAACTTAATACGTAAGGGGGTTCGGATGATAACCTGAGGGTCGATTATTAGTCATAGATGCAAATGGATGTCGGTCTATGTATCTTGTTGTAATGCCCGCACTAAATATCATAGTAATCTTCATGTCATATTGTGCACTACGGTGCAACCTCTATTTGTCAATTGCCCAGCTGTAATTTGTTCACCCAGCATGCTATCTTTTATGGAGAGACACCACTAGTGAAACTATGAACCCCGGTCCATTTTCCACACTGTTAAACAAACCACAACAATTTCCTGCTTTCTTTACTTACTGCAAGAATACACTGTCTTCCACACTGTACGTCTAATCTTTGTTTTCAGCAAGACCGGTGAGATTGACAACCTCACTGTACCGTTGGGGCAAAGTATTTTGGTTGTGTTGTGTGCAGGTTCCACGCTGTTGCTGACACCGGTGAAGCGCCAACACCTCCGTCAGTGGCATCAACCTTCTGAAGGTCCTCTTTCTCCTACTGGATTGATAACCCTGGTTCTTAACTAAGGGGAAAAATCCTACCTCAATGCTCATCATACCCTCCTCTTGGGGTTCCCAACAAAGTGCATCAAGGATTTTATGGCGCCGTTGCCGGGGAGAAGGAAGTCTTCTGGCAAGAGGAGTCTCTCACTCTCAACCTCCTTATTTTGTTTATTGTCTTATTTTTATTTTTGTCTTGTTTTGCTTCTCTATATTAAAAACACAAATTTTTTAGTTTACTTAATAGTTGTTATTTTTGTCTCCACGTTGTTATTTCTCATCATGTTGATCCCTAAGTTTACCTTGAAAGATTTTTCGGTAGGAAGTGGTTCTATACTTGGAAAGGACACTGCTAAAGAATTCATTGATCATGTTAGTAAGCATGATAACTTTGAGGAAAAATCCATAGTAGAACTTGCTCCCAATTACGAGACTGCTGCAACTTCCTTAGTTCACATGCTAGAAGCTAGGTTTGTTAACCTCCATCCCATAATGCAACATATGTTCCTCAACTTGAATAACATTGAAGATGTTGAGAAAAGAAACTTCATCTTAAAAACTGTGCTTAAAGAATTTGGGGATGTTGCTATAGAAGTTAGAAAGGTCTTTGATCGTTTTAATATGCTTGGCTCATGTGTAGACATTGTTGGTGATCTATAAAAAACTGAATCTAATCATGAAAACGAGGATAGAATACCAATCCCCTTTAAGTTAGTAGCACTGCACGAAGCCCAAGAAAAGAATTTTGATTGGATTGTTCCTGAGAATTTATTTGATGAATATAGTAAGCCTAAAAGTATTAAGAGAGGAGACTATGAAAACCACTTAGATAAAATACAATGCATTATTAAAGAATTGCTAAATCTTGATTTGAATGCTTCGCTTGAAAATACTTGAGTTGCCCTTTTTATGCCTAGCTGAAAGGCGTTAAAGAAAAGCGCTACCGGGAGACAACCCGTTTTATTTCGCTTTTTTCAACCCGTTTTCTTTCATTTTATTTGGTGTGCTTTGCACCTGGGTGTTATCTATTTCCTTAGCAACCCCGTTGTATCTTTTCTTTTGAGTTTTTGTTGAGCCAAGTAAAGCCTCTAGTGGAAAGTTGAGCCTATATTTCGGATTTCTGTGCAGGAAACATATTTCTGCTGTCCACTGTTAATTACGTTAAAAATCACATAAAATTCTAAATGACCTGAGCTTTTTTGTCCTTAATCTTGAGCTATATACGCAACTTTTCCTAGAATACGACTTTTCGATTTGAGCAACATAAGATTTAAAAAAAAACCAATCTTTACCTGCTGTTTTTTTTGTCAGATTTCTACCATTTATCGCATTTGCATCTTAATCTCTTTCTTTTGGTGTTCTTTTGAGAAAAAGAGTTTTGAAAGAAGTTGTGACAGTAGCTAATGTGTTTTTTAGTGTTAGACTTGTGTTGAAACTAAACCATGTGAATTTATTATTTCAACTAGCACAATGCCCGTGCTTCGCTACGGCCAACTATAAGTTCACACTAACCAAGGAACGGTGCAGTTAAATAATCAAATAGATGAAACATTTAAGAGTGGCAACTCTATTAAATAACTAATGCCTTGTTCGGTTAAGCCAGAACCCAATTGGATTGGGGTGGACCGGAGGGAAATTGGGGGGAATTTGGCCTATATGGGATTTAATCCCTGTCAATCCGCTCGAACAAAGCCTAAGCAAGAGAGGTGGGTTTCTAACGGTGGACATGATGTCCCGGTAGCGGCTGCAGACATCCATGGTGTTGGCCTCCATCAGAATGATATTTGAAATCGGTACCCTGTGCTAAATCATCTTCGGCCCATAGAAAAAAAAATCAAACATACAATACTCTGATTTTATAATTGAGATGTGGAACACCCCATCATTTTGCTCCACTTTTACATGAAATAAACGGGAAAAAAACATTACAAATTATTTTTCAGACTAAATTGTGCACCAACTGACATAGTTTTTGTTCCAACCTGGTTAATTGTTGCTTACACCATATGTAATATAATAATATTAGGGAGGAATTTTTTAACTTTATCTTTATTGATTTCTAGTGGATCCTTAATTCGGTGGGGTAGAAGTCATACATGCCTATATATTCAGCTTTTTTAGTCTAATTTTTGCGTACACCATATGTAATATAATAATATCAGGGAGGATTTTTTTTTAACTTTATCTTTATTGATTTCTAGTGGATCCTTAATTCGGTGGGGTAGAAGTCATACATGCCTATATATTCAGCTTTTTTTAGTTTAATTTTTGCGTACACCATATGTAATATAATAATGTCAGGGAGGATTTTTTTAAAACTTTATCTTTATTGATTTCTAGTGGATCCTTAATTCCGTGGGGTAGAAGTCATACATGCCTATATATTCAGCTTTTTTTAGTCTCATTTTTGCGTACACCATATGTAATATAATAATACCATGGAGGAATGTTTTTTTAACTTTATCTTTATTGATTTCTAGTGGATCCTTAATTCGGTGGGGTAGAAGTCATACATGCCTATATATTCAGCTTTTTTTAGTCTAATTTTTGGGTCTAATATATCCACGTAAGCAAGAAGTGGCCGAACATGGCCCGAAATTTGGGGACCCCAAAATTTTGAGTAAAAAAAACACCCCATCAGCATTTAAAGAAATGGCAGCCCATCGCTCCGCATTGCCGCGGGCATAGGCAGAAATCTGTTGTGCGGATCCAGTAGTGGGCACATGTACAGACGTGGTCGTGGAGATGTGGTTGTGGTCTTTTTTTCTTTTCAAAATTTGGCTGCCAATATTTTGGCTAACGATTTCCCATTGCTCGCTGGCCATGCATGCATTGGCGCGTTGGCACGCACGGGCTGTGCTTGCCAATTATTTGGAGCCCAACTAAGCCGGCGAAAGTCTCTCCCGACTTATTTTCGGCTTCGGAGCCCAATTATTTGGGCCGAAACGTACCCGTATTTGACTCCCAAGAGAGTCCTTCGCGAGTTGCCATGATCATAGCCAGGGACGGACGCGATAAAGGCAGAAGAAAACAGATCGGCAGTTTGATTTGTACTAGTTGACATACACGTGCCATGCACGTCTTCATCAAACAAAAAATCTTAACAATTTATGTATCTTGGTAAAATCTATCTCAACGGTGAAACTACGTGTACCAAATAGAAAACCCTCTCCAATGTTGAGTTGTTCAAAGAATATTGAAATTACAGAACTTTACACCGCTAAAGTGACCTGAAGCGGAGTTGAACCGGTACATCCAGCTACGCTCAAACTTCGGTTTAATACCAACTAAATTGCCACCCCGCAGAAAAAACCGGTTGGTACACATCTGACATGTCTCTCTCCCTACGAGCACACGTAGTAATTTGCACGGACGGTTTCCTTCCAATCTGACAACTGAAAGTTCAGAGATTTATTAGACATTGCACAACTTAATCTACAAAATAAGCTCAAGTTCCATAAGCCAAAAATAATAGGATAACCAGGAGCTTCTTCTCACTAATAAAATCTTAAAGATATAAGCCCAAAAGAAGTGGCAAAGAAATAAACTGAAGTGGTAGAATAGTCTCGAAGCAAATTCCAAGCCCAGCTCCCACGCGTGACGCGTCTAAGCTTGGACTCCATGCATCTACAGCTGCCGCCGCCTGCTCACGCGTGTGCCCTCTATTTGGACACATGCATGCGCCGACGGTAGATGAGCGAGTACGCTGGCATCGGCATTTATGGACTACTTTGACAATAATTGTACATACGTAGTTTCCCGACGCCCAATAATCGTACATATGGAGAATACTAATAGTAATAGCCAAATGATGCTGCTCAACTCGAAAGCACCTGGAGATTAAGTGCGCGGGCCGGAGGGTGATCGGCTTACAAACGCGAGTACCTATGGTCGCGTTGCATGCATGCACGCCCGGTCGAGCGTGAGATCACGCCGTGGCAGGAGCCAGACGCGCGCGATTAGCTTAAGCGTACATGCGTACATGCTCGGGCCTCGAGTAGGAATATTTAGTCGCCTGCTCGTGCTAGGATGGAGTAGAAGGTAAGACACGCATAGACTTTGATACGGACACGAATTTCATCGAGGAGGGGGGGAGTACGACTCCGCCCTCCACATTGACGTGAAATATTTGTGGGGTGGAAGGTTCTCGTAATTATAACCTATGTCGAGTAGCTCAACATTGAATCAATCTTGTTCGTACGATCCGTGCAATTTGACGGCTGTGATTTAATGTATCTACGAAGTTTGCTCTTTTATTAGTAGTTTAGATTAGACTATGTCGAGTAGCTCAACATTGAATCAATCTTGTTCGTACGATCCGTGCAATTTGACGGCTGTGATTTAATGTATCTACGAAGTTTGCTCTTTTATTAGTAGTTTAGATGATGTACCAACCATCACCACCTCAAGGCAAATTATATAGTAGAGATTATATTAGGTAAAGATAGGTATAGATATGAATCCCAATAGGTATAACTTACCGGTGGCAAGATGGATAATTTGTGTCAACTTTCAGGGTAGTTTCAATGACCTACCAAACCAAACTAAACCAAGGAAGCCTTAACGCCTTTATTATTAGGTATAGATTGCACTAACATTGCTAATGAAGATTATGATAATTTTGATGTGAAGAAAGTTTTCAAGGGTTAAGAGAAGAGGATGATATGATGTGATCAAGAAGAGTGAAAAGCCTAACCTTGGGGATGCCCCGGTGGTAAATCCAAGAAAATTCCAAGAATACTCAAGCGTCTAAGCTTGGGGATGCCCAAGGCATCCCCTTCTTCATCAACAAATTATCAGGTCACTTCTAGTGAAACTATATTTTTATTCGGTCGCATCTTATGTGCTTTACTTGGAGCGTCTTTTATTTTTTGTTTTAAGTTTTCTTTTGCTTTTGCTTTCAGTTTGTTTTTACTTTTTCAATAAGTTTGGTTGGACGCCAGCATTCTTTTATTGGAGAGTGACACGCTCGGCTTTTTCATGAGAATACGTTGTATTCTTAATCTCTGTCTAGCTGCTGCATTTATTTAGCTCCTGTTTTGCATGCATCTCTTATAAAAGCTGTTAGTTTTAGTAGTGTTATGTGAGTAATCTCATGTTTGCTTTCTGTATCATAAAGAGTATTTTTTGTTAAAGCATGTTTTGTATGGTGCTTGTTGGGAGAAAGCAAACTGCTGCTTGAAGTAGAATTTATAACGGTGCTAGTAGAAGCTTGTATAGACTGTGGCTAGAACTTTTTCATTCCATGCTAAATGTCATTTTAGTTTTAAAGCCTTGTGGTTATTGAGTAGCATGATTAGCCCCAGATAGCTGAGATTTTATAATATGTATTGAAAGATTCATGAGTTGTTCTTGTCATAGTAAAGCATCAATATATGGTATTCTCTTTCGAATGATTTATTTGGTTGACTTGGCGCATGCTCACGCCATGTTTATGACTACAAACCAGTAACGAATAGCCTCCATGACCACTTAGTTTTTGAACTTGTGATATTGCTTATGTTTTAATTAATGATGTTTATGTCGCTATGCATGATTATGGCTCTTATGCTCTCTTGATTTGTCGCTCCCAGTCTTTTGCTAGCCTCCACCTGTATTGAGTATGAGCTCTACTCGTGCATCCAAACTCCCTTGAACTAAAGTTTTTCCCATTGTGTCCACCATACCTACCTACATGTGGTATTTAACTGCCATTCCAAGTAAATTGCTCATGTGTTACCTTTAAAACCTTCAAAATTACTCCTGCTTTATGTTCCTGTTTTTGCTCATGAGGACGTAAATAGAGAATCTTTATCTCACTTGTTGATTGGATTTCACACCCTGGACTAGTGGCTTCATCCGCTTATCCAAATGATAGAAGAGCTGGCAACGGGGTGCCCATCCCAAACTAATGCAAACAAATTCTCTTCACCATTTTCCCCTGATTTATCAGTCAAAGCATAATTATGTAAACAAAAGAGAAAGAGGGATGACCTTCTACACCAGTTGCGTCCTTCACCATGGGAGCCGCTCTTGTGAATCCAGTTGGCTTGTGACGTACTGTATTTTGTGTTTACCATTCATTGACATTAGCATACATCTCCCAAAATATACACACTCCTCCACGGTATGTGATTGTTGGCAGGCACCCGAAGATTCGGTTAGCCATGATTTGTGAAAGATGGATGGGAGGAGTGTCAAACATTTAATACCTATGTTTAATAAAATAAAATCTCTAGCACATGAGTGATCCCTGCTTCCCTCTGCGAAGGGCCTTTCTTTTACTTTTATGTTGAGTCTCCATCTTCTAACTTTATGCGCAGTTGACAGAGCATTTTTGCCATTCTGAGTTCTATGTGCATTTGTCCCATAAGCTTCAATAATTACTTCATGATGTGATATTATTTGTTCTAGTCTTTCTCATGAAATTTGAAGGTGTCCTGGCATTTATGTTTTGCCCAACTCTTAAGGACTATCGAAATATCACTTTGCCATGCTTTCTCTATACCTGAAATAAACATTTACCTTTCTTTGCATTATTATTCATGATCATTTATTTGAGTTACTCTTCGTGATGCAAAGTAATTGCTATGCTTTATTATTAAAGTTTTATTTATCATGCCTGTGTTTAAAGTTTCATGATCTCAGCGTGCATATGCTTTTACATTAGATTGATCAAGTTTATGTTAGTAGCATGTCACCTCAGAAATTATTGTTTTATAATTTACCTACTCGAGGACGAGTAGGAACTAAGCTTGGGGATGCTTGATACGTCTCCAACGTATCTATAATTTCTGATGCTCCATGATCATATTTTTCCAATTGCTACTTGTTTTCTCCCTTATTTATATCATTTTTATACGTTTTCCGGGACTAACCTATTAACAAGATGCCAAGTTCTAGTTCCCTGTTTTCTGCTGTTTTTGGTTTCAGAAAAGTTGTTCTGCAAACATTATCGGAATTGGACACCACAAAGCCCGAAGTTTCTATTTTCCCCGGAAGCATCCAGAAAACGAAAGAGGAGTCGAAGACGGGCAACAAGGGGGCCACACCATAGGGTGGCGCGGGGCCCCCTGGTCGCGCCACCTATAGGTGTGAGTCCCCTGGAGCTCCACCGCCTTTGCCCTTTCGCCTATTTAAGCCCCCCGGATGGAAAACCCTAAGGACCTGATAAAAAATCTCCGAAAAGTTCCACAGCCTCCGTCACCGTCAACACCAGATCAGGGGGATTCTGAAGCTGTTTCAGGCACCCTGCCGGAGAGGAGATCATCACCGGAGGCTTCTACATCACCATGCCTGCCTCCGGAGTGATGCGTGAGTAGTTCATACTTGGACTACGGGTTCGTAGCTGTAGCTAGATGGTTGTCTTCTCCTCATATGCCGCCGTGTTTAGATCTCGTGAGCTGCCTATCATGATCGAGATTGATCTTATGTAATTTTGTATGCTGTGTTTGCTGGGATCCGATGAATACTGAACTTATGCCAAGTTGATTATAGTCTTTATTTGCATATGATATTTGTGATCTTGCATGCTTTCCGTTGCTAGTGGTTACTCTGGCCAAGTAGTTGCTAGTGACTCCAAGAGGGAGTATTTATGCTCGATAGTGGGTTCATGCCTCCTTTTCGCCTTGCTTGAGTGACAGAAACGTGAAGGGGGAGGATGTGCTGTTGCCATTAGGGAGAAAACAACGGTGAGAGTGCCCGCGTGCATAATCATTGCTTACATTACACACTTTGTTTAATGCAATTATCCGTTGCTTGCAACTTAATACCTCAGGGGGTTCAGATGATAACCTGAGGGTGGATTATTAGTCATAGATGCAGATGGATGTCGGTCTATGTATCTTGTTGTAATGCCCGCACTAAATATCATAGTAATCTTCATGTCATATTGTGCACTATGGTGCAACCTCTATTTGTCAATTGCCCAGCTGTAATTTGTTCACCCATCATGCTATCTTTTATGGAGAGACACCACTAGTGAAACTATGAACCCCGGTCCATTTACCACTCTGTTAAACAAACCACAACAATTTCCTGCTTTTTTACTTACTACAAGCATACACTGTTTTCCACACTGTACGTCTAATATTTGTTTTCAGCAAGACCGGTGAGATTGAAAACCTCACTGTACCGTTGAGGCAAAGTATTTTGGTTGTGTTGTGTACAAGTTCCACGTTGTTGCTGACACCAATGAAGCACCAGCACCACCGTCAGTGGCATCAACCTTCCGAAGGTCCTCTTTCTCCTACTGGATTGATAACCCTGGTTCTTAACTAAGGGGAAAACTCCTACCGCTGTGCTCATCATACCCTCCTCTTGGGGTTCCCAACAAAGTGCATCACCCCCCGCCCGCGCCATGGGGTGGTGTGGGCCTCTCAGGCGCCCACCGCCATCACCCTTTCGCCTATTTATTCCCCCCGATGCGTGAACCCTAAAGAGATACCACTTTTCCACGAAAAACACCTGAGCCCACCGTCATCATCAACCCGAGATCAGGAGGGTTCTAGAGTTCTCCCCAGCACCATGCCGGGAGGGGAAATCATCACCGGAGGGCTCTACACCACTATGCCCGCCTCCGGAGTGATGCATGAGTAGTTCATCCTTGGACTACGGGTCCATAGAAGTAGCTAGATGGCTGTTCTCTCCTCTTTATGCCTCATGTTTAGATCTCGTGATCTACCCTACATGATTGAGATCTTCTTATTGTAATGCTACATGTTGTGTTTGTTGGGATCCGATGATTATTGAATGCTATGTCTCTTGATTATTAATCTACCATGTTGTCTTCATGTGTATGTTATTTATGATCTTGCATGCTCTCTGTTGTTAGTAGATGCTCTGGCCAAGTAGATACTAGTGAATCCAAGAGGGGGTATTTATGCTCGATAGTGGTTTCATGCCTCCTTTGCATCTGTGCTCGAGTGACAGAAATGTGACGGAGGGAGGATGTGAGTTGCCCTTAGGGAGAAAACAACGATTTTTTACATTGTTTACATTGCCACTTTGCTAACTGCGATTATCTGTTGCTTGCAACTTAATACCCAACGTTTGTTCGGATGATATTTGGAGGGTGGATTATTAGTCATAGATGCAGTTGGATGACGGTCTATGAGTCTTGTTGTAATGCCCGCATGAATCACATATTAATCATGATGTCATGCACGTTTCATTGTCTATCAATTGCCCAGCTGTAATTTGTTCACCACACTTGTTAGCCATCTTTTATGGAGAGACACCTCTAGTGAACTGTGGACCGCGGTCCATTTTCTCATACTGATAATACAATCGCTGCAATTACTGTTTTCACACTGCTTCCGCTGCTTTCACACGGCTACTGTTGTTTTCACATTGTTCTCATATTTTTTTCCACGCCATACATTTAACCTCTTTGTTATCAGCAAAACCGGTGATATTGACAACCTCACTACTTTGTTGGGGCAAAGTGAATTGATTGTGTTCTGTAGGTTCCATGTTGCTTCTGAACCGGTAGTGCGCCCTGCCATCTCCGTTGCATCAACCTTCGGAAGTGCTTTTTCCTCCTACTGGTCGATTCAACCTTGGTTTCTTTTCTGAGAGAAACTTGCTCCTGTCGTCATCACACTTTCCTCTTGGGGTCTCCCAACGAGTGCAAGACCTGCACCATCATGGGTTCATGCCTCTTTTACATCTGTGCTCGAGTGACAGAAACATGACGAGTGGAAGATGTGTTGTTGCCACTAGGGAGAAACCATCGATATTATTGTCTACGGACGGGAATTATTGCTTACATTACATATTATTATTAATCCATTTGCCTGTAGCCCACAAGAAATCACTTCGTTGCTGCAACTTATACCAGCGAGACTTGTTGGATAGTTGTCTCAAGGTGGATTTTTTGTAATAGATGATGTCGGATGGCGGTCTATTTATCTTGACGTAATGCCTACAATGTTAGAACCTGTGAACTATATCTCATCATAATAGTATTGTTATACGGTCATGATTTGTCAATTGCCCAGCTGTAATTTGTTTACCCGGCATGTTTATTGTTCTTAGGAGAGACCCCACTAGTGAAACTATTGCCCCCGGTCCTATTTTTCTCATTTATTAAAACCTCGTTTACTTGCTTTCCATCATCACTTCATCGCTGTTCCGTTTTCATTTAATATTCTCCGACTGTTTGATGCAATTAATTCTCTAATTTTCAGCAAGGCGGGAAGATTGACAACCTTCTCGGAAATTTGGGAGCAAGAGAGAGTTTGCGTTTGTGTGCAGGTACACGCTTGTTGAAGCGCCAAACAACAAGCAACCTACTGAGAGACTTCGAAGTTCTAATGGATTGATAACCCTGGTTCCATAACTGGGCAAAAATACTGCTACATTGTATCATACCTTCATCTTCGGGTATCCCAACGAATGTGTGGTCCACGTCAACAAGCAAGCTTTTGATGGCACCGACGCCGAGGATTTACAAGTCTTTAAAAGTAAGAAGTCTCCCGTCAACAAGATTTTTCTGGCACCGTTGCCGGGGACTTCAAGCTTTCAGCTAGGGGAGTTACACACTTCCACTTTCTATCTTTTGTTTGGTTCTTGCTTAGTTTACTTCTATTTAGTTTTTTTTTTCTTATATAAAAAATCCAAAAGAACAGTCTTCTAGTTTCTAGTCTTTTACTGGATTTGTTAGTTTGCTTTTATATGTGTTTTATTAGTATGTCTAGCTTTCTACTTTTGTTATGTCCTCTAAAGTTGAGGTCCTCACCTTCAAATAGAAAGTTTGGGGAAGTTTTAATGATGCTTGGTCAAGAATTTTTAATTCCCATGAGAATACTGAACCAATTTTTTTTTGGAATACTTCTTAGAAGCTTTTACTTGGGAATATTTATATGTTATAGGCTTGTTTTGGACACTCTATTTGGAGGAGATTTTCTTAAGTATGATGTTGATGAGGCTTATGAAACTTTGATAAATTTTATGAATATGCCTCCCTCTAAAAAGCTTAAAGAAACTCCAATGGAAAACCTTGTCAAAAAAGTTGCAACTATAGAAACTTGTCTACCTAAACTTGAGAAGCAACTCTATGATATGAAGAGTGCAACACTAGAGAAATCCATTAAATTCATTAAGAAAGGAGCATTTGGACCCAATGATAAAGCCTTTTTAACCAACTAAACTATGATAAAGAACATGGGATTTAAAGCTCATATAGAAATTGGTTTGTGAGTTTCAATTTTACTGATAATCTTGGGTTAGGAGAATTATCCTATTATGTAACTAAGGCTGTGTTTGGGACAGCTCCACTCCACCAAACAACTGCTGGAGCAGGTGAAGCTGTCCCAAACACACAAACTCCACCTAACAGCCGGAGTGGAGCAGACGTGCACGCTAGTGCATTTTAGCGGAGCGAGGGAAGAGGTGCTTCACCTGCTCCACTTCACCGTTTCGGGTGGAAATTTACCCACCACTGCCACTCATTTGTCATCCGATGCGAATCGTTACTCTCTATTTTCTCTCCACGCCCCTCGATTCCTTCTCTTCCCCCATGGACAGGCAAGTACGGCACGGTGCTGCCGCTCTTTCCGGCGCGACCACTCACTGCTACATCCGCTCCTACGACCACAAGGCTTCCTCGCCGTCCTGCTTCCGCATTTCTCTCCTCCGTCTATCCGTTCTGCCCTCCGCCCTATTTTGCATCTTGAGTTCGAGCCGCCGCCGGAAAAGACTGACTCCACTGCCGTTCCACTCCCCAAGTACAGCAGCAGGGTATCTCGGTCGTCTCCCGCCCGCCTTCAGCAGGGACACGGCGTTGCTTCCCGTCGGCCTTCAGCAGGGACATGCCTGCCCCGACGCAAGTGACCTGGCATCTGCCGTCTTGTCTGCAGCACGGACACGCCCTAGTATATGTCCGCCTACAGCAGGGAGGGCCAGGGCCGACGCAAGTCACCTACACCAGGTCTCTGCCATCCAGATGTGTTGCCACGAGGACGTCCCTGCAGGAGATCTCTGATATGCTTTTCTTTTTCTTCCCCATATGGTTTCATGTCTATCCTTTTATGATGTTCCTGCCGTATCATGCTGAGCAGTAGTAGATGACATTGGTAATGGTACATGGTAGATGCGAAGCAGTAGTTAAGGTATCTCAATGGTACATGGTAGATGCATATCAGTAGTCGAACCATTTGATTGGTGCATGGTACAATAGATTTTAGCTGAATCCGGAGCTATCTAATGTGCCAAACACCATTTTAGCTACTCCAGAGTTTGTTGGTGGAGTGAAGTTTAGAGGTAGAGTGGAGTAGCATGAAGTGGAGCTGTCCCAAACACAGCCTAAATTGTGCTTCTCTGATGGGACAATCAAAACTCCTTTGGGATTAGCTAAAGAAGTCAGTGTCAAAATAAATGAAAAGTTTATACCTATTGATTTTGTTGTTATTGACTGCATAGGGGTGATGACCCACAAGTATAGGGGGGGGGTGTATCGTAGTACTTTCAATAAATAAGAGTGTCGAACCCAACGAGGAGAAGAAGGTGTTGACAAGAAGGTTGGATAGAGCATTCACTGTAAACACTAGCAAACGTTTTTTTTGTGGGTTTTGATATAGCAGATAAATAAAGTGTGAGTAAATAAAAGACAGTAAATATAATTGCAGCGAGTGGCCCAATCCTTTTGAGAGCAAAGGACAAGCCGGTTGTTCTACTTATGAATACCAAACGTTCTCGAGGACACATGGGAATTTCTTCAAGTGCTTTCGCTTCATACGGTTGATTAATATTTATTGGTTCGATAAGTGTTGTGTGGGTGAACCTATGCTAATGCATCAACCAACTAGGACTAATACATACTTGTGATTATACCCATTGTAAGCATCCCCAAATACAAGAAGTTATTAAGATAAATATAACCACAACCTTAAAACTCCGGGATCCTACACTCCCTCGTGCATTGGTTTCCTAACGGGGGTTGAGGTTTCTGTCACTCCGGCAACCCCACAATTAGTAGCCAAATACACAATGCATCCTTCTAGGACCATAAAGGTGAAGTATCATGTAGTCGACGTTCACATGACACCACTAGAAGAACAACACCACAACTTAAATATCAAACCACTAGATATTACTTCGACATAATTCCACTACTAACATCATGACTTCTCCCATGTCCTCAAGAACTAAATGAACTACTCATAAGACATCATGTGGATCATAATCATAGATTATATAATGGATAATAACAATCTGGTCATAAAGTGTAAACACCAATAGATGTCACAAGCATCAACTACTAACAAGTAATCCACACTGGGATAGATATCTAGTGGAAAACAACGGTAAAGACCCCTAATTGTTACAGCGGCATGAAGGTGGATGCTGAGGGTGCTGGTGTTGATGATGATGACGATGATGATCTTGATATCCCGGAGTGATGACGGTGACGATGGCGATGATTCCCCCTCTCTAGGGAGGAATTTCCCCGGCCGATTTCTCCCTGTCGGAGAGCTTTTTTTTTATCTCTGTTGTTTTCCGGGCTTAGGGTTCCCTCGGGGTCAAGTACGCGAAAGGGGGCGACCATAGGTAGGCTAGGGTGGCCACACCACCTGGCGGCGCGGCCAGGGGGTGCCACCCCATGGTGTGGGCCCCTGTGGCCCCCCTCTGGCTGCCCTTCTCGCTAGTTTCCTCCTCGGGACTTATAAGACTTCTCCGATATCCTCCCTCTTCTTCTGATCTTTTGAAATAGAGTATCTCCACGATGTTTTTTCCATCAGATTTCTGGTCCCGTTGTTTATTCTCCAAAAATTATGAAACATGCAAAATAAGATAAAATAACATAAGTAATGCATCATAACATAAAATATATCGATGAATAATAGAAAATAACAATATAAAATATTGATGCAAAATGGACGTATCAAGGGGAAGGACGCATAATACTTGGGAGGCCTTTTCTCAAGCTTATAAAGGTCATCATTAATATAGATGAGGGATCCATTAGATTTCAAACCACATTTGTGGGTAATCAAAAGTTTCCGGATAAGAATACGGAGGTCAAGTATGAGTATGGTTTCAGTCTTACTGATAATACTTCATTCATGCTTTATGCCTAGCTAAAAGGCGTTAAAGAAAAGCGCTTGTGGGAGGCAGGGGCGAATCCAGGATTTGAAAAAGTATCAAGTCTTACAAGTATCATTATGTATAGTATGTTGTGTTGGAATCGTTGTTTTCTTGGGTGGATTTGTATTTTTAGCCACATAATTGGAGTTTGAACCAATCGACTTAAAATAATTACTAATTGGTGGCGTCATCCTCTTCATAGCAAGCAGCTATACTATTAAAAAAACATTATAACTAGTTTTTTTTATCAAGGATCAGATATATTAAATACCTAGGTTGGGGCTTGGACGATCACCAGATCAGATCTGGCAAGAAAATAGATATTGGGGCCATCGAGCATGGGACGGTGGCAGCAGTAGGTCGTCGTCGCCAATTGAGGTTCCTTGATCTTTCGTTTTGAACCTGTAGGCGTGTCTTGCCGCGACTGAGGCAGCGTCGCTCAATAGAATTTGGCAGATAGGGAATATGGATTATGCGATTGTGGCTGCGTGATTTTTTTTTTGACAAAAAATGGAGCTTATTGATTAAATCACATCAATACAGAAGGTTCGCCGAAATCCGGGACATAATGATAAATGTCACTAGAGCTAACAGCTAAGCAAGGCTGAGCTAGAAGATGCGCTACTTGATTATGAGATCTCTTAACATGGACGAAAGAGGTAAAACCTCCGGCAATGAACCTGATATCATCCACTTCCATACATACGAGGAACCTGTCCAACTCCGTGGAATTTAGACGTTATACTAGAGAGAGACCGTCCACGGCGAAGATGGCTCGCTCGACTCCCTCTTCCCGCGCAAAAGAAACTGCCCGACCAAGAGCAAGAGCTTTAGCGTGTTCTGGTGTCGTCAGCCCGGGAGTTGGTGTCGACAAGCAGCCTCTTCTATGTACGATTAGGGGTGGCCGAATCATGGGGTGGCCTGGCTACCCCTCCCCCTCCCTGGATCCTCCTATGGTGGGAGGCAACCCACCTTGTTTTCTCTTGTTTTGTTTATGTTATTGCTCGCTTGGTCGATCGCTCCCTATCTCTTGCTAGCATTCACCTATACTGAGTATGAGCTCTACTCGTGTGGGGACCCCAGACTAGCAGTCTGAGACCTCTAGTATGCATACATTCACGATCCCATAGTCAGTTAGTTGTGAACAACATACTCGAGTTGGCATTGCATATTACATCATCCATTACATAACGAATACACGCCTTACACGACTGGTCACATGACCAAGTCCTAAACAGCTGCCACGCAGGGCAGAAAACACATTAAACAGCAGAAGTAAACACAATCGTGGTAACGCACAAGTCACGACTTGACTACCTACAGGCTACTAACTAGGAGACATTCCTAGTTTGCACAGTCGTCGGTGTACTCTTCCCTGTAGAGCTCCTCCTGAGGATGCTCCTCGAAGTATGTCCAAGTAAATAGCCAGGGACGAAACCAATATGAGTACATTTGAATGTACTCTGCAAGAAATCCTTTATATAGCTTACAAAATGCTAGTATGCTTATTTGGTGGAATGGGTAGGCTATACATAGGGTTTGCTACCCATGATAGATGCAAGATACATCATGGCCGATTTAACATATCTATATTTTTGTTGAAGAAGATACTTCAAAAGAAAATAATGTAGTTTCTCTTATAGATATCGCATATCCAAGAAGTTTTTGTAAGAATTTGTTTAAAGAAGGTTTTTTTTCTTTGAAAAACTTCTTGTAAAACAACTTCTAGCTTTTCCTCATCCGTACCTCACAAGTATAAAGCTCATCTTCCAGTACCTCGCAGGTACTAATCCTTTTTCAAAACATACTTTTTGAAAACATTGACACAATGCTAGCTACATGGACATTCAACTGTCCATATCCGAGGACGCTGCTATTCCGAATAGTTTTACTCTGCAGAGGTGTAAACAATCCACAAGATGCATAACATCTGCCATGAAAAACCATGGACTGTCCGCGACAGTATGCAAACATCAGATAACTAGTCCAAACCTTCCACTACGTTCAAGCTAGTATATGACCTTCTCTTCAATTGGGTTTGTTCTTCCCGGCATCGTGTCCCACACTACCATGACAAGAGACCCAACTAATGTGGCCAGAGGGAAAATTAATCCCACACTTTGCATGCCTCGTGTTTCATAACTTGGCGACATTTCGGTTCAAGGGATCCCATCCCTTATAGCAATTTGAGATAGAGCACACACTAACACGAACAAGTTTCTAGCTAGGCCTCTTTCCCATGTTGAGGTAGAGTGGCAGTACTTCTTGGTTGTCCAGTGAGGACTAGGTTATTTGTCTTTTGTAAAAACAATTTCCAAAATTTTCCTCATTGCCACCTCCAGTGAACAAGGTCCCACCTTTCCACCGAGGTCTTTTCACAAAGCTTTTGTTTGCAAAAACACATTTTAGGGTGTCCACTTAGGGTCTTCATGATTATTAATTTAGATGATATTTATATACAATATGGTGGCTAAAGGCTTGGTAACACCAAGTTTGACTACTCGCAATGTGATAGTTAACTATAACATTAATAGTAGTAATAGCCACAACAAAAATAGTTTTCTTAACCATATTTTTGTAAAATTTCAGAAGTAAAACATGCATGATAGATAATGATAAGTATAGTAACATAAGGCATTAGGATGGCTTGCCTTGGCCCTGGTTTGTCCCTGGTCTTGAGCAATATAAGATGATCCAGATCTTCTCCAATAAAACCCGCACCTTTTACCTCATCCTCGTCGTTATCTAACGTCACAAAGGGAATGATAAACATCCAATTAGGACCAAACAAAGGCAAGCATATGATGGCTCCCAAGTGCAGGAGATCAATTGTAGTACTTTTCGAATTAGAAAGGTTGTCGAACCCACGAGGAGCAGAAGGAACTGGTAAGTAGAATAGCAAAGGAATAATAAAAGCAACAGGTGTTTTTGTGTTTTAATTGTGTAGTGCAAGTAAAGTAAAATGCGGAAAGTAAATTGGAGCAAGTAGTAGGTCTCAATGAGAGACAAAGCCCAATCCTCTAATGCGCAAGAGGACAAGCTCAAGTGTGTGTTTTTGTCTTATATGTGGAAAACGTTCCCGAGGGCTGCACGGATTTAGCTGGCATAGTGATTCATTGCATAACATGTTTGTATATCTTGTCTAGTTTTAATCTTCTTCGGACGGAGCCACAAATAGGAATAGCTAAATAAATAAACTATCACCCCTTATGATGGATCATGTGGCCAATTAAATGACAACACGAGAATTATTAAGACATGATGTCCCACCATAGCCTTATGCTCTAAGGTCCCCGATACAAGTACCCTCATAATGCAATTCAACGACTCTGTCTCAAGTTCCTGTCACCTAAAGACATCATCACGTCACTACACTACGGTGTTCTCCTATAAGCCCATGTAGGTGAAGTGTTGTACAGTCGATGTTCGTACAACACCATCATAGAATCACATAAAAGATAAATACTAGACCAAATAACAACTCATCTCACGTAACAAATCATTGCCAATTCATCCTATGCCCTCAGGAACATGCGGGAACTACTCACAACGTGCAAACATGATCATGTATGGTGACATATGTGGTACAACACAATCTGAAACAATGGATCCACCACCAAATAATGACAAGTACTCAATCCCAAACATGCAACGGAGTACAATAACACGTATCTAGGGTGTAGCAATGATCAAACTATGAGGGGAACGGAGTGGATCACGGTGATGGTGATGGTGAAGATGCAGGTGCTGGTGAGGATGGTGATGGAGATGCCTCCTCCCACGCCAAGGAGGAGATGGGGATGATTTCCCCCTTCTCCGGAGCTCCGGAGCAGCAGGATCTGTCTCCCCATGGAGAGTTTCGAGAGTTCCCCCCCTGGCGGCTCCGTGTCGTCTCGGGAAAATTAGGGTGTTCCTTTTTGGGGAAGACGGAGTCGTCAGCAAAAAGACCTCGGGGAGGAGGTGCTGTGGGCCCATTTGGGGCCCAACACGCGGCCAGGGAATCTGGCCGCGTGGGCTACCCCCTTTTGGGCCTCCTGGCCCTCCTCCTTTGTGTCTTGTGCCCACGTCCTTTCTCCCGAAGAAAAACTGACATGGTTTCTTTCCTTTCTCAATTTGGATACCTGTAGCTCCTGAAACATCAAAAACATGAAAACAGGTGTTTTCTGACACCCAGAAATTAAATACCAAAAATAGGGACTTTGTAGGAAAGTCCCATAAAATCATCTAAAACATGCAAAACAATGACATAACATTGATAAAACATCCCAATAATGCCTATATGGAGGGTATAAATAATGATATAATATGCACGTATCAACTCCCCCAAGCTTAAACCTATGCTCGTCCTCGAGTAAATAAGGACATAGATCATTACATGCATCAATGGACTTATGGTTGATAAATAAATACGGACATTGTATCATCATCATGTTCAGTTATAATGCAAGATGAATGAATAGAACTCATACACATAAGGCTAACATATTCGAAGCTCTAGCAAACACCCCATACTTTTGAAAGCAAATAACCATTGTATGTTGGACAATCGAATTATACTCTTTAATTTGGAGAAAGATAAATGAGTAGAGGTAAAACATGACCAAGTCTCATTTAGTTTCCAAACTATTCAGCTTAAATTACTAATTGTAATGTGGCATCCATTGGGCTAAGACTCTCATTGCCCCTTTATCATTAGCATCTTAATTTATGAATGTTGAAGTAATGTGGTTGACAAGGTGTTGGTTGAATGTCTCATGCCCCGTGAGTGTGAAAACCCACTCCATGATTACTAAACTTAAGATTCCCAATAAGCTTTGTACAATCATAATAAGTATTAATGACATCATAGAGAATTGCAAAGAGGTACCTCTTGCCCCATGACATAGAAACCAGCCCATGTCACAATAACAAGATGAACAAACGGAGTAGACTCATCATCCTTTTTTATTTCATTCACTATATGCATATCTTCTTATTTTATTGTAGGATGTGTTTGTAGAGTCCACTCTAGCTGTAAGTAAATTTCCACCATGATCAAGCATGGCTTGGGTTAGCGGCCCAATGCAATTTCTCTAGTCATATATACTTACTCATCAAAACTTACTATTCCTCTATTTCATTTCGGCATGGCAGGAGTCCAAAAACAAAAGCACATGACATCAACTAAATATAAAATTTGTTTGTGCAATGTTGAAAGCTTTTCACGTGATGCACGTGTTAGCCAACTCCCAACCAAAATCCTTGTCAAGCACAAAACTTTTAGCTCTCATTAATGGGTCATGTTTGTTAAGTGCAATAGAAATAAATGTGTGCATTCAAAAGTTCGTGAGAGTCTTATCCCAAATTCATCCCATGACAATTAATAACATAAGCATCTTAATTTAGAGCATAAATGAAACTATAACATGGTGAACATGCTCGGAATAGCCATTAAGCTAATAGATAGATAGTGGATTTATGTCATATTGAGATAATTCTACAATTGTCCAACACACTCAAGTTAATTAATTTCAAGGCAAGATGTGATTGAAACCTCTAAATATGCCATGCTCATTTGCATGAGTGTTACCCATAAATCCCCAAAACAAGGGAATCATGGATAACACCATACTTTATTATTTATTAATAAACCATAAGACCGGGATGCATGATAATTATCAATGAGCTCACTCAAGCCTAAACGAAAACAATACTAGATAATAAAAGCAAGACACACCAAAACTAGATAGACATGATAAAGCTAATAAAAGACGGGGGATAGGTGAAACTCCCCCAAGCTTAGATGGTTGCGGTAATTTCTTCATTCTCCCTTCTTCTCGTACTCAGCCCACCACTCTTTCTTCTTCTTGTCGTAATCTTCCTTCCACTCTTCCTGCTTCCATGGAAAAGGCCTTCCAGTATGGAAGGACATGGGTGGATCATTGTACCTGAGAGTGACAGCTTCTGCAATCTTCTTGAAACGTTCTTCATACTCACAGTTCTGGTTCTCCATGTCCCACATCAGAGCTTGGTACCTATCCATCTCTGATATGACACGCAGATACCTAGTCCCCAGGTCCTTGATCCTCTCCTCGTACTCCTCTATCTTCTTCTCCAGCTCCAGGTTCATGAAGTGGTGGGCATCAAGGCTGCGTTCAACAATAGAGTTATACCTGAAAACTGTTTGTTCTAGAGCCTCCAGCCACTCCTCCAGCGTGCCTTCGGTCTTGGGATCCTTCACCTCCTCCATGAGCAACACACCATCCTTCAAGGTCAGGGTTTTCATGGGGGTCATCACGGAGTTGAGGTAATGGTTCACAATGCCTCCCTTGGGTGGATCTTCCCCCCCCCCTAGGTTGGATCCGGAGCTTGACATGGCTAAACCCTGGGAGACAGAAACAACAGAAACAAAGATCGCGCGAGAACTCTTGGTGCGGGATTAGATCGACAAAAGGGGGTATATATTGACGGGTTTTAGGGTAAGACGAAGTGTCGGAGTCGAAAACGAGATGGAACGGGACTCCGAGGTGGAAAAGGGGTACCTCCACGCGGCCAAGGAATCTGGCCGCGTGTGGGGTCCTCTTTTCCCCCTCGAGGTCCAATTCCTTCCAATTTTCTTGTCCCACACGTTAATTTCCATAAAAAATGAGTTCCATAAGTTTTCACGCAATTCCGAGAAACTTCCAAACACAATAATTGTAAATTATTGAATTTGGGTTTCTGAAACTGCAGGATCCCTTACAATTACCTCCTCCGGTGTCATTAACTTTATCTCCTCGATGGTTCCTATGAAGCTCTTTCCTGCAATATAATGTTTTAGGCGTTGTCCATTGACCACATGAGGTTTACCTTTCATATCACCGTGAAGACGGATGGCCCCCGAACGGTATACCTCCTATACTACCAATGGACCCTGCCATTTTGAAGCTAATTTCCATGTAGAAAACTTAAAACGAGAGTTGTACAATAGGACTTGATCACCTACTTTAAATTCCTTTATTTTAATTATCTTGTCATGCCAAATTTTAACTTTCTCTTTAAACAATTTTGCACTTTCATATGCTTCATTCCTCCATTCATCTAATAGATTTAGGTCAAGCAATCTCTTCTCCCCCGCTGTTTTTAAATCAAAATTTAATTTCTTAATAACCCATCTAGCTTTATGTTCTAATTCAACGGGTAAATGACATGCTTTTCCATAAACCATTTTATAAGGAGACATACCCATAGGATTTTTATAAGCAGTTCTATAAGCCCACAATGCATCATTAATTTTGAGTGGCCAATCAGATCTAGCTTTGTTTACTGTTTTCTCTAAAATAAGTTTAATTTCCCTATTACTTAATTCAACTTGTCCACTAGTTTGAGGATGATAGGGTGATGAAATTCTATGATTAACATTATATTTTGCCAATGTTTTTCTAAGAACACCATGCATAAAATGAGATCCACCATCAGTAATTAAAAATCTAGGAACACCAAACCTAGGAAAAATAATTTCTTTAAGCATTTGCATGGTTGTGGCATGGTCTGCACTCTTAGTAGGAATTGCTTCTACCCATTTTGTAACATAATCAACAGCAACCAAAATGTGAGTATGTTTTGTACTAGATGCAGGAAATGGTCCCATAAAGTCAAAACCCCACACATCAAATGGTTCAAGTGGTAATGTATAGTTCATAGGAATTTCATTCCTTCTACCAATGTTTCCTACTCTTTGACATTTATCACAAGTTTTAATATATTCAGCACAATCCTTGAATAGAGTAGGCCAATAAAAACCACATTGTAATACCTTTGCTGCAGTACGATCTCCTGCGTGATGTCCTCCATAGGGACTGTCATGACAATCTCTTATAATAGCCTGCTGTTCATGCTCAGGTACACAACGTCTAATAATGCCATCAACACTTTTCTTATACAAGAATGGATCATCCCAAAAATAATGTCTAAGGTCATAAAAGAATTTCTTTCTTTGCTGGTAAGTAAATTGTGGTGGCATAACTTTCCCAACAATAAAATTTGCATAATTAGCAAACCAAGGAGATGCAACTTTAGCACTAGAAACACTAACAAGGGCAAGTTGTTCATTAGCAAAACTATCATTAATAGGAATAGGATCATCAGGTATATTTTCCATTCTAGAAAGATGATCGGCTACGGGATTATCTTCTCCTTTCCTATCTACTATGTGTAAATCAAATTCTTGCAACAAAAGTACCCATCTTATTAGCCCAGGCTTAGCATCTTTCTTATTCATCAAATATTTAATAGTAGAATGATCAGAGTGCACAATGACTTTTGAATCAATTATGTAAGATCTAAATTTATCACATGCAAATATTACCGCTAAAAATTCTTTTTCAGTTGTAGCATAATTTCTTTGAGCACCATCTAGTGTTTTACTAGCATAGTAAATAACATTCAATTTCTTATTAACCCTTTGGCCTAAAACAGCTCCAACTGCATAATCACTAGCATCACACATAATTTCAAAGGGCAAGTTCCAATCAGGAGGTTGAATAATAGGTGCAGTTATTAAGGCTTTCTTTAAAACATTAAAGGATTCTATGCAATCATCATTAAAAGAAAACGGATCATCCTTTTGCAAAAGATTGGTTAGAGGCTTTGATATTTTAGAGAAATCTTTAATGAACCTACGATAAAAACCTGCATGACCGAGAAAACTTCTTATACCTTTGATGTCTCTTGGATATGGTAATTTCTCAATAGCTTTAATTTTTGCTGGGTCAACTTCTATTCCTCTTCCAGAAATACGATGCCCAAGAACAATTCCCTCTGTTACCATAAAGTGATACTTCTCCCAATTAAGAACAAGGTGTTGGTCTTCACAACGCTGCAAAACTTTGTTAAGGTTGAACAAGAAATTATCGAAAGAAGTACCATACACCGAAAAATCATCCATAAAGACTTCCACTATCTTTTCAATATAATCAGCAAATATAGCATTCATGCATATCTGAAAGGTAGCAGGCGCATTACATAAACCCAAAGGCATTCTCCTATAAGCAAATGTACCATATGGGCAAGTAAAAGTGGTCTTTTCCTGATCGTCACTATGAACTGGAATTTGAGAGAAGCCTGAATACCCATCTAAATAACAAAAGTGAGAATGTTTAGATAATCTCTCTAGCATTTGATCAATAAAGGGAAATGGATAATGGTCCTTATGAGTTGCTTTATTTAATTTTCTATAATCAATGCACATTCTATAACCAACAACAGTACGTTGAGCAACAAGTTCATCATCTTTATTAGGAACCACAGTAATTCCACCTTTCTTAGGAACACAATGAACATGACTAACCCATTTACTATCAGCTATAGGATAAATAATACCAGCCTCTATGAGTCGAATTACCTCTTCTTACCACTTCCTTCATTTTTGGATGTAGACGGCGTTGGAAATCAACAACAGGTTTAGCATCTTCTTCCAAATTAATTTTATGCATACATAGAGCTGGACTTATGCCATTAAGATCATCAAGAGAATAACCAATAGCCTTACGGTGGGCTTTAAGCACATCAAGTAATTTCTCTTTTTCCTCAGCTGAAAGGTTAGCACTAATAATAACAGGATATATATTTTTCTTATCCAAGTATGCATATTTCCGATTTTCAGGCAAAGGCTTTAATTCAAAACTAGGATCTCCTTTAGGAGGTGGGAGTACTCCTAGATTATCAGGTGGGATATGCAATTGTAATTGCGGAGGTTGTCGCCATAATATTTGTTCTAAAGCTTCTTTTTCTGCATCATTAAATGGCTCTTCCTGATTAAGCATATAACGTTCCACCACGTCTGATGAAGCTACAGCTATATGAGCAAGAGTTTCAATTATATCTTTAGATTTTGGTTCTTTCTTAGCAGGTTTATCAGCAAATTTAGAAAAATTAAATTCAAGTTTCTCTCCAGCACATTCAATAAACACCCTTTCTCTAGGCAAATCAATTTAATCACCAACAGTATGTACGAAAGGTCTACCAAATATAATAGGACAGAAAGAATCTTGTGGACAACCAAGCACAAAAAAATCAGTAGGATATTTTATTTTCCCTACCAATACTTCAACATCTCTAACAATTCCAAAGGGACTAATATAATCTTTATTAGCAAGCTGAATGGTCATACCTGTTTCTTCCATGGTGATAGGATCAATATCAGGCTTAATTTCTTGATAGAGAGAATATGGAATGACACTAATGCTTGCTCCAATATCACATAAACCATGATAACAAGAAGTCCCAATAGAGCATGATATAATTGGCTTACCAACTTTGGATGAATTCCCTTTAATAACTTTGGTAGCATCTTCACATAAATAAACACCAACAGGATCTTCTTCATTTAATTGCTTAATAATAGAGACTTGGTTCTTGACTTCCATCTGTTCTTCATGTTGAGAACATCTCTTTCTACTTTTGTCAGCAACAACAATTAGCAAATTCTCTTTAACTTTTTCAGGATAGGGAGGTGGTTCAATATATTCTTCTATTACTACAGATGACACTGGTGTTTCTTTAATAAATTTAGGGACAACAATAGAAGATTTAACAGGTTCAACATAATAATCAAAGCCACTTTTAGGAATTCGAATGTGCTCAGCAAATTTCTTAGCTATTTCAATTGCAACATATGGATCAAGACCAAAATCTTTAATAACATTCTTGAACAAAATAGAACTAGAGAAACTTTCTACACATGAATATCCATAATCAAAATAAGCTTCATTACCTTTGTCTAGGTCCCAATATTCAGAGTTCTTCGAAATAATTTCCAATAAATTCCAAGCTTCTTCTGCAGTATTATTTGTAAAGCTTCCACCAGATGAACCATCCAAATATTGCTTTAGCCTATCAGGTAGTCTCACATAAAAGTTTATCAATATAAGTTTATTTGTGAGATCATGACAAGGATTCTTACGAAGGAGGTCCTTAAGCCTCCCCCAAGCTTGAGTAATACTCTCTCCAAGGTGTGGCCAAAAATTAAATATAAAGCAACGGTTCTCATAAGCCTCTTTAGGATTAAAATATTTAAGAAAGAAAACCTTCATAAAAGTATCCCAATTATGTGTAATTTCTTCATCCAGGGACAGATACCATTTTCGAGCATCACCAGTTAAGGACTGGTACAATAACTTGCATTTTACCTCCTCCTCAGAAATAGGCTTGAGCCTAATTAGCCCACATATATCCTCAATAGCCCGTATGTGATCACTTGCAACCTTTGTTCCATCCCCTGCAAAATACTCATTCCTAACAGCTTTAACAAATTCAAGGGGAATAATATAACCATCATCATGAGGTGCTTTTTCAACAACTTTAGGTTTAATAGCATAAGAACTCTCATATAAAGCAAGTTTCAGCGAAGCATCTCTCATAAAAGCCATAATAATAACAGGATCAACAGCAAGTAAAATTCAGCTTTTAAGTTTCCTTACCAAACTTCTTACCAATAGCGCTACGCTCCCCGGCAACGACGCCAGAAAAGTGTCTTGATGGCTCCCAAGTGCAGGAGATCAATTGTAGTACTTTTCGAATTAGAAAGGTTGTCAAACCCACGAGGAGCAGAAGGAACTGGTAAGTAGAATAGCAAAGGAATAATAAAAGCAACATGTGTTTTGTGTTTTAATTGTGTAGTGCAAGTAAAGTAAAATGCGGAAAGTAAATTGCAGCAAGTAGTAGGTCTCAATGAGAGACAAAGCCCAATCCTCTAATGCGCAAGAGGACAAACTCAAGTGTGTGTTTGTGTCTTATATGTGGAAAACGTTCCCGAGGGCTGCACGGATTTAGCTGGCATAGTGATTCATTGCATAACATGTTTGTATATCTTGTCTAGTTTTAATCTTCTTCGGACGGAGCCACAAATAGGAATAGCTAAATAAAACAACTATCACCCCTTATGATGGATCACGTGGCCAATTAAATGACAGCACGAGAATTATTAAGACATGATGTCCCACCATAGCCTTATGCTCTAAGGTCCCCGATACAAGTACCCTCATAATGCAATTCAACGACTCTGTCTCAAGTTCCTGTCACCTAAAGACATCATCACGTCACTACACTATGGTGTTATCGTATGAGCCCATGTAGGTGAAGTGTTGTACAGTCGACGTTCATACAACACCATCATAGAATCACATAAAAGATAAATACTAGACCAAATAACAACTCATCTCATGTAACAAATCATTGCCAATTCATCCTATGCCCTCAGGAACATGCGGGAACTACTCACAACATGCAAACATGATCATGTATGGTGACATATGTGGTACAACACAATCTGAAACAATGGATCCACCACCAAATAATGACAAGTACTCAATCCCAAACATGCAACGGAGTACAATAACACGTATCTAGGGTGTAGCAATGATCAAACTATGAGGGGAACTGAGTGGATCATGGTGATGGTTATGGTGGAGATGCAGGTGCTGGTGAGGATGGTGATGGAGATGCCTCCTCCCACGCCAAGGAGGAGATGGGGATGATGATGGGGATGATTTCCCCCTTCTCCGGAGCTCCGTAGCAGCAGGATCTGTCTCCCCCACGGAGAGTTTCAAGAGTCCCCCCTGGCGGCTCCGTGTCGTCTCGGGAAAATTAGGGTGTTCCTTTTTGGGGAAGACAAAGTCGTGAGCAAAAAGACCTCGGGGAGGAGGTGCTGTGGGCCCATTTGGGGGCCCCACAGGCGGCCAGGGAATCTGGCCGCGTGGGCTACCCCCTTTTGGGCCTCCTGGCCCTCCTCCTTTGTGTCTTGTGCCCACGGCTTTCTCCCGAAGAAAAACTGACATGGTTTATTTCCTTTCGCAATTTGGATACCTGTAGCTCCTGAAACATCAAAAACATGAAAACAGGTGTTTTCTGACACCCAGAAATTAAATACCAAAAATAGGGACTTTGTAGGAAAGTCCCATAAAATCATCTAAAACATGCAAAACAATGACATAACATTGATAAAACATCCCAATAATTCCTATATGGAGGGTATAAATGATGATATAAAATGCACGTATCGGCATCACAACCATAAGGACATACAGAAAGCAATTCACACAATCAAAGTCATGCCTAGCTTGTTACAGGAGAAAAACTACACACACACAATTAAACAATAATACCTTCTTTCTAGAATATTTTTAGAACTAAGGAGTTTTCTCCCAAGTTAAGCGACCAACAAAATCAGTGGTTGTGCCATTGATTAATAGAACATTAAATCACTAAATACCGCAAGAATTGCATGCAAGGATTATTACATGACAACAATCGAGACTCACTAGTAATATGCCAATAATAAAAATCACCACATAAGCATGCATAACAAGTAATGCATTCAACTAAAGTACTAAGGTGCAACCAGATGAGTCATGTCATAATAACAGGAGTTAAAACATGCTAAACATTCTATGATAAACATATACTAACAAAATAATAATAAGGCAACAAATAATAAAACAACTCCTAAATACTAGTAATAATAATAAAGGCATTAAGGGTTGCACAAACAATCCTACATGTGTGAATTTTTCCTAACAAGCAACACATGCTTATAAACACCAAATAACAGAAGCATAACACCCTATACATGCTAGGAAATAATTCTACAAAAAACAAATTTACAAGGAACAACAATTACTACAATAACATCAAGAATTCAACCATGTGTTCTTAACCATGCTTTCTAATAAGGTCATCGTCGAAACCTCCTCTGCAAGGTTTTGAACATACAAAAGGTGAGGGCTTGAGCGAGTACGGGTCAAGGGAGAGTGCAGGGACGAGACGGGAGAAGCGGAGAGGCCTCACATTGACGGCTCGACATGGAGGTCATCCGCGATGGAGCAACGGCCGATTCCGGCGGTGGAGTGAGACCTAGAGGGGGCTTTTGCTGCAGGCTTGCAATTAGGGCGGAGAGGGGATGGCTTGACATGCTGGTGAGAAAAAAGGGCGGCCAGGAGGGCACTGGCGGTGATGCTCAGTGCTGCGGCCATGGGTGGCCATGGCGAGAAGCTCGGGGAAGCGAGGGTATGAGCGAGCTTGTCTGGGGTGTTTGCTGTGGTGAGGAGGTGCCAACGACAGAAGGGTCGAGGAAGATAATGTCCAGGGAGGAGGGGATAAGGGCGCTCTCCTTCTGCACCCGAAGGTGTTCGACAAATGAAGGAGAGGGAAGGAGGGGGGCCAGGGAGGGATGGTCGGCATGGCCGAGCTTGTGGGGGGCCTAGGGTTCCAGAAGACAAGGAGAGGGGTCAACACGGGATGGAGGAGGTGGAGTGGTTGGACAGCCCATGCCATAGTGGCTGTCCATACCTTGGAAGAGATGGATGAGAGGGATGGGAGCAGTGCCAAGCTGTCTAGTGATGTTAGGAAAGTGGGGCCACATGACTAGGCAAGCTAGGAAGCAAGGAGAGAGAAATGTGAGTTAGAACAATCCACATAAGAGCTTCTTTAGAATTTGGTCAGAAGGTGTTTGAGCTTGTTTTCTCCAGTTTTGTTAACACAACTCATGCATGAAAACATATCTAAGAGGTAGGAAATGAAAATTGGAGTATAGGAGTGGTGGTCTCCCATTTTTCTAGAATTGTTTTCTTTGAAAACTTTTAAATTTCCAAAAGCTGTTGTATCTATTTTTGGATGTTTTCTCCATAATTTTGAATAGAAAAAATGTTTTAAAAAATGTTTAATAGATAGAGAATCAAAAAATGAGTCTAGGGGTGGTGGTCCCATAATTTTCTGAAAATATTTGTTTCACAAAATTTTGGAAATTCAAAAAGTGCTGACACTGTTTTTGAATGTTTTCTTCAACAATTTGAAAATGAGAATCAAATGTTTTTGGATAATTAGGTCACATATGACCATAGGCATGTTGGGGAGCTTTCCCAAAAATTTCAGAAATACTTTTATTAACAAAATCCTTAAAGTCCATTTCTGGCCTTTTGGTAAACAAATTTAATAAATAGGAAAATGTTTATAATTCAAGTATTTTTTTGATTTCGGATGAGAGGGTATATAATATAGGTCATAAAAGTGATTTCTAATATATGACTCCTTTGAAAATAATTTTTGTTACAAAAGAAATGGGTGAAAACAATGATTTATTAAATATGCTCCAAGGCCTTGTGAGAAGGGAAAATATTTAAATGGCCTAGTGACACCAATGGTCAAAGTGGTTTTGAGAAACAATATATGGAGATGTCAAGTATGGGTTGGTCTAAGCTCAAAGGGAAATAGAACTGATTTAAGAAAGGTTAACAAAAGTTTTCACAAGATGAAGGAATATAGCCACTGATTTGGATGTTTTCATAAGGCTATGAAAACAACATGCCAAGAGATTTTTGATATCAATATCATAGATGAAATGGGAAAATAAAATATAGAGGATGAGTTTCGAGAAGATGTATCGATGAAAATATCAAGATTCCCAATTATGGCATGAGGCCAGAACTGGAGAATGAAAATAGAGCAAAAGATGAGATAGAGGTAAAAATTGAATCTGATACTGATGTATGGTCTTGTTATTTATATACCCATTTTATTTTGGTTTTCTCAAACACAAACAATCAAGATCAAACAAAGCAATGAGAGGTGAAACAAAATTAATAGTCAAGCATTTCAAAAAGTTTTTGTTGGCCCTAATTTTTGACTCTCTAACAACTGTATTTTTCTGGTTTCCAAAAAGTGGGACGTGACAACTCGTTCATCCAATTCCCTTAAATTAAAGTTATTCCAATGTGTTCACCATAGCTACCTGATACGATGCAAACGTATCTATAATTTTTGATGTTCCATGCTTGTTTTCTACCCAATACCTTTTGTTCTCCACATGTTTTCTTCCGTTTTTCTTCAATTTTCGGATGTTTTCACATACTAACCTATTAATAAGATGCCCTAGGCCAGTTGCTATTTTTTGTTGTTTTTCTATTTCAGAAAAGGTCTTAAGGAAATATTCTCGGAAAGGGCTGAAAATCCAGGGAGATCATTTTTTACCCAGAACAGAGACGTGGTCCAAAGAAGGGCCGGAGAGGGGCCAGGGGGCCACTAGGACGGTGCCAGGACTGGCCCCTCCCTTGGGAGGGCCTAGGGGGCCCCTGGCCACCACCTCACGCACATCTTCGCCCATAAATTGTACTTAACCCTAAAAATTACGGGGATGGAGTTATTTTGCACGAAACATACAGAGAGGCTCCGTCACCTCGAAAGTCCAATCTAGGGCTTTTGGAGTCCTGCTCCGGCACCCTTCCAGAGAGGGGGGTCGTCATCGGAGGCCTCTACATCGCCATGATCACCTCCGGATAGATGCGTGAGTAGTTCAACTTGGGACTACGAATCCATGGTAGTATCTAGATGGTTGTTATCTCCCCTATGCCTCCATGTTTAGAGTCTCGTGAGCTTCCTCACATAACCGAGACTACCGTTATGTAATTGTGCATGTTGTGTTTGCTGGGATCCGATGAACCATGAGATTATGATTATTTTGTTCATGTCAATCTGAGATGCCTTACTTATATTCATAGATATCTTTAATCTTGTCTTGCAATGCTCTCCGGTGTTTATGATTACCTTGGCCACGTAGTTGTTTTCACCTCCAAGAGAGGGTTTATATGCTAGATAGTGGGGTCATGCTTCCTTGTTGCTTGCGCTTGAGTGACTGAAACATGCAGGGGGAGGATGTGATGTTGCCACTAGGGAGAAAACAGCGGTGCTCTTGTCTACGGATGAGAACCACCGCTTACATTACGTATTGTTCTTAATGCATTTGTCTGTTACACACTAAGCAATCATTTTGCTGCTACAACTTAATACCGAGGGATTTGCTGGATAGCTTTCTTGAGGTGGATTTTTAGATATGGATGCATGCTGGATAGCGGTCCATATGACTTGACGTAATGCCTACAATGTTAGAACCCGTGAACTGTATCTCGTCATAATAGTATTTCTATACGTTCATGATTTGTCAATTGCCCAGCTGTAATTTGTTCACCCAACATGTTTGTTTTCTTTGGAGAGACACCACTAGTGAACCTATGGCCCCAATCCTATTTTCCTCATATTTGCGACCTTCTTTTAAGCATTGTCCATTATTTTTTCCTTGTTGTTCCATTTTTTTTACTTTTATTGTTTTCCAAGACTCTATACATTTAATTCTATTGTTTTCGCAAGACCAGAGGATTGACAACCTTCCGGAAAGTTGGGGCAAGAGAGAGTTTGTGCTTGTGTGCAGGTGATACGTCATAAACGTATCCTTAATTTCTGATGTTCCATGTTGTTTCCTACATTTTTTCTATACACTTTATGTCGTTTTTATCGATTTTCCGGACTAACCTATTGACAAGATGCCACAGAGCTAGTTCCCCGTTTTCTGCTATTTTTAGTTTCAGAAAAGTTGTTCTGGAAATATTCTCGGAATTAGAAAATTCAAAGTCCGGAGGTCCTAGAATTCCCGACGGTTCCACGTAGTCCCGAAGAGGCCCGGACGGGGCCACACCATAGGGCGGCGCGCCCCTGGCCGCGCCATGGGGTGGTGTGGGCCCCCCAGGCCTCCACTGCCTTTGCTCTTTCGCCTATTTATACCCCCCGACATATCAACCCTAAAAAGATACCACTTACTCTCGACAAACACCCGAGGCCGCCGTCATCGTCATCCCGAGATCGGGAGGGTTCTGGAGCTCTCCCCGGCAACCTGCAGGGAGGGGAATTCATCATCGGAGGGGTCTACACCACCATGTTCTCTTCTGAAGTGATGCGTGAGTAGTTCATCCCTAGACTACGGGTCCATAGCAGTAGCTAGATGGTTGTTCTCTCCACGTTGTACCTCATGTTTAGATCTCATGAGCTGCCTCACATGATCGAGATCATCTTTATGTAATGCTAAATGTTGTGTTTTGCTGGTATCTGATGAATGTTGAATGCTATATTATGATTATCAATCTATCATGTTATCTTTATGCTTATGTTATTTATGATCTTGCATGCTCTTCGTTATTAGTAGATGCTCTAGCCAAGTAGATGCTAGTAACTCCAAGAGGGAGTATTTATGCTCGATAGTGGGTTCATGCCTCCTTTGCATCTGTACTCGAGTGACACAAACGTGACGGATGGAGGATGTGTTGTTGCCTTTAGGGAGAAAAAAACGGTGTTTACCTAGTTTACATTGTTTACATCACACACTTTGCTTACTGTGATAATCTGTTGCTTGCAACTTAGTACCCAACGTTTGTTCGGATGATATTCGTAGGGTGGATTATTATACATAAATGCAGTTGGATGACGGTCTATGTATTTTGTTGTAATGCCCGCATGAATCACATAGTAATCTTTATGTCTTGCATATGCACTACGGTGCAGCCTTCATTTATGTCAATTGCCGAGCTGTAATTTGTTCACCACGCATGTTATTTATCTTTCACGGAAAGACACCACTAGTGAACTGTGGAGCCCGTTCCATTTTCTCATAATGATAATACACACACTGCTTTCACACTGCTGCTACTGCTTTCATACTGTTTTCCATACCATACGTTTAACCTCTTTGTGTTCAGCAAAACCGGTGAGATTGACAACCGCACTGTTTTGTTGGGGCAAAGTGATTTGATTGTGTACTGTAGGTTCCATGTTGCTTGTGAACCGGTAGTGCGCCCTGCCATCTCAGCTGCTTCGACCTTCTGAAGTTACTCCTTCCTCCTACTGGTCGATTAAACCTTGGTTTCTTACTGAGGGAAAATTGCTTCTGTGCTCATCATACCTTCCTCTTGGGGTCTCCCAACGAGTGCAAGATCTGCACCATCAGCAAGTTCCACACTTGGTCAACATCGATAAACGGCATCGTTGATACAAGTAACCTTCTTCAAGACTACGAAGTCCTACTGGTTCGATAAACTCTGTTCCACACTAGGTCAAAATTTACACTACACTACATAATACCTTCCACTTGGGGTCTCCCAACAAGCGTGTCATCACGTCAGCATAAAGTACTTTTTCTAGCGCCGTTGCCGGGGATTTCTAGCTTGATGCAAGGGGAGTCTCACACTTCCACTCTCCTTCTTTTGTTTTTTTCTTACTTAGTTTATTTTTGCCTAGTCTTCTTTTCTCTTTATCAACCCCCCCCCCAAAATAGGTCTCTAGTTTTTAGTCTTTTATTTTCCTTGTTAATTAGTTTTCGTCTCCGTGTTAGTTTTTGTTGTTGTTTTGCTAAGATGTCATCTCCTAAATTTTCTATGAAAGATCTGAAAGTAGGAAGTGGATTCATTATTGGTAGAAATAATATTGAGGAATTCTTTAACCTTGTTAATGGGCTTCATGATTTTAATGATAAACCTATAGTAAAACTTGCTCATAATTATGAGACCATTGTAGCCTCTTTGGTTGCCATGATAGAAGCTAGGTTTGTCAACCTTAATCCTATTATACAACAAATTTTCTTAAACCCAATAGCATGGATCCAGGAATAGAAAGGGATTTTGTGCTGAATGCTTTGCTCTTGGAATTTAATGACACTGCTATAAAAGCTAGAAAAGTTTTTGCTCGTTATAAGATGCTTGGTTATGGTATTCCTATCGATCATACTTTGAAAACTTTAGATAATGATAGAATGAAATATGCGGGAAGAACTGAATCTGAAAATAAATCAATATCCCTATACCATTCAAACTTTTAGCAATGTCTGAAGCATTAGAGGAGAATTTTGGTGGGTTGTTCCGGAGAATTTCTTTGATGAAAATAGTAAACCTAAAAGAAAAGAGAGAGGAGATTCTGAACCTTGTGTGTGGAAAATACAATTCCTCTATGATGAATTCGAGCTCCTCAAATTTAATGATGATACTTGATTCGTTCTGCATGCCTAGTTAAAAGGCGTTAAAGAAAAGCGCTTGTGGGAGGAAACACACTTTTGTTTTCCTTCGTTTTCCTTTTGTTTTCTTCTGTTTTCTGTTGTTTGTTTTGTGTCTTGGAAGTTTTTACCTCTGTAGCAACCGCTCCTTATCCATTTTATTTCGTTTTTGTGCCAAGAGTAGCCTCCAATAGAGAGGTATTGCGATTTGGGGAAGTTGTTGTTCTGAAAGAGATTTCTGGGCTGTTACCAAAAAAAAAAATTATATCTCTCAGAAAAACGTTGGATTGTTTAAAAAATAGAAACATTCCCCAGATTGTTATCTATCTTTCATTAGTTTCCCACCTTTTGATTTGAGCAAAAGAAGATTTTCGGAAAATTCATCTTTACCGACTGTTCTGTTTTGACAGATTTCTGCCAATATTTGTATTTGCATCTTAATTTCCTTGTTTTGTTGTTTTTTTGAGGGGAAGAGATTTAAAATAACTCGTGACAGTAGCTAATGGTTTAAATGGAGTGTTAGACTTGTGTTGAAACTGGACCAATTGGATTTATTGTTTTGATTACATTAACGTTGCTAATGAAGATTGTGAGAAGTTTTAGGTGGAGGAAGTTTTCAAGTGTAGGGCGAGAAGAATGATGTGATGATATGAAAGATGGAAAAAATTTAAGCTTCAGGAGGCCCATTTCACCCCAAGACATGTCCAAGAAGTACAAGTTTCAATGCTTGGGGATGCCCAAGGCATCCTCTTCTTCATCAACAAAAATATCAGGTTTCTTTCAAAATACTATATTTTTATTGCTTCGCATGATATGTGTTATTCTTGGAGCGCCATTTTATTTTGCTTTCAGTTTTGTTTTGTTTTATTTTCTGTAGATTTTGGTTGGATCCTAGCATTTAAATTTGGAGAGAGACGTGCTCCGTTTTCATTGCCTAGAACACTCTAGTTTTCACTCTTATTGTTTTGTGAGTGTTCAGTTTTTGCTAGTACTTTGTTTAGCTCCTGTTTTTCACTCAATTTTTTCAGAGCTTGTTGGTTTGCTTCAGTTATATATGATTAACTATCTGGTCTTTGATTATTATTTTCTTTGAGAGTTGTTTCGAATATGTTGGAGAAGAGTAAATTGTTTCATGCTTATAGTGGTGCAATAGGGAGCTTGTTTTGACTGTGGCTTAGGCTTTGGCATGTCATGTTAGATGTTATTTTAATTTTGTTCTCAGTTATTTATGATGTATCATGACTAGTCTCAAATTGCCAACAATGCTTAATGTGGCATTGAAATTAATCATGTGTTGTTTCTCATATTGAAGCATGGTATTGTGGTATTTCTCCTTTGAATGATTTATCTGGATTGACTTGGCGCATGCTCAAACCATGTTATGACTACAAAAAAGGCACCTCTAGCCTTGATGATCATTTATTTTTTGACTTGTCATATCACTGCATGCTTTAATTAGTGATGTTTTGTCGCTATGCATGATTATAGCCGTTATTGCTCTCTTAGTTGGTCGCTCCCAGTCATTTGCTAGCCTTCACCTGTACTGAGTATGAGCTCTACTCGTGCATCCAACTCCCATAAACCAAAGTTTCCCAAATGTGTCCACCATATCTACCTATATGTGGTATTTAACCGCCACTCCAAGTAATTTTCTTGTGTGCTGCCTTTAAAACTTTCAAAATTATTAACCTAATTTGTGTTCCTATTTTTGCCCATGAGAAATTAGTTTAAAATTTATTTTGGAGGCAAAGTCCTTCTTCCTTATTTCACCCGATGAGTATGGAATCTGTGCTCATCTAAATTTGCAGAGAGCCAGTGCCAACTAATATAATAATAAAAAGGAACTTCCCCATGGTTTGATGAAAGTTGGTGTGTACCCGTGGATACAGCTAGTCCTGATTTCTGAAATAAAGGTGGGGGAAGTGCCAACCAATAAAGAAAAATTGCTAACGGAAACCGCTCTCAAAAGTCTAAACACATTGCTTCACATGGATTATGATAAGTTTTTCATTACCGTTCATTGACATAGACATACACCTCTCTCAAAATTGTTTTCAATACCTCTGTTTTACTAAATAAAAAGCTCTAGCACACGAGTAATCCTGCTTCCATCTGCGAAGGGTATTTCGTTTACTATCATGTTGAGTCTTTGATACGTCCAAAACGTATCTACTTTCCTGAATACTTTTGTTGTCGTTTTTCCTCTAAACTTGTGAGTTTTGAATACAACTAACACAGACTAACGTTGTTTTCCCTGGTGTCTTATTTTTGTGCAGAAATTCAACTTTCAACAAAATTCCCAGAAAATATCGCAAAGTCCCTATTTTATCCGAAGACTCACAAAGCCAGAAGACGAGACGGAGATGGGCCACGAGGGGGCCACACGACATGGCGGCGCGGGCACCCCCTAGGCCACGGTGCAGCATGGTGTGGCTGCCTCAGCCACCCCCTCGTTCCCCCCTTTCGACTACTTAAGCCTCTTGACCTAAAAACACCCGTGGACAGAGAGTTTTTCAACGAAAAGTACCGTAGCTCCGCCGCCACCGAAAACCCCAATTCGGGGATCAGAAACTCCGTTCTAGCACCCTTCCGGGACGGGGAATTGGAGGAGATCATCGCTATCATCATCACCGACGCCTCTCCATCAACCATCTATGATTCCCTCATCCATGTGTGAGTAATCCCTGCTATAGGCTGAAGGGCGTGGTAGGGATTGGATGAGATTATTCATGCAATAGATGCCAAGATTGTTAGGGAATGGTGCCTAGTATCCGTTATTAGTACTTTTGACATTGTTGCAACTTGTTATGCTTAATGCTTGACACTAGGGCCCGAGTGCCATGATTTCAGATCTGAACATGTTATTGTTTCATGAGGATAATTATTGTTTTTTATCTTACCTGCAAGTTGTATACACATATCATTGTCCGGAACCCGAGGCCCCAAAGTGACAGGAATTGGGATAACCGGAGGCGATGGCTGTGATGTGAGGATCACGTGTGTTCATGGACTGTTAATGCTTTGCTCCGGTGCTTTATTAAAAGGAACACCTTAATTAACAGTAGTTTCCCATGAGGCCCCGCTGCAAACGGGCTGGTAGGACAGAAGATGTTGTGCAAGTTTCTCATTGCGAGCACGTACGACTAAATACGGACCATATGCCTATGGTTACTTAGTACTGGTTGCTTTATCATTATTTACATGCAATTGCCCATGTCTTGATTATTATATTAATTATCTTATCCATGCAACGCCTGTTCATCCGTCCCTATGCCTACAGTATTTTAATCATGCTATCTACTACAATTACTGCTGGTGTCTTTATTTCATTCATGTTGTTATTTCACTACTGCTACTGCTATAAAACTGTTGCTACTGATAAACTATTGCGAGCAAGTCTATTTCTAGGTGTTGACACAAGAGGAGCCAAAGAATATTTATAAGGCTTAACAGATGAATTGCCAGTTCAACGAATCAATAAATTTGGTTTTTACTTCCCTCGAAGACTTCTGAGATCCCCTATACTTGTGAGTCATCAAGACTATTTTCTGGCGCCGTTGCAGGGGAGCATAGCTTTATTTGTAAGCTCACTTGAACATGATATTGTTCGATGCAAGTTATTCATGATGGGTAAAACTCTTGATGAGAAAGTATATATATTGCCATCCACTACAAGGAGAGGTACAACTCTGAACACCTCTGTTGCTCTTGATTCATCATCTTTAGTGAGTAAACTTCTTACACCACCACATACACATGCTACACATACTAATACTTCTGCTGAATCTGAAAAATACTTCTGATAATTTTGATGATGCTTCTACTATGCTTGATGAGAGTGGTTCATTAGGTCCTTTCCTAGATGCTACAATTGCTAGAGCTAAACAAATTGAAAACAATGAAATTTCTAATGAAAATCCTGGTACACCTGTTAGTTCACCTGAGTCTAGAGGTAGTCCTAGTGATGATCTTGAGGAAACTTACATTGAACTTAATGATGAATTTATTGAAGAATGTCATGCTGCTAGTAGTGCAAAGTGCGATTAAAAGTCTTTTTCGAAGATGTGTTGTTAGATATAAACGGTCTCCTGATGCTAAGCTTTCTACCTCCCCCATAAATATTAAAGACAAGGATTATGATTTCTCTCTAGATTTGTCGTATATATCTATTGTTGAGGAAGAACCTTTTTGTGGTACTTAAAATGAAAGTGTTGTAGGACATATGAATGAGCTCTCATCTTCGAGTAGCTTATTTTCAGATGATATTAAAACGTAGTTACTTTGTCGCTAATTTTTTTCCTTTCTCATTGAAAGATGAAGATAAAACTTGGTTTAATAATTTTTCACCTGGATCTATTGATAGTACTATTAGTTTGGTTAATGCTTTCTTTCAGAAATATTTCCCTCCTAGTTCTCAACATGCTGCTTTGCAGAGAATATTTAACTTTAAGCAAATTGAAGGAGAGAAAATGCCTGAATCTTGGGCAAGATTTTGTTTTGGATATCAATTAGCTAAAAAATAACTCCTTGATATATTCTATAATGGACTAACTGTTGAATCTAGGACATACTTGGATATATAGTTGTGTTGGTTGTGTTTTCAGAAAAGAACTCCTGAAGAAGCTGAGGAATTACTGGCTAAAATAAGCCAAAATCATGATGATTTGACTATACCTAAACCGACCCCAACACCAACACCAACACCAACACCAAAGAAGAGGGGAATGATTGAATTAAATGATGAAGTGACGAGGGAAGCCAAGATATCTCTTAAAGAGAAGGGTATTAAATATGAAGATGTGAAGAATCTACCACCTATAGAAGAATTATGTAAGCCAATTCCTCACCCATCCACAATTGAGGTACTCTCTCTCCAACGTTTTGATAATAGAGATATTCCCTTTTCTAAATCTCCTAATCAATGCTTTGATGAATTTGATAATTATATTGTTAAGGAAGATAACTTTAATATGAGAGTGCAAAATCATCTAATGGAAAATTCTAGAGCTATTAATAATTTGCATGGTATTATGGAGAGAACCTCTAATGATGTTAAAATGCCTATTAAACATTTCCATATGGTTCAAAATCAAATTGATCAATTCACTAAGGTGCAAAAATATTTGCTAGTTAATGCTTCTAGAGAAAAACATGTTTATGAAATAAGCACTAGAAGTGGTGTTTCTACTCAGGATCCTTTGTATCCCGGGGGACATCCTAAAATAATTGAACAAGATTCTGAACGAGCTAAAGACAATAGTACTCCTTCTAAGAAAAAGAAGAAGAAATATAAAAATGTTGTAAAATCTTCTGAACCTGCTAAAGATCCTAATAGTATATCTATCTCTGATGCAGAAATTGAAAGTGGTAATGATAAGGATGATGCTTGTGATAAAGAAGAAATTGAAGAGGAACCTGAAAAGCAAAATAAAAATACAAAGTACACTAAGGAGGATTTCATTTCTAATAAACATGGTAATGAGAGAGAAACTTGGGTACAAAAATAAATGCCTTTTCCTAATAAGAAACACAAATCAAAGGAAGAAGAACATTATAACAAGTTCTGTGATTGGGCGAAACCTTTGTTTTTGCAAATTCCTTTAACTGATGTTATTAAATTGCCTCCTTATTCGAAATATATGAAAAATATTGTCTCTAACAAAAGGAAGATTCCTAATGAGGAAATCTCCACTATGCTTGCTAATTACTCTTCCAATGGCAAGGTTCCAAAGAAGCTTGGAGATCTTGGTATACCAACTATTCCATGCTCCATTAAAAATAATTATCTTAGAACTGCTTTATTTGATTTGGGAGTAGGAGTTAGTGTTATGCCTTTCTCTCTCTATAAGAGACTTCTGGAAAAATTGATACCAACTGATATATCCATGCAAATGGCTGACAAATCTACTGCTACTCTTGTTGGTACATGTGAGGATGTTCATTTTCAAGTGGCTAATAACTGTTTGATATTAACCAACTTTGTTGTGTTGGAAATGCTTGAAAATGATAATATGTCTATTATTCTTGGGAGACCTTTTCTTAACACTGCAGGGGCTATTATTGATTGCAACCAAGGAAAGGTAACTTTTAATGTTAATGACTGATGCGCGTGTAACACACGTTCGTTGGGAGACCCCACGAGGAAGGTATGAAGAGCACATCAGTAAGTTTCCCTCAGAAAGAAACCAAGGTTGAATCGACCAGTAGGAGAAAGAAATCACTTCCTAAGGTTGATGCAGCTGAGGTGGAAACGCGAACTACCGGTTCAGAAGCAACTTGGAACCTACGCAACACAATCAAACAACTTTGCCCCAACGAAGCAGTGAGATTGTCAATCTCACCGGTTTTGCTGAACACAAAGAGGTTAAACATACCGTGTGGAAAATAATATTTGTTTGCAGTAGATGAAAGAGAACAGTGATGGAAGTAGTAAAACAGTAGCAGTAGTATGAAAACAGAGATTGCAGTGGTTGTATTATCAGTATGAGGAAAATGGACCGGGGTCCACAGTTCACTAGAGGTGTCTCTCCCAAGACAGATAGATAGCATGTGTGGTAAACAAATTACAGCTGGGAAATTGGCAGATATAAAGGCTGCACCGTAGCGCATATGCATGACATGATGATTACTATGTGATTCATGCGGTCATTACAACAAGATACATAGATTGTTATCGAACTACATCTATGACTAAGAATCCACCCTCAGAATGTCACCCGAGCAATCCTTGGGTATTAAGTTACAAGCAACATATAATCGTTGTAATAAAAGTGTCTAATGTAAACAATAACATTATCCATAGACAAAGCATTGTTGTTTTCTCCCTAATGGCAACAACACCCCCCCACCCGTTTGTGTTTCTGTCACTCGAGCGTGACTGAAAGGGAGGCATGAACCCACTATCGAGCATAAATAGTCCCTCTTGGAGTTACTAGCATCTACTTGTCCAGAGCATCTACTAATAACGGAGAGCATGGAAGATCATAAATAATATACACGTGAAAATAACATGATAGATTGATAATCACGAGACATAGCATTCAATATTCATCGGATCCCAGCAAACACAACATGTAGCATTACAATAAGATGATCTTGATCATGTAGGGCAGCTCACAAGATCTAAACATGAGGCATAAAGAGGAGAGAACAACCATCTAGCTACTGCTATAGACCCGTAGTCCGAGGATGAACTACTCACGCATCATTCCGGATAAGGGCATGGTGGTGTAGAGACCTCCGGTGATGATTCGCCCTCCCTGCAGGGTGCCGAGGAGAGCTCCAGAACCCTTCCGAACTAGGGTTGACGATGACAGCGGCTGCAGATGTTTTTCGTGGAAAAGGCTTCCGTCTTTAGGGTTAACCCTCCGGGCACAATATATAGGTGAGAGGGCAATGTCGGTGGGCGAGCAGGCGGGCCACACCACCCCTGGGCGCGGCCAGGGGGCCCGTGCCCACCCATGGTGTGGGCACCCCTCTGTCCCTCTCCGGGTCTCTTTTGGACTCCGTGGATCCTCCGGGAATTCTAAGACTTTTGGGCTTCGAATAGTCAAATTTCGAGAATATTTCCAGAACAACTTTTCTAAAACTAAAAACAACAGAAAACAGGAAATGGCTCTGTGGCATCTTATCAATAGGTTAGTCCCAGGTAATCGATAAAAATGGCATAAAGTGTAAAGGAAACATGTAGCATATGGCATGAAAACAACATGGAACATCAGAAATTATGGATACGTTTATGATGTATCAACATCCCCAAGCTTAGTTCCTACTCATCCTCGAGTAGGTAAATGATAAAAACAAATAATTTCTGAGGTGACATGATACCAAGATAAACTTGATCATCTAAATTGTAAAAGCATAAGTATAGCTGAGATCATAGTACTTTAAACACAAGCATGATAGATATAATTTTAACAATGAAACTTATAAATCACCTTGCATCATGAAAACTAACACAAATAAAAGATCATTAATAATAATGCGCTTGAAAGTTATACGTTTGTTTTGAGCATAGAGAAAACATAGCAAAGTGATATTTCACTTGTCCTTAACAATGGGGCAAAACATAAATGCTAGGACACCTTCAAAGTTCAAGTGGGTGACTAGAACAAATAATTTGAGAGCAAAAAATAACACGTCATGAATCAATTAATAATGTTTCTGGGACAAATGCACATTAAACTCAGAATGGCAGCTATGCTCTCTCAACTGTGCATAAAGTTAGAACATGGAGACTCAACATAAAAGTAAAAGAAAGGCCCTTCGCAGAGGGAAGCAGGGATTAACTCGTGTGATAGAGCTTTTTATTTTATTAAACAGAGGTATTGAAAACAGTTTTTAGATAGGTGTATGCTTATGTCAACGAATGGTAAACAGAAAATACAGTACGTCACAAGCCAACTTGACTTCACAAGAGAGGCTCCCATTGAAGGACGCAACTGGGGTCAGAAGGTCATCCCTCTTTCTCTTTTTTTTACACAATTATGCTTTGACTGATAAATCAGGGGCAAAAATAGTGAAGAAAATTTAATAGTAACCAATTTTGGGGCTGGGCATCCCGCTGCCAACTCTTCTATCATTTGGATAAGAGGATGAAGCCACTAGTCCGGTTGTGTAAAGTCCAATCAACAAGTGAGATAAAGATTCTCTATTTACGTCCTCATGAGCTAAAACAGGGGCACAAAATAGGAACAATTTTGAAAGTTTTAAAGTTAGGAGATGAGAAATTTACTTGGAGTGGCGGTTAAATACCACATGTAGGTAGGTTTGGTGGACACATTTGGCAAACTTTGGTTTTTGGGAGTTGGATGCACGAGTAGAGCTCATACTTAGTACATGTGGAGGCTAGCAAAAGACTGGGAGCGACAGATCAAGAGAGCAATAATCCCCATAATCATGCATAGCTACAAAAACATTATTAATCAAAGCATAAAGGGTAATACAAGTCAAAAACTAAATGATCAGAGAGGCTATAAGTGACTGGTTTGCAGTCATAAACATGGTGTAAGCATGTGCCAAGTCAACCAAATAAAGCATTCGAAGGAGAACACCACAAATTCATGCTTCAATATGACAAAAACAACTCATGATTCTTTGAATGGCACATTAAACACTCTCATCTATTTGAGACAAGTCATGCTACAATAAAAACTACTAAGCATAGAATTAAAATAACATCTAGCATGACATGAAAAAGTCTAGCCACAGTCTATACAAGCTTCTATTTGCACCGTTATAAGCACGAAACTGTACTACTGCTTTCCAACACCAAACATTTATACTAAACAAAAGCTCTCTAAGAGATATAGCAATGAAACAAGAGAGTACTAACATAACTCTACTAGAACTAACAACTCTGAATAAGAGATGCATGAAAAACATGAGCTAAAAGGGATTGCAGCAGCTAGAAGAAACACTAAGAATACGAACATACCGAGTATTCATATGAAAAAGCGGAGCATGTCTCTCTCCCACACAAACAATGCTAGGTTCCAACAATATTATTGCAGCAAGGAAAACAAAAGAAAAACAAACAGACGCTCCAAGTAAAATTCACATGATGTGACCGGATAAAAATATAGTTTCACTAGAAGTGACCTGATAAATTGTTGATGAAGAAGGGGATGCCTTGGGAATCCCCAAGCTTAGACGCTTGAGTCTTATTATAATTTGCTGGGATGAACCACGGGGGCACCCCCAAGCTTTGACTTTGCACTCTTCTTGATCACGTTATATCACCCTCTTCTCTTGACCCTTGAAAACTTCCTTCACACCACACTCAATATAACTCGCATTAGAGGGTTAGTGCACAATAAAAAAATTCACATGTTCTGCCTGGAAACAAGCATTATTGGTACTTTTAAACATTATCTACAGCCACTGATGTTTCGTGAAGCAAAGAAATCCACTCGCATAGTAAAAGAGAGAATGCAAGAAAAAATGTAGAATCTATGAAAACCAGAACAGTCTGTAAAGGAGAATTTTTTGTGGCACTTAAGTTTCTCAAATAAAAAAATGCAAAGAACAAAAAAGTTTTGAAATTAGCTCAGGAATAAGCACAAATATTTTCAGGTAATTTTGATCTTTATGTGAATTATGTGATTTTTTACGGTGGATAACAGAAATCTGTTTCCTGCGCAAAAATCCAAAACCAACTCCAACTTTCGCTTGAAACTTTACTTGGCACAACTAATACATGAAAATAAAGATACAAAGGAGTTGCTAAAGAAGTATACAACACCTTGACTCAAACTAAATAGAGAAAAACAAAGCAAAAAATAAACCATGGGTTTCCACAAAGTGCTTTTCTTTACCGCCTTTTGTCTAGGTTTAGAAAATAGAATCAAGTGTTTTCAAGTGAATAAGCATCCAAATCAATAATCTCTTCCAAAACACCACTTGTAGCAATTGGTACTTTAGGTACCCCTGAAGAAGATTGAACATGCAATCACTTTTAGTTTCACTAAAAGTTTTATCAATTTTAAGCACATTACGGGGTTTTGGTTTAGGCACCTTGGGGACATACATAAATTTTTGCTCTTTTCCCATAATTTTTTTTCTCCTGCTTAAACTTAATTGAAGAAAAATTTGAACTTAAAGCTTCCATAGCCTCCTCTAATTTACCAATCCTCATGTTTTGACTATCATGGATGTTGCTAGCCTCGAAAACAGTAATTCTCTTATTGATACTTACTATTGATTCCTTAACTTTGCTAGCATTGTCAAGGAAATTTGGCAAATTTTTCTCCATAGAGTTTAGCTTTTTAATAGCATCATCTAAAGTGATCTCAGTTTTAACAACCTTATTAGGTGGTGTTCCAACTAAACTTTCGATTAAATTACAGGCTGCTGTCGCACCCGGACTTCTAGAGGATACTCACAGCCCGCTAAACAGTAGATAGTTGGATTACGGGGCCTACCTGCACCCGCATCTCTTACGAGTAGGCCAACACGTATACGTGTGACAACCAACCTATACTATTCATCGTCTGCGTAAACCATCCCATAGAAATCCGACTACTTCCATTGACGTACTTCATAACATACACACATGGTACATCAACGACATTTGAACAAGTGATATCACAACAAATCTCTAAGACACAAAGAAATATAAATAAGTGGCAAATAGCTCTCACTAGAGCAGAGATAGCAAATACAGTCATGCAGAGGACACATGTCCCAACAAGTCATCATTACATCACAGCGGAAACATCCAAAGTGTCTGAGTACAGACAAGATCCAAATAGGCCTAAGAGGCCGGAAACGAAAAGTACGGAGCCCATCCACGAAGTCTCGGATCCTGCCCGGGTCCGCTATCTACTCGTCAGCAGCCTCGTCATACTCCACGTAGTAGCCACCATGGGGATCCTCGGAAACGTAGTCTGCAGAACACGCAGCCCCAAAGGGGTCAGTACAGACGAGTACTGGCAAGCAAGACACACAAGATACCAAAGTGTACCCGGCAACACCGAGTACAGATGCTTTGGGTTCAACGGAAGATAGGTGATACAAAGGTGCGGCAGCGGGCTGCCCTAACCAACTACAGAGACACGCTACAACATTCGGCTAAAAGAAAGGGATAAGATAGCGTATCGGAACCAACTACCACTAACCTCAAACAAACCCATCCTGGATCTCGCCCCTTATCCAAATAAGCAATCCGAGGATAACCCACACAGTTGGATTAATGAAGGTTCAAGTTATTGCGTCAATAAGCCTATTACTAGTCAAATTATTATTAATTAGGTGTAAGTTGTCTAATCCTTGTTAGCCAGCCCTATCACCAAGTCATCCATAACCGCGGACAACACGGCTTCTCGAGAAGATTTAACCCTGCAGGGATGCACCAATTTGGCCGTACACGTAAGAATATCCCGCCAGACGGGGGATCAACCCACCAAGCGAGGTACTCAACACAACCCAACTCTTCTTCGCATCAAGCCCAAAGAACCCCGTGCAGTTGAGCGCACGGCTAATCAAGCCCCACGAAGAAAAGGGGACCCTCATAGCACTCTAAGAACGTGTCTCCCTAAATGTCGACTGCAAAAGTTACCACCCTGGCGCCAAGGGTTCGCACCTGCATATGCATGCGGCAAATGGAAAACCCGAACTAAATGAGGCGATTTGGACGAGATGCGAATCGAATCAAAGTTGAGGGGGGCGCCCATACACGCTTCCCACATGCGGTTAGCGCGCTCATCATGGATCTAGAGGAGAAGAACTTTTCCTGAGTTCGACACTAGCAGGCCTCAAAACCATACCCGGCCTCCTGCCGGTGCCTTATCATCAAATTAGCATTACCTCAAACATTAACAGGTTGTTGTTTAAACATCGAGCCCCATAACATAATAAATATGATAACAGGAATAACGGACATCAGACTCGAGCATAAACAACCCTAAGCATGCTAGTAAGACACAGGCAACAAGCAACAGGGTTATAGGTGTGGAGGATAGGCTATATCAGGGTTACAGGATAACATGTGATAGGATCGGAACACAAGCAACGAATCTTAAGGCTAGCAGATTAGACAACGGAAAGTATCGGTATCCAGTGTGGAAAGGACACAATGGTTCAGGTGAGTGAATACTTGACTGCAAACTAAGTAGCCTGGTACTGGGCTAACTCCTCTGAAGTAGTGTCGTAAACCTCGTCTGTCTCAACATCGTCGTCTATTCGAGAAGAAGCAAACAAACAACGCAGAGAGACAAACAATCAATAACATGGCATGATGCACAAACATGGGATGATGCATGGCAATTTAATTGATGCATCAAAGATAAACTAGTGGACATGGTAAGCATATTTAAATGGGCCCATATGCAGTTTGGATTGCATATGGAAAAGCCCATGAATTAATGTTGAATTAAATGATCTACAAATAACCATCATGTGAAGGTTGATTAGAATGATGCATGGATGATGAAAACAATAAGAAAACAACAATAGCTTCAATTTGATGTGTTGTTTACCAAGTTTGGAATTTTATTTATTAAGTCATGAACCTTGGCATTTTAAATGATTTAACAAACATTTGTTGTTTTCACCAATTTTAAATGTTCAAAACAGATAACAAAATTTATATTTGGACAGAACACAAAATTTTAGATGGAATACATATTTCATTTGTTGAATTTGAATTTTAGATGAGCAAGTTATTAAATTGACAATTTTAAATGCATTAATTAAGAAACAGTTGTTTTTAGCAATTTAATTTATTTAAAACAGAACACAAAGTTGATATTTGCATAGTTCATGAAAAATGGAATGGAAAACATATTTTATATGTTAAAAAAGAATTTAGTTTGACCAAGTTATTAATTTAGCAATTTTAAATGATTTAAACAAGGTTTAAATTATTTAACCAATTTTAATTATTCAAAACAGGAAACACAGTTTATTTTTGGAAAGCTTGTTCAATTTTGCATGGAAAACATATTTTATATGTGCCATTTGAATTAAATTTAATTAGTTATGAATTTGACCAAATTTGAATGAGTTGTTTGAATTTGAATTTTTGAAACCATTTGAAATGTTCAAAACAGTAAACAAATGGTTTTAACATGTAGAGAATTAAATTTGGTATGGAAAACATATTTTATTCATTAAGTTTGGATTTGATTTGCAAAAGATATTTGGATTTGAATTACAGGGGCTATTCTGTGATTTTAAAAGTTTCAGATTTGGTCCAGGGGCTTGGATGCGAAAAAGAAATTCAGAAAAGGTCCCTGGAACCTTTTCTACGCAGGCAGAGCAACCCCTGGGTCACTGGCAGTGGGCCAGTGCCCAGCTGGTGCGTGCGTGGCGTGCGTGTGTGTGCTTGCGTGGCCACCACGTCGCTGACGTGTGGGGCCAGCCTGACCGCGTGGCAGCGAAGCAAAATGTGGGATTTAATCCCGCGAGGGGGGACTCGAACCCTCGCCCTCGGGTGCACGTGCGCAGTGTGTGTGCCACTGGGTTGTGCTCTGTTTCGTGACAGAACAGGGGTACGCGGGGTTTTGAGGTGCAGCTCGTGGTTAACTGAAACTGAACCAAAAAGGTTCAGACTTTGAACCTGACGGAAGCATGCTCGCCGGCGGCGACGCTGCGCTGCTGCTGCTGCTCGTGGTTCAGAACTGGGAGGTGCAGGGTGTGCGTGCAGGTGACAGGAGGAGAAAGGAGAGGAGGAAGGGGTGCTCACCCCCGTTGTCGTCGAAGCAGCGGCTCGGGGGAGAGGCAATGGCGACAGGCGGCGATGGACGGCGCGGTGACGGCGATCGGGCGCTGCCCGAGCCTCTCCCTGGAAACGAGGAGGAAGAGGGAGGAGTGGGGGCCCCGTTCCCGCGTCCTGAGAACCACGACAGCGACCGCAACCTCTGCTCCACCCCCGATCAAGCTCCGGCCATGGCGACTTGCAGAAAATTCAGAAAAGTTCAGAGGAAGAGAGGAGGGGATCTGAGAGGGAGGAAGAGGAATGGCGGCGGCAGGGAGGAAGGAGAGGGCTAGGTTTAGGGTTTGGATGCTCTCGGGGTAGAAATAGGGGGAGGAAAGGGAGCAGGTAGAGAGGGGGAGGTGCGGTGGTGCGTTCCGCTGGCGTCAGCTGACGCTGGCCGTACGGAGGTGGGAGAAGGGGGCCGCGGGCCGTGTGCCGGGCGCGCGCGCTTGGCTGGGGTGGAGGTTGGGCTGGGCTGGCCCAGCTGGCTGGCCTGGTCTGCCTCCCCCAGCCCGATTTTTTATTTTTTTCTCTCTGTTTTTTTTGCAGAAAAGAAAAGAAAGGAAAAGGAGAGAAATAGAAGGGATTTTGGGCTTAAAAATTTTGTGGATAATTTTGTATAAGCTATTTATTACAAAAGCCCAGCTGTGCAACTTTTTGTTTTCCAAAATTTTAAATTTTTATTGCTGTTTGAAATTCAAATGGATTTGAGTGAAATCTGCAATAATTGAATTATTGAAAATTAGGCAAGTTAATGCTTTGGAAATTCTAGTTTATTGGAAGCAATTGAATGGTTTGATTTGAATGTTTCATTTGAGAAAATTGTAACAGAACAAGTATGAAACAAGGATTTGAAATTTGGTTTGAAATTCAAATGGAAAACAAGTGACAACAAATGCAAAACTTATGATGGAATGATGCAAACTAAATTTAAACAAAAAGCAAACATTCTAGGGTTGTTTTTCATACTTGGGATGTTACAGCTGCCAAAGCAGGAGTTCCAAGAAAATTACCACCTGTAAGAGTGTCTAGAACATACCTATACTAGCTAGTAATGCCAACATAAAAATTCCTAAGAAGGATTAAAGTGGAATATTTCTTAGTGCATCTATGATGAACATCACTTATTCTATACCAAGCATCTTTCAAACTTTCTCCCCCTTTTGTTTAAAAGAGTGAACCTCAACTTCAGGAACACTCATTTTAGCAAGATTAAAAACAGGATAAAAACAAAGTAACGATATTGGAAGTGAGAGACTCCCCTTGCAGAAATCCTCTTCCTCTCTCGCAACGGTGCCAGAAAAATAGCTTGATGCGCGTGTAACACACGTCCGTTGGGAGACCCCAAGAGGAAGGTATGAAGAGCACAACAATAAGTTTCCCTCAGAAATAAACCAAGGTTGAATCGACCAGTAGGAGAAAGAAATCACTTCCGAAGGTTGATGCAGCTGAGGTGGCAGGGCGTTCTAACGGTTTAGAAGCAACGTGGAACCTACACAACACAACCAAATCACTTCGCCCCAACGAAGCAGTGAGGTTGTCATTCTCACCAGTTTTGCTGAACACAAAGAGGTTAAACGTACTGTGTGGAAAATAATATTTGTTTGCAGTAGATGAAAGAGAACAGTGATGGCAGTAGTAAAACAGTAGCAACAGTATGAAAATAGAGATTGTAGTGGTTGTATTACCAGTATGAGGAAAATTGATCGGGGTTCATAGTTCACTAGTGGTGTCTCTCCCAAGACAGATAGATAGCATGTGTGGTAACCAAATTACAGTTGGGTAAATTGACTGATATAAAGGATGCACCGTAGTGCATATGCATGACATGATGATTACTATGTGATGCATGCGGGCATTACAACAAAATACATACACTGTCATCCAACTGCATCTATGACTAATAATCCACCCTCGGAATGTCATCAGGGCAAACCTTGGGTATTAAGTTGCAAGCAACAGATAATTGCAGTAAAGAAAAGTGTATAATGTAAGCAATAACATCATCCTTAGACAAAGCATTGTTATTTTCTCCCTAGTTGCAACAACACATCCCCCACCCGTTTACGTTTCTGTCACTCGAGTGTGGGTGAAAGGGAGGCATGAACCCACTATCAAGCATAAATACTCCCTCTTGGAGTTACTAGCATCAACTTGGCAAGAGCATCTACTAACAACGGAGAGCATGCAAGATCATAAATAACATACACATGAAAAAAACATGATATATTGATAATCATGAGACATAGCATTCAATATTCATCGGATCCCAGCAAACAGAACATGTAGCATTACAATAAGATGATCTTGATCATGTAGGGCAGCTCACAAGATCTAAATATGAGGCATAAAGAGGAGAGAACAACCATCTAGCTACTGCTATGGACCCGTAGTCCAAGTATGAACTACTCACGCATCACTCCGGAGGCGGGCATGGTGATGTAGAGCCCTCTTGTGATGATTCCCCCTCCGGACGCGGGCAGGGTGCCGGGGAGAGCTCCAGAACCCTCCCGAACTAGGGTTGACAATGACGGCGACTACGGATGTTTTTCATGGAAAAGTCTTTTCTATTTAGGGTTAACCCTTCGGGGACAATATATAAGCGAGAGGGAAACGTCGGTGGGAGAGCAGGGGGCCACACTACCCTGGGCGCGGCCAGGGGGCCCGCGCCCACCCATGGTGTGGAGGCCCCAGGGCACCCCTTTGAATCGTCCAATTCCGAGAATATTTCCAGAAGAACTTTTCTGAAACTAAAAACAGTAGAAAACAGGAACTGACTCTATGGCATCTTGTCAATAGGTTAGTCCGAGGATATCGATAAAAATGGAATAAAGTGTAAAGGAAACATGTAGCATATGGCATGAAAACAACATGGAACATCATAAATTATGGATACGTTTATGACGTATCAGGGGTGGGAAACATAGGACTTATAAAGGGAAAGGGAGAGGATGAGGCCATGGATATGAAAATGTTTGTTGTGAAGTCCGACGAGACGGAGCATTGATGCTTCCGGCGACGTTCCGAGTGGCAGAAACCCATATTTCCACGCGTCGGGACCGGCCATTGACGCTCTGTCGCGGCCTAGTTAGTGGCACAACACCAATTTACGATGCGACGTGACTAGGCTCTGATGCTCTTCTACGACGTAGCTAGTGGCACAACCCCAATTTTCCACGCACGAGGACGTGCACTGTCCCTGTTTGATGTCACAACCCTAATTATCGAGACGTGTCGCGCGCACGGACGTTGCACCTCATGGCCATGGCACAGACATATGCACAGTCGAGACTAGCGAGGTGCTCGTTGATGGTATCCAAGAAGGGATTGCTGGCGTGCTTCGTACAATTACGGTCCTCGTCTCATTTGGATGATCTGAATTTATATGGGTAGATCCACATATTTTTTAACTACTTGAAAAATGTAAATTAAATGAAAAATTTCCGAAAATCAAAATAAGTTGGCATGGTACCATATTTACTTAATGTAAAATTAGGTTTAATGATAAAATTGAATAAAGAAATTTGAAATTGTTGTTAAATCACATATAGGGGCTATGTAACAGTAAGTCTTCCGCAACGAAATAGGCAAACCAACACATTTTCTGCAATTGACCTCATATTTTGCTCGTGTCCTGGTTATCGGTTCGACCGGCTAATATGGACAAAAACATTTTTGTCATTACAACAATTTTCTACATGTTGTTTTTAAATATTTTATATTCAAGCATTTTTTAGTTGGCTAAATAAGCCTAACTAATTAAAAAACCAAAAAAAATCGGCACACATTGTCTTTTTATGTGACATAGTTATGATACAAAAATATGAACATGGTTTATCGTTTTTTTGTAATACGTGCTTACGAGTTGTTTACCACATACTTTTTCAGTTTGGTGCTCATTTCAAGCACATTTGTCATAAATATCTCTTCAACAAAGCAAAAGAGGCCGGATTGATTACCTATTCGTGTATATTGTGGTTACAAAACACTGCAACATCATATCACAGAGCAGTGGACTTCATATATTGGTTTAAATTTGAATTTAACTTCCAAATTGAATTTTGCCTCAAATTTGACATGAAAGCACAATATAATTTTACACCTTCGGGTTTCCCTAGCTGGAATATTCCGTGATTCCACAAACAGCTTGGTTCTAAATCAGTTCCCGCCACATTATTTCAGAGCCGCCTAGAGAGCGCACTTCAACTGTTCGACAGAAGTACGAAAAAACATACAATCTTGTTTAGTCACTGAACAAGAAAGACATATTGCAAACAACAATGCCTAGAAATGTTAATAAGACACTCTTTTCTTCTCTCTCCTCTCTAACCTCTTCTTTGACCTCTTCTTTTACCAGGGGTCCACCTCTTCTTTAATCTTCTCTCCGACCTTTTCTTTTATTAGGGGGCCTGCCTCTTCTTTACTAGACTCTTCTTCGCCGGACTACATGTCCATGTCACTGAGATAATATTCTTCATTGGCCTCCAATTCCCTTGTCGCATCATTGAATAAAGCAAAAAATATCACATTCATTTCTGAAAAACTCACATCTGACGGACTGTGAAATATGATTTTCAGCAGAGCAGCCTTGCACTATTTGTGAACTTGTAATAACTCTGATCAAAGAGACGAAGACATTAAGTTTTAAAACATGAACTAATCAACATGTAAAAAGAATAACACAACATATACTAACATACCACAATTTTGAACCCGAGCTTTCGGAACATTGCTTTGGTCAGTCACTTCAATATTAAACACATGATCTGTTTCATCAAATGTGAACTTGACAACATCATTGACTGCGATGCCATAGCATAGACAAAATGTTGTCCACTGCGGTCCACATATATTGATCTGAATATGGGTTAAATATGGAGTGCTATTTAAGTTCCACACCTATTTCCCAAACACACATCCCATTTCCGCAGGTAGAAGTAGTATATGTCTCCCCGTGCACACTCACAAACCATCCAGTTCTGGGGTGCCAACGGCAAGGCTATCTAGACGATATTTTAAAGAGCATGGCGCAAATACCTATATTTAATACAAAAACGAAGAAACTAAGAACACACGAATTGAAAGAAAACAATTGTATCCACTCGAATTGAAAGACATTGTTTACAATCGCTCAGAATAAATGTTCCATCTCAATGGGGAAATTGAAAGTGTTGCGGCGATTGCCTCTAGCACTGACATTAGGTGGGTAAAGGCATATATCACGAAGCTCTTGCCCATAAGAGAAATGGTCTTCCGAAGAGCTATATTCCATTCTATATTTTGAAATAATAAAAGAAATTTAGAACCTCGTACACATGCATATTTGGAGAAACTGGGGTTTTCCCCCATTTGCAAACTAAAATGGAAAGTCAAAATAACCGTCATATATTCCACCATTCGAGAGATCTAACACATGTACAGAAGATAGCACTAACCTTACAAACTGATTTGTGGGATTACTGCAGGAAGCAACAACGACAGAAAGACCGTGATGGCTACCGTACAATAACCGGGCTCGGAAGCTGCGAATGCCTTCTCTGCTTCTCCTCCCTTCTCGACGGGCCACATCCGACGTCAATGACAATGGAAATTCTCTGCGCCTCGGATCCTCCTCCTCTCTACCCCTTCAATCCCACAACTATTTCTCTGTGCTCCGGCCTTGGGCTTTCCTGTGGTTTTCTCCAGGATTCTCTCGATGGAAAGCAAGGGAAGAAGACCAGGTGGGCCATCGGCGATATCCCCCGAGTAAACAAGTTCCCATCCCGGTCCCACTCCGACCAGGTGCATTCTTGTCGGACGGTCCGAGTTTATGTGGGTAAGTCCACATATTTTATAACTAGTTAAAAAAATTAAATTAAATGAAAAAATTGCCAAAAACCAAAATAAGTTGGCATGGTACCATATTTATGTCATGTAAGCTTCAGTTTAATAATAAAAGAAAACAAACTAATTTCAAATTATTGGTGAATTCCATATATGGTGTCTATCGGGAAATGTCCCTGGAATTGTAGTGGAAACCTTCCGGTATGAAGTGACCAAACAACTAAATTTCTACATTTTGACCTAAATTTTTGCACATGTCTTGGTTTATCGGTTAGACCGGGTAATATGAACAATTTTTTTATCATTAAAACAATATTTCTACCCGTTGTTTTTAAATGGTTCCTATTCAAGCATTTTTCTTGAGTTGATTAAATTAGCATAAATTCAAAAAAATTAAAACTGGCGCACATTGTATTTTTATGTGACATAGTTATGATACAAAATATGAACATGGTTCAAATTTGAATTTAACCTACAATTTGATTTTTGCCTCAAATTTGACATGAAAGTACAATATCATTTTACACATCAGGTTTGCCTAGCTGGGATATTCCGTAATTTAACAAACAGTTTGTTTCAAAATCAATTTGCGCAACATTATTTCAGAGCGCGCCCACAGAGCGCACTTAAACTGTTCGACAGAAGTACAAAAAAACATACAATCATGTTTAGTCAATGAACAAGCAAACATACTGTAAACAACAATGCCTAGAAATGTTAGACACTCTCTTCTTGCTCTCCTTTGTAACCTCTTCTTTCATCTACTCTTTGACCTCTTCTTTGATCAGGAGGTCTGCCTCTTCTTCACTGGACTCCTCGTCCATGTAGCTGAGCTCTTCTTCATTGGCCTCCTCAACGTCGACGCTCACCTTCTCAAATGTCGGCTGGATGTACTCCACCTTTATCTCTACCTTAATGGCGAAAAGAGACCACCTCTCCGAATATACAAGAGTTTGTAGAATTTAGGCCACTCCGCACTAAATTATTTCATCGTCTTCTAAGAAAAATGTTGCGAGTATCAGAAAATCTCTCGTGCATAGAAGAGAAATTCTAGAAAATGGTAGGCTATGCCCATCTGCTACCTGAACCTTCAGATACTGACAAAAATAACATGACCATTGTATCAGGAAAGTGTAAATGGATCATAAAAGTGAATGCATCAGAAAATTAGTGTAAATGTATCATCGTTTTCTCCTCTATATCACTTTCTATCCTGCGCACTAGAACTGAGTGATCTCAAAGAACTCGTCAGGATCGAATTCACTTGTCGCATCCTTGAATAAAGCAAAAGATATCGCATTCATTTCTGAAATAGTGACATCTTTCGGGCTGTGAAATATGGTTTTCAGCAGAGCAGTCTTGCACCATTTGTGAACTTGTTCCAACTCTGATCAAAGAGACAAATGAATTAAGTTTGGAAAATATGAACTAATGAATATGTAAAAAAATATCACAACTTAAATTAACATCCCAGAATTTTGAATCCGAGATTTTGGAGCATTGCTTTGGTCAGTCAATTCAATATTAAACACATCCATTCCATCATACATGAACTTGACAATATCATTGACTGCGATGCCATAGCATACACAAAATGCTCCCACTGTGGTCCACATATACAGGTACAAATATGGTTTTTGTGTGTGCAATATAACTTCCCACCATATTCCTCAAACACATTTCACACTTGCCTAGGAAGAAGTAGTAATTGTCTCCCCATGCACACTTACAAACCATCCAGTTCTTATGGGTGCCAACGGAAAGCCTATCTAGCCAATACTTTAAAGAGCATGGCGCAATCTACATTAAATATACAAACACACGAAAAAAAAAAGAACACAAGAATTGAAAGGAAACAATTGTATTCATTCGAATTAAAAAGCATTACTTACAATCGACTCGAAATTATATTCGACCTCAACCGGGATACTAAAACTGGTGTGGCGATTGCTTATACCATAGACATTAGGTGGGTAAAGGCACATACCACAATACTCTTCTCTACAAGGGAAATTGTCTTCCGAAGAGCTATATTCCATTCTATATTTTGAACTAACAAAAGAAATTTAGAACCTCGTACACATGCATATTGCAGAAACAAGATTTTCCCCTATTTCGCAACTCAAATGTAAAGTCAAGTTAACCGTTATATAATCCACCATTCGGGAGCTCTAACAGAAGAATAACACATGTAGAGAACATAGCACCGACTTTTCAAATTGCTTTGTTAGGTTGCTGCTAGAACCGACAGCGGCAGCGACCGTACAATAACCATGGTCGACATTGTCCTCCCTTCCTGGCGGGAGACAGTGATTACAATGACAATGGAAATCCTCTCCGCGCCTCGAATCCGTCCTTCTCCTCTGCCCCTTCAATCCCACTCATGTTGCTTCGTGCTCCGTTCTTGGGTTTTCCCGGTGGTTCTCGCCGGAAGTAGGGGAGGAAGACCACGTGGGCCATCGGCGGTATCCCCTGATGTCGTGACCCAGCACACCACTGCATGAGTAGTGCGCAAGTCGTTGACATAATACTCACAGAAGGACTTATCCGTGAATATTACATCCCTCAGAATGGTACAACAGAAACATAGCAGTTCCAAGCAAAGCTATAGGATACAAACTTCATTACAAAATCTCGAGCATATCTTTGATGAATCAAAGAATAACTCATGCAAATGAAACATCAGAAGAAACAATTCTAAGTTCCAAGATGGAGAATAACTCTAGCTCAGAACCTAATCAACTACGGCTGATGTCCGCCCTAATCTATGGCTTGTGAGAATCTGAGTCTAGGAATGGACTCCACCTACATCTTAATAGCTTCTCCTCCACCAACGTTGTTGATGATGATGCTTCACCGGCTAAGGAATGTATGGCTCTTCCTAGCTTCAGTAGCTAACGATGGCTTCTCTATGAAGATCTCCCTTGAGGCTTCAACTCTAAGCAGGGGGTCAAACGGGAAACGAATGAGTGATGAGCGTTACTTAACAAGTTCATGATATACAGTGGGTAGTTTGATGCACTAACTACAACTTTAGAATCTAAAGAGTCATAAGCTAATGTAAGGTTTTTGCAAATCTTTCTTCAAGAGGTTGCTTTTAATATTGAAAACTATGCCCGCCAGGCCATCATAGGCCTTTCCTGTAGCGTTCGCAGCTCCTTCCCGGAACATGGGGTAACATGCCACATCCTTTTACACCGTGCAGAGGTGCGTTACTTTACCCATAGGCGATCAAGACCATGTTGCACAACCAGGCTCGAGATCCTGTCCACCCACATAGGTGTGGGGTCCGGTTGTTGGTCCAAGTCAAACCATGCTTCTCCGCACAACGCATGCCCACCTATTTCTGCCATGCAGGTTTAACCCCTAATTCCACCCCTCACGATGGATATCTAGGCGCCCCGGACAGACCATCATAGACCCCAGAGTCTATGGGAATTAAGGGATCCCACCCATGTGCATGTAGTCCCGCAAGATCTACAGCGTACGTCTCTGGCAGCACGTTGACATGCGAACGAGAAAAGATCACAACTGGCTTACTTGCCCCATACAAGACCCATGGTTAATACGGTATTTATGGCGCACCGAGTTTTGACAACATTTGTGGTTAAGTCCTAGGTAATACTTTCCCACGCATGTGGAACCTTCCTTTGACCTATTCATCTTAACATGGTCCCATCCGCCCACCAAACAGAACACTACCACGCGGGTAGTCATTCAAGTAGTCATATTAAAATAGGATCATGCATTCTTTTGAGAATAGGTGGAAATACGATAGGGTTTTTGCAAATAGTTCTTTAGGAAGTACTGCAAAGGATACAAGCAAGTGATGAACTTGCGTGAGATCGAAATAACAATAATAATCCATGTCTTCAGGTTTTGAGGGTCGCGTAGAAAATCTCGAGATCTGTACCGGGAGGGTTTTGAGGGCAAAGTAGTCCCGGTAAGGACTATAGAAAACACTGGCAAGATGATGTAATGCATAGTAATGTGATGCATCGCGAAATACCCTGGAAAATACCCCAACTTACAAGTGTAAGCTACGTTTGATCTGATAACTTAATCACACATGTTTTAGGTGAGTTGTTTCATTACTTGTGGTGATGATGTTGTTACTTCTTTTAGAATTACATGTGTTTCACTTATATTTAACAATCAGTTGTTATCATGTTTAGGTAGAAGTGTTTATTACTTGGTTAGGTAATAAGACAATACCACACGGAAAAGAACTACTGAAAAGATAATAGACACATTTTACTTTATGTTCAAAAAGTGTAGAGCTGATGACAAAGAGTTTAATTGAAAATGAGGAACTAATACACTAACTCTATCATCACATAACTTTCTAATGACTAGTGATGATAGGTTTAGTAGGTGTGAAAACATTAGGGATTATTAGTAAGGAAAATAATGTGGTGGTGGTTATTTATGGTTATAATGGAACATTATAGAATTCCATTATACTTTTCAAAACAATTTCATAAGTTAAACACTTTGTGTTTTACATATTTGAATTTAAAGTGTTTTTCTCTTTAATTTGGTATAACATTTGAAGCTTTCTCTAATATTCGAATAAGTTGTTAATTTCTTAATATTAAATGAATTAAATGACTAGGAAAAATATTGCACACATGAAAACTTGGTCAAGTGAATTTGAAAATATCATAGATGAGTTGCATTTATAATTTTGAACAATTTGGTATATAACTTGTATTTTTCTGAATTTTTGAATTATTTATTATTTTTCTCAATTTTAAATGAATTAATTTAAATTCAAATAATATTTAATTAGTAAACTTTACCAAACATTTTTAAAAAGTTCATAAACATTTATATTATATTTTTCTAAACATTTTCACATTTTTTCATATTTTTCTGATAAACAGAATTAAAGTTGTTGATTTAACAAATTTTAATTATTTTCTGCCCTATTTTAAATTGACACATTGGACCCACCTGTCATATTTGATTTAATAAAAATAAAAATTGACTGACGTCATGATGACTTCATGCTTGCATCACAATGGAGGTTGATCTTCTCTGTTCGATTTCAATCGGCCGATCTGCGATGAATTTGCAAGTGTGATTTGTTTCTATAGCTAGAGCATGACCTACTGAACCTAGGGACGGCGGCGCCTTGACCAAATGGACATCGGAGCTTTATCGGCGGCGACCCTCCGTGGCAGCGGACGGTGGCTCACGAGGACATCCAGGAAATCGACCCTGATTGGAAGAATTAAAGGCACCATGAGGTTCCTCAACTCACCGTTAAGCTCGTGGTCGAGACGAGGAAGCAAGGCGAGGTAGCAATCGGCTGCGAGGAGCTCATCTCTCCGGCGGCCGGATAATCTGGCGACGAGAAATACACCGGCTCCCTTGCGTTCTAGCCAATGTGGCTCTACGAGGTGAGAGAGGGCGTCGAGGTGGAGCTCGGGGTGGTCTCAATTCCTCCCGGAACTGCCGGAATTGACAATGAAGGGTGATGGACGGAACCTAGGGTTAGGGTTTACAACAATATACATAGACCGTAATCCAACTACTATGATATTTAGTGCGGGCATTACAACAATATACATAGACCGTAATCCAACTGCATCTATGACTAATAATCCACCCTCAGGTTATCATCCAAACCCCCTTAGGTATTAAGTTGCAAGCAATAGATAATCGCATTAAGCAATGTGTGTAATGTAAGCAATGATTATACACGTGGACACTCACACCGCTGTTTTCTCAACTTGACATAAGTTCAATATTCATCTGATCCCAGCAAACACAACACATAGAGTTACATAAGAACAATCTCGATCATGTTAGGCAGCTCACGAGATCTAAACATGGAGGCATAGGAGGAGAAGACAACTATCTAGCTACTGCTATGGAACCGTAGTCCAAGGATGAACTACTCACGCATCACTCCGGAGGCAGACATGGTGATGAAGAGGCATCCAGTGATGATCTCCTCTCCGGAGGGTGCCGAGAGACAGCTTCAGACCCCCCTGATCTAGGGTTGACAAAGACGGCGGCTGCAGAACTTTTCGGGGATATTTGATCAGGTGTCTAGGGTTTTCCATCCGGGGGGAATAAATAGGCGAAAGGGCAAAGGCGGTGGAGCTCTGGGGGGGCCCACACCACCCCTTGGCGCGGCCAAGGGGGAGGGGCGCCACCCCATGGTGTGGGCCCCCTGGTGCCCGTCTTCGACTCCTCTTTAGTCTTCTGGACGCTTCAGGGGAAAATAGGAACTTCGGGATTTGTGGGGTCCAATTTCGAGAATATTTCCAGAACAACTTTTCTGGAAAAAAAACCCAGCAGAAAACAGGGAACTGACACTTGGCATCTTGTCAATAGGTTAGTTCCGGAAACGTGTAAAAATGACATAAAGAAGGGAGAAAACATGTAGCAATTGGCATAATATTATCATGGAGCATCAGAAATTATAGATACGTTGGAGATGTATCAAGCATCCCCAAGCTTAATTCCTACTCGTCCTCGAGTAGGTAAACAATAAAACACAATAATTTCTGAGGTGACATGCTACTAACATAAACTTGATCATAAAAATGTAAAAGCATATGTAAGCTGAGATCATAGAACTTTTAACACAAACATGATAAATAGAACTTTAATAATAAAGCATATCAATCACTTTGCATCATGAGAAGTATCTCAAATAAAAGATCATGAATAACAATGCAAATAAATATATATGTTTGTTTCAAGTGTAGAGAAAGCATGGCAAAGTGGTATTTCGCTAGTCCTTAAGAGTGGGGCAAAACATAAATGCCAAGACACCTTCAAAGTTCATAAAGAAGACTAGAACAATTAGTTTGAGAACAAACAATAACACATCATGAATCAATTAATAATGTTTCTGGGACAAATGCACATAAAACTCAGAATGGCAAAAATGCTCTCTCAGCTGTGCATAAAGTTAGAGGATGGAGACTCAACATAAAAGTAAAAGAAAGGCCCTTCGCAGAGGGAAGCAGGGATCACTCATGTGCTAGAGCTTTTTATTTATTAAACAAAGGTATTAAAAGTTTTATACTCCTCCCATCCATCTTTCACAAACCATGGCTAACCGAATCCTCGGGTGCCTGCCACAATCACATACCATGGAGGAGTGTCTATATTTTGGGAGATGTATGCTAATGTCAACGAATGGTAAACAGAAAATACAGTACGTCACAAGCCAACTAGATTCCACAAGAGCGGCTCCCATATGAAGGGCGCAAATGGTATAGAAGGTCATCCCTCTTTCTCTTTTGGTTACACAATTATGCTTTGACTGAAATCAGGGGCAAAAATAGTGAAGAGATTTTGTGTGTATTAATTTGGGGCTAGGCACCCCGTTGCCAGCTCTTCCATCACTTGGATAAGCGGATGAAGCCACTAGTCCAGGGTGTGAAAGTCTAATCAACAAGTGAGATAAAGATTCTCTATTTACGTCCTTATGAGCAAAAACAGGAACATGAAGCATGAGTAATTTTGAAGGTTTTAAAGGTAACACATGAGCAATTTACTTGGAGTGGGAGTTAAATACCACATGTAGGTAGGTATGGTGGACACAATGGGAAAAAATTTGGTTTTAGGGAGTTGGATGCACGAGTAAATCTCATACTAAGTACAGGTGGAGGCTAGCAAAAGAGTGGGAGTGACAAATCAAGAGAGCATAAGAGCCATAATCATGGATAGCGACATAAACATCATTAATTAAAGTATAAGCGGTATCACAATTTAAAAAACTAAATGATCATAGAGGCTATTAGTGACTGGTTCATAGTCATAAACATGGTTTTAGCATGCGCCAAGTCAACCAAATAAAACATTCAAAGGAGAATACCATAAATTTATGCTTTAATATGACAATAACAACTCATGAATCTTTCAATGGAACCTTAAACACTCTCATCTATTTGAGGCTAATCATGCTACTCAATAACCACAAGGCTTTAAAACTAAAATAACATCTAGCATGATACGAAAAAGTTCTAGCCACAGTCTATACAAGCTTCTACTAGCACTGTTATAAATTCTACTTCAAGCAGCAGTTTCTTTTCCCAACAAGCACCACACAAGATTTTTTTTAAAAAAAATACTCCAAATGCTACAACAAGCAAACATGAGAGTACTCACATAACACTACTAAAACTAACATCTCTGATAAGAGATGCATGCAAAACATGAGCTAAATAAATGCAGCAGCCAGACAAAGATTAAGAATACAAAGTATTCCCATGAAAGAGCGGAGCATGTCACTCTCCAATAAAAGAATGCTGGGGTCCAACCAAGCTTATTGCAAAAATAAAAACAAACTGAAAACAAAAATAAAATACGCTCCAAGTAAAGCATATAAGATGTGACCGAATAAAAATATAGTTTCACTAGAAGTGACTTGATAATTTGTCGATGAAGAAGAGGATGCCTTGGGCATCCCCAAGCTTAGACGCTTGAGTCTTCTTGGAATTTGCTGGTATGTACCACCTGGGCATCCCCAAGCTTAGGCTTCACTATTCTTGATCACATCATATCATCCTCTTCTCTTGACCCTTGAAAACTTCCTTCACACCAAACTTCTCACAATCTTCATTAGCAACGTTACTGCAATCAAAATAATAAATTCACATGGTTCAGTTTACACACAAGCCTAACACTCAAAAACACATTATCTACTGTCACAACTTCTTTTCAAACTCTTTTTCTCAAAAGAACACCAAAAGAAAGCAATTAATATGCAAATGCAATTATTGGCACAAATCTGTCAAAACAGGACAATAGGTAAATAGGCGAAAGAGCGAAGGCGGTGGAGCTCTGGGGGCCCCACACCACCCCCTGGCACGGCCTAGGGGGGGCGCCACCCCATGGTGTGGCCCCCCTGGTGCCCGTCTTCGACTCCTCTTCGGTCTTCTGGATGCTTCCGGGGAAAATAGGAACTTCGGGATTTGTTGGGTCCAATTTGGAGAATATTTCGAGAACAACTTTTCTGAAATAAAAAACAGCAGAAAACAGGAAACTGACACTTGGCATCTTGTTAATAGATTAGTCCCGGAAAACGTGTAAAAATGACATAAAGAAGGGAGAAAACATGTAGCAATTGGCATAATATTATCATGGAGCATCAGAAATTATAGATACGTTGGAGACGTATCAAGGCCATGTTTGTTATTTTAAGTACTTGATCTTGTGGAAATCATGAGTGGCTTTGGGATCATATTTGTTTGTTTTCCACTTAGGTTCCATTTATGGCTATTATCCAGTGTTGTTCTTAGAAATGTAATCCTTTACATGTTGGTGTATGGATGAATTCTTCTTATTACTCATTTGTCTTATGGATGAGAAGGATCTGGAAAACAAGTTAGGCTTGTTACCATCCACCTCAACATATCACAAGACATTTGAGTGCATTGATTTGTTATTATTTCTTACTTGAGAATTGTTTCCACTAAAGATAATATTATAGATTCCTCATCTCTGATGAGCTTTACAAGTTATAGAGGTTATAAGTTCTCTAATATTAACTAATGATTCACTGGATATTTTCTTATGCTCCATTACTGAGGCAGTGTTGCTTCTTGTGGAAGACAACCAATTACTCCAAGCAAAGATTTTACTTAGGATATTATTAAAGAATGCAAGTCTATTTTATGACATCAAGTTGCCATATGCATACAAGAAGAATTTGTTGACAAGGTTGCAAAGCTTGCCCCCAAATTACTTTTCATATCCAAATGGCTGAGAAGTACATGGTTATCCAACCTTCTGTTTATTTGTATATGACACTCAATTGTTAGAGCCTACAAAACTGATTTGTTAACAAGGTTGCAAACTTGTTACCAAACTACTTCTATATAACACCAACATTGGAATACCACATTGTTACCAGATAGTTTAATAAGGATTGATCTTGGTGTATGATTTTCTAAATTCTCCAGGATAGATTGAGTTAGCACTTCTAGGACATCCTAAAGAATCCTTCTGAAGGTCTTCTTGTGGTAGTTCCTCCTTTCTTGTTGGTTGCTTCTCTTGAAGAATGGCTTAGAGAGGATTGGAAGATAATAAGATGAGATGATCTAGACAAAGTAATAAGATCTAGATTAAGAATTGGTTCAGGCTTTTATTCCCCTTCAATATACTTCTCATTTTGTTTCCCATAAGGTATGTTCTTATTTCATACATGATTAGTTTTACTTAGCTATCAATTCAATTCCTCTAATAGAGGTTATCACTTGTTGTTATTCATTGGTTGTATCCAGAGATACTTTAGTTGTTGAATTGTTGAATATGAATAGGTGTGTGGAATGCTTATGGAATGATGACTTGATAGTAAGTTGATCAAATGGTTCATTGATGTGTTGAGATTTCATATGCTCACTTGTATAAGATGATTGAAACAATGAGCATGTGAAGGTTATTGGGGTTTAATGATTTAAGTCAAAGTTGTTAGTTGGTTACTCAGAGTGTCATGTTGTTACTTTATATACTCTTCTGTTAATTATTTTTAGATATGTACATATTCTATAAATATGTTATTAATAATAGTTATGTCATTTCCCACTTGTGGGCTTTCAGTTAATACTTGTTTGTATCATTGGTGTTCTAATGGACCTTTGTTATTTACTTGTGAAGGTGCACTTAATAGTTATTAGATAATTTAGAAAGATGTTGTGTGAATTGATTTATAACTTAAAGAGTTATTGTGTGATAGGACATAATATCTCTGTTGATGAGATGGTTCAACTGTGTATTACTCATTAGTGGAAGTATGATTTTCAGTTATGTGATTTGGATACTCAACCCTCTTTGAGTTCTAGATACCTAGTGAATTATCCCAAGTCACTTAAAGACTTGTGTTTAAGGTTGGGGAGAGTTTATGCTCGGTCATAGCCAATTATGGTTTGTCTTAATCAAATGATTAGGTTTGTAAGATACATCTTATCAAGATCACTCCAAATATACTCTTGATCAGATGATCTAAACCTATTTCATCCTGTCAAGTGAAACATTGGTCACTTTGCTTCGTTTAAACTTCCGCGCCAATTTTTTTCGTATTTATAGATGCATGCTATCCAAATGCACATATAATATTTAGATCCTTATAACTTCCCAAACACTGGGATGTTACACCTGATTAAACAAGTGCCCCTCCCGGCCCCACTCCGGCCCCAGTACAACACCTCCGCATTTTGGTGGACGACCTGAGGGCGTGCAAACCCGGCCCGCTCATCGTTTTTTGAAATAGAACGTCTCAGAAAAAAATAACTTATGAGCCGCGCACTTTTATAGGCCGACGCTTGAATACTTTGAGGCCATCCGTAATACATATCGGCTTCTATCATGTAGGATACTGTGTCAGTTATATTTTGTAGCCGTCTTACCGATTTTGGGAGGCAGAATTGATTTCGGCCCGTCACGGACCATAGCTTATCAGGGCTGGTTTTTTCTTTAGAAGCGGATTTACTACGCAAACCGTCTGAGGGGTCGCCTTTCCGAGGCTGTTCTTTTTTTAACGGGTAAAACTGTCTCTTCTAGCAGTCTCTAATACTCAGTTTCTACTAGCAATCACATCCTAGGGTTTGTAGTATGTGGAGAAAGCTAGAGGGTAGGGCTGCTTGAGTGATGAAAACATGATCCCATTCTAGTGATTGAAGCATATGGGATAAAGAGGACCATTTTATCTTAAGGCTATGGTTTAGTATTTTTACCTTAATGTATCTTGTAATAGTTATAGATGTTTGCTACAGTTCCAATCATAAGTACTTGCAATCATTGGATAGTGAGAGTTTGTTAGCTTTGCCTCTCACACATAAAAGAGGAATACCAGTATTTGACTATTTGATCATGGAAAATTTCACCACACGTTCCACCATTTTACACACTCATACTTCTGTTACTTTAGTGTTCTTTATTGCTGCAGCAACTAATATTTAGTGGATGTATGTAGACATAATTTAGTGTTAGATAAGTGCTTGGCTAGATACAGCTCACCAAACAATACACATTCGCAATTAGTAGTGGTCGGGACATTGGGATTTATTTGTTCTTTTCGCGAGGTAGGACATGGAGAATTTAGCACAATTGATATGATTGTACCCAAAAGAATTAATAAATTGCTACCAATACTAAAGTGTGCAGTAATTTAACACAAGTTGTGCGTCCAAAAATTGGTGCCAACAAAATGATTAGGACATTGACCAGGATTTAGAGGGACATGATCAGGGGTGCCAACCAAGAGGGTAGTACCATATATTTGTTTGGACGTACGCATCCTGGACAAGTATGTGTACTTAATTACTTGTGTATCTCCACTGGAAAAAGGGCGACGAAAAAATGCACTAATGTTGATTTGCCCATACATGATGTAGACAAGAAAGTGATGGATGCCCTATAAGCACATATTATATAAAATAAAATCATGAGCACCAACATATTCTGTAAAATATAATAATGACAGTCAACTCCACAATCACCAACATGATTAGCAAAGATTCTAGAAAAATTGATCCCTGAGAAAAGGATGGGAATTAAGCAGCGAAATTATTGAGCAGCATGTATACCAAAAACAAGTATAGCAATCAAGCATGTGGAGCTTGATTCAATCCGTCCGCATTTAAGTGTATATGTGTAGAGAAACTACACCATGCATGGAAAAAGGATAGAAACACCTTTATAGATAAAAGACACAAAGAAATCCACTAGTATATATCTTTGAAAAGGTGCATTTTTTCCAAACAAAAACGAGCCGAGTTCCACTATCGAGAGATAAGAAAACAAATGTCTTTTTACAAACTGAAAAAGAAAAACACACCTAAGATTTGGAAACAGGCAACTCCCCCACACAAAGGGAGGGAGAGATCCCCCAAGAAACCAAGCAAAATACACACAGCATATAGCTGACAGAGTTTGAACCACTCCAAGCAGTTTATGAAACTACAAACGGGGGGAGTTTTTTAGCAAGAAGCAGAACACGACAACAGCTGCACGCAGGCAGACAACCAACTAGCAGCAACAAAGAGAGGGATTACCAAACGATATCCACATATTCATCAGCATCATCCTATGGGGGCACCGTCAAGCGCGCCCTAGCTTGATTGCAAGCATGTTGTCCCAGCACTGCATCCTGAATCATCCTGGCAGCATCCTCAATGTAAGTCCTGTTATCTGCAGTCTGGAGACCTGCCCAATACCAAAGAAAAGCACACATATAACAGATAAGCTCAACAGGAGAGGAAATGAGTTTCTTCTCGAAACAATCCCTATTCCTAATCTTCCAGATTGCCCAGCAAAAGGCAACAATCCCAAGAATATGTAGATTTGTTTTATGAGGAAAAAATTTAACAATCCACCAAAAATACTGAGTAAAGTTGGCAGCTCTGTCAAGAGCCCCCAAAACAGAGCAAACAACCCCCCACATATAAACAGCCATAGGACAATAAAAAAACAAATGGTGGATAGATTTAGAAATAGAGCAAAAACTGCAAGAGTAGTCCCCTTTCCAATTTCTTTTTTTCATGTTGTCCTTTGTGGCAATAGAATTATGCCAGATCAACCACAACCAGATTTTGATTTTTAGAGGGATTTTAGCTTTCCATAGATGAGAAAAGGATCTCTCCACAGCAGAGGAAGATAGATGATTGTACATAGATTTGACAGAAAAGATTCCAGGCTTAGTAAACTTCCATTTGGGTCTATCAGGGCCCACACCCAGAGCCACGGTCATGAGAAGATTCCTTAGTTTTGAATCTTGATGTTGCAAGTCAACACTCAGCCATCTCCTAAACTCAAACTACCATCCTTTGTCATGCATTTCTTTGACAGTGAAAACCTAGATAGAACAGATTTCATAAAGATTAGGAAATTTATCACAAAGAGGGAGTGTCCCACACCACTGATCATGCCAAAAGTCAGTTTCTCCTCCCCCATTAACACTCATTAGCCTCCCTTGAATATACCACTTCTTGACTTTCAAGAGATTCTTCTAGACTGGTGAGTCTTGTTGCCTCATGGTAATCCTCCAGATCCCATGAGAGATGCCATACTTATTCTTAACAAGATTCTGCCACAAACCATCCTCCATCTCCAGCCTCCACCACCATTTGCATAGGAGACTAAAGTTGAATACCTTCAAGTTTTTAATCCCGAGACCCCCTTTAGATCTAGGTTTGTTGATAATATTCCACCTTACTAAGTAATATTTCTTGTTGGAACTGGTACCTTGCCAGAAGAACCTCATGATGATTTTTGTCATTTCTTCCAAACAAGTCTCAGGAAGGAGATGCATGGACATGTGATAAGTAGGGATGCTACTGAGAGAAGACTGGATCAGAGTGAGCCTCCCTCCAATGGAGGAGTTGTTACTATCCCAACCATCTAATTGCTTTCCCAACTTATCTACAAGGGGTTTTAGGTCAGAAACCAAAATCATGGAACCACTGACAGGGACTCCTAGGTACTTCATTGGCCAGTGACCTAGCTGACAGTTCAACACATTAGAGTACTCAACACTTTTGACAGAATCTTTCAGAACCAAGAAAATATCACTTTTCATGAAGTTTATTTTCAACCTAGACATAGCCTCAAACAAATACAAGATCAGTTTTAGTTGTCTTATCTAATTAACATCATCTGGACCATCAAAAGGGTATCATCAGCATACTGAAAGATGGCAGCCCCTTTGTCCACCAAATGTGGCACCAGCCCAACAATTTGACCATTTTCCTGAGCTTGTTGGATCAGTTTTGCCAGCCCCTCAGCTGCCATATTGAACATGAAGGGAGAGAAAGGATCCCCTTGCCTCACTCCCTATGACTGCCAAAATCTTTTCCCCTGGTGTTATTGATTTTCACACACAAAGTGCCATCCCTGACAATCTCCTCAATGAGTCTTCTCCATAGTGGACTAAAGCCTTTCAAAGACACAGTGAAGCAAATAGGACCAATCAACCTTATCATATGCTTTATAAAAATCTATCTTAAACACCACACCTCCGTGCTTCCTCTTCTTAGAATCATGCACAATCTCATGAAGAGACATAATACCATCCATAATGTTTCTTCCTTTGATAAAGGAAGTTTGACACTTGGAGATAAGCTTTTCCACAAATGGTTCCACTCTGAGGGTGGCCACCTTAGTGATGATCTTATATATTACTTGCAGCAGGCAAATGGGTCTATATTTCTGTAAGCAGTCAGCATCAGGAGTTTTCTGTAACAGAATTATCATTCAAAGTTTAGCCTATATGGACCAAGGTCCCCTACGTACCAATAATTGAACAGCCTCATGACATCATCCCTTACTATGCTCCAACAGGCTTGAAAGAATTCAATATGAATCCCATCTGGGCCAGGAGCTTTGTTTCTAACCATAGAATTGATGGCAGTTTTAACCTCATCAATAGAGAAGGGACTATCAAGTATAGCATTATCAGCAACTGATAACTTCTCCTCTTTCCCCAAACATCAGGAGAGAATCTCGTCAAACCTCCTTCCCAAGGCCCAAAAAGCTGCTTATAATAATCAGTGGCATGGATTAGAATCTCAGCAGTCCCTTGGATACAGATATCACCATTATTCAAAGAGTACATAGTGTTCTTCCTCCTCCTACCATTAGCAATTCTATGGAAGAAAGCATAGTTTGAGTCTCCTTGAAGAAGCCACCTCTCACTCGATATTTCATGCAGAAATTTCTCTTCCTTATAACATAACCTCATCAACTCACCATGAACAAACCCTTTCTTCCATATTGGTCAACAGAAAACACCCCCTGCTCTTCCAACTGCTCTAGATACTCAAGTTCGAGAGTAAACTCTTTCCTTAACCTAATAGAATCTCCTCTAATGTTGGCCCCCCAACCTTTCAGACTATTCTTGACCTTCTTAAGCTTCATCTGCATAGATGAAACACTATCCACAAAGGGGATAGTGATTTCCCATGCTTTTTCAATTCTAGGAACAAAATCAGGATGGGACAACCAAGATTTTTCAAATCTAAACTCTTTCTTCTTAGGTACCACCACCTCATCAGTATCAACAATCAAAGCATTATGATCTGAGATGACCCTAGGAATCTTCCTAACACTTGTGAGGGGAAACAGACTTTCCCAATCAGAGCTCATGAGGACTCTATCAAGCTTTTCAAGAGTGGGATTTTTCTGATTGTTGGTCCAGGTAAACATACCACCTGCCATATCAACCTCTCTAAGAGAATAGGTTCTAATGATAGAGTTGAAAACATCATAAAATTTGGTAACCCCCTAGGTTTGTTTTTCTCAAAGGAGAATCTTAAGATGTTTAAATCCCCCCAGTCAGAGCAGGCAAAGACAAATGGGAACACACACCAGCAAAAGAAGCAAGAAAATCAGTCTTATCATTATCCTGAGGAGCCCCATAGACCACCATAAGAATAAGGTCCTTATTGATTTTCTTATCTAGAACATGGGCTTTAACAAAGAATCTGTCAATAGAAGCATTTATAATGTCAAATCTTGAGGATTTTACACCACACAAGATGCCCCCAGATCTACCAACAGAAGAGGACCAGTGCTAGAGGTAAATACCCTCCGGATCAAATTTTCTCCAAACCTCAGGACCGGCAACAGTTTTCATCGTTTCTTGTAAGCCAATGAAGTCAAACTCAAAATCTCTAATCATATCAAGGAGGTTGGTAGAAACACCTTTCTTGCCCACCCCTCTACATTTCAAGAAAACACCGATCATAATAATTTCTTAGGTTTGGATCTTACCCTGGGCCCATCAACAATACCACTCAGAGGGTGGTTTGCATGGACCCTACAAAGGGAAGAAGTACCACCAAGGGGCACACCCTGAGAAGCTTTCCCCTTAGAAATATATTTCCTTTTCAGTTCTTTAGAAGTCCTTTTGGAAATAACAGGAGTAAATGGAGTGGGATCACTGTCAGAGGATGAATCCTTTTCCTGTTCCTCAATGGGAAGTAAACTTACAGGGGCAAAAACATTTGGGTGTGGAGGAGCTATAGGACCCTCAGGATTAGGATTAGATAAGACTGCCTTTTTATTTAACAAATTAGCCCTAGCCACTTCCCAATCTAGAAGTAAATTGGCAGTCTCTAAAGTAAAATATGAGGGATCAATGCCTAGTTCTAAAGCTTTATCCGAAATATCATTATCAGCAAGAACAGAAAAGGAATTAGAACACAAAGGTATACCTTCATCCCTCCTGGCAATAAATTGTGAAGCCCTTCGAACCACATTTTCATTAGCCCTCCTATAAGCATTAATCCTTGCACTGGCCCTAGATGGGGCTGGCTGAGAAGGGTAATGGATGATGGAGGCACCCCTGTAGGAAGAGAGCCAGCAGGCCAGAGATGGGTTCTGAGTGATTTCAGTAATGTGAACCACAGAGGGATGCACTTGCTAAAAATCCTCAGAAACATCAGAAACAGTAGATACAGATCTGGATAACCCTGCACATCTCAAAGATGTATCAGGAGACTCAATCACAGGTGTCAACTCAACACCAGGAATCTGATTTAACTTTCCTTTCCACGGATCTTTCTTGTCACTCCTAGATTGAATTAGTTGTTTCAGAAACTCCTCATAAGTGAGTTCATTTTGCAATGGCTCTTCAGGATTTTCTACCACCCGGGCAGTTATGAGTTTGGGATTTTCCAAGTACTCCAGATACTTGCTGTAGTGATCAACAGCAGGAGCAGACTGAATCCTAGAACTGGAACTTCCAACAGGCAAGGGAATCAACTGCTTTTGATCATGATTGGTATTATAGCCAAGTTTGTGAACCTGGGCCGAAAAGGATTCCTCCTCACTATCTTCCTGTGAACTCACAGATGGTCACGAGCCTTCCTTTTGCCCTTCTCATCAACTGGCATGTCCTTGCACTGAACTGCTTGCGTTGAACTACCAGCCTGCCTACCATAAGAAACCCTGGCATCCCTCATGAAGCCACCAGAAACAATATTGGTAGGGGTCTATTGGAACTGGGTGCATCTTGCCTGGCCCTCTTGGGAGTGTGGTGAGATTCACCTCCCCGATGGTTGCTCCCCTCCTTAGCCCTATTGTCTGGCTCAGAAACTTTCTCTGAAATCTGCTTACTCACAGGAGTCTCCCTAGTGAACTCAATATCATAAAACTTGTTTGCAACGTTGACATTGGAAACCACAGGAGGGACCATTGAAACATCTAAGTTTCCAATTTTAATCCTGACATAGTTCACATTGTTAAGATTGTGCCTATCCACCAGAATTGTCTCTTCCAGCCAGGCTGCCAATGAAAACAGCAGTGGGACAGTTTCTGTTGTCAAGAGGAATTCCCTTCACCTGAAACCAAGCAATGTCCAGTTCACCAGTGGCACCATACTCAGGAGTCCAATGCTCAACTTTGATCACCACTCTAGGAATCGTTCTAAGATGAGCATTACTAAAATGAACCCAAGCATCTATATCCCTAGAGCTGGGGAAACGCACAAGAAACTTTTTTGCAGCAAGAGCTTTTGCATACCATCTCCAAGTGCACATCCTGCCAGCCCACTGCGAAAATTCTTCCTCAATATCTCTCCCAGAAGGATTTCCTTCCAGAATTTCAATAACAGCTTGATGTATTTCCTTTGGAGGGGCCGCATTCCTAATATCAGGAATGACAAATAACCCCACCCCCACCTGGAACAGCTGCACCCACAAAGGGGGCTGCAACCTCCCACGATAGATTTCATTGAAAGCAATTTTATCACAGTGATCATCACCACACATCAGACACAAGTTATCAGAATCAACGTGAACTGAATTATACTGAAATTGTACTGAACGAGGAGGAGCTTGTTCATCCTTATCATTAGCAGAAGCATCGTCAGATTGGTTATGGAAAGTAACAAAGCAAGTATCATTCCTGACCCTAAGAGTCCTCGACTGCTGCGGCAAGGTTACAAAACCATGATCACGACCAACTTCAATCGTCCCGATAACTGCAGAGGAGTCATCGAGGTGTTGCTGACTAGGATTTAAAGAAGCATAGTCCCTCCTATCTCATTAGAATTATCAGATTCGGCCTCAAGCATTTTCGCCATATGATTCTAGCGATCTCTATTACCTTGAACAGAAGAAGAGGTCTTGGGCAGGGGTGCGGCCGATAGCCCCCAGCCGATTGTTGTTTAAGATGCTCCTCCCCGCATCGCGTCCCGCACCCCGGCCACGGTCGCGACTGCGAGAACGCGAATCGCCGTAGTCGCGGCGATCTTCACGGCAAGAGTCGACTCTACCCCGCAGAGGAGCAGGAGTAGCGTACCTCGCGGAGTTCACGCGAGCATTCTCCGGGTCAAATACACCAGCTGCGTAGCCTCCCGGTGGTCGACGTGGAGGGAAGTTCGCCCTAGGAGGAGGCCCGCTCCCTCTGCATTTTAAGCATCAGATGAACATCCACGGTCACGCGCACAATTTTTTTTTTGAAATCACAACCACTATAATAAGCAAGCAAGCCGCCTCATTAAAAACCTTTCAGTCCCCGTAGGTACCTTGGTAAGGAAAAGAGAGCGTAAAAAACTTCCTGCCTTCGATCAAATAGTTACATCATTAAGAATTGCACCTAATAAAAAGCTAGGGGGATCATCGTCCCAATTACAAGGAATTTTATCAATAAAGCACTTGCTAGCCATTTCATGCACAGCCATATTTGCTTCCCTTCCAACATGAGCAAACCGAATATATCCAAAATTAGAGGCTATGTCAACGATATCTGCAAATATTGCAGCTGATTCATTCCACCAAGTCTCAGAACCAGTACAATCCTCAATAGTCTCTAGGGAATCCGATTCTGCAACAACTGCATTGAATCCCATCCGATGTGCCAAGGCGAGACCTTCCTTCATGGCTAACACTTCAGCCATAGATGAAGATGCAATATTTGGATAGTACCTGCAATTGGCAGCAATAACTTTACCATGATAGTCCCTTAATATTGCTCCTGTAGATCCCGAACAAACTTCGGCATGAAACGCATCATCCACATTTAACTTTACATGGCGGGGCTCAGGTTTTGACCACTTCATTACTCTGTTACCAGTCACTGGTTTTGAGTCCTTAGCCATATTAGTCGCCATTGTTAATATTGATATCTTACAGTGTCTATATGTAGGAACAGTTTCGTTATGGGTACGACGCCTTCTGATCCACCATAGATACCAACATGTAATAGCAATAACCTCCTTAAGTCCGACATTAGATATTCCTTGGAATGAGCTTTCTTGATTTCTAAGCAATGTTTCCAAAATAATTGATCCTGAAAGCTCGCCATGATAAGCCTCCTCTATGACCGAAAGGCCAAGCTCCTCCCACAACTCTCTCGCTGCTGGGCATAGGAAAAGAAGGTGCCGAACATTGGCAAATAGGGCATTCCCCACTCGAACCAATATGTCGGTTGGCCAAAATACTTTTTAAGGGGACAATTCCATGCAGAGTTCTCCAGACAAAGATTTTTATCTTACTAGCAATCTTCAGTTGCCAAAGGATTTTCCACACTGAATTAATTGCCGAACTTCCTGGAAGAGCTAACTGCTGCGAAAGATTCCCAAATTGATGATTCCATTGCAAATAATATCGCGATCGCACCGTATATCTTCCATGATGTGTGCCACTCCATGCAATAAAATCTTCAAAGCCTTGATTATTCAAAGGGATTTGTAGAATCCGATTAACATCCACTCTGTTAAATAGGCTTCTTAAGAGAGCTTCATTCCAATAACCAGTAATAGGGTCAATTAACTCGCACACCTTAGTGTACACTGCCTCTCGCCTTGGTGAGATAATCATTCTACTTGGACTAGAAGGAATCCAGGGATCTAGCCAAATATTGATTTTAGAGCCATCACCTACACGCCAAATGTATCCTCTCTTAAGAGTAGTCAACCTAGCTAAGATGCTCTGCCATGTGAAAGAAGAGCCTCCCTTTGGGCCAGCTTTAAGAATGTATCCTTGTGGATAATACTTGGCACTAAGGACCCGAGCACACGAAGAATCTGGTTCATTAATTATCCTCCATCCTTGCTTTGCCAACATTGCGAAATTAAAGGAATGGAAGTCTCTAAAACCCATACCTCCCTCCTTCTTAGGGAAACATAATTTCCACCAGGAGTACCAATGAATCTTATTACTATTATCATCATCTCCCCACTAGAAACTCGCAACTGCATCCATCATACTCTTGCAAACTCCTTTTGGTATCTGGAAGACAGACATAGCATATACAGGAATTGCCTGGGCCACGGCTTTAAGAAGAATTTCTTTGCCCCCAATAGATAATTGTTTTTCCTTCCAACCATTTATCCTCTGAATAATTCTTTCAACAAACTTTGTAAAGCAATCGCTTCTATCTGCTCCCACAAAGCTCGGGAGCCCCAGGTAACTATGTGACAAGGCTTCAGTATCAATATGAAGAATTTCACAAATTTCTGATCTCACCAGGGCATTAATATTTGGAGAGAAAAATATGCTAGATTTAGCAAAGCTCACCAACTGTCCAGAGTTTGCACAATAGGTATCAAGAACATGTTGCAAGGAACTTGCATTAGACGTATCAGCCGTCATGAGTATAAGGGAATCATAAGTAAAAAGGAGATGTGAAACTGACGGTGCATTCCTGCACACCCTTACCCCATCGATGCCACCAACTTCTTCTTCGTACAACAATAAACTCGATAACCCCTCAACACATAAAAGGAATAGATAGGGAGATAGTGGGTCTCCTTGTCTTAAGCCTCTAGAAGGGACAAACATATCTGTATCTTCAGAATTGAACCTTAGTTGATATCTTACGGAACGAACACACGCCATCATAATAGAAACCCATCTTTCTGCAAATCCTAGCTTTCTCATCATATTCTCCAAGAAAACCCATTCAACACGATCGTAAGCTTTGTGCATGTCCAATTTAACTGCACAAGAACCATTAGATCCTCTTCTTTTATTTTTTTATGGAATGGACACTTTCATAAGCCACCAAAACATTCTCAGTGATAAGACGCCCCGGAACAAATGCACTCTGTGTAGGAGATATAATCTCGGGAAGGATGCCCTTCAGTCGAATAGCAAGAATCTTTGAAATAATCCTATATATCACATTACACAAACTGATAGGACGGAATTGAGTAACCAGTTCCGGGTTTGCAATTTTCGGAATTAGAACAACCGTAGTATCATTCCATCCGTCGGGAATAACTCCATTATTCAAAGCAAGTAAGATTTGTTGAGTTATCTCCTCTCCACACACATCCCAATTTTTTTTGTAAAAAACTGCATGTAACCCATCCGGACCAGGAGCTTTAAAGTCTCGAATACTGAACGCCACCTTTCTAACCCCCTCAGCTGAGAATGGCGCTAGTGAATTTTCATTCATCACATTAGTAACTTTCGGTTGCATTTTGTCCAACATAACCGGATCCACATTGTTAATTTCCGAAGTAAACAAAGTGGAGAAATATTCAAGAATAAATGGCTTTAAAGATTCGGTACCTTCCACCCATCCACCGTCATTGTTCCTCAACTTCGTAATAAAGTTCTTCTTTCGTCTAGCCGATGCAAAACTATGAAAGAATGCCGAATTCCGGTCGCCAAGTTGAAGCCAATTTGCCCGAGAACGCTGTAACCAATGCACTTCGTCTTGTTCAAGGAGGATATCGATTAGGGTAGCTTTTTTCCTTCGCGATAGCTTCATGTTCATCCGTCATCGGACCATTCATTGATTCCTCTAGATCTTTGAACGCTTTCTTAAGTCTCTTCTTTGGTTTTCCAAGAACAGAGACATCCCAAGCGTCTAAAGCCCCATGCATATGTTCCAACTTTCCAAGAACTCCGCCTGATGGTAGCGTTGTTGCTGCCTCTGCCCAAGCTTGTTGGACAATATCATTGAAACCGCTCTCTCTTAACCATCTAGCTTCAAATCTTCGTGGACGTGCAGTCTGATTCGCTGATGGACATTGATACTCGGTATCTAGCAGAATTGGCATGTGATCCGAACGAACATAGTCCAGATGAAGGATCATGGCACCATGGTGCATAGTATTCCAAGCTGCATTAGCAACAGCTCGGTCTAGCCTCTCCCTAACTCGACCCCTTTTCCATGTAAAAATATTACCAGAGAATCCTAGATCCCGAGGTCGCAATCAGCAAGGGCATTTCGAAAAGCTTGCATATAGCTTTGTGGACGAATATTGCGTCCCTCCTTTTCATTGGAAAAAAGGATCTCATTAAAATCACCAATGATCACCCACGCGAGATCATGGTTTCCCTTTAATTCCCAGAGTTTGTCCCACGTCTTATGTTTATCCTGCCATCGCGGTTCTCCATACATGCCCGTCAATCTCCAAAATTTCCAGCATTCTCCACCACTCGAACATCTATATAATTTGGAGCAGAAAAAAGTTGCTGAATAACTATCTCCTTCTTCCAAAGAAAAAGGACTCCACCTGATCGACCATCACTAGGATTTATAATTTTAAAGTCCATATTAAGTCTTCTCCGTAAGCATTCAGCCGGATAATCTTCTAAGTGTGTCTCCGACAAAAACATCACAGCGGGATCATAACGCCTTCGAACAATCAAAAGAGAGCGAACTGTCAGGTCATTTCCAAGACCCTAACATTTAAGAGATAGGATTTTCATTGCTCCCGGACGGTACCCTCTTTGGGGCCCGCCGATCCTGATGAAGGGGAGATAGCTCCAGCCTTCGAACTTGTGTCAAAAACCTCATCATCTACTTGTGTAGGGAATAGATTCACACCCGAATTTGCTACCATGCTTTCCGCTGTTTCTGTCTCCCTTGTATCCACTGCAATGCCATCATTGGATTTAAGCTTCTTCTTGTTCCAATTTTTTCTGCGGGATACCTCCTAAATTTAAATTATTTTCAGCCTCAAATTGATCGACTCTTTCTGAGACAGCCGGGGCCTTCTCCGAAACAACTAGCGTCGTCTCCCTACAGATAGGAGCTGAATCTGTTGCTCTGCGTTTCTTGTCTAAAGAGATGCTTTCAGTCATGATTGCATCGGATATTTCACCTGCTTCCTTCGTAGCTGCACCTTGTGGTAAATCACCAATATTGTTAATTGCTAGGCTATTCCATCTCCAGCTGACCACCTGATTTGGGTTGCCAAATGTCCTTGTTTTGTTACCTTCATGTCGTTGGTCAAAGCCATTAGTGTTTCTTTCTTCATCACTGCCCCTTCCTGGGACACCTCGGCCTCTACCACGAGGGTGATCACCCCTCCCAGACTCACGCCTGTTGTCCCGAGCCACGACATCCTCCTCTTCCCCTTTTAGGGGCCAGAATAAAGGAACCCCACTCCAATTTACTCTCATCAAATTCGCTTGTACCATATTCTTCATGCCAATGACCAAGATGTCCACAAGCATAACAAAAGGTTGGCAGTTTTTCATACTTGACTTGAAAGAACCCAGTCTTCCCCGCCCTCGTAAACCTCACAAACCGCGTTAATTTTTGGTTAACATCCATCTTCACTCTGATCCAGATAAGTTCTCCAACGAACCCGCTCGGTAGAGTTATCTGGACTTCTTGGACTTCTCCAATGCGCTTAGCCCATATTTTAACAAAATCTTCTTTCTTCAAAACCGCATCCAGAAGCTTGTGAATTTGACTCCATGTTTCCAGTTTATCGAGTTTAATTGTCTCATCTTTTGAAAACCCATCATACTCCTCAATCAAGAGGGCACCAAACCCTCTGAATTCTCATGGGCCCTGATGTAATGCTTTGTTCCAATCAGTTAAGCAATAAAATTGGATCGTAAATAGGTTAGGGTTTAACCTCCTCCAGACCACCTGTTGCGCAGGTGCCCAAGCAGTTCTCATATCCGCCATAAGGGCAGCCTGACCAAAGGATTTTCTGGTGAGTACGCGCTCAATTAATCATGCTCTCTCTGTCCGCTTCAAATTAATTTTCTTATAGAATATGTGCCCGTCAAACTTGTTATGTTTGACTATTAATTCAGAAGGTCAGGGTTTCCAATCCCATCAATATTTTCTTTTTGAGGATGACGGGGACTCCATCATGAGGTGGTTCTATTAATATGGAACTTTTCTTTCTTTGTCACACAAGCAGTTTTTTACCCTTTTGCTTTTGCCATGTTAGTATGCTTACTCCACATGATCATTAGCGGCGTGTTACCCGGCCGGCCGTCTCAAAACAAACAGAACAACACAATTTATTTGGATTTTCAGAGCCTTGCACTGCACGCACGATGAAACTAGACCACGGCTAATGCATCCATCCATCGAGCTATAGTTTAGTTGGACCAATGTACTAATCATGCATATGCATTGTTGCACGCACGCACGGTACGTGAGGGCGAGTAACATACGTGTGAAAAAACGAGGATGCACGTAGTGTTTGGCGTACGCGTCAACCACCGAGACCGGGCGCGCGTATAGTAGTCGTCAGGCTCTCCCTCGGGCCTTAGAGGACGGCCCGGATACGGTTGCGTGGTCTCTATCGTCCTCGGGAATTTTTACTGTGGGGTCTGCCTACCGGGTCCTAGTTAGGGGGCTTACGGTCCCTTGGGCGGCCCACCTTTGGAAGGCGCCAATGCCATTGAAGATTAAGATCTTCACTTGGCAACTTCTTCATGACCGCCTCCCCTCGGGGGTGGAGGTGGCTAAGCGGTTTGGTCCAGATGATGGGACCTGTCCCTTATGCGCGGTTCCAAAGACGGGAAGCCACATATTATTTTCTTGCCCTCCAGCTCGTTTCCTATTGAGCTTCGTTGCTGAGGCGCTGGGGCCCGAGTGGCATGCCCTAGACCTTAACGAGTTCCTGGAAGTGCAGGCGAACCGTAACGGGAGGAGGAGACGTCTCTTCAGGTTACTATTCGCCGCGATGACCTGGACTCTATGGACTATACGTAACAAGATGGTTATCGAGCACGTATTTTGAGGCAGGCCTCTGACTCTGTGTTTAAATTCTTGACATTTTTGCAGCAGTGACACCCTCTCTATAAACAGCGGGACTTGGAGCGGCTGGATGGCGTGATTCAGGACCTCGTGACGGCGGCCCGACGCCTATATGCCGCCTCCAGCCATTGAGCCTTTCTCCACTCCGAATTGTATCGCCTTATGTGTCTCCTGTGTTTAGGCATTGTTGTGGTGTTGCCCCAGCGGACATTGTGTAACATCCGAGTGTTTGGGAGGTTATAAGGACCTAAATTTTATATGTGCATTTGCAAAGCATGCATCTAAAAGTACGGGAAATTTTGGCGCGAAAGTTTAAACAAACCAAAGTGACCAATGTTTCACTTGACAGGATGAAATAGGTCTAGATCATCTAGTCAAGAGTACAATTGGAGTGATCTTTATAAGAAGTATCTTAAGAAACAAAATCATCTGGTGTCACAAACCATAATTGGTTGTGACCAACACTAACTCTCAACAAGCCTAATCTCAAGTCTATAATTGACTTGAGAGAAATCCACTAGGTATCTAGAACTCGAAGAGGGGTGAGTATCCAAATCACACAGTTGATGATCTTACTTCTGCAAGTTAGTCATGTATAACTGGATAATCTCATCAGTCCTGAAGGATGGATCTGAACGAGGAAACAAAGCTTCTTAAACCAATACCAAACCCTGATCACTTTCTGTGATCTTTCCAAAACTTTTGTCTACGTTTCTGCATGACCAAGGTTACAAGGTAAGCAAACCAGGAGGGAACCAAGATAAGAAGACATCAGTGAGGGGGTGAGATCCTGGTGTTTGGTGTCATACAAGAATAATTTGAGTATAGGACCTGATCAATCTTGTAAGCAGATTATTTCTGAGGGCATTAAACACTGGAGTTTCACTAGGTTAAGTTATACAAGAATAAACTGGTAATTGACTCTAAGACATCATCAGATGAGAAGTGGCAACTGGAGACTTATTCGCAAATACTAGACCCGTGAGTGATCGAGGTTCCATCAATATTTTGATTCAGAGAGAGACCAATATTGGAAGAGAGTGGAATTTCGACATGACCTCTAGGTGTTGTTTGATTTGAGGATTCAATTCGAAATTTGAAACAAAAGAATGTTTGTATTTGAAATTTGAATTCAAATTGATAATTGGAACAATTAGTTATTAATGAAGTTTGAAACATTCAATAATTAAATCTTTCTTCAATTCAATTTAATTAAGAGAAGTTGTAAAAGAAAAAGAATAAACTTTATTGATAATAAAATAATAATACAAAGTTATTACATAATCCAACAAATGGAAAATTACATGTTCTATTACAAGTTGACATTTACAAAATAAATTCCTAAACTAATTCTTGCAAAGTTCCAGTCTCCAATTGATCTTCTGATCCTGCAAAATAAACAAGAAAAACAAAGAAAAGTAAAAAGTAGATTAGTGGTGATTAGTACTCTAAGTGAGGTGCACTGCTAATCGCATCATGGAGATTAGGCTAAGTCAAGTTAAGTATCTGTTCAGATTATAGAAATAGGCTTAGTACAATCTCATTGGCTAGTCATCAGGAAATACAAGTGTCAGGCAAAAATAAAAACAGCACCAGGATAAGACCAAGTGCAAACCGAGCTCATCTCTCTGGAAAATATCCTATGCTACGTATGCAAGCGCACAGCATACACATGACTGCATGCCTCAGTGCTGTCAAGGCCACGACAGCCTAATAAAAGGCAAACAGCCGTGCTGCAAGGGAAGCAAAGCCCCATTTCATCTCCTACATGTCCATCTTGAGCTCTAAGCTCATACCACCACCAGGAACACCTCAGAGCAACAATACACACTACCCAAATTCCTGCTGTGAGAAGATCAACAGGGGATAGATCAAGACAGCAGCTGTACAAGCCACTGCCCCAGTATATCAACCCATCCCAGCCGCACCATATGTTTCCTACATCAGCCAAAATCATCTACCAACAATTCCAGTACTGCTAGAACAGCAAGAACACATCCCAGATTAGTCTAGGATCTAGGTGAAGCAGCTAGGAGGTGCAGGCATGCCACAAGAAGAAGGGTTTATCATATTCCAGAAGACAAAGCATCTCTACAACAGCAGGTTGCTAGCCATTAGATAAATCTATAAGCATCAGTTCATCCTAGGATTCAAAATGAGGGAGAGGGGTTAGATCTTTCAGATCTGCATAGAGTTGCTATGCTAAATCATCACAAAGATTTAAAAGCCACACAATAGTATCTGTTCTTATTAAGCTAGGCCTCAGACCATGCATCATAGGCAAGATCCTTTGCATCATTTGTTCTTATCTTTAGTGGACAGAGAGACTCATGTTCAGCAAGTAACTAAGCCAACCCAAGAAATTGCTATAAATAACACTAAGCACTAGATTGCCAGGAGTGCACACCCTAGATACAAGCTATGGCTAACAAACCCAGCAATCTTGTGATTAGAGTGTTATTTTGCTCTCAAACTTGGCACAATCATGTATGCTAGTTCATCACTGAGCTGGGCATCCATTTGGTGTTTATCTGTTCCTATCTCAATCATTTAAAAGCCTTAGGAATAATCCTATCATAGGTTAAGCAGGAAAGAACTCACAGCTGCACATCCATATCCGTTTCTCCAATATATACCACAGGGATAAATCAGATAATCAAAGCAAAGCCACCAGAAATCATTAAATCACTCTCTCCTGCAAGAATAACACCTATATAATTGTTGTTTGTCTACAGCTTGAGAACAAATAAGAAAACATCTGTAGCATATATTCCAGCAAGTAACTATAAGTAAAAAACCTCATAGAGAGGATATACTCATGCTAATACTTATGCACAACATTTATACAAGTACCTGATCATGTACGTTACATGATTTGAGCAAGAAAATCACTCCAGCAAACACCCATGTACTGAACGTACACTTGTTTATGCACCAGATCAAATAAATAAAATTTATATGTACTAGATAATTGCTTATTAACACAACCATATAATTAACCCCTGGTCAAGAACTCGACACAACCAGGGATCTAATGATCACTGGAACATCAACACCAAGTAAATCATTTGTCTGCAAGAAACAAAATATGTAACTTATTCGTCCGACTAAACAATGTGTTTAACAGGTGTATAAGTGAATTTGATCAAGTAATAGTGTAGACTATATTCAGTTTCATCAGTATTCGAGCCTCTGCAAAACACATACGCCAGAGATGAGAAAATCGTCCAAGTTGAGGCATCACAACAATCACACCCATAAGCCATTGTAACTGAATTTTTCTCCAGTTAACAGTTGGGGCACTAGATCACATACACACACCACAAACTCACTGGACTAACTCGCAGCACGAAGGTTGGTCACAGAAACAGCACATAACCACTAGCACAATCACAGTTCATCGGCTCGACGGCCGGTCATAGAAGGAATTTCTCACCTTGAGCAGTTGTAGTTGAATCAGGGCATGCAGGCGATGGTGTAGGCGCAGTCGAGGTAGTAGGCAAGGGAGTCGATGCAACCGTGTGTCGCCGAGGCTGCAGCAGAACCACTTTCATGCCGTCGGCAACATCAGCAGCCCAACACCACCAGACCACCCATACACTACCGACGTGAGGCAGCGGATCGAGGACACCGGGGTTGCAGATCACTGCCGTCCCGTTGGCGTCGTTGTGGGAAGAGGTCGTGACGGCGAGGTCAAGCACGAGCTCGTGAGGGGGCCGAGCTCATGGAGGAAGAGGAGCAGAGCATGGGGCGCCATCGAGCAGAGGATTGAGGTAGCGGAGGTGGCGCAGTAGGTCCTGGTCGGCGGGGAAACGCAGTTGGAGCCATGGAGGCGCGAGAACCGTGCCGGCGACCAGAGCCGAGCCATGGCTAGGGTTAGGGATTCCACGCCGAGAAAGGACTGGAGGTGCGGGGAAGCTGCGATGGAGGAAATCGGAAGATGACGGCATGGCGAAACAGCGCCGGTGTGGCGGCGCAGAGGGCAGCCGTGAGGGCCGGAGCAGAGGGCAGCGGCGGCGACTGCGCGGGCGTGAGAGAGAGTCAGAAAGGGGATCGGCAGAGATAGGGGATGGCACGAGCAGCTAACGTGTGTGTCCTGTGTGTGCGATGCGTACATGCTTGGCATGGTACGTGACCGTGTATGCGAAACACATTGGCTTGGCTCAACTAGATTAGGATATGTGCTTGTGTGCTAAATTGGCCCATTAATATAACTAGTCATTTTTGTTTTCCTTTAAAAGCTCACAAATAATTCTTTGAAGATTTTAAAATGTAAATTTAAGACAATCCAAAATTCATTGAGTTGTTTACTCTTAAAATAAAATACTAAGAGTTTTATAAGTAATTAAAATTCAAACTTACAACTATTAAAGTTGAGGAAAATGTACGAATGAGTAACACATGTTTAAAAAAAATATGATATTTTAATTTTATTACAAGAAACTAACCTCAATGGTTACTTTTAAAGTTTCGAAAATAAAACTAATATCCTTAAATGGATTTTTCTTAAAGGAAACAAAACCTATTTTTATATTTATGGTGAAATCCTAAAATTGTTTTAAAATAAATACTCTACCATTTTTCATGATTTCTAATGAATACTCCAAGTATTTCTAAGTCATAAAATAATACTACTACTTTAAAAAAATATGATCACTAAATATATTTAATCAAAATCATTAAGTTATGAATTTTAAATAATCCATTTTTTACTTAAGATGTCATTCTCAATTTGACAATTTGACAAAGTCATAACAAGCCTTGTTTGTTTTCCTTTAAGAATTATCCCTAATAAGATACTATATTAGTATTTGCATAAAAGTGAACAGTACTCAATCCATTGTTGCATAACATTTTGAAACGACTTATAAGCAAGATCATCATAAGGACTCAAATCATCATAAGCCTATGTGAAGCCAATCAACTAACTTATTACCAACTCTTTAAGTGATGCACGCCATCACAACATGAAGTAATATAACAACTCTAGGTCAAGTAAACCTAATGAAATCTATATATCGTAAGACGAAGCTTAATCATTTAAGCTTGGGTATTTTTGGGGTAAATCACGATGCATCTCATTACTATGCATAATAGCATCTTGTCAGTTTTCCAGTAGCCCTTACCGGGACTACTTTGCTATCTTCCAGATGCCGAGATTTTCTACGAGACCCTTTGAACCCGAAGATCTGGATTATTATTGTTATTTCAATCTCAGGCAAGTTCATCACTTGCTCATATCCTTTGCAGTACTTCATAACAAACTATTTGCAAAAACCCTATCGTATTATCACCTATTCTCAAAAGAATGCATGATCCTATTTTTTATAATAATATGACTACTTGAATGACTACCCGAGTGGTAGTGTTCTATTTGGTGGGCGGATGGAACCATGGTAAGATGAATAGGTCAAAGTAAGGTTCCATCTGCATGGGAGCGTATTACCTAGGATTAATCACAACTGCCGTCAGGATTCTTGCGCCGTAAATTCGCGTTAACCATGGGTCTTCTATGGGGGGGAGTAAGTCAGCCGTGATACTTTTCTCGTTCGCATGTCAACGGACTGCCAGAGACGTACGCTGTAGGTCTTGCGGGACTACATGCACATGGGTGGGAGCCCTTACGTCTCACGGGCTCTGGGGTCTATGAGTGTCTGCCAGGGGCGCGTAGATCTCCATCGTGAGGGGTGGAATCAGGCGTTCAACCTGCTGGCGGAAATGGGTGGGCATGCGTTGTGCGGAGAAGCACGGTTTGGCTTGGACCAACAACCGGGCCCCACACCTGAGTGGGAGTGGACAGGAATGTACACCTGGTTGTGCAACATGGTCTTGGTCGTCCATGGGTAAAGTAACGCACCTCTGCAGAGTGTAAAAGGATGTGGCATGTTACCCCTTGTTCCGGGAAGGAGCTGCGAACGCCGCAGGAAAGGCAACTCCATGAAAGTTCTAGTCCTGTGAAGATCTGGCGGGCATAGTCTTCAGAATTAAAAGCAACCTCTTGAAGAAAGATTTACAAAAACCTTGCATTAGCTTATGACTCTTTTGAGTCTAAAGCTATAGTTAGTGCATCAAACTACCCCCTATATATCATGAGCTTGCTGAGTAACGCTCGTTACTCATTCGTTCCCGTTTGACCCCCTGCTTAGATTTGAAGCCTATGAAAGTCGTCATCGTGAAGCCATCGCTACCTCATGAAGCTAGCTGGAGTGATCTACTACTTAGTCAGTAAATCATCGTCATCAACAACGCTGGTGGAGGAGAAGCTATCAAGGTGTAGGTAGAGACCAATCTTAGACTTAGCTGTTACAAGCCATAGATTAGGGCTGATATCAGCCGTAGTGGATTAGGCTCTGAGCTAGAGTCATTCTCCGGCTTGGAACTTCGTATTGCTTCTTCTGATGTTTCATTTGTATGAGATCTTCTTGATTCATCAAAGAGATTCTCAAGATTTTGTAATGAAGTTTGTATCCTATAGTTTTGCCTGGTCCCGCTGTGTTTCTGTTGTACCACTCTGAGAGATTTAATATTCACGGATAAGTCCTTCTGTGAGTATTATGTCACCGACTTGCGCACTACACATGCAGTGGTGTGTTGGGTCACCTCACATTGTTTTTGTGTTTCATGCTTCTTTTTCTATATCCTTTCTTTTCGGTTGTAGTTCTGAACTCGTTGTATGACAGTGGGGTTGTTTTGTTTATAAAGCGGGGCGTTAAGCCTGTTTCGAGGAGGAGGTAGGACATGGAGAACACAATTGATATGATTGTACCCAAAAGAATTAATAAATTGCTACCAATACTAAAGTGTGCAGTAATTTAACACAAGTTGTGCGTCCAAAAACTGGTGCCAACAAAATGATTAGCACGCTGGCAATCATTTAGAGGGACAAGATCAGGGGTGCGATCCAAGAGGGTAGTACCATATATTTGTTTGGACGTACGCATCATGGACAAGTACGTGTACTTAATTACTTGTGTATCTTCACCGGAAAAAGGGCGACCAAAAGATGCATTGATGTTGATTTGCCCATACATGATGTAGACAAGAAAGTGATGGATGTCCTATCAGCACATATTATATAAAATAAAATCATGAGCACCAACATATTCTGTAAAATACAATAATGATAGTCAACTCCACGATCACTGAAATGATCAGCAAAGATTCTAGACAAAATGATCCCTGAGAAAAGGATGGGAATTAAGCAGCAAAATTATTGAGCAGCATGTATACCGAAAACAAGTATAACAATCAAGCATGTAGAGCTTAATTTAATCCGTCCCCGCCATTTAAGTGTATAATATGTCAAGAGAAACTACACCATGCATGGAAAGGGATAGAAACACCTTCATCATTAAAATACACAGAGAAATCCACTAGTATATCTTTGAAAGGTACATTTTAAGTATCAGATAAACATCCACCGCGCTCAATCATAATGCTCTCTCTATCCGCTTCAAAATAATTTTCTTATAGAATATGTGTGTCCGTCAAACTTGTTATGTTTGACTATCAATTCAGAAGGTCAGGGTTTCCAATCCCATCAATATTTTCTTTTTGAGGGTGACGGGGACTCATGAGGTGGTTCTATTAATATGTAACTTTTTTTTCTTTGTCACACAAGCTACTAGTTTTTGACCCTTTTGCTTTTGCCATGTAGTATGCTTACTCCACATGATCATTATCGGCGGGTTACCCGGCCGGCCGGCTCAAAACAAACAGAGCAACACAATTTATTTGGATTTTCAGAGCCTCGCACTGCACGCACGATGAAACTAAACCAGGGCTAATGCATCCATCCATCGAGCTATAGTTTAGTTGGACCAATATGTACTAATCATGCATATGCATTGTTGCACGCACGCACGTTACGTGAGGGCGAGTAACGTACGTGTGAAAAAACGAGGATGCACGTGTTTGGCGTAGGCGTCAACCACCGGGCCCGGGCGGGCGTATAGTAGTCGTCAGACTCGTAGTCGCCTTCAGGTAGTTCACTAGTTATCTACGATTACACTATACACTAACAGTAGAGATTAGTAGGACATTTGAAGCTACAGATAGCTAATTGAGTCCATGGACGGTACTGCTTTACGTCCGGGACAAGGCTTGTTGGAGAGCAGCTGATCGATCACTGCCCTCGTTCGTGGCTTGGCTTACACGTTCCGAACGGACCGAGTGGGGCACGTACATGCTAGCTACTTCGTCCTAACAGCTAGTGAAAAAAAAACGGCTAGTAAAAAAAATCCCTTATAAACGGCTAGTGAAAAAGAAATCGGCTACTTGTCCTCTAAGCCCACTCTAGCTGATCCCTCATACGGTTTAGAGGAGCAATTCATTTTGTTCAGCCATCGACCGACCCTTAAATATACTCGATCTCGGTCTGTCGTAGAAAGAAACTTTGGCGCTCCACCTCGGCGCCGGAAAATTTCCCCGCTCGGCCCGCACCATCATCCTCGTCCATCGGCTCGACCACACCGAACACGGACTCTTTGAGAAAACCAATACGACAGAAGTCATTTCATTTGCAAAAGTATACCGCAGCCACCAAAATTATCAATAGTAGTACCGTCCAAGCGCAACAACTGTCACACGGTTAACGATCAATATACCATGTCATCTACAATTGATACATCACAAGGTGCTGCCTGCTGTAGGTTAAGTAATCTGTTGCATTTTTGTTGTTATTGTTGTGAGCTATAAGCCAAATGGGGATGATATCCAAGCAAAGCTTCAACAAAACAAGTTCCCACCATATATATGAAAAACCTCATGATCTTCCCAGCTACGTACGCCTTTAAAAATCTTAATTGTTGATGCCTTCATTTCTCCGGTTGGATATACTCCCTCCACATCGAAATGTAAATATGTTACCATTTACTAGATATCACATATATAGACATGTTTTAGTGCAAGATACACATAAATTTACACACTAAAATATGTCTAGATACATATTGTCAAGAAAACGCTAAAACATATTATATTTTGATACGTGGGGAGTACTAATCTACCTCTACTCGGATGTGCTGCACTGAAGGGGAATGAACAGTGCATCATTACGGATAGCTATTTTGGAATTTTAATGCGGGAAGGCCACTTTGATGTCATGGGCCGGCCCATGTCTCAGATTTAAGAATGTGGCTATGATGGACAAGCCGAAAAAAGTAGTGGCCCAAAGATAGTTCAGTTTGGTTTTAGAGTATTGCGAGTCTACAATGGTTTCTAGAATATTGTTTTAAATATTTTATTTAAGCTTTCCCTCAAAAATAAAATTATTTAAGTCATTTGGATTCAATGAATACCATGATTTAACATACTGGGGTATTTCCCAGAGCGTATTTGTTTTTGTATTGAAAACTCTACCTTTGTGGCTTCATGGCTTCAATCCATCGTCTTCTCCACATGACTCCCAGTTCGGCCATGGAGAAACGAAGCACATCAAGTTGTAAAGAATAGTCCTCCTTGCTCTGATTTTGTTTTGCCATGGCGCCTCTTAGTCGGCGATTTTCATATTTAGTGGATTGCACTGGTGTGTGTGCGACAACTACATGGTTTGCAACGAATGTTGTCGTAACCTCTTGTAATTAGAACTCACTTTTCAATAAAAATCTGGTATGCAATTGCATACCCTCGAAAAAAATATGCCGCTACCTAGGGTTGTCGACCCGAATCAAGGGTAGTGGTCGAGTCCGGATAGTACACGCCAAATCTTTCCCACACAACAACGCCATGACATGCACCAACAAAATCAAGACTTTAACAGATCATTGAAGAAAATAGGCAATGAAATATATTGCAAATTAAAAGGTGTCTCCATTGATTGCGTCACTTGAGTTGTTTGCATGCATTTGTGGCGTGCCTCATTGGCCTCATCACATATATGAATAATTCGCATGATTTAAACATACTTTATATCGTTTTGGAGCTACCTGATAATTGCTTGGCTAGAGACAGTACACCGAACCAAATACACTCACAATTATTGGCAGGGACATGGAGATTATCTTTTTGTTGGGGAAGTGGACATGGAGAATTCAACACAATTGATAAAGCTGCAACCCAGAATAATTGCTGCCGGTACTAAAAGACCACCAAGTTGTGCGTCCAAAAACTGGTGCCAAAAAAATGATTAAGACGTTGATCAACATTCAGAGGGACAGGACTAGGGGTGTACATCACGAGGGACCTCGACTACTAGTATGCGTATTTAATTGCCCACCTGATGTAAACAAGAAAGTGACTGATGCCTTATGAGCAACATATTCTGCTAAATACAAATTATGCATGATAATGAACTTCGATCATCACCCAAATGATTAACAGAAAATCTGGATAAAATAATGCTCAAGGAAAGGATGGGAATTAAGCGACACAATCATTGACCTGCATGTATATTAGAATCAAGCATGCATGTGTAGCCCTGATTTAATTTGCCCTCATATATATGTATATATATATCAAAATAAACTACCATGGAGAAATGGCACCGGCAAATACAGAGCCTTGAAGAAATCCACGATATCTTTTATAGAATACATCTTACATATCACTCTGCTTCAAAATAATGACCTTAGAATATGTGTTGATTAAAATTCTTATGTGTGACTATCAATTCAGAAGATCAGCGTTACCAATCCAATCAATATCCATCAGTAGGTTGACATTTCAACATTGAAAATATTTTGTGCTACTAAACCCACCATGAAATACTTGATGATGCATAAATAGTATTGTTAGGGGCAGTCTTTTATCGACGTACGGTTGAAGTATCACACTGGAACTGCCAATCAAGGAAAATGTTTTAGAGACACGGGGACTGAATACCACCACACGTACGCCACACAGATGGGCCAAAAACAAATCGACTTATCGGTGTTGGGCGGAGAGGCGTGTACATATGTACTGTTCACACGACAATTAATACATGAAGACATACTAGCTAACCAGTGTCACTGTCCCGATGCCCCCTGTGGTCTTGTACGTGTACGTGTACCACCACTGCAAGGTCCAAAACAATGGATGAATGGACCAATACACCAGAAAAACAATTAAAGCTGCCCCTTTCCTTGACCAAGACAAGAGAGTCCAAATATATCGTTCAGACAGTATGCGATTGTTGCCGATACATTTTTGGTATTTTTTATTAATCTTTTGCAACTTTACACGCGTACACTTCCGCCATCGTTTAGTTGTACACGTATCTAATTAACTCAGCTACCTACCTACTACCACGACATCAAACATGCAAAATTAGTACGAAGATGACCTAATAATAAGTATTTCGTACCAGATATATTATATAAAGACTCTCAAAGTAAAACTAAGTTATTACCCTCAAAAAATGAAAAAAAAAGTTGGGTTCTAACCGCAGACTAACTATTTCAGTCAAATTTAACTAGTGCAGCTCTAAGACGGTATTAAGAATTTTTAGGCTGGTCTAAGCCAATAACTAGTTCACATCTATATCAGATAAAAGAACTTGAAGCAGAGATGAATTATATTGGTTGAAAAATTGTTGGTTTATATAAATTTACCAAACTTTCTAAACGAACTTAATTTTTATAAGTAGCAAACTAAGCTACCCAAGGATAATAATTCAGTTTAGCCAGACAGTTAATCCTGGTTAGACTATTTGGGGTAATGTTTTTTAGGGTTAGCTAATTCTCGGTCAAACAAGTAGTATTAACTTAGAGCTCGATCAACTACTCAATAGTTTGATATTGACTTTGGTTCGTGCCAGTAATATGGAACAAAAAAGTTTCTAGTTGCAATTAAATTTTTTCTGGTTGAACCGTGGTTGCAACTGCTTTTTTCCCATCTCGTATTAATTGTCTCAAAGTTGGACAAAAAATAAATGTATCTAACACTAAAATATGTCTAGATAAATCTATTTTTGTCCAACTTTGAGACAATTTATATGAGATGGGGAATACTACTTTATGTCCACGACAAGGACGGTTGGGGAGTTGGAGAGAAGTGTTGGCCGGCTGCATGGTTTGGCTTTTACACATTTCCGGTGCACGCCGTGCACAAGCTAGGAAAAACTTTGTTTTTTAACAGAGAAGGAAATAACTTATGCCAACTGATTAAGAAAGTAACGAGAACTAAAAAATAGTATTCTCGAAAAAACATGAACTCAAAACTCAATGGAGTTCCTTACTTTGTACTTGTAGTGCCTCCGATTTAAAAGGTAAATCTTAGAATTTCAACGACCGAATATTTCTAAGTTTTAACATGTTTGACATTTCGGGAAGACTTCTCAAATTCACATAATTTTGAGCCCTCGGAAATATATTCCATGAATTTTTCGGATTATACTCGGACAAAATTCTATATTTAAATTTGTTTTTTTAATTCAATGAAAGAATTAACGAGGTAATTCTGAAATAAATTTGAGGATTTCCTTATAGGTTATATCGAAAATATCTTTGATGCGGGAAGTTTAGATCTTGGTTTTAGTTTAACCATATGTAAATACAAAACTACTAACAAGTGAATTATTATGTTACCATATTTATTGTTTATGTACCATATCATTTTTTAATGTGAAACAACATGTTTAACCAGCTAATAAAGTACGTACTTACACATTTAAACTGTGTATAATATCCCACACTATTCGCGAGGTGAGTGTATCTCAGTTCATTTTACTTGTGGTGGAGTTACAACATCTCTAACTAGTCTGGACAAAATGAACTCCCTATTTGCGAAGTGAGCTTACAGTTGGTTGGCCTACTCCGGTATGTGCACAAGGAAGAACTTATGTGAACTAAGAAAGTCATCCAGGTGAACTTAAAACTCAGCGGTGTCCCTTACTTGTAGTGCCTCCGATTTAAAATGTAAGTCTTAGAATTTCAAACAGTCGAATATTTCTAAGTTTTACAAGGGTTTAACATTTCAGAGAGATTTCCCAAATTTATATAGTTTTAGTGGGCTCAGTATTATATTCTACAACAGATTCTGGACAATATCCGTACAAACTTCTAACAAAATTCAATTATGGTGTGTTCAAATTCAATGAAAATTTAAAGCAGTGATTTCAAATTAAATTAATTTTTTTTACTATCGTTCTTATCAAAAATATCTTTGACGTGAGAATTCAACCCTGGTTTGAGTTTTGACCATATGTACATAGAAAAACTACTAATACATACTCCCTATGTTCTTGCTTATAAGGGGTATAATATTTCTCGGAAACAAAACTTGACTATATTTGACCAAGATTTTAAAAACATTATTAGCATTTAAAATATTAAGTCACTATCTTTAGATTCATTACGAAGTATATTTATATTTTTTCTATTATTTAAAATATTGATAGTTTTAAAATCTTGGTAAAAAATAGCTAAGTTTTACTTTCCGGGGAAAAACTATACCCATTGCAAACAGTACTAGAGGGAGTACTATTTATTATTTGGTATTTTACTTTGATTTTTATGTGAAGCAACATGTGTACACAAACTAATAAAATAATTACATATTTTAATTGGGATACTATCCCACAACATTTGCGAAGTGTGCACTTGATCTGTGTTTTTTGTGATGGACTCAGCCCATCAAAGTTCAAGTCCTTGACTTCGCACGGATTTTTCGCATTTAACTAGACTCGGTGTCTCGAAGACGTAGGGGTAGGGTGTACATGCTTGCATAAGAGTGGGTGTACCTACATGTCTCCCAAAGACTAAAGATATCAGGTGCTATTTTTGCATATGCATGTCACAAAATTAAACTGATTCTAGACATACTGGCAAGGGAACTACGTGTTACACAAAGTTCAGAAAAAAAAAGAACTTAGAGAAGCAAAAAAAGGATGAAAACGGCTGTATATATAGTGAGCTAGCTGATTCTGACAACATAAAAATGCAATATAATCCACGCAAGCAATTATAATCCTAGCAATATAGGTCCATGCATGCGCGTGATCTAGCAGCTATTGGCAGCTGGCTGTTTCTCCCACTTGACAGGATGCCTGGATGCCTATCCATGAGACATGGTACGAGTTTAATTGGCAGTGCTTTTGTCTCTTGTGTTGGAGCTGGCATGCGTACGTGTCAATTAAATACTAGTAGTCGACGAGATCTCCTTTTGCAATGATAATGTTAACCTGGCGGCTGTGAATAAGGTTGGTGTGTTTGCCGGGTTGTCGCAGGTGCACCAACCACCTGCTGCGTGCAGTTACCACTTACACTACCAAAGTTTTTTGTTTTAACAAGATAGAGAATCGACATATTTATTGGTTGATTTAGCGGAAAATCTAGCGAAAATCTGTACAAGAGTGCCGGTTGAACGGACAGACGACGACGACGAAGACAACAACAACAACAACGATGCTTCTTAGAGCATCCACAGTGGGGAACGCTTAAGGAGACGCTTAACAAATAAAAATAAATGGAACAAAATAGATTTATCAGGTTAGCGCCACGGCTCGCAACGCTGAGCGCTTAATCGACCGCTAAAAGAATGTCAAAATAATAGTAAGCGCCGTCCCTAGCGCTTGACCTCTCCATCGCTGTAAGTTTAGATATTGTTTGTTTGAAAGGATAAGTTAGTTAGATTGGAAGCTCTATTTTAGCGCTGCATGCAGAGACTCGTAGCGCCCAGTGCCTCCGATTTCCATGCCGCGAGCGGAAAAAACGATTAGCGCCTAGCGACAACTTTTGCGTCCGGCGCCCAGGATTTCATGGAGTAACTGCAGATCGGCCAGGAATATAATCCTAGCGTCGGTTTATTAGCGCCCCACTGTGGATGCTCTTACACGGCGCGTAGAAAGACTACCACGTTAGCACAGAAGCGTCATCGTCATTGAGCAAATGAACCTGACTTGGCCATGCACTTCCACGGGAAGAGCACTGGCCAAAACGGGTGCGAGAAGCCATAAGAGCATCCACAGCGCTAGGCGCTTGTTTGGACGCTTAAACAGAAAAAAATAGATCGATTAGTCCGGGCATCCGTAGAGCTCCAAAGCTGGAGTCCGTAACCAAGCACTTAATTTTCTCTAACTGACAGCCCGCCTAACCTGCGACTAGACAAAATCTTAAGAAGCGTCCGGCACAAAACTTTGCACCGACTCCTGCAAATAAGCGTCTGCAACCGGGATTGCATGCCAAAACTGCCGATTGGCCTGGATAATAATCCTAGCGCCTGTTAAATAAGCGTTGCGTTGTGGATGCTCTAAGAGCATGGCCAATGCATAGTCGCTTAAAATAATTTGGATCGAGTCGGTTGCTGGATTCAGCAAGCGCCTGCCGCCTTGAGCTCTAATTTTACACGTATTGTTTGAAGCGACCGCTGCCAATCTATGCACCGATCGCTAGAAAAGAGCCGGAATCACAACGCAACTGCCAAAAACAGCTAGGATTTTATTCCTAGCGCCTAGGCTGTAGAGTCGCGCTGTGGATGACCTAAGGACCACCAAACAACCAGCAAAGTGTGTGGTTACGCCGCAATTAAATTCGAAGAGCAATGTTATGCATGCATGCATGCATGCATAGTGTGATGTATTAATATTGTGATGCATTGTACCAGCTGTTGTGTCGATCCGCTTGTCTGTTCTCTGGCACGAAATAATACGTATTAAACACGTACGCGCGCGTATTATGTCCGGTCAAGAGCAACATTAATCAAACCCAACTTGAAGCACACACACTCTGATCTCTCCGTACAAATGGTACCAAGTGCATCGTCACGACGTCGTGCCCACGGAAATACGTTTATTACGGCCGGAGAGGGCGAGAGGATGGATTGCCTTGATGCATCGAATCACTTAACAGCTGGTACCGTGTTCACGCGTGGATGTACCTACATAACCTAGCTGCGCGCGTACGACGGGTCCCAAAAACCATCGCTCTAACAGCTCACTGTTGCTACCTGCAGCTGGACGGTCCTACGATCGAACTCTACCGTAGCTAGCTACAGATAGAGTGGTACGTACCCTGGAATTGCATGCATGCCGCGCCTACGCATCCCGATTATCCGACCATCGTCCATCGTCCTCATCCATCAGCTCGACCATCATCCTAGCTACGCCAAAGTTCCTAGCTGGCCGGTCCCTCCAGCAAGAGGCCGGTCGTTGCCCACTCTTCTCCCCTCAACGCACAATGTACATACCAACCACGGACAGGGTACACATGTGGCCCTCGATTATTTGTGTGCATTACGTTCCCACCTGGATAAAAGTAAAATAAAATGGCAGTGATGCGACGTTGCGTATGCAAGTTGTAAAGAATAAAAATGATCAGCCATGATATGATACAAGAGAAGAAAAGCTCACAACAGTAAACTCGGCCAAATGATTAATCAAGATTCATAGACATATAATGATCCTCAAGGAAAGGATGGGGTGAACCAACCAAATGATTCGTGCTCATTGTACTAGTACATTAAAAATGCACCGTTGTGGATGTCAACTATAGCTATATTCAATTAATATGCACCTATATATAAGATGCATATACGTACGTCTTAGAAAATAATTGTTTCTGAAGTAAAATTCTAGTCTTTCTATTTTTTATTCTGCAAAAGAAAGTTATCCAACATCTGCATCCAAGAGATGCACACGATATTTATTTCATTAATTCAACATAGACGGCCGGGCAGAAAACCTTATGAATAAAGAACTAGTACGTGCTGCTGGCTGCGCTATGACCCCATTGGTCGGGGAGCGCCTGGCGTCGACCTCATGCTTATCTCGTGCATGTTTGTGTAAATATACAATACAAGTAGAGTGCATAAACCATTATACGACAGTTATCGTGTCCTAGCGCGGATCGCCACCATGGTGGTGAAGTGTCGCCGTCGCCTGTCGGTCCGCGCACCGATCGACCGCTCTTGGACAGGCATCACTTGCACGTAGGAGTACGCGCGCACATCCGGCCAGAAAGCTCCAAGAAGAAGGATCGTCATACGAGATCACAGCTAGTAGTCCATACCATCAACCTACCGGCACAAATACATCACTATCTACGCCATACGACATAGGATCGACCTACCGGCACAAGTTCCTAACTGTACATACTACAACGTGCGACCTACCAAAAGCAAACAATAAGTATGTAGGCAAGTGTCACCGTCTTGCTGCCCACGATCTGTAGCCTAGGCTAGATGCTAAGCTTGTACGCCTACGTACCACCAGCACAAGGTCCAAACAATACGACGAAGCAGTGTTAAGGAGGGAATCGGACCGGACAAGAACAAGCGCACGGCAATTAAAGCTAAATCTATCCGCCACATCATGCTCTTTTATTTGTTTGTTTAAAAAATTATGTTACTGTAATATAGCTACCGTTAACATTGTTGTTTTTATGTGAAGAAGCAGGTTCACCGAAACTAATAACATGCATACATTTTAGGCTGATGCCAACGCGGGCGTTTGGGGGGGGGGGGGGGGGGGGGGGCGATAGTGGGCCTTATCGCCCCCCAGCGGGCGAGAGTGGGGCGGTAAGGGGTCGAGAGGGAATAGGCGGGCGGTGGCTGGCTCGCCTGGCGGTAGCGCCGCTACCGCCCGGCTACCGCCCGCACTGGCCGGGCGAGATGGGGCGAGAGGGGGAGGCGATAGGCGAGAGCGGGGCGAGAGGGAGGCGATAGCGGTGCTAGTGGGGGCGCGAGGGAGGCGAGAGTGGAGGCGAGAGTGGAGGAGAGAGAAGTGAGAGTAGCACTACAGCCCGTGCACTGGCACCGTGGGGCGAGAGTGAGGTGAGAGTGGGGTGAGAGTGAGAGTAAGGGCATCTCGAGTCGTTGCGCCCCCCAGGACGCAAAAACCCTCGCTTTTTTAGCGCCGCGACGCGAAACGGCGCTATTCTCGGAACTGGGGGGGGGGCGCGTTTCCCAGCCGTGAACCCAGGCCGCCCCCCCAGCGGCGACTCGGCCAAATTTGGGCAATAAAAAAATCGCACCAAATAAATAGAGTTTTGCCACACAAATAAATAGAGTTTGGCCACACAAATAAATAGTTCAACAATTTAAAAAAAAAAAAGAACACTAGTCATCGTCCTCAACATTGCCATTCCCCTTTCGCGCCCACAAATGCTGCACCAGGTCCTCCTGCAGAGCATGATGTGTTGCAGCGTGTCGAATCTCCTGTCGCTTGGTGAGGAAGTCTGTCCATGATGCCGGCACCTGGTGATCAACATCTGCAAGAGGGCCCTGCCGGTAGTATGGTGTGCTTGTCTCACTGTCAGGCACCGGGTCATCCCGCTCACTCTCAATGATCATATTATGCAAGATCACACAACACTGCATCACCTCCCACATGTTGGACTTCGACCAAGTCATAGCTGGGTACCGGACAACAGCGAATCGAGATTGCAGCGCACCAAATGCCCGCTCAACATCCTTCCTGCAAGCCTCCTGGCACTTGGTAAACCAAGCTTTTGCGCTTCCTGGGATAGGGTTGGAGATGCTCTTCACAAATGTTGCCCACTTCGGGTAGATGCCATCTGCAAGATAGTACCCCTTTGTATACTGATGCCCATTGATCTCATAGTTCACAGGGGGGGCATGGCCTTCGACAAGATCGGCAAAAACATTCGAGCACTGCAAGACATTGATGTCGTTGTGACTTCCAGGCATACCAAAGAATGAATGCCAAATCCATAGATCGTACGAAGCCACGGCCTCGAGAACCACCGAGCACTCTCCCTCCTTTCCTTTGTACATCCCTTGCCAGTCAAATGGGCAGTTCTTCCATGCCCAGTGCATGCAGTCGATACTGCCAAGTATCCCCGGAAACCCTCTTGCTTCATTCTCTGCGAGGAGACGAGCAGTGTCTTGCGCATTGGGTGATCGCAGGTATGTTGGGCCAAAAACTGCAACCACTGCCCGGCAGAACTTGTTCAAGCACTCGAGGGATGTGGACTCGCTCATGCGCAGGTAGTCATCTTGTGCATCTGCGGGAGCACCGTATGCAAGCAACCTCATGGCCATCGTGCACTTCTGGATAGAGGTAAACCCTACCGTGCCGGTGCAGTCCTTCTTCAACTTGAAGTAGGTGTCGAACTCCCGGATGGCATGCATGATGTTGAGGAAGAGCGTGCGTTTCATCCTGAAACGACGCCGGAACACCTTCTCGTCGTTGGTGGGATCCTCGGCGAAGTAGTCGGAGTAAAGGATGCAGTAGCCCTCGTACCGCTGTCTCGGCCTGCTCTTGCGGCGACCGGGCTTCGATCCAGTGCGGCGCGGCGCGGCGTCCTGGGCCTGCAATCTGGCCAGGCAGCTCAGGACGAGCAGGTGCTCCTCGTCGTCGATGGCAGCCTGGTCTTCCTCGTCGAACAGCTCGGCGAGCATCTCCTCGGCGTCGGAGTCCATGGCTCGGATACAGCGTCGAACACCTTGCGGGCGGGTGGACGCGGCTCACTGGGTACAACCTCCTCCGCGGCGGACACGCGAGCGAACGGCGGCGACGATGTTGAGCGCGGCCGGTGGTGGTTTGCCTCGTCGATCTTCTGCGATTGTGGCCGACAGCGGCGGCGTGGAGCGCGGCCGGTGGTGCGGCGACGGTGAGGCGGGCGAGCAGAAAAGACGAGTCGGGGGGTGGGGAAAGTGGGCAAATAGCGCTCCACTCGCCGACAGCGCTGGCCCACGCGCGCTTTCCCTTTCGCCGCCCCCCCCCCCCCCCCAGGCCGAACCCAACGGGCTGGGTTCCGCCTGGGGGCAGCGGCGCTAATTTCCGCCGAAACGGCGCTTTTTCAGGTCCTAGAGGGAGCGACTGGTGAAAAAACGGCGGTATTTACGCCAAACGGCGCTATTTTGCGTCCTGGGGGGACGACTGGAGATGCCCTAAAGCTGATGTGACGAGACGAGAGGGAGGCGGTGCACTGGCACCAGCCTTAGATCTGGCCGGCTCGGTGTTTGGAAGGTGCTCCTAGGCACCGGCGGAGCTTCGTTGGGGCTGAACTGGGCCATGGTGAGAAACCATTTTATGCCTAGTATCTGTGGCCCAATCCAATGGTACGAGCTACACAAAGATGTGAAGAATGAGTTGAAAGAAGGTAAACAAGGACTGAATGATGCTATATATACTCAGCTAGCTTATTCCGACAGCATAGGAACAAGGGAACATAGGATAGGAAGATCGAGAAAACCAGAGGTATGTAATCCAGGCAAAAGCGATAATAATCCTAGCAATAGCCCCCATCCATGATCCTAGCTAGCAATAGTCCTTGCTGGCTGCTCTCCCACTTGACAGAATGCATGGATGCATGCATGAGAGGCATGGGCCGGTATGTTTCACAGTACCTTTGTCGCTTGTGTTGGAGCTGGCATGCGTACGTATCACTTAATAATATTTTTTTTGCAGTTAAAGTGTTAACCTGCCGGAGTGACGGCGGTGAAAAGGGTTTGCTGCTTCGCACCAAACTGAAAAGGAAAGAAGGACCCATCAAAGTTGAAGGGCCATTAAATCCAAAGAGTTTCGTTAATGCCGTGCACGTACTACTGGCTAGGTAGACACGCTGGCTGCAGCTTGCGACATCATCGCGCGACATGTGCACAGGGACAAAACGATGGAATAACGGCAGAAAAGCAAGTCGATGATGTCAACCATGCAAATGCACATTATGCCCGGCCGGGTGACCGAGCAACCTTCCAACTTGGAGTTATCTTCGTACAGATGGTATCAAATCAATTTGTATCTCCGCGATATTAATATACATCTTGTATAAAAAGAAAGATATTAATATACATCCCTTTATAAAAAAAAGATCAAATCAATTCATCGTTATCCCTACATAGTAACACGAAGAGGCCTTCACTCAGCTCGTACCCTTCACGCGTGTACGTATGCCATCGTGCATGTCATGTACAGTACGATGCCTAATATAGGCGTAGCTAACCTATCGGGTAACCAGTGACCATCTCCCTAACAGCTCACCACGGACAGTACCGCACGTCACTTACGGAGTACTACAAATTGCGAACTCTATGCGAGCTAGCTAGAGTGGTACCATGCTGCGCCTACGCATCCCGATTATCCGACCCCCTCATCGTCATCCAGAAGCTCAACAAACACAATGCATGCAAGCAACAAAACCTGGTCCATCGTCCTACGTGGCAGGTCCCACCTAGCAGAGAAGCCAGGCCGACACACGCGCCGCTCCGTTTCCCTGACACACGCGCCGATCCATCCTCAGTCCTCGACCACATCCAGCAGGTATTAGTTTCTCCGTACCAATCATGGACATCTATATAACCGGGCTGGTCACGATGGGCAGTAACTAAGTAGTAACATAAATGCTACGTAGGTAAAAAAAAATAATGTTACCGTAACATCACACATTTCAATACACAATGAGTCTATAGACTAATTAATACTACCTCTGTTCCGATGAATAAGACGCACACTCATGGTAAGACAAGCTTTGACCGAAAGATTTGAGTAACAATATCTTGACTATATAGTGCAACTTTGACATTGTTAGATTTGTAGTGAAAAACACTTTCTAATGATATTAATTATATACGAAATAATAATATATATATGGATAAATTCTTGGTCAAAGGTAAATATCGAAAAGCGTGAACGCCTTATTCATTGAAATAGAGTGAGTATGACACTACTCATATGTTACTTTCCACTATAGAGGTAGTAACATAGTCTAGAAAAACGTGTATGTTACTAGTTTATGTTACTCCCCATTGTGACATTCACAATGGGTACTAACTAAAAAGTGGTGTCATGCAAAGCTGCATTTATTAGGTTGTAGACTCATATTGCATAGGAAAGTGTGATGTTACGGTAACTAGCTACTTCTATGTTACCACATCCCTCTCTCACCTCATTAAATACGCGACATGCCATCTTTTTTGCCTATGTGGCATCGATGTTACTACTCAAGTTACTCTCATTGTGACCAGCCTAATTTGTGGCACATCCTACTGATTCCCAGATGGAAAATGGAAAATATATAAAATGTGCGAAGGAAGAGCCCCAACGCTGCGGCATTACAAGGGTATCCACCGAACCGTACATATGGTGGTTGGAGTACTACTCCATACCACAACACGTATATGGTGTGGAGAGAAATACAACTGACAACCCCCTAATCACAACCTTGTGGAAGGTTGAGATTACGCCTAAACTCTATAAGATCCTTAACTGGTAAAGGCTTAGTAAAACCATCTGCAACCTGGTCTTTACTTGAGATGAACTTGATGTCTAGCAGTTTGTTTGCTACTCTTTCTCGAACAAAATGATAATCAATCTCGATATGTTTGGTCCTTGCATGGAAAATAGGATTTGCTGATAATTAAGTAGCTCCTAAGTTGTCACACCACAAACATGGTTTTACCTTGAGTGAAACACCAAGTTCACCAAGAAGGGCCTCCACCCAAATTAACTCTGCAGTAGCATTAGCTACAACTTTATATTCAACTTATGTACTTGACCTTGATACAGTGGCTTGTTTGTGTGCATTCCAGGAAATAAGATTAGGTCCAAGAAGATGGCAAACCCTCCTGTAGACCTTCTGTCATCTAGGCATCCTGCCCAATCTGCATCTGAAAATGCACAGAGCAAACTCGAAGAAGACCTCTGAAAAGTTAATCCAACTTTCAATGTACCATTAATGTATCTCAATATTCTCTTCACAACTGTCCAATGAGATGTTGTAGGAGCATGGAAATATTGAAAAACTTTATTTACCGAGAAAGATATATCTGGTCGAGTTAGTGTCAAATACTGCAAGGCACCTAATATGCTTCTATAGTGTGTGATGTCATCAGAACCAAGAGGTGACCCATCAACAAGCGATAATTTTTCAGTGGAGGACAAAGGTGTAGGAGAAGTAGCGCACTTTGTCATACCAACTTTAGCAAGTAAATCTGCAACATATTTCTCTTGAGTAAGAAGCAAGCCATTATGAACCTTTTTAACCTCAATGCCCAAGAAGAAGTGAAGATCACCGAAGTCTTTAAGAGCAAAATCATTGTTGAGGTCTTGTAACAATGCTGAGATAGCCTAATCTGAGGAGTTGGTAATGTCATCAACATAGATTAGTACAAACATGAGTATATCACCCCGATTATACAGAAAGAGAGAAGTATCAGTAGTGGAAGGAGTAAAACCAAGAGTTTGCAACTTTGAGCTGAGTCTAGAGTACCATGCTCGAGGGGCTTGCTTGATACCATAGAGAGCCTTGTCGAGTTTGCAAACATAATGAAGAGTGTGAGGATTTTCGAAGACTGGTGGTTGTTTCATATACACCTCTTCTTCCAGAACACCATGCAAAAACGCGTTCTTGACATCTAGCTGCCGCAAACCCCAGCCCCTAGAAACTGTAACTGCCAAAACAAGTCTGATAGTAGCAGCTTTAACAACAGGACTGAAGGTATCTTCATAATCTATGCCATATCGTTGCTTAAATCCTTTTGCAACTAAATGAGCCTTGTACCTGTCAATTGTCCCATCTGCATATTTCTTTATACGGTATACCCACTTACATTCAATCAAGTTTTTGTTTGAGGATGGTGGAACAAGGTGCCAAGTCTTGTTCTGCATGAGTGCATCATACTCTTCATCCATTACCCCTTTCCACCGTGAGTCATGCATAGCTTCGGACAAGGAACAGGGCTCACCTGTGGAAGTTAGCAGCCCAAAGGTAGCAGCATTTGCTCTGTATATATTTGTAGAACGGCCATAACGAATAGTACCATCGGTATAGCCTCGAGGTTTTGTAATACCTTTTTGGAGCCGAGTGCGAACAGGAGAGTGTGTAGGAGCAGCTGAACCGCTGTCAGCCATAGAGGATCTGGTAGAGGAAGATTCGGCCTGATGATTGGAGTAATCATTGTTGTCATCATCATTGGGCTCATCATTTGCTGCAGGTGGGGAATCTGGCGCGACAGGCGATGACGGCGCGGAACCGTGCGCACCTGACGGTGCCGCTGGCGTGCTGCGCGTGGTGGTCTCCCTCCTAGGAGACACGACGATGTGGCCGTTTCCTGACCGCGCAGGAGAGCTCGACACGGCAGGAGATTCCCGCATGGGAGACCGAGCGCGCGTGGGGGAACGGCGCTTGGGGCAGGGGCTCGCTACGGAGGGAGATCCGCCTCGGGATCGGAGGGTTCCGAACCAGTAGGAGCAGTAAAATCAACCTCGTTTTCAGCACCAGTTTCGTCTTCACATGAATTTTCAGAATTTCCGTATGAGCTCGTTTCTTCACTGTTTTCGCTGGAATTTTCTCCTGAGCTTTGCTGCTGGTCAGTAGTTTCTGCAGCTTGCTCAACTTGATTAGTAACAACAGGGATAATAGGTATGGACATATGATCATCAATATTTGCATCCTCATGAATATGATTGTGGTGAACAAAGATCATGTGGTAACAAGATAATTTCTTTGCTAAGACGAGTACCAGCATTTTTGGTGAGGGAGGCAAAAGGGAAGACATTTTCATCGAAGACCACATCTCTAAAAATATAGACACGTCCTATTTTGACATCTAGGCATTTCACTCCCTTATGACGAGGACTATATACTATAAAGACACATTGTGTGGATCGAAAGACAAGTTTTCTTTTATTCTAGGGACGAATATTTGGCCAACATGCACATCCCAAAATTCTAAGAGAGTCATAGTTGGGTTTCTTGAGTAGAAGACGTTCAAGAGGTGTGTCAGAGTTTATGACTTTGCTGGGAAGAAGATTTATGAGGAATGTGGCAGTGAGAAAAGCTTCATCCCAAAACTTGAGTGGCATAGATGCATGAGCAAGTAAAGCAAGGCCTACTTCAGCAATATGACGATGTTTGCGTTCCGCAGAACCATTTTGTTGGTGTGCATGAGGGCATGAGACATGATGAGTGATACCAATTTTCTGAAAGAAACTGTTGAGTTTTTCATATTCACTTCCCCAGTCAGTTTGCATAGCATTTATTTTTCTATCAAACTTGCGCTCAACAAGTTGTTGAAAATTTAGAAAAACTTGATAAACATCAGAACGCTTCTTAAGCAAATAAATCCATGTGAACTTGCTGAAATCATCTATAAAGCTCACATAATAAACATGTTTTCCAACAGAAATTAGTGCCGGACCCCATACATCAGAAAAAACTTATTCAAGTGGAACAACGGACACACTAGTAGAGACAGGATATGGTAATTGCTGGCTCTTAGCTAGTTAACATGAATCAGAGATGTATTGATTTACTTCAGGTGAATGAGAAATGTTGTTTTTCCTAAGGACTTGTTGCACCACAAAGGAGGAGAGCTGTCCTAAGCGGCGATGCCATGTCGAAGAAGACTGCTTTATTGTGCTGAAAACTTGCTTGAAAGGAGACCCAGTAGAGGAAGGCACTAGCGGGTAGAGACCATCACGACATGGTCCTTTAAACAGAGTTTGTCTTGTTGCATGGTCCTTAATCAAGAAGAAATGTGGGTGAAATTCAAGAAAAACATTATTATCGAGAGTGAGCTTATGAACAGATAATAAGTTTTTGGATGCACTAGGAACATGAAGAATGTTTTTGAGATGCAAAGAGCTATGAGGAGTGCAAAACATTGAATGACAATTATGTTTTATGTGCATACCGTTACCATCTGCGGTGTGGACCAGATCACGTCCAGTGTACTTTCCATGCATTGATAGCTTGCTTAGTTCTCCAGTGATGTGGTTTGTAGCACCAATGTCGGAATACCAGTTGGTATCGACACCAATAGGAGGCAATGTGAGCACCCTTTTTGCCCCGATCACCACCATCATCATCGTTGCGATCATCCTTGTACCTCCACCAACAATCACCAGTTGGATGGCCATGAATCTTGCATATCTGGCATGTGGTGTCGACGTGGGGGAGGGGGCACGATGGCGTCGACCGTCATAACGGTAGCCATCGTCATGGTCACCACGGCCACACATGTCCTGGCGTGGATAGCCCTGGTCATCGCGATCACCGCGACTGTAGTCAGCTCGGCCTCGCATGTTCTGGCGCGGCCCACGCTCATCTTGGTGCGGATAGGCGTTGTAGTCGCCGCGCCCGTAGTCGCCACGCCCGTAGTCACCGCGGCCATAGTCACCGCGGCCGTAGTCACCGCGCTCGCGCACATCCTGGCGTGGACGACGATCGTCCCCGCGTCCACGATCATCGGTGCGGCCTCGCTGCCGAGGCACACCTCATGTGGTGACCCATCACACCACTGCATGTGTAGTGCGCAAGTCAATGACATAATACTCACAGAAGGACTTACCTGTGAATATTACATCCCTCAGAGTAGTACAACAGAAACACAGCGGTCCAGGCAAAACTATAGGATACAAACTTCATTACAAAATCTCGATAATCTGTTTGAAGAATCAAAGAAGATCTCATACAAATGAAACATCAAAAGAAGCAATTCGAAGATCCAAGCTGGAGAAGAACTCTAGCTCAGAACTAAATCCACTATGGCTGATGTCAGCCCTAATCTATGGCTTGATACAACTAAGTCCAAGAATGGACTCCACCTACACCTTGATAGCTTCTCCTCCATCAACGTGTCGATGACGATGCTTCACGATGACGACTTCCATCAGGCTTCAACTCTAAACAGGGGGTCAAACGGGAACGAATGAGTAAGGAGCGTTACTCAGCAAGCTCATGTTATATAGAGGGTAGTTTGATGCACTATCTACAGCTTTAGACTCGAAAGAGTCATGAGCTAATGCAAGGTTTTGTAAATCTTTCTTCAAGAGGTTGCTTTTACTTCGGAAAACTATGCCCGCCAGACCATCACAGGACTAGAACTTCATGGAGTTGCCTTTCCTATAGCGATCACAGTTCCTTCTCGGAACAGGGGGTAACATGCCACATCCTTTTACACTCTGCAGAGGTGCGTTACTTTTCCATGGACGACCAAGACCATGTTGCACAACCAGGTGTACATTCATGTCCACTCCCACTCAGGTGTGGGGCCCGGTTGTTGGTCCAAGCCAAACCGTGCTTCTCCGCACAATGCATGCCCACCCATTTCTGCCAGCAGGTTGAACGGCTGATTCCACCCCTCACGATGGAGATCTACGCGCCCCTTGCAGACACTCATAGACCCCAGAGTTCGTGGGACGTAAAGGCTCCCACCCATGTGCATGTAGTCCCACGGAACCTACATCGTACGTCTCTGGCAGCCCGTTGACATGCGAACGAGAAAAGATCATAGCTGACTTACTCCCCCATAGAAGACCCATGGTTAACGCGGTATTTACGGCGCACCGAGTTCTGACGGCATTTGTGATTAATCCCTAAGTAATACGTTCCCATGCAGATGGAACCTTCCTTTGACCTATTCATCTTACCATGGCTCCATCCGCCCATCAAACAGAACACTACCACCCGGGTAGTCATTCAAGTAGTCATATTATTATAAAAATAGGATCATCCATTCATTTGAGATTAGGTGGTAATACGATAGAGTTTTTGCAATTAGTTTGTTATGAAGTACTGCAAAGGATATGAGCAACTGATGAACTTTCCTGAGATTGAAATAACCATAATAATTCATGTCTTCGGGTTCAAGGGTCTCGTAGGAAATCCCGACATCTGAAAGATAGCAAAGTAGTCCTGGTAAGGACTACAGAAAACAATGGCAAGGATGATACATGCATAGTAATGAGATGCATCGTGAAATACCCTGGAAAACACCCCAGCTTACAAGTGTAACCCTGTTTAATACGATAACTTATTCACACAGGTTTTAGGTGAATGGTTTCATTTCTTGTGGTGATGTGGTTATTACTTTGTCTTTAGATTTACATGTGTTTCACTTTTACTTGGAAAACAATTGTTAGCATATTTAAATAGAGGTTTTTATTACTTGGTTAGGTAACAGGACAACAACACATGAAAAATAACTATTGAAAAGATATCAAACACAATTTATTTTATGTTCAATAGTATAGAGCTAATGACATAAAGTTTATTTGAAAATGAGGAATAAATACAACTAACTCTATCATCACAATACTTGATAATAACTTGTGATGGTAGGTTTATTAGGTGTGAAAACATGAGGGTTTTATTAGTAAAGAAAATAATGATGTGGTAAATGTTTCTAGTTATAAGGAATATTATAGAATTCAATTATATCTTTGGAAACAAGTTAATGAGTTGAACAAAATGTTTTATGATTTACATACTTGAATTGGAAATGCTTTGCTCTTTAATATGATATATCATTTTCTGTTTTCTGAAAATATTTGAATAAGTTATAAATTTATTAGTTTAATAGAAGTAAATGATTAGGCAAAACATTGCACACATAAAAACTTGGTCAAATGACTTTAAAAACATTGTAGATTAGTTGCGTTTGTCATTTGGAGCATTTTGGTATATAACTTGTATTTTTCTGATTTTATGAATTATTTCTTATTTTTCTCAATTTTAAATGATTTAATTTAATTAAAGAAAATATTAATTTTTAAACTTTATCAAATATTTTTAAAAAGTTGATAATCATTTAGATTATATTTTTCTAATCAATTTTGTATATTAGTTATATTTTTATGATTAATAGAATTAAAGTTATTGGTTTATTAATTTTATTTGATTTTCTGCCAATTTTAAAATGACAGGTGGGTCCCACCTGTCATATTTAGTTTTTAATCAAAAACTAAAAGAAAAATGACTAATGACGTCAGTGTGATGTCATGATGACATCACATGAACTTGAATTCTCATAGATGGATTCAATTCGGGCATTTGAGTGCAAATTGGTGTGTGTGATGTGTTTCATTGGCTAGAGGAGTTCATTGCGAACTTAGGGGTGGTTGCGGCTTAACCATATGGTCACCGGAGCATCAACGGTGGCGAGCTTATGCGGCGGCGGTGGCGGTGCTTCGGTGATAGCGAGCCAGAGTGCATGATAAAGCGAGCCGAGGAAACGAGCGTGCTCACCGGAACACCAGGAGCTCGAGGGAGTGGTCGATGAAGCAAATGGAGCCCGGAATCAACGCGAATCGGCCGCGGTCGCCGGCGGCAGAGAGAAAGGGAATGGCCGAATTCTCCGGCCTCCCGCCATCCCGGCTTGCGAGGTTCATCAAGGAGGTAGAGGGGATCATGGCACACCTGATGGTGGCCTCAGCTCGTCCTAGGGTGGTCGGAATCGACGGTGACGGCCGACGTCCGAACGGGTTAGGGTTAGGTTTCGAGTCCATCACAGAGAGAGATAGACAGAGAGTCCGTGCGTGAGGGGTAGATGGCTTGATGCGGACGTCTCCCCACGCTTTATACCCGCGGAACAGCGGCGAGGGAGAGGTGGCAACGGCGTCGGAGGCGGTGGAACGCATCTGGCCTTCTGGCCATAGGTTGAAGAAGAAAGAAAAGAAATGGAGATTTGCAATAACCCCCTATAATTTCAGGATTTTGCATATTGGTCGTTCTGTTTAAAAGAAACATTGTTTTCAGGGCCTTTCTGTAAATATAAAAAATAATAAAAATCAGTTTTGGAATCCTTATTGAATTTCCAAGCTCACCATATTTTTATTTTGCAATTTTGAGGAAGATTTGAATTTTATACTTAGGGTGCTAGTTTAAGTGATTTTTGTTATTTCTCTCCATTTAATTTATTAAATGGCTTTAAAATTTATTTTTAGGCATGAATATCATATTTACACAACACACATATGGTTCACCAAGTGGTATGTTATAAGTGGATCATTTTGGATACAATCTCTTATAGAAAATAATTTGGTATCACTACTAGGTAATGTTTGTATACACTGTAATGAAAATCATCAATAGGGAATTTTATTCCATATCAAACCAAATGGTGTTGGTTAATGAATGGACTTATTTCCTTTTTATATACTATGTTAGTTTCAGAGTTAAAACTCTTAGCAATTTTAGTAGACATTTTACTTAGGTAGGTGTAAGTTTTATTTGAGAAATTGGGTTCTTTATCAAGTGGAAAACATGTGTGTCTTTGGAACCTATTTGTTTGTTTTCCACCAGTTTTCAAGTGTGGATATTATCTCATGTTGTTTTAGGACATGTAATCATTTGCACGGTTATATTTAGATGAATATATGTTATCATCTGTTAGTCTTACATATGAAAAGGATTTGGAAAACAAGGTATTAAGCTTGTTTTCATCTACCTCCACATATCAAGACATGTGGATGTAATGACTTGTTATTATTTCATACTTGATAATTGTTTTCATTTAAGACATTATTATGATCTCTTCATCTCCGATGGGTTTGTTAATGGTTCACTAACATATCCTAAGGATTCACTGGATAATTTCTTATACTCCCTTACCGAGGCAGTGTTGCTTCTTGTGGTCTTTTGTTGCTTGATGTTCTTTTCTCTAGTTGCCACTTGTCTTCAGACATTGCCTTGGTCCTTTTCAAGTAATATCCTCCCTTGATGGTCTCTTGACTTAAGAAATTCACCACTAGAGCTGATAGGATATAGGGACCTCAGTAGCAATTTGTGACTCCTGATGAAATGAATTTATTTATCTCCATAACCATTTCATTCGTGTGGTGTATTCAATTATGATGAAGATTAGATTATTGAAACTCAGTTGTTTTAATGCTTACATGAATATTCTGTTCACAAGGTTGATCTGACCTTGTGATCAAATTAATCTTATATAACATCAAACACTTGGATTTCAACAGGTTGCTTGTTTTCTCCCTTATCTTGGTTTCTTCCTTACTTATAAGTGGTTCAAGTTGTAATGTGGTTTATTATTTTCTCCTTGTTATTCTATTCCTTTTATGGATCATGGTTTTATATATAACAGAATGTAGGTGTATTTTAAAACATCTATTTTTCCTATGCATATAAGAAGAATTTGTTGACAAGTTTGCAAGGCTTGCCCTCAAATTACTTTTCATATACAAATGGTTGAGAGATACAAGGTTATCAAACCTTATGTTTATTTGTATATGACACTCAATTGTTAGAGCCTACAAAAGTGATTTGTTAACAAGGTTGCAAACTTGTTACCAAACTACTTCTATATAACACCAACATTAGAATACCACATTGTTTCTAGATAGTTTAATAAGAATTGATCTTGGTGTATGATTTTCCAAATTCTTCAGAATAGATTGAGTTAGCACTTCTAAGACAACCTAAAGAATCCTTCTGTAGATCTTCTTGTGGTAGTTCCTCCTTTCTTGTGGGTTGCTTCTCTTGCATAATGTATTTAGAGAAGATTTGAAACAGGTAGAATGATTTACTTTATATTCATCACTTTATTACCTTTATCATTCATAATACAGATATAGAGGTTGAAGAATATAATAAGTAATGATCAAGGTTTAACAATGGTTTAAGAAGATTGACTTCTTCTTTAAGGTACTTCTTGTAGGGTGGATGAGATATGTACATATTCGATAAATATGGTAATACAATTATCATATCATTTCCCACTGGTGGGTTCTGAGTTAAGACTTATGGGTATCATTTATGTTCTATTAATCCTTTGTTATTTGATTAGGAAGGTGCACTTAGTAGTTATGAGATAATTTAGAAAGATATGGTGTGAATGGTTGATAACTTAAAGAGGTATTGTTTGAGAGGACATAACACCTCTGTTGAGAATATGGTTCAATTGTGTATTGCTCATTAGTGGAAGTATGAGTATCAATTGTGTGATTTGGATACTCACCCCTCTTTGGGTTGTAGATATCTAATGAATTATCCCAAGTCACTTAAAGACTTGTGGTTAAGGTTGTTGAGAGTTTGTGTTAGTCATAACCAACTATGGTTTGTCTAATCAGATGATTTGGTTTGTAAAGATACTATGTTATAAAGATCACTCCAAATGTACTCTTGACCAGATGATCTAGACCTATTTCATCATGTCAAGTGAAACTTTGGTCACTTTGATTTGTTTAAAACTTTCGCGCCAAAATTTCCCGTACTTTTAGATGCATGCTTTGCAAATGCACATATTATATTTAGATCCTTATAGCCTCCCAAACACTGGGATGTTACACCTCCTCGCCGTGCGAGGTTTGCCGAGGAGACAAACTCATGTCCCTCCTCGGGTTCTTGACGAGCGTCAAATGCACTCAGCTGGCTAAAGAGATCTACCAGGGTGGTGCCTGGATTGGCATTGATAGCTGCAACAAAAGCATTTTATGATTGATCGAGGCCATGAAGGAGGTACCCAATCAATTCATCGTCATCTAGGGGTTTTCCAGCCACCGCAAGCTCAGACGCGAGAGCTTTCATCTTGGCGAAGTACTTGGCGGCGGTGAGGTTTGATTTCTTCGTGTCATTGAGGGCTGACCGCAGGCTTTGGATCCGTGACCTCGAAGGGGTGGAGATCATGGCGGTGATGGCAGCCCACACTTCAGCAGAGGATTCAAGGCCGGTGACGTGCGCAAGCATGTCAGGCGAGAGCGAGTTCAAAAGGAACCGCAACACTTGCTGATCTCCCGAGATCCACGCGGTGAAGGCGGGGTTCTCAATCATCATCTTCTTCCCCGCTTCCTCCACCTCCACTTGTTCTTCCGGCGCCTTCTCTTTCCCTTCGACAAGAGAGAGGACACGTGCACCACGCAGGGCCGACATCACAAGGGATTTCCACCCAAGGTAGTTGTCCCGAGTGAGGAGTTGTGTGGGAGGGGCTCCCAATGCCGCGGCCAGGGACATCACGGAAGATGAGTTCGCCATGGCCGGGCTAGAGGAGGGGGGCGGTGTAGGTTTTCTGGGTTTTTGGGTGTAGATCGGTTTCCGGTGGCTAGGTCGAGGAAGAAGGAGGCTCTGATACTATAATAACCTAGGGGGAAGCGATGACTCGTTAGAGTCTCGCGTTACGTGTTATATATGCGAAGGAAGAGCCCCAACGCTGCGGCATTACAAGGGTATCCACCGAACCATATATACGGTGGTTGGAGTACTACTCCATACCACAACACGTATACGGTGTGGAGAGAAATACAACTGATAGATAGGAAAGTGAAACTTCAATGTACTCCCTCCGTCACTTTTGTCCAAGTTTGAGACAATTAATATGAGACGGAGGGAGTACTATATACAATAGAAAATAGTTTATCATGCCCGGTCAACTCACCCAAATAATCAACCGAGATTTATAGACACAATATGATTCGCAAGGCAAAGGATAGGATAATCATATACACCTATCTCAGAGAACAACCATTTCGGAGAAAAATGTACTCCCTCCGTTCAACAATAGATGACTTCCACATATCTATATATGGATGTATCTAGACACTAAAATATGTCTAGATACATCTATATCTAGATATGTGGAAGTCATCTATTGTTGAACGGAGAGAGAGTACTAGTATATTGCTACCAAGACTTACCGGTGTGCCAGGTCTCCCTCTAACGTACCACCGCCAGACGACCGCGCGCCTTGGTCTCGATCGGCCGCTCTTTGCCATCACTTGCACGTACGCACACCAAGTAGGAACTGATCTAATGCAACATACGACCAACCAAAAGCAAACAATAAGTATGTACATGGCCAAGTGTCACCATCTCGATGCATATGCCTCCTTGTTGAACAAAGCGGCCGACCACACATGCATCATGCGGTGCTCGCGCCGGTTGCCATTTTCCAAACTCTTCCTTTTCTTTTGTAACTGACACATACGCCCTTTTGTTTCCATGCGTACGTTGTACCTGCCTAACCTAGATACGTAGCAACTACCCTTCCTCCGCGACACTGACATGCATGCGTCGGCGTTCCCATTCTGTCGTAGCTAGGTTCTTTCCTCCAAAAGATCGCATGGAGTACTAATCCTCCAACAAATCACTATGAACACCGATACAATCTCATTCCCCCTCTTTGCCGCCGACTATCGATATGAACGCCGCACTCTATGAGGGGGCTTCTTCCATTCTTTCTGCTTTTATATAATTTATTGATCTAAACAATCCAACAAATTGCGAGTGCAAATGTGGCCTTCTCAGAACCAACAATTACAATTTTCATGACAATCTACATACTTTTCTTTAGAGTTTGGAATTAGTTAAATTCGAGTAATATTGCGTTAGTGGAACCATTATGCGCTAAAAAAAGTCCCTCCTCTAATGGAAACTTCCTTGAAAACTTTGTTTGTTTTTCTTTTCCATCGTTTTTTCTTTCTTTTCCAGCGAGTTTGCTGGTTTTCCTTCTCGGTAACAAGGTGCTGATGACGTGTTGAGAGAAATTTAGAATGATTCCAACTCTTGTCCTATACCATTGTGGATCACAATAATATGTACAAGGGGAACCGACGCGATGAAGAGATGCGTCCGTTTGTAAGGAGGGTTGTACTACACTCATCCTCTTCTGTATTTTTTGGTTGTGATTCAGTATAAAAGGAAAATCAAAAGTTAGTGCGGGCGTAGGTGTCATGATGTTCACCCGAAACTTGCCGTCTCTTGGGAGTTAGTGAGGCATAGTTGTTAGTGATGTGCACTTTGAGGTAACTATAGTTCAAAATAAAAGTTACTACTGTCATTATTTGACGTGAGACATGCCTGGTTTCGTTTAAACCTTGTCGCGGGCGATGAACCGTTTCCACTTTCAACGTTTGCGGTTGAAATTGCAGGTGAAGTTCAAGTAGCCAAGGAAATGTCAGATACTATATATAAATACTCCTTCATTGGAATCCTTATTAAATGGTAAGTAAACTGGAATCAGTCGACCTGCAGATGTTCTTTTGTATTCACGGTACAGAGGGTGAGAGTTGAAGCAGAGTTGAAGATTCGCCTTTGACATACAGGTGAAACAAAGCTGGCTTGTCAAAACTCGAGGACAATTTCACGTGCCATCAGGAAGGATCTCAGCGCAGGTACATGCGTAGAAGGTTCGGAGCAGTTAAGATCTCGCCCAGTGGTAAAGAAGAACACAGTACCCCTCGTCCGTCGCTGCCTCCGAGGGTCACAGGAACAACAAGTACTACGAGTTGACGACTTTCAACCCCCCCAAGACGGTGAAAAAACGTTGGGGTATAGATGCGACAGGTCCGGTTCGTCCCGGTGACCCGCTGGACCGAACCTGGGTTTTGTTATCAATAGGGTAGAGGGCCGGCCCGCAAGAAACTAGGTTCAACATGGACATTTCCCTTTCGAACCTAGGGACGAACCGGCCCTTTCAACGGACACGCACCGGAGGGCGCCGCCACAGCAGGTAAGGCGCCGCCGGCACCGCAATAAGGTCATCGGAGATGGTGCTGCTGAGGGCTTCATGGTGCCCACGATCCTGCCGTGCACAACGCGTCCATGGACCATGGTCGAGTTCGTCGAGCAAGATGGCGAGGAACGGCCTCCATGACGGACCTAGCACAAGAGTGGTGTCCAATATCCCGGTGCTTTGCGTCACATATGCTCTTACCGACATGGCCACCGGCATACTGCCGAGAACGCTAGCGTCATTCCACTCGAATCAGGTAACCGCCGGCCGAAGGACTGCATCCGCGCACACCAGTCCAGCCACCAGCGTCGCACCTATAGTCGGCCTCTCGCTCTTTCTCGTGAACCAGCGCGTGGTCGGACGGCAACGACAGTGCACTGGCCGACGTCAACCTGCTTCTCAGACTGTAGGGAGATCGCGCCAGAGAGGAGCCGAGGGCCGAACCTAAAACCTAATGGTTTACCCACTTCCAGGTTCGGGGCAAACCTTGATCCTCCAATTTTGCTACAGGTCCAACGGTCCAGTAACAGGGCCGGACCGGACCGCTCCTGTCACATCTTGACGTTGGGGTAATAAACGAGGCGATCTGGCCGGCGTTGGTAACTGAACTGGGTGCCGTGAGATCCATGGCGTCGTTAGTTTAACTTGCTCTTCTTTTGGTAAAAAAAGAAAAGTCCACTCTAGATTCACCTCTTGTCGCCGCTAAAGAAGAAATGATCCCTTTTGAGGGGAGTCGAGTCTGTGAGTGGAAGCACTACAACAGAGTCTGCTACAATCATCAGTAAAAAAGGTTCCGAGTCGGAAGACAACAGAGAGTGGCACTGTCGACGCAGTGGCTAGCTAGGACAGTACTCCCCATACGCTGCTGTGCTTTCTTCTGCTGACGAGCCCGTGAATCGACGCACTTCAGTTCACAAGCAAGCTAACAAGCGTGCTCCACACCCGTGCATGTCTTGTTTGTTACTTCTGCTAGCATCTACTCCACGCTAGGAGTAGAATGCTCCATCTTTCGGGATGGGAGTAGAATGCACGTTTTGTTTGTTCCTTGTGCTACCATGTAGTAAGCGGCATGTATGAAGTACCTACGAGTACAAGCAAAAGCACAGGGCGCCAACGTGTCCTCCTTGTTCATTTTGCTTATGCCATGGGCCTCACCATTAATTTTCGTAAAACCACCATGGTCCCGGTGACGCACATGCTCTAGGGCATAGGGGTGCCTTTGGCAGTCTCCACAAGTTTTTTTTTTTTTTGGCTCTGTGGGACCAGACACTATAGGAATCTATCGAGAAGCCGACGGATCCAGGCCGTCGGCATAGGTTGTGCCGACGGCTGCCGTCGGCGTATGCCCGCGTAGGCACAACTCAAATGCCCGTCGGCACAGCGCCCTTGTGGGTCCCACCTGGCTCTGACAGGCAAAAAATTACGCCGACGGCCAAGCCGTCGACACACGTGTCCACGTGGCAGTCCTTGGCGCGCTCTGGGGAGGGACTTAGTGCTGACGGCAATGCCATCGGCACAGAAGTGGACACGGGACGAGCTGGGGTGCGGGGGCGTCGACTGGTGGGTAAGGGCTATGCCGACGGCATTGCCGTCGGCACAGGCCTGACCATTTGGTCAGCTCAGGGCCTATGCCGAGGGCATTGCCGTTGGCATAGCCTATGCCCAGTTTTTTTTCCTGCTGTTCTGGTTTCAAAATTCACAGAAATGACACAAATAATATTCAATGCATTAGAAACTTGTAGGAGTACAATACAATCATTATTAACCATCAAAACATCCATACAAACATCGTTTAATGTCATACATGGTTTCATCGATCCCGATACATCCCTAGCTATCCCTAGTTAGCTACAGATGGTCCGGAGGAGATGGGGTGAAGCCCAAGTCCCCCCTCCGCAAAACAGGAGAAGCCCGACCATGCGCCGCGTCCGTCGAACCAGCACCGGAGCCACCAGGCGAGGTATCTGGAGTGGCAGAAGCACCGCCATGAATCGGCGTGATCTGGCGCGAACCCGGCGAGTCACTAGGAAAAGCCCGGCCAAAATGCGCGTTGTCTGAAGCTCTAGTCCTCTACATGTTCGAGCACGAGTTAGCCACTTGCGAGGCAAAGTAAATCTCTAAGGTGGTGTGGCAAAGAACATACCGGGGTCTCTGAGTAGTAGGTGAGAGCAAACTCTTCCCTCGATGTGAATACCGGGATCGGCCCTGGCATATAAGGACGCTCTCCTAGAGGCGTCCCTCGCTCTCCGGTGGTCATCCACCTCATCATCGCCTACAAGATGGTTTAGATGTCATGTGTTGCCAAAATAAACATTCAAACTAGAAGTAGTGTGACTTGTCATATTTTGCAGAAATGTAGATTCAAAACTTACAGTCTCGAACTCCTTAGTGTACGCAGCGGAGGCTTCACTCCTCTGCATCCACTCGTGTAGGTCCAGCTTGTATTTCGCATAAGCGGTAGCATAGGCCGCATCGAACTCAGGCTACAATTTAGGAAAACAGTGAATATCGACAACTTAGCAATGCAGGAGGGGAATGTCAGAAAATATGATGAGAATGAGAGAACAACTTAAATCGGCGGAGGCGGCTCGATGAGACCGTCGAGGAGGCTGGACAGGGACGGCACCGGCAGGGAGGGTAGCCTTGATACACGTGAGGCTCACGGTAGGCCTGGCCACCTTCTCGAGGATGCGCAGACGACCGTGCCCCCTCCCGTTCCCCGCCAGCATCAACGCCATCTCGTCGTAGTCCTGCTGGATGGGGTCATCCACCTGCGGGTGCAGAATCTGGAACGTCGAGCAGTACGACTCAAAGTCCTGTTGGGCTCTGCCGTAGTACTGTGGAGCCGAGGGCGTGGCGGGATCTGAAACAGACTTCTTCTCCTTCATCTTCTGCCACGCCTCCAAGTGAGTAACCGGCGCCCCCTCTGGGCCTCCTGCATCGCAAAAGTAAACGTTATATGTATCAAGTAGGAATATGATAGGAAACAAACCATCTTTTGCATGTATATATATATATATATATATATATATATATATATATATATATATATATATATATATATATATATGACAAATTTATGCTACTCCTGGGTGTAGCTACACCCACATGTGTTCAGTATGATGTATGTAGTATCTATCATACCGAAAAATATGTACATGTAGTATGCAGTATATATTACTATTTCGGCAGTATATATACTACTTTTTATGTAGTATGTGTAATTTTTCTACATACTACTTTTGTACGTACATATATATATCGGTATTTTGAATATATAGTGCAAACTACATGCTCAATTTTATAATTTTCATGTAACTTGTTTTGGAGCATCTTAGATATAGTATATGAACATACTCGAATCAAAAAAGTATGACACATACCTCCGTATGGCGATATATGAGACGTGGGTGTAGCTACACCGGAAATAGAAACCATTTTCCCTATATATATATATATATATATATATATATATATATACCATCTTTTGCATTGCATGATATCTATTGTTTTGTGCATTAGTTAGGTGTAACGAAAGAGACAAGTCACAAATTGCAAGGCAATAGGGAGATGTTAGAAATTTTTCCCTGAACCAAGACACAATTTTTTTCTTTCGGGGAGCACCCTCTTTCAGAAGAGTGTCCAGCTCCCCGACAGATGGTTCCTCCGCTCCAGACCACATTTCATCCGTGAATTCTCTAAAAGGAGAGAATACATATTAGATCAAAACAGGGTTAATAGTTGGAAAGTAATTTGTACCATCATTTTACCTGATACAATCGATCACTTCCTTCATGTTCGTAAGCACACAGAGCATTATGCAATCCTTCTCTTCTTTGGTCAAGTTATATTTTTCTCGGGCACGTATGAGACCTAAAGCGCTTATTTCACTTTTCTTTTGTAATCGTCGATATGTTGTGTGCGATTCTATATCGCGTTGTATGCATGTGATCGTTAAACTAATTAGATGGCTATACTTTTGGTTCGAAATTTTCTGACATAAACCTGTTATCGAGATCGATGTGTATTCATGAATGCATGTATATATATATTAATAGTTATGAAACTTATTTTCGTACGATATCGATAGATCTCGGTTTGTGTATTGCATATACATATATATGCACATGTGAATATATACATGTGTGAATCAAAAAGTTGGAGTGATTTGTATCCGTGAATTATAGCAATTACAGGAAATATATGTATTTGCAATTGTATACTAAAATACCAAAAAATACAGCACTACATACGAAAATACAAAAAAAAACTGGGTGTTGTAGCGCTGGCGAACAGAGCTACCGCTGGCGAACTGTTCGCCAGCGCTAACATCTGCTACCGCTAGCGAATCGCTGTTCGCCAGCTGTAACCCAATAACCACTGCCGAGCTAGCGCTGGCGAACAGCGCTTCGCCAGCGGTAGCCCAGTTTTGTTTGTCACTGGTAGGGTTTCGCCTACTAATATTTTTGTTTTGACAAGAGCTTTGTAGGGTTTGTTTGAAGAGTCCCGCTATGGCGGACGCCATCAAATCCGCGGACACAGTTCCGGCTTCCCCCAAAGAGGGCACCATTAAGGATGCCGGACACAAATTAAACGGATGCCGGTGGAGATGCTCTAATGAGTCGAGCCGAGTTTTAGATTTGATCTTGTTTCTTTCCATACGGAGTATAGCTCGTTAAACTTATTCATATACACAGCATGTAATTCCATATATTAGTGCCGAACTACCATTATTTTTACGTCGTTAATGATGTAGAGCTGCTATCTTTTAGCATTAATTTACCTAGATGTATAATTATACAAGAACTATTTTTAGTTATAAATTAGTGGATATTACAATTTTCGTATCCGCTCATTTCGAACACTTCGAATGAGTTATTCACGATTTTACCGAGTCGTTCAAATTTAAACTCGCTGTGTTAGCAAGTTGTATCAAGCTAATTCGCAAAATAAAAAATAAAAAATGCTACACTCTTAATGAGCTCGAACTAGTCGAGTCGAGCTTGCTTTGCTCGGCTCGAATTCCGACCCTGTTGTGGTAGTATCAAATTTTAGCTAAAAATATTCACCATGAATTTGCAGAGACACCGTTTCAACTGGCTGTGGAGTTGAAATAAAGTACATCATGATGTATGTAGTGCAGCCACGTATCGCCACTAAGGGCATCACCTATGTATGTGGCAAAACCTATCAATAAGGTGGGAACCACTTAGTACACCATAAGCATATAGACAACACCACAATGTATGTTGCAAAAGTACACCTTAAGGTAGGTCCCGCATGCAGGAATAAAACAAAAAAGATTGACCTAAAAGTAACATTAAGTTTGTAGCAAATATTGCATCTTTATTAATTTGTGTACTATAGCCATAAAGTAGTATTACTATATTCCTTATGGACAACCTTCAAGTTTGTGGGTGACCCATAAGCTTTTGAGTTTGTGGACTCCTTATAGTTAGGTGCCACTATGTATAAAGTTGTCTATAAGGATAGCTTTTTGCTTGTGGAGTTGCTTGTTGCCAACATAGTGGATGCTCTAAGGGCCTCTTTGTTTAGGTTTATTTTGGCTTTTTAGGATTGTTTTATAAGCCAAAAAGCAGGCAAATATGTGCTTTTTGGCTTTTGACTTTTCGGGGCCGCAATGTTTAGGGATTCCAAACAAAGAGGTTAGCACGATCCAGCTTGAACTCACACCACTAGTTGAACCGTGAAGTATCCTATTTCTATCACCCGAGAGTGGAACCAGAGTTTTTTTTTTTTTTGACAATCAATACCATATATATTTATTGTATCAAATATTACATGGTAGAGATACAGGAGCCGACTATATCGATTACAAAATAAAGTCTAAAAAAGACGAACAAATCTTCGAGATCTTCAGACCCTTTTGAAAGTGCACTATGGTCAACTAGAGGGGGGGGGGGTGAATAGGTTGACTACCAATTTTTCTTTTCTTTTCCTTTTAGTGGGGCTTAGCAAGATAAAGTAAGGTTCTCTAGATGTGCAACTAGGTGAGCAACCTATGTGAACAAAACGATATGCGCAACGGAAGTAAAGCGTAAAGTAGTAAAGCAAACAACAAGTGTAAACAAGGAGACAAGGATATGATTCACCGTAGTTCCTTCTCAAAGAGAAGTACGTCTACGTTGGAGAGGTGGGGAGCCACCTAGGCGCTCCTCAATAGCACGGTTGTGCACACCTTGTTCTCCTTGAGCTTCTCCGGTGAGGGAGATGCTCGTTTCCACTATGAGGTCGACTTGAAGGCGTTGACCAAACCTTTACAAGGACTTGAGGTCACTCCACAAGATGGATGGAGGCTCTCAAGCAATCCGTAGCTTCTTGCAACAAGGTGGAAACTACAAGCACGAGATCTACTAAGGTTTCTAGGCCTCAAGTAGGATTCTAGATCTACTAGGTTGTGGTGGATGGATTTGAGATTCCTTTGGTGGAAGTGTGGATCTAGGTCTCCTCTAGCTCTCCACCAAGTTTGGGAGTGTTTGGGTGGACGGAGTGGGAGATCTAGGTGGTTGAAGCTTTCATTAATGGATAGGAGAGAGAATGGGAAAAACTTAGCATTTAAGAGGTAGGGGAAGGGGTATTTATACCCCTTGCATTTAAGTGGCCGTTGCAGTCCAGTTCCACCGGAGGCTCCGGTGGTTTCACCGGAGGCTCCGGTGGTCTTCTGTTCACTGCGCAGTTGCGCAGTGCCCTAGCTTGTACGCGCTGAAGAACGACCCGGAGGCTCCGGTGGAAACTGCGGAGGTTCCGCCCACCGGAGGCGCACCGGAGCTTCCGGTGGAACCTACGTTCTGCGGTAACAGAAGGGTGGTTTAGCGGAGCTACCACCGGACCCTCCACCGGAGCCCATTTGCACTGGACCATGGGGTCCACCGGATGTCCACCGGAGGCTCCGGTGGAACCTCCGGTGGAACCTCCGCCCTGCGGTAACAGAAGGGCATTTTAGCGGAGGTGCCACCGGAGGCGCACCGGACCCTGCTTGCGCGTGGGCCAAGTGTTTGTCGGATGGCGGAGCCTCCGGTGGAATTGGCGGAGGTTCCGCCCACCGGAGATCCACCGGAGGTTCCGCTGTAGGTTCCGTTCTGCTCCAACAGAGGGATGGTTTGGCGGAGCTACCACCGGACCTTCACAGGAGCCTGAGCGGAGCCTCCGGTGGATTCACCGGAGCCTCCGCTCCTGCAGATTTGGTTCCCTGCCTCCCTTTCACCTAGCACTTTTCATATAGAACAAGCATGTGCCCCATAAACTTAGTGAACCTAATAACCTGGGCATTTTCATTCATTGAACAAACATTAGATCAAATGGTTATGTTGTCATATGATTGCCAAAACGGACGATGATCTTTCACCTTTCTTCTTCCAGAGCACAATCTTGTACTTTCCTGAAGGCAGCCGTAGAATAATGATATAGATACCAAACCAAAAACCTGTAAATACCAACGAAGGTTCTCCCATAATTTTAATTTTGAGCCGCAATCCCAAGGCTGCGAGCACGCAAGCAACCATTGAAGTAGTCAAACACCATCGGCAAGAGTACCGGCACCAGTATTGCAGGGAAAAGTAACCGAACAGCCTTGTCGACGTCGTTGGGAGCCGAGAGTACGAATCACCATCGTCGAAGACGTAGCAGCCGGGACAAATATTGCGAGGACAATCCTCCTCGCGACAACCAAAAGAAAAGATCCGAAACTGATCTGGCGAAGCAAGATCTGAAGGACCATATCTAGAGAAATTTAATCTATCAGCACAACGGTAGGCGTCGAGAAAGAGATCTCGTCGTCGAACGAGGAGCCGAAGATCACTTATTGTAGACGATGCCATCTCCATTGATGCGGAGGCCAAATCGAAGACGGCTACCAAACCCTAATAATTTATTGAAAGCAATAGTTTAACGAAAAACTCCACCCATAGATCGGGTTCCCCACCCCTCCTGACGCCGGCGAGGCCGGCCGGAAGAGGGGGAACCGTGTTATGGAGGAGGCGGAGGTGGAGGCGGCGGCTCCTTTTCTTCCTGGCGGCGAAAAGCTCTTGGCCAAGATGTGTAGCTAGCTCGTAAAAAAAGACGGCTTGACATACACATGAGAGAGACATATTATAGGCTGGCTGTCAAAATTCGAGGACTGTCTCACGTGCACTCCATACTCCTTTTACTAGGACTCTCGGGTGCAAACAAGGATGGTACTCTCCGAGCCAAATGAACTAGTTTTCCAGATTAGTGATTTTGAATGTTTTTTATGTTTAATTTGATGATCCGAGCAGCAGGGTAGAGTGTACCTTATTCCTGATCCACTTGCATCTTTACTGAGTAGAGAAAAATTAAAAAAAAGATTTCAACATTACTGTATGGCATTATACATTGCGCACAGAAAGGAAATGTGGTGCTTTTTAGACATACCATCAAACATGTCTTTTCTTGGCCAAATTTTGTATGTAGTTGGAACACATATTCATGTTCGTTGTAGAAAAGGAAAATCCGATTTTTTTTTTCGATTTTTTCTTGCTATTTGTTTCTGTAAAATCGCTGGTTCGATGAATCGCTACTCGGTGCCTATCGATGCCCGAGGGTTCCGTTAATATAGGTGAGGCAATGCGGCCTCAAGCGTACAAGTAGTCGACTCCTAGTCGAACTCTAACAGGGCCCTAGTCGAACTCACGTACGACTCCAAGTCCTAGTCGAACTCACGTACGACTCCAAGTCGATTTTATATGTAACCGACTTGGTTACAATTATATCTCTAATACCCTCCCTTAATCACAACTTAGTCAAGTTGAGATTACGCTTAAATTCCTCAAAACTACGAACTGGAAGTGGTTTAGTGAACCCATCAGCAACTTGATCCTTAGAGGGAATGAACCGAATCTCTAACTGTTTCTTGAGAACTCGTTCTCTGACAAAATGGAAATCAATCTCAATGTGTTTAGCTCGAGCATGAAACACTGGATTAGCTGATAGATATGTAGCTCCCAAATTATCACACCACAAACATGGTGTTTGTTGGAGCTTGATACCGAGTTCATTAAGAAGAGATTGTACCCAAATAACTTCTGCTGTAGCATTAGCTAGAGACTTGTACTCTGCCTCAGTACTATACCTAGAAACTGTTGACTGTTTCTTAGCACTCCAGGATATAAGGTTAGACCCAAGGAAAACAGCAAAACCTCCTGTAGATCGTCGATCATCAAGACATCCTGCCCAATCGGCATCAGAAAATGCACTAACCAACATAGTGCTTTTTGTGTTGAACGTCAAACCAACACTGGGTGTACCTTTGACATACCGCAAAATACGTTTAGCTGCTGTCCAGTGCAAAGTAGTAGGAGTATGCAAATACTGAGAAACTTTGTTGACAGCATATGAGATATCAGGACGTGTCAAGGTCAAGTATTGTAAAGCACCAACCATACTTCTGTAGTGTGTAATATCCTCTGGTCCTAACAGATGACCGTCATGAGCTGTTACCTTCTCCGAAGATGACAGAGGTGTTGGAGCAGGTTTTGAGTGTTGCATATTGACACGAGTAAGGATATCTCGTGCATATTTGGCTTGATGTAACACAAGACCATCATCAGTTTTGTGTACTTCCATACCGAGAAAGAAGTGTAGATCACCAAGATCTTTGGGAGCAAATTCGGAGCTCAATGCTTTTAGCAATGCATCTGTAGCAGCATCTGATGAACTGGCAACTATGATATCATCAACATATATAAGCATGTAGACTGTCACGTGTGGCTTACGATAAATAAATAGAGAGGTATCTGATTTGGATGCAAGAAAGCCAAGGCTAGTAAGCTGAGAGCTAAGACGAGAATACCATGCACGAGGTGCTTGTTTCAACCCATATAATGCCTTGTCCAACTTGCAAATATAATCTGGCCTTTGTTTATCTATGTATCCAGGTGGTTGTCGCATAAAGACCTCCTCTTCCAGAACACCATGAAGAAACGCGTTCTTGACATCCAGTTGACGTAAACTCCAACCTCTGGAAACAGCAATAGATAGAACAAGACGAATAGTTGCAATTTTAACCGCTGGACTGAATGTGTCCTCATAATCAATTCCATAGCGTTGTTTGAATCCTTTAGCAACCAACCGTGCTTTATACCTATCAATTGTTCCATCAGCTTTCCTTTTGATCCTGTAAACCCAACGACAGTCAATTATATTGGTGCCACGATGTGCTGGAACCAAGTGCCATGTTTTATTTTTCATAAGTGCCATATGTTCTTCATCCATTGCTTGCTTCCAATCCTTGTGAGCGAGTGCTTCCTTTAAATTTACTGGCTCTTCGGTGGAAGCGGAGAGGCACCAACGTATGGTGCCATCCTTGAATTCTTTGGGTGTAACAATTCCGCGAGACGCACGAGTGATAGCGCGTTCCGTATTAGCAGCCGCACGGCCACGCACATGAGCAGCAGCCGCAGAGGATCCAGACTGCCTATTGGCAGGACCTGCATGCGTATCTTCCATACGAGATCCGGTCGGAGCTCCGTGGCCCTCGGTGTGGCCACGCGCATGACGTCCGGTGGGCGCAGAAGATCCTGTCGTGGGCTGGTGGGTGGGAGACAGCGCAGAGGGATCTGCCAAGTGGCGCGTCGCGATAGGCTGGCCTGTTGCCTGCGCTGCTGTCTCTGGCGCGCGATCCGAAGGAGGCGGACTGGCAGGTTCCTGATCCAAGGAGGATTCTGAACCAAAATCTTCCTCGTTTTCAGTGTTGGTCTCGTCTTCTTGTGACATATGATCAAAATCTTTGTTTTGACTCAAATTTTCTCCGTTTTCACTCAAATTTTCACCATTAGCTTCCAAATTTGCTCCTGTTTCCTGCAAGGGCTGCAAGACATATCTAGATGGAATATTAGTCAAAATTGAATCATTAGTATGTTTGCCCCCATGCAATGATTTGTCAAGAAGAAGGATATCTTTGCGAAGCAAAGCACCCGCATTTGGATGAAGTTGTTCAAAAGGAAAAATAGATTCATCAAAGACGACATCGCGGGATATATAGACACGACCCGTGGAAATATCTAGACACTTAACACCCTTATGAAGTGGACTATAACCAAGAAAAACGCATCGCTTTGAGCGAAAAGCAAGTTTTCTTTTATTATATGGACGAAGATTGGGCCAACATGCACAACCAAAGATTCGAAGAGAGGCATAGTCCGGTGTTGAGTTAAGCAAGCGATGAACGGGAGTGTCATAGTCAATGACTTTGCTAGGAAGCATATTGATTAAATATGTTGCGGTGAGAAAGGCTTCATCCCAGAATTTGAGAGGCATGGAGGCGTTTGCAAGTAGGGCGAGTCCAACTTCTACAATGTGACGATGCTTACGCTCGGCAGAGCCATTTTGTTGATGAGCGTGAGGACAAGACACATGATGAGCAATGCCTTGTTTTTGGAAGAAAGAGTTCAATTTTTCGTACTCCCCTCCCAATCAGATTGTATAGTGAGAATTTTACTGTCCAACTTTCTTTCAACAAGTTTTTGGAATTTTGTAAAGGCAGAAAACACATCAGACTTTCTTTTGAGAAGATATATCCATGTAAATTTGCTAAAGTCATCGATAAAACTTACATAATAATCATGTTTACCAACAGAAGTAGGAGCAGGTCCCCAAACATCAGTAAAAACTAATTGAAGGGGAGATGTAGATACACTGGTGGATATAGGATAAGGGAGTTGATGACTCTTAGCTTTTTGACAGGGATCACAAATAGACTCTATTCTCTTAGTTCTAATGAAGGGAAGTTTATTCTTGCTAATGACTCGCCTAACAATTGCAAACGAAGGATGACCTAAACGACTGTGCCATTTGGCATGAGATGGCTTTGTGACGGCAAAGGCTTGCTTCTGATTGGAGGAGACGGATGAAGAAATAAGTGGATATAGGCCTCCAACAAAACGTCCTCTATGAATTATGGTCCTCGTAGCCTGATCCTTAATCAAAAAGAATGAGGGATGAAACTCAATAAATACGTGATTATCGAGTGTAAAACGATGAACATATAGTAGATTTTTAGATGCATTAGGCACATGGAGAATATTGCTAAGTTGAAAATCATGAGAAGGGGTGCGAACAACTGAATGACCAACGTGACAAATATCCATACCTTGCCCGCTAGCGGTGTTCACTTTGTCTTGCCCCTTGTACTTGTCACGAACTGTGAGATGATTGAGTTCACTAGTAATGTGATGTGTAGCGCCGGTATCGGGGTACCAATTTGTGTCTACACCATAGGAAGCATGATGCACTTCCTTGTCATCATATGTGTCATAGGCATCTTGATCCTCTTGATACTGATGCCAGCAGTCCTTCGCCGCATGTCCCTCTCGTAGGCAGATTTGACAGGTTACGTCCACCCAAGGACTTGTGCGACGACGACCACGACCGCGTCCTCGGCCACCTGATGGAGGAGCGCCACGGCCACCCCTGTAGGGACGCGGCTGGTGATCTTGACGCGGATCTGTGCGGTCATCACGGTGCTGATAGCCACCACGAGGAGGAGGTCGGCTACTGCGGCGATAGTCACCACCACGGGAGCGTAGAGCGGCATTGGCAGAAGATTCGAAACCGTCTTGGTGCGACCCTCCCTGAAGCTCTTGGCGCTGATCTTGAGCAAGCACTTGTGCATAAAGATCGGTGACAGAGATCGGTGTCGTCATGAGACCGATGGCGCCAACGAGACCGTTATAATCAGGGCCTAGTCCAGCCAGAATAAAGGAAACGATTTCTTCGTCATCAAGTGCCTTCCCCGCAGCTGCTAGCTCATCAGCAATGCCAGACATCTTGGAGAAGTATGCCGGCGTTGTCATGTGAAGTTTCTTTGTGTTGGCAATCGCGATTCTCAGATTCGTGATCTTCGAACGACTTTGCGATGCAAAATATCCTCGACAGCTTTCCAGACCGGAGCGGCATGCTCATAGCGGATGACGTGGGTGAGGATTTCTTTGGAGAGAGAATTAACGAGATAGCTGAGGACTTGTTGATCTCGGAGAAACCAAGCCTCATACTCGGGATTCGCTCGATCTGCTGTCTTGTCTTTGCCGTCGGAGATGACTTTGGGAGGCATGGCCTCGGTCCCCGCGGCGATTCCGAACAACTGCGCCCCTCGTAGGGACGGCAGTTGTCGAAGCTCTGGCTCCACAAATCCCTCGGGTGACCCTATCGGGTTTCGACTAGGAGATGTCATAGGCGCTGGTGGAATCGTCGGCTTGACAGGGGGGCGAGATTTACCCAGGTTCGGGGCCCTCGTAGAGGTAAAACCCTTACTCCTGCCTTCTGTCGATCTGTATTAGATGATTAGATCGGTTACAGGATGCTCGAATCGAGAGTAGATCTCGAGTTTCAAGGCTTTTGTGGTCGTGCGGTATTACTTGGTCCTCTCCTTGGGGGCTCTCCTGGCTTTATATAGATAGCCAGGTCTCGAGTTCAACCCGGAGAGGATACAAACCCTAGCTTAGGTCGGTTACAAGTTCCCTAACTTAACCCGCAAATTGATGCGGGTGGGCTTCTCATGGGCCTTCTAGAGTACTCCAAGGGCGCTTCCTGTCGGGCCTTGACCAGAAGGCTTGAGAGGGAGTGTCCTTACTCGCAGGGTCCAGGATCCATGCCTTCGTCAGTAGCCCCCGAGCGTGTGCTTGACTGGGATTTACTTTCAGTCGAGTAGACGGTCAGAACTTTTTTAATCTCCTCTCGGAAGTTCAACTTGATAGTTGTTGTTTTTGAAGGGTGTGTTCCCTGTATAGTAAGTTATAAAGCTCGAGTATCGAGTAGTAATGGCGCCTGTTTTACGGCTCTTATTTGCAGAAGGATATGGCACAGTAGCTTGGCTCTCCCGAGAGATCAGGGTCAATTAATTGCGACTAGGGCAAAAACATTCCTGGCCTACACAGATTCGAGACCTCCGACTCGAACCCGATGAGGTGATTGTTGCGACTGGGCCGTTGTGGACTTATCGAGTCGAACTTAACCTAAGAGGGTACCCGGCGCGTCCGCTAGGATTTTTCTTCGTGTTGTTGACACGGAACTATGCCGGAGGACGCAGCTTTCGAGTGCGATTCCAGGCCCAAAAGAAAGATCTTTCTGGGTCTTACCTTCGTATTCGAAGAATACGGCATCCAGATGTGCCTAGTCGGCTGAACAATCCAGGTTTTTATGATGTAGAATTATCACGTGTAGGAGAGGTAGGTTTTTCCCACCCGATGGATTTGTTTGAGCTCCATACGAAAGAAATTTCGCGTTGGAAAAAACTAAGCCCGTATGAAAGAGTTTTCATGTTCGGGATGCTGTGCCCATACGAAAGAGTTTTTCGTGCATAGGGTATTTTCCTCTTTCTCGTTCGAAGAGGTCTTGCTTTATGAACTGTTCATGGAAAAGTTGGTTTCATCCGAAGGAATCGATATTCGTACGAAGAGAATTTCGCGTTTGAACTTCCATTCGAAAAAATCTCAATTTTGAATGACGAACGTCATGACGTCATGGCGCACTCCCCTTCTCCCGATGGGACGTGACGGAGTGGTAGCAGATGGTGGCCCACCTTGTCAGCTTTTTGACCGGGAAACGAGACGTCGCTCCCGTTTTCTACGCGAAGCGCGCAGTAAATGCGCACGATCTTGTGTTAAGATCGTGGCACGAAACAGCGCAGGCCGCCGCTTCGTTTCATCCTCACGCGTGGCAGTCGTGATAGGTGCCACGTAGCGCATCGTACGGCTGAGATTGCCTTGCCCCGTGTATAAGTAGGGGTGTTAGCGCCGCAGTAAAATTTTCCCCGCTCTCTGTCTTCGTCTTCTTCCTTGCGCCCATCTTCATCTTCCTCGCGCTCAAGCTCTAGTTGCGAACAATGGCTGGCGGAAGGAAGCGTGGCGCTGGTACTCTGGCGTCTGGCGAGCCTTCTGCGCCACCCGCTCCTCGCGCCGGCGACTGGCGCTCTCCCAACACCACCGCAAAAAGCATCAAAGAGATGCAGCGGGAGGGATTGCTACCGGCGGAGGCGGAGAAGCGCGTCCGCCTCGGGAAAAGAGAAGAGGTACCCAACCCTCAGTCGAATGAGCGCGTGGTCTTCGTGGACCACGTGACTCGAGGTCTTTCTTTCCCCCTTCACCCTTTCTTCATCGGGCTGCTGTGTGCCTACGGCATACAGCTTCACGACCTTCCTCCGAACGCGATGCAGCACATTTCGTGCTTCATCGTGCTTTGCGAGTGCTACCTCGGCATTCGCCCGCATTGGGCGCTCTGGAAAGCGCTGTTCAAGATCCGGATTTTCCGCGAGAAACCGCGGGTGGAGTCCGAGCCTGGCGAGCCACTTCGCACGGGTGGTTTCGGGATCCAGGCGCGCCAGGAGAACGCATACTTCAACATGCACTTCATCGACTCCGCCCAAGGCTGGCGGAAGAAGTGGTTCTACGTCGTCGACAATAGCTCGGGTGGGCTCGTAGAGTTTCACCCATTCGCAGTTCTGTCGAGGCGCAAGTCTTGGAGCCACAAGATGTCAGCCGAGGAAATCCAGACGGTCACGCCCTTACTCGCAAGAGTAGCCGCTCTTCGAGACCAAACCTCGGGAGTAGTGCTCAACGGGCTCCATCTGGCGAGTCTCTTCTTGAAGCGCAGGATCCAGCCTCTGCAGCAAAGGCCTTCCACTATGTGGGAGTATCAAGGTGCAGAAGATCCCAGCCGAGTGAGTCGCGAAGAACTTTCGAATGTGGAATTCGAGAAGAAGATCGCGGTCATCACTCGACTGAAGGTAGGGGAGCAATTCCCCGATTGCCCAGTCGAAGCTTTTTCTGCCTCAAATCCTCCTCCGGCTGAGGTTAGTTTCTTGTCTTTGAGTTACTTTCATCTTCTGAATTTCTAGTCGATAAGATCCTTCTTGTTTTCTTGTCTTCGTAGAGTCTAGCCATGGCGGACTGCTTCGGAGCAAGTGTCTAGTCACCAGGACGGCGCGGTTGACACCAGTGTCGCCAACGCTTCCTCGAGCTCGGAGGACGATTCTTCGGATGACGTCGAAGACTCGACTGGCGTCCCCCCGAAACGTCGTCGGGTAGATGAAAACGAAGCTACTTCAAAGGACAAATCCTTGGAAGCATCGCCTAGTCAAGCTCCTATCCATGTGACTCCACTCCAATCTCTTCCTCCTTCGGCTTCGTTTCCAGTGATAGCAAACGCTTGGGACGCGGATGCTCTGGACGATGATGAAGATGATGAGTAAGTGTTTTCTTCCTTGTTCTTTTGTAATGCTAGTCGATCAACTTCTAAATTCCGATATTGATGTTTTTCTATCTTTCACTGCAGTCTGCAAACGATCAGCCCGCGTAGGTTTGCTGCTAACGTTCCTCCCGAAAAGAGGAACAAAGCAAAGGACGCGGGTGAAACCCCCACTGCAGGCACCGTCCAGAACTCTCCCAGGGCAGCGCCTGATGCTGCGACTGTGGAACGAGAAATCCCCAGCTCCGCCGCTAAGACTTCGGTCTCGAAGGAGGCGACGGACAGTTCTGCGGATCCTCTCTCCCACGCCACCGGACAGGTAAACTTCTATCTCTTGGCCTTCAAGAATTTTTTTATATCGGGTGCACGGCAGTGCTCCCGATGGGAGTAGCCCCCGAGGCTGTAGTCGATCGCGTGCGATCGGCTGCAGGCTCAAAGTTCTGTTCATCTTTTCTTCATGATTTTGCTTTTCTCGGGTGCACGGCAGTGCTCCCGATGGGAGTAGCCCCCGAGGCTGTAGTCGATTGTAAATAATCGGGTACAGGCTCAATTTTGATCCTTTTAACTCTTCCGTGTTCGTGCTTTTGCAGTCACTCGTTGATTCTCTTGCGGCGATTGGTCGCCGCGTCGTTCTCGTTGAAGCGGATTGCAATTCTCTTCGAGCAGACCGCAACCGACTCCAGACTGAAAACGATCTTCTCAAGGGTGAGCTTTAGCGTTTCCCTGTATTCCACACTCCATTCATTCTAGAGTTTTTGACAAGTGTTTCTTTGCAGCTCGACTTGAATTTGCAGAATCCGAAAAGTTCAAATTCTCTGAGCAGGTAACTGCTCGAGAAGCTGATTTGACGGCCATTCGACAAGAGCTAGAGACTTCCCGCATGCAGTCGGAAGACTTCAGTCGACAGCTTGCGGACGCGCGGAAGTCCTTGAAGGAGTTGGAGAAAAACGGCAGTAAGGCCGACAGCGAGCTTGTCGGGTTCCTTCGTCCCCTTGCTGAGCGCTTCGCAGGTAAGCTTGCTGGAATTTCGCGATTCTGATTCTCCACTTGGTTGTAGTTTGCTAAGTATTATTTTCTCCCTTCGCAGGTATTCTGGATGTTCCTCTAGAAATCCCTGGACTCCAGCGGGTGGATGTGGTAACCGATACGCTTGCCCAGCTTAAAAGGCACGCTGACGGAGTTTCTTCCGTGGTCGGCGATGCTACCCAAGTGCTGGGGCAACTGTACGGTCGCCTCCTCGCCAACGTCACTCCTGCACCTGCGCTCGATGATATGTTGAAAGTCTTCTCAGAAGGAAAGCTTCTGGATGCCTTTGCAGTTGCTCAAACGGAGGCTGGCGCGAAGACTGCGATTCAATTTGCTCTGGCGCACGGAGTCGAAGGGTTGGAGGAGGCTTACTCGTCCATTCCAGTCGATCCCTCCACGGGCAAAAAGGTACGGCTCTCTCGTTTTGGCGAGCAAGCCGCCATTCTTGCTCGGAAGCTTTCTGAGATTTTTGCTCGGAAGAAGGGAGGGTCGACTGCTGCTAGTGGGAGCACCAATGTAGCCTCGTAGTTTTTTTATTTCCTTCCTTGAATGTAATGAACCTTGGGATGTATTCCCGTACTTTTGTTGGTCTTAATTGAAGCATTGTGTTTTTGTAATTTATTCCCTTTGTTTGTATTCTGTCTCCCGATGGGAGTAGCCCCCAAGCGTCTAGTCAGATGTTCGACTAGAAACAACTCGAGTAGGGCATCTTACTCCTTTCCTTGTACTTCTTCCAGGCGAATGTTTCTGCCGCGGAGTCATCGGGTGGACGTGGTGACCCAGTAAATCCACTTGTGGCTGCCGTGGGCACTTTTGCTGGCCTTCGTGGTAAGGTTCAGGAGGGTGAGTGTAGACTGAAAGCGCTGCGCGGGGTAGCTGATGTGGCGATATCCAAACAGAGATTGGCAGCTGAGCGCGAACAATTTCTGATGGATGAACTGTCTTCGATTGCAATGGAGTTACTATGTAAGTAGTGTAGCCCCCATGCTATATTTCTCCCCTCTGCTTCTTATCTGACTAAGTGTGTTTGCTCTTTAGTTGTGAGACCAGATGACAGAGAGGAGAAGCAGTGGGTGGAAAACATCATTCATCAAGAAGCTAACAGCACAAAACCTCATGCGAGTAATTTCTGGTCTGATCGCAGCCGAGGGTTTGTGATGGCTACCTTGAAATTTCGAATCCGCCAGGCGAGAATTCTCGTGAGTTCTTTCCACGAAGTCCTGGTTGCGGTGAATGCTGCTTTTTATCCACTCGAGAGGGGTCCCGAAGACTGGAGTTATCTTCTCAGGCTGTTTGGACGAGAAGGGGAGGTTCGCGCGTGCGTACGCAAACAAATGATGTGCGGCGCGGTTGTGGCTCTCTCGTTTGTCCGAATATGGCATCCTGAGATAGATTTGAACTCCGTAGCTCGGCGCCCAGATTATGCAATCGAAGACATCACACCGTTTTATGATGCTGTACGCCCTGCAGCCGAGAAGATTATCCGAATGACCTCTGAAGAGGTAGATAGGGTCTTAGCGACTGAGAATGCTCAGCGGTTTGACTGATTATCGGATGTGAATATCCTGTAAAACTGTTTATAGTTTGTAAAAACTGTTTGTAAGGTGTGTAGCCTTGTTTTTGATGATATTTCTTTGTGATGCTTAGTTTTAGGTGTAGCCCCCGTGTATTTAATGGGGTGTGTACCTGTAACTTTTTAGCATGTAGTCGACTGTAAATCTGTCGGGTAAATATGATGAGGAAATCATGTATTTTCATTGTGATGACTGAGAAGTCATGTGTTCGAGCTACAAGATTGGCTAGCACAGCCTTCTTGTTGGAAAACAAGTAAACCTAGGGGTAGAATTTGCGCAGTTGCGCGATATTCCATGGATTGGAATAGATGCCTCCGGTCTCGGGATTCTTCAATCGATAGGCTCCTCCTGGGATCACTTCGTGTATGATGAAAGGTCCTTCCCAAGGTGGTTCGAGCTTGTGTCCTTCCTTTTGCTTCAGCCGCAACACCAAGTCGCCTACCACGAATGACCTGTGGCGTATGCGTCGACTGTGGTAATTGCGTAGTGATTGTTGATAGACCGCGGATCTTGCGAGTGCAATGTCCCGAATTTCGTCGAGTGCATCCATATCTTCTGCAAGTGCTTTGTTGGATATTTCTTCGCTGTAGGCTACAACTCGTGGGGCGCTGAATCGGACCTCCTCGGGAAGGACGGCTTCTGCCCCGTATACCATGAAAAATGGTGTGTATTGCGTTGATCGATTGGGAGTTGTGCGAAGGCTCCAAAGTACGGAGGGTAACTCCTCTGCCCAATGTCCCGCAGCGGGATGTAGACGATCTAGCAATCTCTTTTTGATGCCAGCCGAAACTAAGCCGTTGGATCTTTCGACTTGGCCGTTTGTTTGCGGATGGGCAACCGAAGCAAACTTGAAATTGATTCCTTTCTCCTCGCAGAACTGTTGTGTTTCCTTTGCGGTGAAGTTTGTACCATTGTCTGTAATGATGTCATGTGGTACACCGAATCTACATACTATGGAGTCGAGGAACTTGATGGCGCATTGAGCGCTAGCCGAAGTTACTGGCATAGCTTCGATCCATTTGGTAAATTTGTCGACTGCGACCAGCAAATGTGTGTATCCTCCTGGTGTGGATTTGCGCAGTGGTCCAACCATGTCTAGCCCCCATTGCGCAAAGGGCCAGGCGATGGGTATCATATGCAGCTCTGTGGCGGGTGCGTGCGGCTTTGGTGAGAATCGCTGGCAGGCGTTGCATCTATCGACCATGTTTTTTGCATCGTTGGCTGCTGTTAGCCAGTAGAATCCTGCTCGAAAGGCTTTTCCCAGTATTGCTTTCCAGCTAGCATGATGTCCGCAATCACCCTGGTGTATGTCCCGGAGTAATTCCTTGCCGTCTTCGGGTGCGATGCAGCGCTGGAGTATGCCCGAGATGCTTTGTTTGTATAATTCTCCATTAACCACCCGAAAGGATTTGCTACGCCTGATTAGCTGTCGAGCCTCACGTGGATCGGCCGGGAGCTGTTTGTTGAGCAGGTAGTCGAGATATTTCTGCGTCCAGATTGGCTCGACCAGAAAAACCTGCCGTGATATGTTATGAGTTAGCTCGAGAAGCGCGATTTGCGGGCTGACCTCTGTTTCTTGTGCGGCGGGTGTCTCTACGGCTTTCTTCACTTTGACTGATCTCTTAATCATCCGCTCGAAATATATCGCTTGCGGTATGGGTGTATTCGTGGAACCCATGTTGGCCAGTCTATCCGCCTCTTCGTTACTGGATCTTGCAATATGCTTCAACTCGCATCCTTGGAAGCTTCCTTCGAGTAGATTATACATGTCGCGGTATGCGATCATGTTTTCAGCAATGGCATCGCATTCTTTCATTGTTTGTTGCACTATGAGATTGGAATCGCCATAAATCATCAATCGGGTAGCTCCACAGGCAATCGCCATTTTCATCCCGTGTAACAGTGCTTCATATTCTGCGTCGTTGTTTGATGCTGGATCATCTGGTGGAAAGTCTAGTCGCAGGACGTATTGCAGTTTGTCTCCACGAGGTGAAATAAGGACGATTCCGGCTCCTCCTCCTTCGTTTCTCTTGGATCCGTCGAAGTACATTATCCAATTGCTCGTGTACTCGGGTGGTCCGGGCGTTTGTAGCTCTGTCCATTCGCTGAGGAATTCCACGAGTACTTGGGATTTGACTGCTTTTCGCTCTGTATAGGTGATGTCCCAGGCGCCCAGCTCGATGCTCCATTTTGCTATTCTTCCGGATGCCATAGGGTTGTTCATGATTGTCCCGAGTGACGCATCATTAACCACTGTGATGGCATGTTCCTGGAAGTAATGTTTGAGCTTTCGGGCTGTGAGGACAACTCCGTATGCAAGCTTCTGGTAATGAGGATAGCGCTGCTTGCATGGCGAGAGCACTTCGCTGATGTAATATATTGGGCGCTGGACTCCGTATGCCTTGCCATCTTCAGGTCGTTCGACTACGATTGCAGTGCTGATGACCTGGTTTGTGACTGCTAAATAGAGAAAAAGTGGCTCCATTTCTTGTGGTGTTGCGAGAATGCGCCTGCTTTGCAGCGACCGCTTCAAGTCTGCGAATGCTTGTGTGGCTTCGGGTGTCCACTCGAATTTGTCCGTCTTCTTCAGTAGCTTGTAGAAGGGTAACGCCTGCTCTCCCAATCGTGCGATGAACCTGCTTAGGGCGGCCAATCGCCCTGCGAGCTGCTGGACTCCGCGTAGATTGGTAGGCTCCTTCATGGTGAGGATGGCTTGTATTTTCTCCGGATTGGCCTCAATGCCTCTGGCGGATACCAGGTATCCGAGGAGTTTTCCTGCGGGGACGCTGAAAACGCATTTTGTCGGGTTGAGCTTGATCCGATATGCATTAAGGGCGTCGAATGTTTCTTTAATGTCTTCGAGGAGTGTGTCCTCTACTCGAGTTTTGATGACGATGTCGTCGACGTATACTTGTACGTTCTTGCCAATGAGATTGGCAAGGTGTCGGGGGGTTACCCCCGAGTAGGGTAAAGACAGGTGGTAAAGGCCGCTTACAGAAGAGAGGTTGGTCGAGTAGCCGACTACCGGGTACTCGCTACCCGGTCGACTGCTACTCGGTCTCACCTCAAGATGACCAGAAGAAGATATCAGTCAAGTCCTACCCTGTCGAGTAGAAGGTTTGGCCCGAGTACAATTGGCGGGAACCTTTGGCGGGAAACTACTCGGGCAGGAAGTCAAAGGAGCCGTTCTGACACAGGATCCCGCGTATCCTGGGTCCGTACTTGGCAGCATTCGAACTACTGTTCACGTGGGGACGGCCTGCCTGACAGTGACAGCAAGGAAGCAGTCGGTGGCAGGATAAGGGGGGCCTACTCTGTGACTAGGTACAGTGATACCAGTCTGTCCCCTAGTTTTGCCCAACGACTTTACAGAAGCAGCCAAGACCAACGACCAAAGCTGTCAGCGGGTACTCGGTGAAAGGACGGTGTGCACACTATGTCGACACTTGTCTAGATTTGGACGTATCCGGCTGGGCACCATGTATATAAGGTGCCCCGCCGCCTCCTGCGCGGGGCATGCTCTCTCATGCTCCGATAGATGCTAACGGTTGCTCCCTGGAAACCCTAGAATCCCTAAGTTCTTGACCTAGCTCTACTCGGAGAGGAGCAAGAGGCTACTCGGTAGAGATATCCTTTGTACTGTGGCTACTCGGAGAAACATCTTAATACACATAGAAAGGCAGGAGTAGGGGTTTTACCTCCTCACGAGGGCCCTGAACCTGGGTAGATCGTGTTGTTTGCAGTGTGTTGTTCTTACCTCACGCGTCTACTCGTCGCGTGATCCCTCCCCGAATACCTCCAGCGTCCATCGTCCCCACATCTTTAGCCATCCTATGGCATCTGCCGTGACACCACCACGACAGTTGGCGCCCACCGTGGGGCAACCAGCGGCGCTGGCTGGAGTTACTGTTCGGACGGGATCTTCTTCATCGGAGCGCGTGGTCTGTGGCCTTGTCCACAGATTCGGCTCCTTCGACTTCGTCATCGACAACGCCGGCTGTTTCGGCGTTGAGGCCATGCCGGAGGGCGGCTCGGTGATCTCCTTCGGCTCTCACCTCGTCTACATCGCCACCGTCGCCAACGACACCTACCCCGAGCTGGTGCACGACGCGGAGGATCCTCCCGCGGTTGTTGCTGCTCGCGGAAGGCCCGCGTCTCGCTCTGCGAACTGCGCTGAGGTGCTGGTAGCGGGCTTGACGTCAAACGCTGGCGCAGCCGCTACTGGCGCTGCGGCCGTCGTCGAGGAGGTGGACGCGCCGGCTGGTGGCAGGGTACACCGGCCCTACGAGAAGGAGAGCAACATGCCGCCTTCCACTTCTGCGGCCATCCCCGCGTCTGCTGCGCGGCTTGGCATGCCAGCCTCCACCGACGTCGAGCTCCTGGCCATGAGGGAGCAGCTCGAGCGGCAACGCTTGGAGCTGCTCGCCGAGCAGGCGGAGTTGGACAAGGTGAGGTTAGAGCTGAGTCTAGATCAGCTTGAGTACAATAGGGCTCACGGTTTCACGCCGGTTGCTAGGAGGCCTAGCAGAGTAGGTGCTACTCGCCGTAACCTTGGTGCCGAGATGGCCACGGTTGTAGAGGCTCCCGCTCAGTCCGCCACCGAAAACACCTCCACCAGGCCCAGATATAGCACACCCGCCAAAACCCTTAGAGCTGCAGAGGCGGTTGCTGCCGAGTTGCCTCGTCTAGACGGCAATGCGCGTGTTAGGCAGCAGGAGAGGCTCAATGAGTTAGTATTGGAGGCTGCTAGGCAAAACGAGGAGTTCCGGAAGGCCAATCCTGGGGCTGGGGCTTCGCAGATGGTGCACTCGCACGCGGCTAGATCTAACGATCAAGCCTCATCTCCGCACCCTAGCCGCGAGAAAAGCCGCAGCGGCCGCTCGGGCAGAGACAGACAGATGCAGGTGTATGACCCGGCTGCTGCCGCGAAACAGGTTACTGTGCCGCAGCAGCCCGGGCAGGAACACAATGCTGCAAGAGCAGGCTCTCATGCCCATCAAGCTCAAAGCCGTGTCCGAGAAGCCGCGCGTCCGGGTACTTCTCGGCGACCCGCAGCTCAGCCTACTCGGCAGAGGCAGCAGCCGCGCGCTGCGGCTCAAGTCGTCAACCCGGTGGGGCAGCCTGCGGCGGTGCAGGTGGACAGGTATGATGACGGCAACTCGGCCATGGAGATGGCCGGCTATGATATTCGTGACCGTGTTGGTGACCGTGTGTTGGCGGTTGGAGATGCAAGGCATCAGTTGGACCGAATCAGCTTGTCGGCGCGGCTGGAGAGCACGGGTCCTCCTGGCCCCGAGTGCTTTGGCCCGCGCATCATGAACGAGCCGTCCGTGAAGGGTTTCCAGCTTGCAAGGGGCACCAAGAGCTACAATGGTAGCACCAAGCCTGAAGATTGGCTCAATGATTATGTTACCGCGGTCCACATCGCAAATGGTAACAGGAGATGGGCGGTGCGCTATGTGCCGCAAATGCTAGAGGGTCCAGCCCGTACTTGGCTCAACAACCTGCCCAAGAACAGCATTAACTGCTGGCTGGACTTCTCGGACGCATTCATCAGCAACTTCACGAGTACATACAAGAGGCCGAATAGGCCACAGCAGCTGTCAGCCTGCAAGCAGCGAGAAGACGAGACTGACCGCGAGTATCTTACTCGGTGGAGCACCTTGAGGAACACCTGTGAGGGTGTGAATGAAGCTCAGGCCATCACTTGGTTTGCGCAGGGTTGCCGACATGGCAGCATGCTTTGGCAGAGATTGCAGAGAGAGATGCCGAACACCCTGGCCGAGACCATCAAGATTGCGGATCAGTACGCACTCGGTGATCCTACTCAGCCACTGATGGACTCTTCTGAGCCGAGAAGAAACTTCAACGGCAGCAAGCGCAACGAGTTCCGCAACAAGCGCCGAGTGGACAACCGGTATGATCCCGAGGAGGTGAATGCAGTGAACATTGGAGGCGGTGGTGGCCAGAGGCAAAAACCTGCTGGAGCCTACGGGCAAAACCAGAACCAGGGCCAAGGCAGCAAGAAGCCATTTCGCGGATCCCAGTCGGGTAGCGGGAACTCGGAGCAGCCGAAGAAGTTTGTCTTCGATGACATGAAGGATGGCCCATGCAGCTTTCACACCCACCATCCGTCGAGGCCTGCTAACCACACTACTCGGCAGTGCGAGTGGTGGGAGGCAATCAAGAGTGATGGCTTGCCTCCTCCTCCTCCCCTGCCAGCCGTCAATGCCAATGACAATGTGCAGCCTGCTCGTGCTCCTGCAGCAAGGCCGCCAGTGTACCCGAGAAGAGAAAACGTCAACCAGGTGGCTTTAGGAGCCAACCAGTACTTCAACAACGAGCGATACCGCAACAACAACAACAACAACTACAACCGCAACAACAACAACAACAGAGGCAACAACAACAACTACCAGGGCAACAACAACAATGGCAACAATGGGGGCAATGGCTCCAATCAGTACCAAGAGCACCATGAGAGCTACATGATCTTCACTTCTGAGTCTGACGACAAGCAGTCGCAGCACAGGCGGGCCATGGAGGTCAATGCAGTGATTCCTGCTGTTCCTCACTACATGTACTGGTGCGACAAGGAGATCCGGTGGTCCCGAGTAGATCATCCCAAGGTGATGCCCAATCCGGGTAGCTATGCCTTGGTGCTGGATCCTACTTTCCTGGGCACCATGAAGAATGTGAGGTTCAGCAAGGTGCTGATCGACAACGGCAGCAGCATCAACATTGTGTACAGGGATACACTCGAGAAGCTTGGCATGGCCGAGAACATGATGCTGCCTAGCAAGACTACATTCCATGGCATTGTGCCCGGGGTCTCATGCAACCCGATTGGCCGAGTGTGGATTGATGTGCTATTCGGTACTCGGGAGAACTGTCGTACAGAGCGCCTGCAGTTCGAGGTGGTGGACCATCGGAGCCCCTATCACGCTCTACTCGGCAGGCCGGCTCTGAGCAAGTTCATGGCCTCCACCCATGTGGCTTACCTGAAAATGAAGATCCCCGGTCCCAATGGCATCATCACCATCTCGGGGGATTACAAAAAATCCATTGAGTGTGCCTCTGCTGGTTCCCAGTTGGCGGAGTCAATGGTGATTGCTGCCGAGAAGAAGAAGATGTACGAGGTGGTGGCTATGGCTCAGTCCGCACAAGCTGGCGCACAAGGTGTGCCGAGTATCCAGCAAGGCACTGCTTTCCAGGCTGCCAAGGAGACGAAGAAGATTCAGGTCGACCCTGAGTTCCCCGACCGCGAAGCCATTATTGGCTCCGGGTTGGCGGAGAAATAGGAAAGCGAGCTCATCCACTTCCTCCGTGAGAATCGGGATGTTTTTGCCTGGACCAATGAAGATTTACCAGGAGTCCCGAGGGAGTTGGTTGAGCACTCTTTGCATGTGCGTTCTGACGCCAAGCCCGTGAAGCAGGCTATGCGCCGCTTCGGGGATGAGAGGAGAAAGGCCATCGGTGATCAGATCACCAAGCTGCTGATAAGTAACTTCATCATGGAGGTGCTGCATCCGGATTGGCTAGCCAACCCGGTCATGGTCGAGAAGAAGAAGGAGGATCCCAAGGCCGCCACTGCTTGGCGCATGTGCGTCGACTACACCGACTTGAACAAGGCGTGCCCCAAGGATCCTTTCCCGCTACCCCGCATCGATCAGGTGATCGATTCCACTGCTGGCTGTGAACTGCTGTCTTTCATTGATGCCTACTCTGGTTTCCATCAGATTGCACTTAACCCTGCTGATCAAATAAAGACTGCTTTCATTACCCCGTACGGGGCTTATTGCTATCGTGTCATGTGTTTTGGCTTGAGGAATGCGGGTGCAACCTATCAGAGATGCATGCAGAAATGCTTGCATAACCAGCTCGGCAAGAATGTGCAGGTGTACGTAGATGACATTGTCATCAAAACGAATAAAACACATACTCTGCTTGCCGACCTGGAGGAAACCTTTGCTAACCTACGCAAGTACAAAATGAAGCTGAATCCGAGTAAGTGCACCTTTGGTGTACCGGCTGGAAAGCTACTCGGATTTCTAGTTTCTAGCCGTGGCATTGAAGCTAACCCTTCAAAGATAAAAGCTATTGAGAGCATGTCTTTGCCGAGATCACTGAAGGATGTGCAGAAGTTCACGGGTTGTTTGGCTTCTCTGAGCCGCTTCTTGGGCCGAATGGGCGAGAAGGCTTTGCCTCTGTACCAGCTGATGAAGAAGAGTGACAAGTTTGCCTGGACTCCGCAGGCGGACGTGGCATTCAATGAGTTGAAAGCAATGCTGGCTACTGCTCCCGTCTTGGCTAGTCCGCTACCCAAGGAGCCTATGTTGTTGTACATTGCTGCGACTAACCGAGTAGTCAGCGTGGTGATTGTGGTGGAGCGAGAAGAAGAAGGAAAGAGTGTGCAGCGACCAGTCTATTATCTCAGTGAAGTGTTGTCCAGTTCCAAGCAAAACTATCCGCACTACCAGAAGATGACATATGGTGTGTACCTGGGCGCCAGGAAGCTGAAGCACTACTTCCAGGAGCACCCCGTCACTGTTGTGAGTTCAGCTCCCATCTCGGATATAATGGGTAACAAGGAGGCGAGTGGCAGAGTAGCCAAGTGGGCGATTGAGCTAGCCGCGTACGCTCCAGCGTATGCGAGAAGAGAAGCAATCAAGTCTCAGGTCCTGGCAGAGTTTCTTGTGGACTGGGCCGAGATGCAGTATGAGCCTCCTGCTCCAGTCTCCAACTATTGGAGGATGCACTTTGATGGCTCAAAGGTGAAAGAAGGCCTTGGCGCTGGTGTTGTGCTTACGTCACCCAAGCGGGATCAACTCAAGTATGTGCTGCAAATTCACTTCAAGGCATCCAACAATGTAGCCGAGTACGAGACAGTGGTGCATGGCTTGCGAGTAGCCAAGGAGGTTGGAGTGCAGCGCATTATATGCTATGGCGATTCAGATCTGGTGGTGCAGCAAGTTTCGGGTACCTGGGATGCTTTGGATGCCAACATGGCATCGTATCGCTTCCTGGTACAGTCTATGACTGGGTTCTTCGAAGGCTGTGAGTTCCAGCACATTCACCGAGCAGAGAACGAAGCAGCAGATGAGCTGTCCAAGTTGGGATCTTCTCGGCAGTCCATCCCGGCAGGGATTGCCTTGGAGCATTTGAGGAAGCCTTCCATCAAACCTTCCCCCAACTCGGAATCCATCTTTGTTCCTTCTCTGCCAAGTGAAGAATCTGACCCAATGGAAATTGACTGGGAGAGTGCTGCAGGAAACCCGGGGACTGTCGTTCCCTACTCGGGGACTGCCGTTCCCTACTCGGGGACTGCCGTACCCTACTCGGGGACTGTCGCTCCCTACTCGGGGACTGTCGCTCCCTACTCGGGGACTGCCGTTCCCTACTCGGGGACTGCCGTTCCCTACTCGGGGACTGTCGCTCCCTACTCGGGGACTGTCGCTCAGTACTCGGGGACTGCCGCCCTCAACCCAGAAGCTGTTGCATTCATTGAAGAGGTTCTCGCCAATCGGTCCGGATTGCAAAGAAGCACTCCTATTCCTCCTGTGCAACCGCAAGAGCCTGTCCCAATGGAATTGGACGAACCAGTGTTTCCCATACGGGAGACACCGAGTTGGGCTATGCCCATATTATCCTTTCTAAGGGACGGTGCTTTGCCTGAAGATGAAGTGACTGCGAGGCAAATTCAGAGAAAGTCCAAGGGCTACACTATAGTCCAAGGTGTGCTGCATAAAAGAAGTGCCACTGGTGTGCTGCAACGATGTGTGAGCCCAGAAGAAGGAGAAGAAATACTGGTGGAGATACATCAAGGGGAATGCGGGCACCACGCCTCTTCTCGGGCTTTGGTCAAGAAAGCTTTTCGGCATGGCTTCTACTGGCTCACTGCATTGCAGCAAGCTGAGGATATTGTGAGGAAGTGCGCCGGCTGTCAGATGTTCGCAAGTAAGATTCACATGCCTGCTTCCGAGTTGAAAACAATTCCTATCACATGGCCATTTGCTGTTTGGTGCTTGGATATGGTTGGGCCCTTCAAGCCGGCCAAAGGCAACATGACACATATCTTGGTCATGGTGGACAAGTTCACCAAATGGATCGAGGTGAAACCTATTCGGAAGTGTGACGGAGTCACAGCCGTGAAGTTTGTGAAGGATGTGATCATGAGATATGGCTACCCGCACAGTATCATCACCGACAATGGCACCAACTTTGCAGAGGGGGCAATGGTGCGATTCTGCAGAGATAAGCATATCCGACTAGACGTTGCGTCAGTCGCGCACCCTGCCTCCAATGGGCAAGTTGAGAGAGCAAATGGGATGGTACTGGCAGGCATCAAGCCAAGGCTGATTGAGCCGTTGCTGAAAACACCTGGGTGTTGGCTAGAAGAGTTGCCAGCGGTGTTGTGGAGTCTAAGGACTACCCCTAACCGGTCAACCGGCTACACGCCATTCTTCTTGGTATACGGGGCTGAGGCCGTGTTGCCAATAGACTTAGAGCATGACTCCCCCCGAGTAGCCCTCTATACTGAGGTGGAGGCGAGAGAAGCTCGAGAAGACGACGTTGACCTGCTTGAAGAAGCAAGAGAGCTGACTCTGTCACGTTCGGCTATCTACCAGCAAGACCTGCGGCGCTATCATAGCCGAAAGGTGAACCCAAGGGTTTTCCGAGAAGGAGACATGGTCCTTAGGCTTGTGCAACGCACAGCCGGGATGCACAAGTTGTCTCCTCCATGGGAAGGGCCTTTCATTGTCAGCAAAGCGCTGCACAATGACGCGTACTATCTTGTAGATGTGCGCCCATCGCAGGCGAACAGGGCAGATAAGGCTGGAGAGGAAACCAAGCGCCCCTGGAATGTAGCTCTACTTCGTCGTTTCCATTCGTAAGCAAAGATGTGTATGTACCCTCTTATCCGAGTTGAAATTCTACTCTGCAATCTGAAATTGTTCTCGGGGACTGCCCTCGTCCAAAATTGCTCTAAGTGTTTTTCTTACTCGGCTTTACTGTTTGTCTACTCGGTTGCTCCACTTTAGAACTCATAAGTGTATTGAGTACTGTGTTTAAACCTATATGCCAACTCTTCGACTCTGCTGTTGTCCGAAACCCGGCTTCATGGCAAGCAAGAGAACAAGCAAAAGGTCAATGAGCACACGAAAATCACTAAGGAAGAAAAAGTGCAGGAACCGAGTAGATTGTCGGTTACTTTTTGTTCCCTGTTTCCGTCTTCTCGGCTAGGTGGTGGGCTGCGTTATCATGATTGTTTCTAGCGGCTAAGTATTTGCAGCCTTGTTCCTTGATTCTTGTGACTCGAATACCAAACAAGCGACAAGTCGCAGGTAGAGCAGAGATGAAAAGACAGGGTGAATAAGAAATGCTACTCGGGGACTCGCATGAAAACACAACTCGGCATTAAGCCAGTGTCGTTCAAATTGATTAATGTCAACGAAAACAGAGTGGGCATAAAAAACTGAGTAGCAAACAAGATAAAGGTAGTCTGTTACATCTGCTCCCGGCATCCCGGGGTCTGATAAAGGTTCAAGTGAAAAAAGATTGCAGGTTGCTTCAAGTTGAAGAGGCGATGTTCTCGGCGGCGGTCTTGGCAGCAGCTTCTTCAGTAGCGGTCGCGGTAGCTGTTCCTTCGGTGCTGGCTTGAGCGGCATCCGCTCCCGCCTGCTCGGAAGTGGCCGTGGCCACCGAGACGGGCCCTGCAGCCGAAGAAGAGCCTGAAGCGTGGCCAGGAGGAGGCACCGTGTCGTCGAGAGCAGCACCTGAGGAAGTGCCGAAGTCGAGTGGCTCGGAGTCGATGTGCGCCCCTTCGTCTTCGTCGCTACTCGCGACGACGGTGGCCTTTCCCTTCCCGGCTTTGCCCTTGGGAGATTCGAAGAAATCACCAAGTTCTTCCTCGTCGTCACCATCTTCGTCGTCCTCGTACTCGGTGTCGGGTTCGGGGACGCCATCGATGTAGACCTCCGTCTCGGCGTATTCTGCGACATCATATGCAGTCTGCTTGCGCAAGGCCACGCTATCGGCATCAGTCTCCCACTTGGAGTTACTGCGCTTCCCGCGGATGAGCTGCATATCCAGGTTCTCGTACCAGGACGCAATGCAGAGAAGCATCACGTCCGCACCAGCACGGGCTCCGGAGGCTCGCCACTTTTTCAACTCGGCCTTCACGTTCTCCAGCTTGTGGGCGAGCTCCCGCATGCTTTTTGGCTCAGGATCATGAGGCCAGAACAGCCGGTGGAGCTCAAAGCCTGCATGCATCAAATCAGTCCCGCAGCCGGCCAGCTGCTCGAAGTAACCTTTGAGCACCAGCAAGCTGTCCTCGATATCAGCCCTGGTGTCAATCGGCTCACCCAGCGAGAGGCGAACTGCTCGGGCCTTGGCTATCGTGGGCGCAGAGGTAGACTCAAGACGAGGCCAGATCTCTGAAATAGCAAGTGGCAAGATCAAAAACCGAGAAAGAGAAAAGGAAGCCGAGAAGGAATAAGACCGAGAAGAAAAGATGCAATGAAGAAAAGAACTTACCGATCAGTTGGCGGCGCAGCTGCTGCAGCTTGATTCTCCAAGACTCCTCGTTGCTAATGTGCTTCGATTGGATCTGGCGCAGGGTGTCCATCTGAGCGAAAAGATCAGCATTGGTCTTCTTCAGAGTCTCGCATTCAGCCTCGAGGGCCCTTTCCTTGGCCTTGAAAGTAGTCTCGGCCTTGGCTTTCTCGGCGATGGCCGCGTCCCTCTCGGCGCCAATCTTCACGGCGTCTCGGAGTTTGTTCTGAAGCTGGACCTGCAGCCTCTCCATCTCGGTGGCATGGTCCTTCACCAGAGTAATGGCCTGGTCGGATAGCTGCTTCTCCACCTCCACTGGCTTGACGCAATCTTGGTGCGCCTCAGCAAAGGACTTATAATCTTCTGCGAGAAGATAGGGTGAGGTCAGTAAACGGGCAGAGAAGAACCAAACTCAAGGTCACACCGAGTAAACAGCAAACTCACCTTCAAGTTTCTTTATGGTGGCCTCGGCGTTCTCCACGAAGCTACGGCATTTTTCATGCTCATCGGCCAAGGCCTTCAGTTTGTCTGCAGAGAAGAAAAGGTTAGCGCGTGAGAAAGCAGAAGCGGGCGTAAACATAAAACGCAGAAACCGCGTGGCCAAAGGCGTACCTTGCACTTCGGCCAGCTGTTGGGTGCTCTCGTTTGCATTTTTGCTCGCAGCCTCAGCAGCTATCTTTTCCTTCTCCAGCGCAGCAATTCGCCTCCTGGCGATGGAGTGATTCCAGAGAAGGATGCGGTACAGGTTGGTCCGCTTAAGAACGGTATCCTGAAAACCGAGAAGAAAATGAGTTAGGCAAAGCAGAGAAGATTCGGCCCGAGTAGGAGGCTACTCGGAGAGTATCCATCTACTCGACCCAAATCTCGGGGACTGGGGGTGATGGTAAGAAAGAAGAAAGGCGAGTAGAAGAGAAGAAAATTCAACTCGAAAAAGGCAAAAAGACTTACTGCGTAGCTCTGTTCGATATCTTCGGCGTTCTTGCGGTGCAAGAACATCTTGGCTGCGAGGGTTGCGGTATCGCTGGAGACGGACATGGGCTTGTGTCCCAGGTCGATCTTGTTCCACTCCACGCGGTAGTGGTCGACGGAGCCAAGGGTCAAGCCGTGCCACTTCTCCTCTCCGAGAATCCCGCTGTCCCACTTGGCGCTGATGTAGCCGACAGTATCCAGTACCTGCTCAAGACCCTTGGAGGTTATTGGCTTGTCTTGGGCTCCCCGAGAAGCAATATTGACGGGTTTGTTCTGGGCTGGATCGAAGGGAGGAGTATTCCTGGCTACAGCTTTCCTCCCTTTCTGAATAGCTACAGCTTTATCTTGGGGAGGGAAGCCGATGCTATGTTGGTGGCTAACCTCGATCATATAGTCCGGGAAACAGGGCTGACCAGCAGCGCGAGCGTCAGCCGAGAGCGCAGCAGGAATCGGGCCGGAGTCGCGAATCACGAGTGCTCCGCCTGCGGATGCGCCTTGGTCTCTGGCTCTTTTCTTCCTTCGTTCCTTCTCGATTTCCTGCTTCTCGGGATCCTCGGGTCTCTTCCCCTCAGCCTTGGCCTTTGCCTTCTCGGCGACTGCCTTCTCGGCAGCTTGCTTCTCGGCCTTCTTCTGCTCAGCCCTGGCCTTCTTCTGCTCGGCCTTGGCTCTCTCAGCAGCTTCCTTCTCAGCTTTGACCTTCTCGGTGGCCTGCTCCTTGGCCTTGGCCTCCTCAGCAGCCATCTTATCGGCGGTCTCCTTCTCGGAAAGGCCTTTCTTGGAACAATAATCCCTCAGAGCATCAAGGGCCTGTTGCTTGGCTGCTTGCCCAGGAGGGCTGGATGTGTCCTTGCTCTGTGGAGACAAGGAGGAAGTTGGTGGTGTAGGGCCTTGCGCAGTTGGTGGCGTAGGGCCTTGCGCAGTTGGTGGCGCCGCTGCAGCTCCTGGCAGAACACCACTCGGTGCGCTGCCTGGCAGTGGGTAGGCATCTGCTACGGTAGCATCCGCGGCGGTGTCGTCTGTCGTCGGCTGCTCGGCGGTGATGTTCTCTTGTGCAGCAGCCTCCGTGGTGGGCTGCTCTCGTTCTACTTCTGGCCGCTCAAGGGCGGCGGCGTCTTGCATTTCTTGTTCTTGGTTCTCCTCGGCGTTGCTAGCCGAAGGAGAAGGGGGTCTCTCGTCGTGGACGGCGGCGTCTTGTGCTGCTGGTTCTGACGCTGCTCCTTGTGCTGGATTGGCAGCAGCAGCATTGGCGTCGCGATCCTCCTCATCATCGTCCAGGTTGACCAGAGGTACTGGTTTCTTCTGGGCTTGGTCGGACGCGAGGGCTGCGTTCGCATCCATGGCAGGACTGCAGAGAAGAAAGAGATCGGGGATTGGAAGAAGATTTGGGAGAAATCAGTACTGCGCGAGAAGGAGGGCAAACGAGAAGAGAACTCACGCATTGGTGGATTTAAGCTGTCGTCGGGGTTTCTTAACAGTAACCTTCTTCTTCTTCTCGGCGGCCTCCTCCTTCTCGGCGGGCTTCCTCTTCTTGGCTGGAGGTGCCTGCGCTTCGCTCCCAGTCCGCTTGCGGGTTTCGGGAGGGGCAGTAGACAAAGGTTGGACGGCGAGGGGCGCATCGCCCTCGTTCTCGCCCTCATCCTCGTCGTCCTTCTCCGCAGCGGCCTCATCTGGAAAGTCCAAAGGAGAAGAAGGAAGAATCAGGAACAGCAGTGCAAGGGGTTGGTGTTTCTCAGAAGCAGTTCTTCAAGTGTTCTACCCGGACAGGCGTGCGGACACAAAGCACACTAAGCCTATGCAGTTCTTCAAGTGTTCTACCCGGATAGGCGTGCAAACACAAAGCGTATTGAGCCTAAGTGCGAGTCGACTAAGTGCTATACTCGGTGCGACAGGTGATTGCTAGTTGGGGCGGAAAGGGAGGTTATCTACTCGGGAAGCAGAGGCGAAAGCAGAGTGAGAACAACGTACCCGGGCAATCGGCTGCGTACGGCTGTATGGGACGAAACCATACCGCCACTTCTCGGTGAGGCTTGTCTTCAGCATGTTCCTGGCATGGTAGGCAACATCCGCGTCGTCGATTTCGACGGTGGTGGTCCTGGTGCAGTCGCGCGGGCCTCCCATGTAACACATGAGATGGCAGCGCTCCTGCAGAGGGAGTACTCGGCGCTTGATCCAGCATATCACCGGGTCGTCGTTCTTGAGGCCCAGCTTCTTCAACTCGCCGAGTCGGTCTTCTATCTCGACGGCGATTTCGTCGATTGTGGGCTTCTCCTTCCAGTTCGACCCGAGTGGAGCACGATTCCTCCAAGCGGGCAGGTTGATTCGATCATCAACCACACCTCCTTCCATGGCGGGGACGTTCTTGACATAGAAGAAGGTCTGCTGCCACATTCGGCAGGAATCCAGCCCCTGGATGCGGGGATGGTTTGTACCCGTCCGCTGCACCATCATGGCACAGCCCGTGTCGGTGGCGCGGCCGATACCTGCACCTTCTTTCTTCCCGACTGACTGTTGGCGGAGATTAAAGTACCTGAGCCACGTAGTAGTCGTGGGCCTGATGCCGAGGAAAGCCTCGCAGACCACGGCGTGGTAGGCGAGGAAGACGACCGCGTTGGGCGGCAGATGGTGCATCTGCAGCCCGAAGTGGTCGAGGAATTCGCGCAGAAAATCGGAGGCGGGCAGTCCGAACCCGCGCTCGAAGTGCGAGAGGAAGACCACCCGCTCGCCGTCTTGTGGAGTTGGCACGACCTCGTCGTCGGGTGCCCGGCACTCCACGCCGGGGGGAACCCTTCTGCTGGTCACGAGCCAGGCGAGATTGTCCTTGGTGACGGAGGAGCCCGCCCAGCTGGCTTTGGCCATTGTTGCGAGTGGGAGGAGTGGATGAGTTTCGAGTGAAGTTGCTCGGTGGGGTGAGTCCGCGGCGGCGCGGAAGCTTGCGCGGCGGCGGAGGGCTCGGTGGAGAAGAAGGACAAGAGGCAGAAGGGGAAAAGAGCAGGGAAGAAGAAAAGGAAGTTACCGCGGGGGTATTTATATCTCCCTCGCGGTATTACCGTTACCGCCGCGGTAGTGGGATCGACTGTGGCGTGTGGTGGGTCCTGTGGCCGGCTAGAAACGCACACAAGCGCGGGCTGCGCGCGTAACGGCCGCATTTGATCCCACCTTCAGATCGTGGCCAGTAATTGCGCGTGATGGGACATGACGGCCGGTGGGCCCACGGCGTGAAAACTGGACACGTGGCGTCGTGTCCTGGGCAACCAAACGACAAGGTCGTGGATGCTTGACACGTGGGCGGTGCCTGCGTGAAGGGCTGGATGTTGCTCTGCGCTGCAGAGGCTCAGTTGCGAATTTTCGCTAAGTCTTTTTACTCGGATACAGAGTAGAAAGCAAGTGCTACTCGGAAAAGGAAACCCAAGATACTTTCCGGAAGGCTATTCGGAGGACCTACTCGGCATCTTGAGGTTCGATGGCTGAGATGCAAAGGCTGGTTTTAAGCTGGCAGAGCCTAGTGAACAAGTTCGCAAGACTCAACCAGCTTCGGGGACTGCTGTCGGGGGGTTACCCCCGAGTAGGGTAAAGACAGGTGGTAAAGGCCGCTTACAGAAGAGAGGTTGGTCGAGTAGCCGACTACCGGGTACTCGCTACCCGGTCGACTGCTACTCGGTCTCACCTCAAGATGACCAGAAGAAGATATCAGTCAAGTCCTACCCTGTCGAGTAGAAGGTTTGGCCCGAGTACAATTGGCGGGAACCTTTGGCGGGAAACTACTCGGGCAGGAAGTCAAAGGAGCCGTTCTGACACAGGATCCCGCGTATCCTGGGTCCGTACTTGGCAGCATTCGAACTACTGTTCACGTGGGGACGGCCTGCCTGACAGTGACAGCAAGGAAGCAGTCGGTGGCAGGATAAGGGGGGCCTACTCTGTGACTAGGTACAGTGATACCAGTCTGTCCCCTAGTTTTGCCCAACGACTTTACAGAAGCAGCCAAGACCAACGACCAAAGCTGTCAGCGGGTACTCGGTGAAAGGACGGTGTGCACACTATGTCGACACTTGTCTAGATTTGGACGTATCCGGCTGGGCACCATGTATATAAGGTGCCCCGCCGCCTCCTGCGCGGGGCATGCTCTCTCATGCTCCGATAGATGCTAACGGTTGCTCCCTGGAAACCCTAGAATCCCTAAGTTCTTGACCTAGCTCTACTCGGAGAGGAGCAAGAGGCTACTCGGTAGAGATATCCTTTGTACTGTGGCTACTCGGAGAAACATCTTAATACACATAGAAAGGCAGGAGTAGGGGTTTTACCTCCTCACGAGGGCCCTGAACCTGGGTAGATCGTGTTGTTTGCAGTGTGTTGTTCTTACCTCACGCGTCTACTCGTCGCGTGATCCCTCCCCGAATACCTCCAGCGTCCATCGTCCCCACATCTTTAGCCATCCTATGGCATCTGCCGTGACACCACCACGACACAAGGCATCTCTGCATGCAACGTTGATATGTTGCGCCTGCGTTCTTCAGCCCGAAGGGCATTGTCGTGTAGCAGTATACACCGTGTGGTGTGATGAATGCCGTCTTCTCTTCGTCTTCCTTTTTCATTCGGATCTGATTATATCCCGAGTAGGCGTCTAGGAAGGAGAGACGTTGGCAACCTGCTGTGGAGTCCACGATCTGGTCGATTCGTGGTAGAGGAAAGTTGTCCTTGGGGCAGTGCTTGTTTAGTGACGTGTAGTCGATGCACACCCGAAGGATATCCGTGTTTTTCTTGGGGACCAGCACCGGATTTGCCAGCCAGGTGGATATCTTGATCTCTCTAATAAAGTTGGCGGCTAGCAGCCTATTTACTTCTTCTCCCAGCGCCTTTTGCTTGGGTTCTGAGAATCGTCGAGTCGTCTGTTTGACGGGTTTGGCGTTAGGAAAGACTTCGAGTGAGTGCTCGGCAAACTCCCTGGGTATACCTGGCATATCTGAGGGCTGCCAGGCGAAAATCTCCCAGTACTCACGGAGGAGTTTGACGAGCGCGCTTTCCTATGCTGGCGAGAGGGTTGTGGAAACCATCGTGGTTTTGGCGGAATCCGTCGGGTGCACTTGGTGCTTGCGAGTGTCGCTGTTGGCGCTGAATTCCAGTTCAGGCGCGTTTTTCTTCGTGAGGGGCATGACGGAGTGGTCCGTGGTTTTTGCCAACTCTTGTAGTTCTTCTTGCATCCCGAAAGATTTCGCGATCTCATTAAATTCTATGTCGCACTTATCCGATTTCTGGAAGTCTCCGTCAATGGTGATCACACCGTATTCGCCGGGTAGCTTGAGCTTCAAGTATGCGTAATGTGGTACGGCCATGAATCTGGCGAACGCTGTTCGACCAAGAATGGCGTGGTACTGTGAGGGCCAGTCGACGACTTCGAAGTCCAGGAATTCCCTTCTGTAGTTGCGTGGGGAGCCCAGTACAACTTCAAGGTTGATTGTTCCGAGTGGACGTATTGCCTTGCCCGGAACTATCCCGTGGAAGGATGTTTCTGATTCCGTTAGGCCGTCCAGATTTTTGTTCATTCGACGGAGTGTATCCGCGTAGATGATGTTGATGCCGCTGCCACCGTCCATGAATACGCGGGCCAGGTCATAGTTGCCAATGTGAGCTTGAATGACAAGGGCGGCGTGTCCTGGTCGATAGACTCGTGGCGGGTGGTCTTCTTTCGAGAACGTGATTGGCTGCTCGGCCATCTTCAGGTACTCGGTCTTCGTTGGTGGCGTCTGCACTGCCATGCATATTTGTCTCGAGTTAGTTTTTTGAGCTCTGCGAGAGTGGCATACCTTCTGTATCATCCCGAGGAGTTGTCCATGCGGAGTCGGGTATGTATTTGCTCCCGCGTTTTGTTGTGGTGGCGCTGGCAATGCGGCGAGCGCCATGTTTGGGTTGGTTGGTGGAGGTGGAGGCGGTGGTAGCTGGAATTGTTGTCCCCCTCCTGGCAGTGGTGGATAGTTTTGGGTCGAGGCAAATCTTTTCTTGGCGAGTGCGTCCGAGATTTCGATGAACTTTCGGCAATCCTTGAGAAGGTGCGTTGCCTTAGTTTTGCCCGTGCGCTTGTCTGTGAACAGATGTAGCGAGCAGTACGCATCGAGGTCTTCCTCGGGTGTTTTTTCTTCTGCCTTTGGTCTCCATTCGCGACTTCCACGACGACCGGAGTCGCGACTTCGCGTGAATTCTGCTGCCACTAGTTCTTCTCTATCCTCGTGGTCGTAATATTTTCTTCTCTTCCTTCGCCCGTGACGGTCTTCGTCGTGCGTGGGCGATGATGTTCTTTCATTGCGTACTGCATCTTCTCCATTGGCCCATTTTTCGGCTATGACCATGAGTTCCCCTATGGTTTTGGGCGCAACTCTGCCGAGTTCTTCTCGAAACGCGGTTCTTCTTGCTCCTTTGGCGAAGGCCTCAATCGCCACTTCTTCAGAGATCGTCCCTGCGGTGTTCCTGAGCGTGTTCCACCGCTGGATGTATTCTCGTGTGGATTCACCACTTTTCTGTTTGCAGGCTCGTAGTTCTTCGATTGTAGCCGGCCTCTTGTAGGTCGACTGGAAGTTTTTGCAGAAATCGCGATGTAGGTCGTCCAACGATGCGTAGCAAGATCGTGGTCTCCTCTCCAGCCAGCTGCGGGCCGCTCCGGCTAGGTGCAAATTGAGGTATTGCATGGCCGTGTTCTTGTTACCACGTTGGCATTTTACTGCCGTGAGGTAGTCGCTTAACCACTGGGAGGGCTCGAGTGAGCCATCGTATTTTGTCACCTCCGAGTTGAGTTTGAATCTCTTTGGTAGAGGTGCCTCGCGAATACTGCGAGCAAAACAAAGTGCTCCGCAGGTTTCGTCGTCCGAAGACCCGGATGAGGAGCGCTCGCGATATCGTGAAGCCCTCGCTTTATCTACCTTCTTCTGGGCGAGATCGGATCGCGCGTCGTACCCGGACCGGTCACGGTCGCTATCTTTTCTTGGTTCCTTGCTTCGTTTTCTCGAGCGGCTGCTGTGGTGCCGCGAATCTTTGTCTCTCGGGCTGTCGTCGCTACTGCTTCGACTATCGCCGCGGCGTCGGGCCTCTTTTCCTCGGCCGCGACGCGGCGATTTATCCTTTCTTGGAGAGGAGCTCCTGTGCCTGCGGGGCGTATCTTTGTCTTTGTCCTTCTCCTGTCGCGCCTTCTCCAGTTGTTCCTTGCGATCGTGGGAGGCGAGTTTCGCGGCTGCCAGCCCTAGACCCTTGCGGATATGCTTGTATTGTTCCACCCGAGGATCGCTGTCCGTCGGCTGGTTCATCTGCATATAGGTTGCTGCGGCTAGAATTGCAGCGGCTGGAGTTTGCGGGTAGACGTTGCCATCATCGTCAACCCTCATGAAAGAAGACGTGGTAGACCTGTTGGTCCCAGCCATAGATTCGTGGTCCCTCGTCGACGCTGTGGGTCCTTTTCCCCCGGGTCGGGTACCAACCGAAGGTGCAAGGGATAGCTCGGCTCGACGTAGGCTTGATTCATCCGCCGCTCTCCTGCGACGGGCTAGATCTGCTCGGGCATCCTTGATGTTTGAGGCCGCTCTCACTAGGTGATAGTGGTAGGCGGTTAGATCTTCCTGCGTGGCACCTGCAGCAGGTGGCTGACTCTTTCACATGGATTCCTTGGCTCTTTTCCAGGCTTCCCGCGAGACGCCGATTAGATCGCGCTCGGTTGCGCTATATTCAGTTTCCGAGGGCTGTTCCGACCCTGCCATGCAGACTTGGGCCAGTCGTGGTCCGTGTGTCCTAGGCGCAGATCGGGAAGCTCTTCGCACCCGAGAGGGTTCCTCTGTCGAGAGTGCGTGGTAGTCGATCGTGTTGAAGCGGATGGACTCGCCGCTTTTCTCCGTAGGGAAGCGTGAGTTGACGGCTCCAGATTCGGGTTCAGATTCATCCGAGAACTGAAGGATTCCGTCTCTGTTCGCCATGAAGTTGAAACTTCCGAACGTCAGGGTGACGCTCTTCTCCAGATCCTCGAATACCGGGCGTGATTCCGGCGAGTGAGGCGTGACTATGACGGATCCGATCCGTACGGGATTGTTCGGAGCCGTAGTCGATGGTTTCCAACGGGAGTTGGATGTCGATGAAGCCGAAGATGCCGGTGATCCAGCGCCCGCGTTTCCCACGGACGGCGCCAATTGTCGAAGCTCTGGCTCCACAAATCCCTCGGGTGACCCTATCGGGTTTCGACTAGGAGATGTCATAGGCGCTGGTGGAATCATCGGCTTGACAGGGGGGCGAGATTTACCCAGGTTCGGGGCCCTCGTAGAGGTAAAACCCTTACTCCTGCCTTCTGTCGATCTGTATTAGATGATTAGATCGGTTACAGGATGCTCGAATCGAGAGTAGATCTCGAGTTTCAAGGCTTTTGTGGTCGTGCGGTATTACTTGGTCCTCTCCTTGGGGGCTCTCCTGGCTTTATATAGATAGTCAGGTCTCGAGTTCAACCCGGAGAGGATACAAACCCTAGCTTAGGTCGGTTACAAGTTCCCTAACTTAACCCGCAAGTTGTTGCGGGTGGGCTTCTCATGGGCCTTCTAGAGTACTCCAAGGGCGCTTCCTGTCGGGCCTTGACCAGAAGGCTTGAGAGGGAGTGTCCTTACTCGCAGGGTCCAGGATCCATGCCTTCGTCAGCAGTACCTGTGCCCTCCAGAGCGGATAGTTGGTCCGCGTGAGCTTTTCTGACGGCTTCTCGAGGGAGGAACCGAACGAGCTCGTGGAAGTTGCCATGGTCGGCGGCGGTGGTGGTCGGATGGAGTTGTTTTTCTTTGATATTTGGCCGGTAGATCAAACTGGATGTTAGGAAGAGCTAGGCTTCTGATACCATGTAAAATCGCTGGTTCGATGAATCGCTACTCGGTGCCTATCGATGCCCGAGGGTTCCGTTAATATAGGTGAGGCAATGCGGCCTCAAGCGTACAAGTAGTCGACTCCTAGTCGAACTCTAACAGGGCCCTAGTCGAACTCACGTACGACTCCAAGTCCTAGTCGAACTCACGTACGACTCCAAGTCGATTTTATATGTAACCGACTTGGTTACAATTATCTCTCTAATAGTTTCAACTTTTTTCCTACTCATATGAGATCCGCAGACAAAGCTCCTTGCCCTAAATTAGCCATGCTTTATAGCTTTGCCTGCTCTGTTTTTTTTTTTTTGGAAAAGGAAAAGGGGCTATGCTAACTTTGAGAGGTTGTGCCACGGCGGGATTTCACTCAAACTGTTGATAAAGCCGCCAGCAGGTGCCGACTGCTTCCCGTACATAACTGAACTGAGGGTGTCCTGTAGGTACAAGTAGCACAGTGTATGCATGCTTCAATTTTTTCTTCTCCCGTAAAAGGTTCAGGTTATAAAGAACTAGCAAAGCACTCATCGTTGTTTTCCGACACGGCAAAAGCTTTTTATTTTTGTTAATTCCTCACTCACTCACTGATATTAGAACCACCTTCGTCAGATCAGTTCAGTTTAATCAACGGAACAAGTCACTTAGTATAAAATATGCGACACTTTTTATAGATCAGGGAGAGTATTAGTGATCTTTTTGAAGAGACGACTCTGTTTTAACGCTTAATGCGCTAGCCGTGGTTGAAATGCAGATGTAAATAGTTCCGCGTGTCAGGAAAGTGCATGTGTGCAGCAGCTACACGTACAGTGCACAGTGCGCAAGTCTTCTCTCCGGCCGGATACGAAACTGACTATCGATCATCAGCCTGTCTCCTCTGTTCGAATGATCGAAGGAAAAAGGGCGGCAAGACAAAAAGGTAAGATAACACTTTGATGGGGACAGGCTAGTGGTGTAAGGTGTCCCTTTAACCACCGCTTTGGTGTACCCTCGATCGTCCATATTCAGTACCACTACAAACTAGCCACGCCTTTTTGCTTTATTTTGCTTCGATCGAGTAGCCATGTCGTACATGAATTGGAGGGAACTCACTCAAACTTGCGATCAAAATGAGCATGAGCTCTCAGGTGACATAGCCATGCAAGGACATGTACCAATTATATGCACTGTATATATAGTATGTTATTTGGCTCGAGAATTGTTATTAGGAACCGAGCTCCATGCTGCCCTTTAAAAAACAAAAATAAAATAAAAAACCACACTTCAAAATCTCAAAATTCTGGGAATATATATATATATATATATATATATATATATATATATATATATATATCTACACATATACTATGAACGACACAAGTTTCGTCGCAATATTTTATCGTCCGTGACATAAAAAAAAAGCCAGATGTAGAAGATCAAAATCGAGTTTGTTTCCCCCTTTCTAGGGACACTTATTTGTCGTTTTTGTATAAGACCAAAACAAAACCTATTTGTGAGCAAAGTCGTCGAACATCTACTACACAGGCGTCGAGACCCCGGTCAGAAAAAGAAAAAGGTGACTACTCGCCAATCATCCACCTGTGTACCTGGGCTAAGCTACCGCTGAATAGTCTCGCCGCGCGCCAACGCTCCGTCTCGAGCAAGATATTTTGCAGAACTAATACCACCGAGGGGCTGCTCCTTCGAATACGACGTCATACTGGTGTCTCCAGAAACACCAGAATATGAGTTCAATCGCTGCCCACATTTCCCTGTCGACCGCCCCACCCAAGGTCCAGGGTCCTTGACGGAAGCCACTCCGCTAGCGTGGAGTCTTCGCCCGGGATCCACGGGACCAAGTCTTTTTCCTTTTACTAGTTTCACAACTAAACATCTGATTTGAAAGTATACAACCTAATAAAATAAAAATCACATGTACATAACATCTGCAATTAAGCACTAATGCAATAGAGTGTACCGAACAATCTACATAACATGGCACGCAGCCTGTATCAAGAATAAACTGGGCCAAGTGCACAGGGAACCCAAAATCCAAACAGTCTCCTGGAATCGCTCAACTCATGTTTCTTTGCCAGGTCGCCTCTCCGGCATTAACACATCATTCATCAGTTCTGAGCCCATTGACCAATCACGTTTGTATCGATGCATGGAGGCAGTAACTAATCGTAGCCAGCTTTCCCCTGTCTGGACATTTCAACGGTGTGGTTGAAACTGCAGGGAGAGTAGCCATTAACTCCAGTAGCACCACGTACGCTCGCAGTAATAAATAAATAAATCAGATGAGCTGAAGCTGTAGCTTTTTTTTACTAGTTTCACTGCAGAGGGCGAGAGTTGAACCGAAGTTGAAGATTGGGCTTGACATACTACAACAGTCTGGGTGTCAAAACTCGAGGACTCTGCCTCACGTGCACTCCATACTCCTTTTTTTACCGCACCACTCTCCAAGGCAAGGAAGGAAGGTTCGATCTGGAAGCAGCGAAAGACGACACCGGCTTCTTGACTCATCGCTGCCTCCGAGACGATGCATGCAGGTTTCAACTGCCCCCGATGCGGTGAAAAATTTCGTCGGGGGGTGATGGGCGAACCATCGAGGCGATGGCGATCCGGCGTCGGTAACTGAAACTGGGCGCCGTGAGATCCATGGCGTCCTTACGTTAACTTTCCTTCACTGCTCTTCCGGTAAAAGAAAAGTCACTCGCGCCTAACCAGAAGCTCTGGCACAGTAGATTTACCCTTTTGCGTCGCGGTCAAAACGGAAATGGTGAAGTGGCCCATTTTGGAGCGGAGCTGTGGAGGGCGTCTGCGCTCTGCAGTCGACGGCGCGGGTACCAGAAAGTTCAGAATCGGAAGGGTGGCGAGGACAGACAGTACAACTACTCTGTTCTTGTTCATCTTGGTTCGCGCAGTTCAGTTCACGCACAAAACAAGCGTGCTCCATACTACCGGGGTTCGTTCATCCTATGTATAGTTCCAGTTCCACATTTTGTTTGTTCCTTGTGCTACCATGTAGTAGTACGTACACGGCATGATTACGTCCAGCGTATGCGGAGTACGTAGCTACGAATACAAGCAAAAGCGTACGCGTCGTCAGGCCAACGTATCATCTTTATCCATCCAAAAGGAAGAGTACAATGCTCATATCCATCTGGACAGATCAATTTCGAAGCCACCACTAGCACTTTACACGGCCTTCAAGCCTCGTCTTCCCGATTCTCGCCTTCAAGCTCGACCAGTCATCTTCACCGACGTCCACATAGACATGACCGACGTTCACCGGCAGAGCAAGCAGCGGCCACTTAATCCCGACGTTGAAACCGGCTAACTGCCTGCACCCGCTTAATCGCCTCGGGTTGTTAGCATCCCATCGGCGTCGGGATTTAATCCGGGATTAGGACCAGTAACCCGACCCCTCGCCGACAGTTTTTCGAATCCCGTTCGGAGGGAAGTGGAATGATTAGCAGGAAAATCTAGTGCGACTTTGATGATGATGGGGTTGCCTTTTCATTGGCATCCTCCTTTTCGCTTTACACATCGTGTTCAGCCCGCCCAACAGACAGGCGTCGAAACAGCTTGAATTCACAGGGGCTTTGTTTCATCTTGCCCCACGCGTCAGCGACTCATAGGAATAGGAAAAACAAAGGATTGCAATGTCATGCACTTTAATTCCTACAGGATTTTAAAACATAGGAATTTTGTAAGAGATGTGTTTGGATGGACAAACAGAGGAATTTTGCAGGAATGGGGAGAGATAATAGAGAGAGATAGAGTATGAGTGCATTGGACTTCTCAAAGGAAAAAATAAAAAGAGCTTGGACCTCATGTTGAGATTCCTATGGAATGGAGGGTAAAGGAATAGATTCCTTCGGAATTTGGTGGTGTCAATCCTACAAACCAAAGGCATTCCATAGGAAAAATTCCTATGGTTCGCAATCCTTCAGAATTCCTATGAAATTCCTTTGATTCAAAGAGGCACTAAGTGCAGAAAAAAAGAATGAGAGCATTTCGATTCCTCTGTTTTCCATTCTTCCATTGGGCAATGTACAAAACTCGGAAGGGAGGTGATCCGTCCACGTCGCGCGCACGAATGCACGATAGGGGTTTCCGTTTATCCGTGTCAGTGCGTCGACGCCGGCGACTGCGTGGTCGACGCGCTCCTCCCGCCGGTGGTCGTCGTGGTGGTGGTGCCGGACGCGGCGGAGGAGGCCGTGGTGGCCGACGACAGCCGCGGCGGCGTCACGACGGACGCCACCTGCTTGATGGCCACGTTGGGCAGCATCCCCGGGGGCGAGCTCCTGCGCCGGTCGTGCTCCTTCACTAGCTCGGCGGCGAACGTGTCCAGCTTCTCCCGGTTGGACTTCTCGGAGAGACGACGGCCACGGAACAGCTCCGCCTCCACGTTCCGCTGCGTCAGCATCCCGTCCGCGATCGCCACCACCTTCTTCGGATCGAGCGAACGGAGGGACTTGATTGAGTGCGCGGGCGCCGCAGCCTGAACGAAACAGAGTTACGTGTTTAGAATGCGTTCGTTGATGTGGCACAAAGAAGAATAGATTGCGCCGCCTCTGTGTGTGTGAGGACGAACCTGAATACGGACGTAGTTGCGGCCGCAGGTGTGGCCGAAGGCCATGGCGACGGCCTGGTCGACCATGTCCGCGACGCCCTCGGCGGTGAGGCGGACCATCTCGGCGGGGGACGGGGAGCGCGGGGGCAACGGAGTCCGCCACCCGCCGGCAGAGGGCGTGGCGGAGCCCGACGAGGCCGTGCCGGAGGCGGAGCCGGACCCGATGGACACGACGAGCAGGTCGTCGACGCCCGCGGCCAGCGGGAACTCCTGCTTGTTATGAAGGACGTGCGTGATGGCGGCCGCGGCCGGGTTGCCCATGGCTGCGACGCCCCCGGAGGCCGCGGCGATGGCCGTGCGCCCGTCCACGGAGCGGACCGCGGCGGCGGCCGGACCCGCCGCGCAGGTGGCCGCGCAGACGTCCCGGAGGCGGAAGTCGAAGCTGTCGCTCTCGACGGCGTCGGCGCGGGAGAAGAGGAACGGCGCGCCGGTTGACAGGTCGTAGCACGGCACCAATAGCGGCGCCACCGTGTCCCTCAGCGTGGCGTCGCCGAACACCTTCCTGAGCGACGATGACGAGGACGAGGACGGCGAACACGAAGTCGAGGACCTGTTGTCGCCGCGCCGGAACAGCGCCGCCCACCTGCCACGCAGCCACCCGCTGCCGCCGCCGCCCCAGCCGCCCTTCCCGAGGCTGGAGGCCACGAATGCCAGCGCGTCGGCCGCCGTGTACCGCGGCCTCCCGTCATCCCCTTTGACAAAGAGCATGGCCGCCAGCACGCCCCCAGCCCCCGCCCCGGCGGCGGCGTCGAAGAAGTCCGCGATGCGGGCGTCAGGGTCGCCCGCCTTGGCCCTGAGCGCAGCCTCAAGCCTCGCGAGCGCCGCCGCGGCGAGCAGCGCGTCCCCTGGCCCCGGTCCGCAGCCGTCGATGGCCAGCACCCTCACCCTGGCTCCGCTACCAGCAACCGGCGCCCTCGCCGGCGTCCCAGGCAGCGAGCACGCCCCGCCGCCTCCTCCATAGAGGAACTTGCTCTCGAGAAACGAAAAAATCTCGTAGCTGAGCTTGCCGAGGTCCACGTCGACCTGCGGCTGCAGCTGCGGCGGCGACGCCATAGGATATGGGCAGTAATGGTGGGGCGAGGTAGTGGGAGAGCGCGAGCTTTCGTGCGATGCGATGTCGTAATTTACTCCGACTGCTGTGTGCAGCGCAGCGCAACCAGCTCACCGCGCCTCCGCTTATAAATGGGAGAGACGGTACAGCTGACCGGGACAGTGGTGGTACAAACCTGCAACGCCACAGTCGGAGGCGTATTTCCGCGGAAGCCGCCTCCTCTCGGGCCCGGTGGCAGTCTTGTGGGCCACGTGGAGGGAGCTAACGGTGCGCGCTTGGCGTCTAGTCCGCCGTGCGGTTCGTGGAGATATCGTGCGCCGTCTGTTGCGGATATGGACGGCCGTGGTGGCAGGAGGCGAAGCGTGTCTGGCGCAGCACGACGAGCGAGTTGTACGGCTGAGGTGGTTACGCTGACTGACACCTTGGGCGGGTCCGGGGTTGAGTCGCGCGGCCAATGAGCGCACGTGTGGGATGGTGTGTCTGGGACGGGCGGGACATGCGGCACTCTGCGCTGTGCAGGGTGGGCCGGCCAGCTTGATCGTGCCATGGGCCTGTTAGGAAATATTAGCATTTCCTTAGGCTAATATGGCAGTTAGGATTTCCCTAGCATAACTCCCTAGCAGTTAGAATTATTAGCGTTGTCCATACGCTATATGCCGAAGAGGCGTGAAACTTGTAACCGACTATGTACTCACGACGGTTGGCTAGTATAAAAGGCCAGCAGTCACTATCAATGAATACAGATGATTCACTTCTATTCCTTTCGCTCTTCTCACGTTATCACGCACTATGCTCTGAACAGCAAATAGGCAGAGGAGAAGTAGAAGAAGAAAGGTGAGAAAATGGCAACTTTGCCGCAACTTGCTTTCGCCTTCGCTCGATTTGTGGCCAGGGAGCAACGTCGCCGCCGTTTTCCTCGTCGGGTATTCGCCCTTCTTGCCGCTCCCTCCGGCCATCGCCATCAGCGTCGCCTGGACCGGCTCCGCCGCCGCGGAAACCACTGGGTACCCCAGCGCCCCCAACGCCGCCATGGCCATGACGGCGGCAACTACGGCCCTAGCCGTGGCCTCCGCCGCCGCCTCCATGGCAACCGCCTCAACGGTAACCGCTGGGCGCCCCGGCGTCACAACCGCAACCGCTCCTTTGGAGCACCAGCACCAAGCACCAGGGCCACTATGCCTCGGGAACAGGCCCCGGTCATGCCTAGGAATGTTGTTGCCGCGCCGGAAATTGGTGCCGAAGAGGTTGCTGCAGTGCCGGCCGCCGTCGCCACTCTGAACGAGAACGAGGCCTCTGCCTCCAATGTCTCAGCGGACGCCGACGACCTGATGCCGCCTCCGCCGGCATTCACCGTTCCGCCCATGGAATGGCTACTCGGCGAATCAAGCGCTGCTTGGCTCATCGACGGCCCTGAACGCAACTTCAGCGACGATGACCTCGCCGCACCATCTTCGCCTCCGCTGATGTACTACTACCTCCGCCATGGCTTCGGACCGTGTCTCCCGTCCCCAACACCATCCAACGAGGACACGCAGTACTTCGCTCCGCCGGGCTATGACCCCGTGCCGGAGTTTTCCTCGCCGCCCGACATGGTCCAGCTGAAGTCACAGATGGAAGAGGTCGAGGCCACGGCTCCTGGGCTGGCCGCCCCGATGCTTCCCGATCTCAACCTCCCACTGGAGGCAGCCGAGGAAGTGGAGAACGAGGAAGCCAAGCCGGAGCCAGCCCTGCCGACGCCCTCGCCAGAAGCGCGCGTCATCCTCCGCCGATTCGCCGCAGCCATGGCGGCCCGTCCGACCGGCATCCGCGCTGGGACGTGGTCCCCAGAAATCCTCGGCCTCACCAACCGCATGGGAGAGCTCTGCCTCGAAGACTCTTCCGCGGGGACGAGCAGGCGCTGAAGTCGCCGGCCATGGCGTCGGTGTGCTGTAGGGACATGGTCTCGGGTGTATCGGATGAGGACGAGTTGGATTTGTGGTCATGCGTATCACATCCACTACTCCGCGTTCCCCTTTGACCTGCCCAAGCGATGCACACAAGCCATGGGCCCAAAGGCCTAACAGGCCACGTGCAAGATTAGTACTGTATTACATTAAGCTAATTTAGTATATAGGCGTTGTTGCAGACTATATTTTCTGCAGATCTGCCACTTTTAGCAATATTAAATGTATTGTAAATCAGTATGTACGAATGTCAGTTTGTCATTTAGTCAGCTTGACCATCTATTGTATTGTATATATATATTGTAGACCTTATGTCTATTCAAATATGAAATATGACATGTTATATATTTGCCTTTAGCATATTATGACATGTTATTTGGTACAACAATTTTTGCAACTGAAATTTTATTTCTTGCAAATTTTCTCATTAAAAAAAAATGATGAGATAAAAATGTGACTATCTCGAATCATATTTGCGAAACACAAGGTGATGGCATCTACTGTATAAATACAGATTATCTATCACTGTGAGATATATTTATTTGTTATTATGATAAATAATATCTCCAAAGTGCTCTTCCAAATATAGTGATGTCAAAGTATAACACAGGGTATTAGGAAAATACATCTACTGACATACGTCAGATTATGTTTTTTAATACTGAGAGATGTATTCCATGAAATGGAAATTATCTACAATGTGTTAACTTGAAATTCGAAGATCTACACATATGAAAACATCGGCCAAAAAGCTTAATTTGTTCCTCTAGAACAAACTTGTTGTTTACCAAAATAAATTTTACTATCAAGTAAAATTAATCAAATGCATGATCATACATGCAGGAAAAATGGCTGGCATCAATAAGAAAGAATTCGAAGAACTACAAGTCGATGGAAGTAACTATCTATCATGGGCCATGGATATGAAAATAAATTTGACTGGCCGTAACCTTGGACCTTGCATTGTCACACCCCCTGAAAATGCTCCAGAAATACCACAAGTGATAAAGTATGCAGCATTACATTTCATAAGGCACCACCTCCATCCCGATCTAAAAACTGAATATATGATGGAGGAGGACCCATTAGGCTTATGGAACTCCCTCAAGGAGAGATATGACCAACAAAGAGCAGTAATGTTGCCGGAAGCCCAGAGAGAATGGTCTCTCATAAGGTTCCAGGACTTTAAGTCCGTGGCTGCATATAATTCTGCTGTGCATAAGATCAACTCCAAACTGAGATTTTGCAATCAGCAGGTTTCAGATGAGGACTTAATAGATAAAACCTTATGCACTTTCCACCCATCAATGAGGATATTGCAACAGCAATATCGTCAACAGAAATATACTAAGTATTCTGAGCTTATATATACACTACTTCAGGCCGAGAAGCATGATGAGCTTCTCATGAAAAATCATAATGCTCGCCCAACGGGCGCAATGCCAATCCCTGAAGCACATGCTAATGCTCATTTTACTAAGAAATTTGGAAACCGTAAAAGGAACTTCCGAAATTTCAAAGAAAAGTGGAAAAACAACAATGGTCAAAAGACCAACGGTCGATCAATGGGGAAAAGTCATTTCAAGAAAAATTACCGTAATGACAGTTCTCAAACTTGTCAAAGGTGTGGATGTGCGAATCATCGTACTAACAAATGTCGTATTCCCAAGCACCTCGTGGATCTATACATGAAGTACGGAGGAAAAGGGAAACAAGTCCATGGAAACAAAGCTGAAGCTCACTTCAACGCAATAGAAGACAACTCTCAAGTTGGTCCATCTCAAAGTTCTATTGAAGAATTCAAGCCAAAAGACGATATCATCCTCGATGAAAACATGCTTGTGGATTATACCCAAGATGTTTTTGGAGACCTCAATTAATCTCCTAAACAATTGATGTCATTTAGCTATTTAAATACTATAAAATGTTATATTGTATAACAATTAGTAGAATAAAGTCTATCAGACTATATATATAGTATTATGTGAATCAGACATAATATTGTAATGTATTTATATTGGAAGTTTGTAATATAAATACCATGTATGTAATTTGATGAATATATGAATAAAATAAGATTTATTCTAAAATATTCTATTTCTATTTATAGAAATTTCACGGGAAACAATCCGATGGAAGAAGAATTATGTTTAGTGGATAGTGCTACCACTAATACAATTTTAAGGGAAACAAAATACTTCCAAACTCTTACAAAGAGAAAGGAAGATGTTATGACCATAACTGGTAGTAACAAAGCAATTATTGGTTCAGGAAGAGCCACTTTCACACTTCCTATGGGTACTACTATTGTAATTCAGAATGCACTCTTGTATCCTGAATCTACTCGTACCCTTATAAGTTTCAAAGATATCCGATCTAATGATTTCCATCTAAAAACGGTTAAGATGGATAACAAAGAATTTTTGCTTTTAACAAAAAGCAACGGATATGATGAAGAAACTCTTGAAAAATTCCCTTCATTCTCATCCGGATTATACTTTACATACATCAAACCCGTACCTTATGTTGCGTATAAAATAATTTTTCAAAATCTTGATAAATTCAAGACTTGGCATGATCGCCTTGGTCATCCTGGAATAGGTATGATGAGAAAAAATTATAGACAATTCTGTTGGTCACAATTTACCGATAAAAGGTTTCCCTAAATCATCAGATTTTGTATGCACTGCATGTGCTACCGGGAAACTAATTATTAAGCCATCCTACCTCAAAGTGAAAAACGAATCACTTAATTTTCTTGAAAGAATTCAAGGAGATATATGTGGTCCAATACAACCTCTATCTGGACCATTTAGGTACTTCATGGTACTAATTGATGCATCCACTAGATGGTCACATGTGTGTTTATTATCCACACGCAACCATGCCTTTGTCAAATTAATTGCTCAAATTATCAAATTACGAGCAAATCATCCCGAACACGGGATAAAAACAATAAGAATGGACAATGCTGCTGAATTTAGTTCACGCGCATTTAATGATTATTGTATGGCTTTAGGCATCCATCTAGAACATTCGGTACCATATGTTCATACTCAAAATGGATTGGCTGAATCTTTAATCAAAAGAGTAAAATTAATTGCTAGACCATTATTACAGAATTGCAATTTACCAACCTCTTGTTGGGGACATGCGGTTTTACACGCCGCAGATCTGATTCAAGTCAGACCAACTGCATATCATGAAACTTCCCCATTTCAAATAGTACGTGGCAATCAGCCAAATATTTCCCACCTGCGAAAATTCGGTTGCGCTGTATACGTACCGATATCACCACCGCAGCGTACCTCAATGGGCCCCCATAGAAAACTAGCAATCTATGTGGGATATAAATCTCCGTCAATTATAAAATATTTAGAACCCCTTACAGGGGACCTGTTTACAGCCCGGTACGCTGATTCTATTTTTGATGAGGACCATTTCCCGGCATTAGGGGGAGAAACAAACCACAAAGAATGCCAGGAAATAGATTGGAATGTTACAGGCATCCAGTCCTTAGACCCACGTACTAGAGAATCTGAATCTGAAGTTCAGAGAATAATAGATTTGCAAAACATTGCAAACAACCTGCCAGACGCATTTACTGATCACAAAGGTGTCACTAAATCTCATATCCCTGCAGTTAATGCACCAGAACGAGTAGAGGTACCAAATAAAACTACTCAACTCCCAATTGCAAATAAAAGAGGGAGAAATCTGGTCACAAGGGAAAAGGCTTCTCCAAAGCCACCGCGGAAACAAAGAAAATCAAAATCTATGTCAGTAAATGCAAATCAACCTGAAGTTGGTAGACACCAAACTGATGCTCAACATCAAGAGCCCAGCATAAATATGCGCACAAATACTAATGTTGGGACATCGAAACACTCAGATCCCGTTGATATGGGAAATCAAGGGGTATCTGAAGGAATCAAAGAAATATCCACAAACTATATTGATTCGGGAGAATCATACAATAGAAAGACTACTCTTGTCGACACATATTTCTCCTCGAAAATTGCTAAAACCCTTCAACTGGATCCAGAGCCAAAATCTATGAAAGAGTGCCTGAAGCGCTCGGATTGGCCTAAATGGAAGGAGGCAATTGAGGCAGAACTGCTCTCGCTTAACAAAAGAGAGGTATTCTCTAAAGTAATACCTACTCCTCATAAAGTCTTCCCTGTGGGAGCTAAATGGGTTTTTGTTCGAAAAAGGAACGAAAACAATGAGGTGGTGAGATACAAAGCGAGACTAGTAGCACAAGGGTTTACGCAGAGACCCGGTATCGACTACGACGATACATATTCTCCTGTGATGAGTGGAATTACGTTTCGATATCTAATATCTTTGGCAGTACAAATGAACTTATCAATGCAGTTAATGGATGTAGTGACTGCATACTTATATGGGTCACTAGATGCGGATATTTATATGAAAGTTCCTGAAGGACTTAAAATTCCGAATCCAAACATAAATCGCAACATGTATTGTGTAAAATTACAAAAGTCACTATATGGCTTAAAGCAGTCGGGTAAAATGTGGTATAACCGACTTAGTGAGTTCCTTCTCCACAAAGGATACTCAAATAATGATGATTGCCCATGCGTTTTTATCAAGAAATCTCTAAAGGGATTTTGTATCATCTCTGTATATGTTGATGACCTCAACATCATTGGTAACGCAGCAGACATAACTGTCGCACGCAATCATTTAATGACGGAGTTTGAGATGAAAGATTTGGGAAAAACCAAATTCTGCTTAGGTTTACAACTTGAGCACCTTCCCTCAGGAATACTCGTTTATCAGCCCGCTTATATCCAGAAAGTTTTGGAAAAATTCAATATGGATAAATCATATCCATCCAAGACACCAATGGTCGTTCGATCCCTTGATATGGAAAAGGATCCCTTTAGACCTAGGGATAATGACGAAGAAATATTGGGACCTGAGTTCCCATACCTTAGTGCCATAGGAGCACTAATGTACCTAGCAAATTGTACTAGACCAGATATTGCCTTTGCAGTAAATTTGTTGGCTAGACATAGTGCAGCTCCAACAAAACGCCACTGGGCAGGAGTAAAGAATATCTTCAGATATTTAAATGGTACTAAAGACCTTGGTTTATTCTATAAGAAAAATCAAGAAATGACCCTGATTGGTTATACAGACGCTGGCTATCTTTCTGATCCCCATAATGCCAGGTCACAAACAGGTTTTGTGTTTTTATATGGTGGAGCTGCTATCTCATGGAAGTCAACGAAACAGACTTTAGTAGCAACATCCACTAATCACTCTGAAATAATTGCATTATATGAAGCTTCACGAGAATGTGTATGGCTTCGCAGAGTGATCAACCATATTCAAACTTCATGCGGTATTGGTTCATTATAATCACCAACTATTATCTATGAAGATAATGCTGCATGTATTACTCAAATGCATATGGGATATGTTAAAAGTAACATCACAAAACATATTGCTCCAAAACTGTTTTTTCCTCATGAATTACAGAAAAATGGAGAAATTGATATTTTGCAAACAAAATCATGTGACAATCTTGCAGATTTGTTTACTAAGTCTCTACCAACAGCTGCATTTCAAAAATGTATTCATGGCATTGGTATGAGACGACTACGGAATTTGCAAAGTTCAGGGGGAGAAAATTCCTCGATCTGAACTTGTTAATTATCATCTGATAATAATATATTGTACCCTTTCCATATGAGTTTTCCGATTTTGGTTTCTCATATGGGTACTATGGAGACAATTACTATACCTACGGTATATCAAATTCCTATGCTTTTATCCTTATATTTTCTAACAGGATTTTGGAGGATATCAACTATACAAAATCAAGAAATACTCAAGTATTCAAGAATGAGGATTATCAAGATCACGCAAAGATTTTCCCGACACTCAAATATATATGAAGTTTCAAGACAATGAAGTATAGATAGACAGCGATGTCCAAGGGGGAGTGTTAGGAAATATTAGCATTTCCTTAGGCTAATATGGCAGTTAGGATTTCCCTAGCATAACTCCCTAGCAGTTAGAATTATTAGCGTTGTCCATACGCTATATGCCGAAGAGGCGTGAAACTTGTAACCGACTATGTACTCACGACGGTTGGCTAGTATAAAAGGCCAGCAGTCACTATCAATGAATACAGATGATTCACTTCTATTCCTTTCGCTCTTCTCAGGGCCAACCCTTGGTGGTATCACTGGGCGCTGCTTGCCTAGTTCACCTCCGCTTCATGATGGTTTTCGCATAATCGCACGCATGCGTACCACTCTACTTGACAGCCTTAACAGTCTTGTAGGAACTAGAGTAGAGTCCGTTCTACTACACGTCCGTAGTGGCAGCAGATAGCAGCGGTACTACTCTACTCTCCGCGTGTGAGTTGTTCCCGCGATAGTCATTGGTTAGCCGCTGCGCAACTCATCGTACATCGTACGTCCTGATAACCGGCTATATATCCAGATCCTGTACTACCGGCGGCATTTCATCTCCCCAGTGAAAAAAAATACGTCGTACCTCTGTATGCACAGTTTTCAGGATTCAGGAAGGTTGTACCCTGTCAGTTATCACACCATCCATTATGTGTCTGACAGTTTGTACCAGCTAGAGAACCGAATGGAAATCGACAAACAGATCGAACAGCTAGCTGGCGTGTTGTAATGGATATACTATACTATACCCCGGTACAGTGCATCGTGGACGATGGAGGTACGGGATATCGCCGTGTCATTGTTGAATGCGGATTTACCATTTCCCTGTTGGTCCTGTACTGCAGTCTGCAGATCGACGAACGTTTTGCTAGCTTGCTTGTACGTGCACGGCATTGAAGGATCGCTTTGAATTGAATAGAACCCGATCAATCGAGCAGTGGTTTAACGTGGTAACTAACTGCAGGAAGGCTGGTTGGTGCACCGGCGGCAAACACTTTTTTCACCGCCATCAGGTTGACACCACCATCCATTGCGCGCTGATTAATTCAAAGGAGATTTGATGACGCATGGACAACGATCGGGCCACTGCAAATTAACTTGAGTAACTGCCAAGTGTAATGCATATGCATCCATCCACGCTGTCAAGCAAGCGACGGAAGCAGCTACCCTGCAGCTGGCAGTTGACACAACCCAGGAGAAGCTTAATTAGAACGACAGCATATTGCCTCCTCTAGAGCTAACACAGGAGAAGCTAGCGCGCTTTGGTCGCCACACGTGCACCGGCTGGGACGTGTAAGCCAAGCCATGGCCACAAAGGAAGCTCTACACTAGCCGGGTTTATTATCGTGGACACGTAAAGTAGTCAAGTCTCACAAAGTCCTTCTAATTAATCTCGCCATTATCGATCCAACGAACTAGCATCGATCGATCAAAAGGCAGATATATATACCTGAAGACGACGACGACGACGACTTTGCAGGGTGGTTGACGCGTATGCCAACGCCTATCTCGCTCGCTCCATCATTGCGTCATCGTGCATGCATGTTTCACACGTACGCAATTAGTATATGATATGATTACACACATGTTAAGTGAGAAACCGACCGTCCCTGCGTGCATGTCTAACCATGATTAGTTCGTCCAGCTAAACTAGATTATCTCCTCGAGTGGGAGTGGGCTACTAATTGCCAGCTTTGCCTACTTATACAAGGTCGGTTATTTATTTGGATTAGCCAATCGATCGATCCATCCGTGGTATGGTATGGCCGTGGATTGGGAAGACGCCACCGTCATCGTGCGTGCAAGCTACATCTATGCTCTCAGAATACCCGAACCATGCCAAATTATGTGTACATATCGTGTTCTTGTACTGTAGTTTAGCCGGGTTACCGGGCGCTAATCAGGTGCACTCAAGCGAAACGTGCAATCAAGGCCCACCATACTTCATGGATGGATTGTATAGCCAGTGTGATAATTATGCACTTAGCTGTGGATCTTTTTTTACGTATGCTCTCCCACTCGATATATGAAAAAGAGTTTCTCGTTATTAGTGTGTGTGGAGAAAACCGGATGAAACCCACATACCAACGGACGAGACTTGCCTGTGCCCCGAGCGTGCAACCATGCGTGCGGGCTGGACGCGTGGAACCGATCTAGCGGCTCCGCCTCCCGCTCCCCAGCTGTGCCTTTTTCCTTTAGAAAAAAAAAAGAATACCCAGCTCGGTAGCTCCATACGAATCAATGAGTAGCCTTATCTGCTCCTGTCCGAACACGGAGCTGGAAGAGCAAGGAAAGGCGGAGGGAAAAAATCGCAGCCATGTTCATCTTTCTCTTGCGCCAGATCGCCGCTCCCACCACCTTCTGGGCACCTTCTTCTCTCGCCGGACGGCAAGCTGGTCACTGGCCGAGCAGGCCAAGCCGGACGTATAGGCTGCGGATCCTGGGAGGACGCAGCTGCCTCTACCGGCTCGAGCGCGGCGGCAGCCGGCGGATCCCCACGGCGCAACCACTTCGAGCAGCTTGAGCGCGGCACCTTGTTGCTGGAGGCGGCAGGCCATGAGGCTACAGGCGCACGTGGGAGCAGCTTCGCTCACGGACTGGACTCTGGAGTTCGTCACACACTTTACCAGGACTAATGATCCCAGCGTCTGTACTGTTCCTTTTGTTGTTATCCACGTACATTAATAGGTAACTAGCAACAGGAATTGATCGAGGTGTTTGGCTTGCTGCTTGATTGCATCTTGTACATACGCATATTTTCCGGATTCTACCGATTCAGATATTATGTGTGGTTTCTGAACTATTATAAGCTAGTATACATACAACCATGAAACCGAATAAGTTTGCTTCTATGGAATTTTCTTTACCTAACTTGTGTGAACACATGTTATTATTGCAAACGTGTGATTCTCATATTAAAGAATTTCATAAAATGGATGCAAAATAAACTCATGGACAGAATATGTAACCTGGCAACTTAGAAGGGTAAGCTCTATTTTTTTTTTGTATTATGTTGGCTTGTGTTGATGGAGAAAGGCATAGTTTTGTCCTGTCAAACCAATGCCAATAGTCCCTTGCAGTGAGGGATTCAAAGGAGGGTTTTGTCCTGTCGCAGGGCTAGAGGTCCCAATGCCAATATTCCATCTCATTAAGGGATTAGGAGCATAGTTGTGTCCTGTCACCGTGCTTGAGGTGCCAATGCCAATGTTTCCTTGAAGTGAAGTACTCAGAGCATAGTTGTGTCCGGTCAAAGCGCTTGATGTCCCAATGCCAATGTTTCCTTGAAGTGAAGTATTCAGAGCATAGTTGTGTCCTGTCAAAGCGCTCGAGGTCCCAATGCCAATTTTTCCTTGTAGTGAGGGACTCATAGCATAGTTCTGTTGTGGTAAATAGGTGAGCATCTGATATATTGGATGACCCTGCGCACAAAAGTCCAGAGTTTAAAATCATCAAAAGTTTTAGAATTGAAGAACTTGAAACCAGGGATTGCTTATACCGCTAGTGTATTATATGGCTGAAATCCCGCTAGCAGTTCTTGGGGATGTAGTGGCATTGGATTGGTATTACCAATTGATGGCGGCATTGTAGCATTTAGCATGGTGTTGTAGTGTGGTTGATATGCATCCATTAGAGTTGTGACGAATTCCAAATGATCATATAAGATAAGATAACGAAATATTAGTAAAATTAAAGATTTTACAGGAAATAAACTTCAAATGCTTATACCGTAGTGTCGTGGAGTACTTGGGCGGTATCACCCGTGCCTTGGGGTTGTACTTGTGCGGTATCACTCGTCTTCTTTTTCTTCTTTGTAGTAGCTTTCTCAAAGCCACCAACTGGTCTTCTTGATCCTTTGGTAGTCTTCTCCTTGACTTTGATACTTTTGGTTTGGCAAGTCCCTGATTATGTTTCGAAACTCTACTAGAATCGGCGTTTAGTCCTGCCATGGTAATGCTAAATGTAAGTTCTAATTTGGAAATCGTCTCGTTAATTATAAGTAGAAGATATACCTTCTCCTTCTGTAGTACGTGAGTTAACCAATTTTGGATCAGCTCTAATTTTCAAACATTTCTCGACATCTTGTGCTAATTGCTCTGCACAGTTAACATCCTTATCATATGATTCATCAGATACAGCGGCACGAGAAGCAATTTTCATAAATATGTTGCATAAATCCCTGCAGTGATTAGACATTCTTTCTTTTGGATCCACATGTTGGTTGCGTTTGCTAGTAATATCCAAAGCTTTTGCATCAATTGTCCACCTTTTCAAGATATATTCTTTAGGGATATGCTTGATATTGTTGATATCAAGTACCTTTAAGCAATGAGAGCAAAGAATTCCAGCAAATTTGAACATCTTGCAACTGCAGCTGACCTTTTCTTCTTTTGGAATAAATCTAACGACATGGTCACGTTTTGTGCCATGAAATTTTACTATGTACACCTTCCCCTCCTCTTCACTTTCATCACGAAGGAATGTATCATTGCTAAGGGTCCGAAGCACTTGCTCCCGAAACATCTTGAATATTGCTGGAGTATATGTGGTTACAGCTTGTTGTAACATACAACTAGCTCTTGCCTTTAGCTTGGAAATAGTCTGTGTTGCTTTGAAGTCACACCTCACCTCTTCAAATCTTTTATCTGCAACTAGCCGCTCAAAATGATGCAAAAAAGTAACCATGTCATATTTAACACTGATGTATCCCTTCAATTCAGTGTTCATGCTTTCACTTCTTTGGGTAGTGCTCATGTGGGCAGAGAAAGTATTTCTGCCATACACTAGTGCCCGATGATGCCTTTTCTCAAACCACCTTTGAAGCCAGTCATTCTCACGTAATCAATACTTGTGAAGCATTCCATCCCATGCACTTCAAAATTCATCCTCCTCCTCTATATCATAGATACAATGCTGAAAATCAACATTGAACTTCTTATATTCTTTAAAAACTCCACCAAGGTGCTTGCAAGCATTTTGATTCATATGCCACACGCATAGTCTGTGAATAGAATAAGGTAGGACTATACTGATTGCCTTCGCCATAGCTGCATCTTCATCAGTAAGAATTGTCTGTGGATGTTTTCCTGACATAACTTTGAAAAAAGTTCTAAAAAGCCAACCAAAACTTTCAGCCGTTTCGTCATATAGAAGTGCAGCACCAAATACAACAGTTTTCTTGTGATTATTTACCCCAACAATCAAACCAAATGGGTGTCCATCATCTAATTTCCTGTATGTGGTGTCAAAGCATATGACATCACCAAGCATTGCATAGTCCGAGACCATTTTAGAGTCAGCCCAAAAGATATTAGTTATCAAATCATCCTCATCTACTTGAATTGAATAGAAGAAATTGACATCTTCTGATACCTTCTGCTCCATCTATTCTAACACACCTCCTGTGTCACCTTCCTTTGCTTTTATTATTCGCTTCGAGTATAATCGATTTTTCATATCTTCACGTGTACAACCAAGGTTTTCAATACCACCTGCTTGTTTGGCCATCAAATCAATTGTTGCTTTATCAGAAATACCTACAGACTTTGCAATCTCTGCATTCGCTATTTGCGCTTCTGTTACTTTTCTTTAGGATCTCAAAAAGTGTGCCATGGTTCCAGGAGCAAGAATATGGTTGTGTGACGCCTCAAATTCATACACATCATAAATTTCGTTTCTAAGGCTTTTCTTCATGCGGGCGGTACATCCACATCGTGTTTCGGGCCTGCTATAGCTGAATGTATCCTCTCTTTTATCATCCCCGGGATAGCCTATTAAGTTGCATTAATTTTCTTAGTACATGACAAATTGTTTGCAACCATGACAAAATACATATATCCCATACCTTGACGAGAGCATGTAAAAGTCCGCTGCTGCATTGTAGAAGAATTTTTTCACTTTATGGCCACTGCTTCTTCTAATGCTAAAACCGATAGTTTCAGCATACTTGTTATAAAAGGAATAAGCCTCATCTTCTGATAATAATTGCATGCCAAGTTTTGGGACCCTTCCATTAGTGGGATCTGCTTCACTTTCTTGGACATCCTGTATCAGTTAGTATTCAATTTATTCAATACATATTTGTGTCTATGCAAACGATCTCCTGGTTGTTGGTCTCGCCGGCACCGGATTACATGTCCACGGTCATGATGTATTATCAAATAATTGGAGGATGTAGTTTATTCCATAAACAATTCTATATGTATTCTTTTTCTTCAATATTTAATACTTGTTTGCTAATTAAGTTAAGTCTATACAGCATGACATGAAGACGGAACCAATCAGAGGACCAGGTTATGTGAACTGAATTTTTGGGTTGCAGTATGAAAAAGCAACCAGGACAATACAATCGGTTCAAGAATACGGAAGTCAGTTATTTGAGATTTTGGATCGCCATCTGGACAGGAGAATTACCTGTGATCCACCATGACTAGTACTTGAAGAAGCCATCGGGGATGGGAGGCGATGCTCAGTTGGAGAGGAGAAATCACCAGTGCTTTGGCCTGGTTGAGCAGTGTTGTGTTTGGGGTCGATAGATCACTTCAACCTCCTCTTTTTCTCTTTCGTTAGCTTCAACCTCCTCTTTTTCTCTTTCCATTAGCGATAAGTGAGATTTGGCGCGCAACTTGTAATTCTGTATGTGTTCCCGTACGAGCAGATTTTGTTCCGTATCAATCGTGTATGCGGGTATTACGGAAGGAAACGTGAAACCGGATGGCGGACTGGACGGTATATCTGTTTGGTTGTTTTTTTAAGAAAAAAAAAGCAGCGAAGCGGTACAGCAAACACAGCCCTCCGATGGGTTTCATTCGTGTAGTCGCACCGATGGTCGCACGTTCAGGCCGCAATTACTAATAACCCCCAATTTACGAAAATACCTTTGGAAGCTAAAACTATACCATTAAACATAAATGTCTTTATGTGGTTCTTAAGCAACAGAAGGTTTCATTCGCAAAAAAATAAAAGCAACATAAGGTTTTACTTTAAAAAGATAATCTTGCAAAAAGGCGTTGGATAGGTCATACAAAAAGATGATTTTTTTTTTCGGATTTACCGGAATCCATTGATCATCTTTTTGGTCACAGTCACTTTGCGAAAAAGGTTTGGAGAGTTGTTCATTTTATTTTTAATGTTTCTCCTCTTGCTAATATTACTAATACGTTTGGTAATTGGCTAAGTGGAATTGATAAGAAAGTAAAAACTCGTATTCGGGTGTGAGTTTGTGCCTTGCATTGGACAATTTGAAATTGCCCAAACATTATTGTTTGTAAGTACAACGGGAAACAAGTCGTCGATAACCAACTATTTTCATGCTAATAGATTGTCTATATTCCTACCGACGGATTCTGGGTTTTTACTTTACTCACCCTCATGCGTAATCAAATACTCTACGTGGTGACGTTGCTCTCTAACAGACGGCTCACTAGTCATCGCTTACATGCCCTTATAACAGTCAATAGTCCATCTGATCTTGCTCAGGATCCGGTATGGTTTTAAGACTTTTTGAGGAGGAAAGAACCTAGGTACTTCCATACGGGAGCACCCGATGTCGGTTTCGCGGAGGAAGGGTGGTTGATACGTACCTAGGTTAAGTAGGTACAACATACGCGTACAAAAAAAAGGGTACTGAGTCGTCCGCATGTAAAAATGAGAAGAGAGAAAGAAAGAAACAGAAGAAAAGAGCATTGTCAACCACCGCACGGCATGATTTGGTCGGGCGATTTGTTCTTCTGCGGTCTGATTGTCTGAACCCCTTCTTAACAGTGCCGCCATCTTGGAGCTTGTTCTGTACTAGTTCTAGGTAGGTAGGTAGACTAAGAGGAGGCATCGAGACGGTGACACACTTGGCCATGCATATATGTACGTACTTGTTTTCTTTTGGTAGGTCGTATGCTGTAGACTTTTCTGCCTGGAAGCGGTCGATCCAGGTGGTACTTCACGACGGTGCTGGGCGCGATGAGCCATCTCCACATCCACAGGTGGGTACACACATACCTAGTTGCATTTACAAATATGAAACATGAAACATATATCGCGGAGACAAAAGAAAATCGGTGGCATGGGTGTACGTTTATCAAATCGAGCTAGCTCCACCACATGCTACTTGAAAGCCACAACGCTACAATTAAAATAGACTCCAGAAGAGCCCACATTAATTTGTTTCTCAAGTTCCTATCCTTGCCTCGCGAATCTGTTAGGTTTTTCCTACAGAATCATTGTGTCAAAAAATCTCGATTAATCATATATTAGAGTGAGTTGACCGTGCATGATGAACTAATTTTGTATTGTATATATAGTACGCTGAGGTTTCACTTTCCTGTCTACAGCTAGCCTGCTTGATCGGATCCCCATGGGTGCCATTTTATATATTTTCCATTTTCCAGCTGGGAATCAGTAGGATATATATGGAACAAATTATTGAGGGACAATGTATACATCTCCGAGATTGGTATGTACAGTACAAACTACACCCTCGGTTCAACAATACTGGACTTTCATTTGTCCAAATATGAATGTGTCAAACTTTTATTTGAACAAAAAGAGTAATGTCGTGCGTGTGTGCAGCGCACCTGCGGGTACTAGCGATGGATCAGGGCGGGGAAACGGAGCGGCTGCGTGGCGTCTGACAGAAGGGGTTTTGAGAGGGATCGGGCCATCGGTGTGTCGGGAAGGACGGGAACCCGGCAGACACACCGAAGCATGCAGGGCCTGGCTTCCACTGCTAGGTGGGACCTGCCACGTAGGACGATGGAGCTGGTTTTCTTGCTTGCATCCTTTGGATGACGATCGATGCTCGGATAATTGGGATTCGTAGGCAGCATGCATCCATGGTACCACTCTAGCTAGCACCAGTGTAGAGCTTCTACTTGGTAGTACTCCATGGTGAGCTCTTAGGGAGATGGTCATTGGTTACCCGATGACATGATGGTACAAGGGTTAACATGTCAGCAAAATATCCGTTATTTTCTAGAGAGCTCACAGATAAAGAACTAAAAAATTAAGCGTGCTAGGATAAGAATAGTCCGAGGATGGATGACCGATCAGGAAGTGTTATTAGAAGCGAGCGATTTAAATCATTAGATAAAATATAAATATTTCTATAGTGTGATTAACTGGATAAACAATTTAAATAAAAATATGAAAAAAATTAATCTTTTTTGGCCTATCTATACTCCGACGGCCAGACGAGTTTTCTACGCCGACGGCACCTAGGTTCCGCCAACAGGGCAAAACGTTGACGGGCCCCGTCAGCCTACCACTACGTACGCCAGTGACATTCCTACTTTCTCCGACGGCAAGGGGGGGCCGTCAGCGCTTCGTGTATTTCCGATAGTGCGAATATGATACACGAAACATATTCCGCGGATATAGAAAAAAAGAACCGTTGGGGTAGCAATTTGTTCTACGAAGACATAGGGTGTACGTTTATCAAATTGAGCTAGCTCCACACATGCTACTTGAAAGCCACAACGGTACAATTAAAATAGACTCCAGAAGAGCCCACATTATTTTGTTTCTCAAGTTCCTATCCTTGCCTCGCGAATCATTGTGTCTACAAATCTCGATTAATCATGTATTAGAGTGAGTTGACCGTGATGAACTAATTTTCTATTGTATAGTACGCTGAGGTTTCACTTTCCTTTCTACAGCTGCTTGATCGGATCCCCATCGGTAGCATTTTGTATATTTTTCCATTTTCCAGCTGGGAATAAGTAGGATATATGTGCAACAAATTATTGAGGGCCAACGTATACATAATACATCTCTGTGATTGGTATGTATAGTACAGACTACTTCCTCCGTTCAACGATAGTTGAACTATATTTGTCCAAATATGAATGTATTAGGTTTTTTGTTTTGGAACGGAGGTAGTAATATTGTGCGTGTGTGAAGTGCACCTACGGGTACTAGCGATGGTCGGGGCGTCTGTCAGGGGAAACAGAGCGGCTACGTTACGTTACGTCAGATGTGGCTAGCTTTCAAAGGGATTGGGCCACCGGTGTGGCGGGTAGGACGGGATTCCGGGAGGTACACCGTAGCAGCAAGGCCAGGTAGGACCTGCCACGTAGGACGATGGAGCTGTTTTTTTTTTTTGCTTGCTTGCTTTTATTTAGAAATGGGAGTCATGACCCAGCGTATGCATCAAAATGATGCACACGGGCTGGTTTTTATTAAAAGAAATGAATGTCAAAAGTTCTAGCTAGGTCGCATGGTGTGGTTGAGCCTTTGGATGACGACGATGGTCGGATAAGCGAGACGCGTAGGCGCAGCATGGTACCACTGTATTCTAGCAATTCTAGAGTTCCTACTCAGGCATCGTACATGACATCGCTAGCACGCTTCATATTTCCAGTAACAAGGGCCGTTGCTTGTTTGGTCGTTAGAGCAGAGGGCGCTCATCCCTTGCTCGGTCCCTGAAAGTGAGATAACATAGGCTTGTGATATCTGCTCTGTCTATCAACAAGCCCTGGTTCAATCCCTGAACGGTACGAGCTGAGCGAAGGCGTCCTCCTCTCGCCGGCGGGCCTCTCCGTGTTCTTCTAAAGGGATGACGATCGATGAATTGATATTTTGATACCATCGATCTGTACGGCCATAATTCCAAGTTGGGACGATGTTGCTCGTCACCCGGGCAGGCATAATGTGCACCCGATATATCATCGCGCGATGAGTTGCAAGTTTCAGCCAGCGCGTCTAGCTAGTACGTACGTGCAGGGCATTAACGAAGCGCTTTGCACGTCTAGCTGGTCGTTGAGCTTTGGTGGTCTTGCTTTCCTTTTCAGTTTGGTGCGAAGCAGCAACTCTTTTCACCGCCGTCAGGATAATAACACTATAAATGGAAGAAAAAAAAGGATCTAGCGTTTATTAAGTGATCGTACGCATGCTAGCAGCTCCAACACAACCGACAAAGGGACTGCCAATTAATCTGACACGTACTACCATGGATGCATTCTGTCAAGTGGGAGAGCAGGCCAGCTAGCTAGGACCTATCACTCGACCGATCGAGTGGACTACGTACGGATCATGCATGGAGCTATTGCTAGGATTATTATCGCGTGCTTGCCTGGATTACATAGCTTCGGTTCTCGATCTTCCTATGTTCCGCTGTTCCTATGTTGTCACAATCAGCAAGCTGAGTTGTTTAGTCCTTGTTTATATAGCTGAGTATGTTATATATATTCTTTGGCTGCCAAGCATATATAGCATAAGGTGTATTTTTTTGGAACGCATACTATCGCCTATTCTTATGACGTACGTATATACGTCTTATCCGTACGAGCATTTTTTTAAACACTGAGCTAGCATATGCTATTATATGCGCTTCATTCACTACAGAAACTAAAATGCCGTCGGCACAGACTGTGCCGATGGCTGCTGTCGGCATATGGTCGTCGGCGTAAGGCCGGCCAAATTGCCGTCGGCGTACTAAAAGCCGTCGACATAGGGATCTACCGACGCAAAGCCGTCGGCATAATATTTTCAAAATATTTGAAAAAGAAATTCCAAAAATAATTCGAATTTTTTGAAAAAAATTGAACTTTTTTTAAATTCTATTCCGCAATTTTGCACTTAGCCACATATTTAATCTTTAATTATACAATTAATCTGGTCAACATACTAAATTTAGTCAAACTTTTGGTTCGGTCACCCATCCTGAAATTCCTCTAGCCACGCTTAACCTTTGAGTTTTTTCCAAACTAGATTCCAAATGAGATGTTAGAATTTACTGATATTACTATCATATCAATCCTATAATCTGTGGGGAATGATGTTAAACTTTTCTATTGTTTAAATTTAAAAAATATTTGAATAAATAACAATGATTGTATAATGATCCTTATTGAATAAATAACAATATAATGTTAGAAATTACTTTATTTTTTGAATAAATTATTTAATGTGGCATAATTCATATCTTTAAATCCGTAAATCGAAATTTGACAAGTAAAATGCCTAACTCGATTAGAAAAATTAGAGGAATTCAAATATGACATCCATATCATAGAAACATCGATGGTTTTAGAAAATTTCAACTCTTTTGATGAATAGTTATGGTGGCCATTTTGACAGTTTCTGCTAATTTAGCTGGAAACATGTCAAATTTGAACTACATGTGTCTCGTAGTTTGCTTATGATTTTTGGCAAAAATCAATTTTAGATACAAAACTACCTATTTTATCAGAGATAGACCAATATCTTCTCAATATTCAACCCCTAGCTACGAACGGTCAAGCCCGCCGTCTTGACTTCTTCGTGAAACCGGCTTAGAAAATTCCAGAAAATTTTAAAAAACCCAAAATAATGCAATACGTTCGAGTGGTGTCATTATATATGTCCTAGTATCCACCAAAAACAATAAACTTGGAATAAGAAAATTTGTTGAAAATATGTTCACATAAATGAGCTATCTCCTACGAACATTCTAGGGTTTCGGGCCAAATGACGGGTGTTATGGCTAAATCCATGCCATGGTTTGTTTAAATGTGCCCATATTCCACATAAACATGCATATTAGAAGCACAGACAATGTTCACGGAGAAAATTTTCCTTTTTATTGAATAAAAAAACCATTTTCCATTTTCCGAGTGTGAAAAATGGTTTTTTTTTGTGAAGCATCAACCACAAATATGTTGCAAAACTTGGGAGCTGTATTTTTTTAAAATACTAGACCATGTTATATTCACAAATAACCAAATTGTTGCGTCTGAAAAGGTTTCCATCCACCTCTTTTGAAAAACACAAGTTTCTGCCGATTCAGTTGGAAACGGGTCAAATTTGAACTACATGTGTCTCGTAGTTTGCTCATGATTTTTTGAAAAAATCTTTTTTATGTACACAACTACCTATTTCATCAGATATAAACCAAGAGCTTATCAATATTCAAGCCCTAGCTAAGAAAAGTCATACCCGCTGTCTTGACTTTTTTATGAAACCGGCTTAGAAAATTTCAGAAAAATTAAAAAACCCCAAAATGATGCAAGACCTTCGCGTCGTATTATTATATATGTCCTAGTATCCACAAAACTAATAAAATTGGAATACGACAGTTTTGTTGAAACTTTTTTCGCATAAATGAGCTGTCTTCTACGAACATTTTAGTGTTTTGGGCCACATGACGGGTGTTATGGCTAAATCCATGACATAGTTTGTTTAAATGTGCCCATATTTCACACAAACATGCATATTGGAAGCACGTACAATGTTCACGGAGAAAATTTTCCTTTTCATTGAATAAAAAACCATTTTCTATTTTCCGAGTGTGAAAAATGGTTTTATTTTTCTAATGCACCAACCACAAATAAGTTGCAAAACTCGAGAGCTGCATTTTACAAAATACTAAACCACGCTATTTGCACAAATAACCAAGTTGTTGTCTCTGAAAAGGTTTCCATGCACCTCTTTTGGAAAACAGAAGTTTCCGCCGATTCAGCTGGAAACGGGTCAAATTTGAACTACAACTGTCTTATAGTTTGCTCATGATTTTTGGCAAAAATCATTTTTAGGTACACAACTACATATTTCATCAGAGATACATCAAGAGTTTCTCAATATTCAACCCCTAGATATGAACGGTCATGCCCGCCGTCTTTATTTCCTTTTGAAATAGTCATAGAAAATTTAAACAAATTCAAAACAATGATGACGGTGAAACCCCTAACATCCAGAGTGGAATACTGGACATATACACCCCAAAACAAATTTGTACACACTTGGTATGGTACCACCTAGCTTTTGGTTGGATTCAGACGCCCTACAACCCTCTCCGACGAAACTGTTAACCCATTATTATTAGTTCCATTATTTCTCATGAATTGTTTTTAAAGAATGTAGTTTTAACAATATGAATGATAATTTAGATATGTTTCTCCATTTCGAAACGAGTTAAAGAACGTCGAAATCCGAGTTCGAATGCAAAAGTTATGTTTGAAACGGTGATTAAGTAAAAAAAAAGAGCTTGCCTAGGCCGCTAAAAAAAAGATAGTCCGACGGCATTGCCGACGGCATAGCTCAATTCGTTTTTTCGCAATTTGGGTTTTTCTTTTCAGGCCTATGCCTACGGCCCCGACAAATTATCCTCGGCGTAGATTTTGGCCGTCGGCAAAGTAGGCCATTCCTAGCCGGATAGATTTTACTTTAAATGCCGTGCGCTTGTTCCTGTCCGATCCAATTCCGTCCTTAACACTCCTTGCGTCGTATTGTTTGGACCTTGTGCTGGTGGCACGTAGGCGTATAAGCTTAGCATCTAGCTAGGCTACAGATCGCGGACATCAAGACGGTGACACTTGCCCATGTACATACTTATTGCTTTTGGTAGGTCGCATGTTCGTGTATCGAGTTATGTACGCTCTGCCGGTAGGTCGATCGTATGTACCTAGTGATGTCGTCAAACGATGTTTCTTGGACCTTTCTCTCCGGAAATGCGCGCGTACGTATGCATGTCCAAGATCGGTCGATCGGGGGCGGCCCGGCTCACCAGCGGTCGTGGTACCGATCCACTAGGACGATACCCATCGTATATAATGGTTTATGCAATCTACTTGTATTGTGTACCTGCACAAACATACAAAGAAACATAAGATTCACACGAGGTCGGTCGATGACATGGCACGCCCTCCCGGATGCATGCATGGAGGCCGCCGGCCAGTGCCGCGTACCCAGGAAAAAATCAGAAGGTTGGCACAATCAACTTTTTTCCTTTTAAGGGACAACCAAAAAATGCTAAATGAACAATATAAATAGCCAATCGGTTCATAACATTACGAATTTAATGTTGGGTGTACCTTGTCCGTTACCACACCATGCATTATGTCTCACAACTGAACAGAGACAAACAGATCGAAACAGCTAGCTGGACGCATCGATCGTAATGTGTATACCCCAGTACAGTGCATCGTGGACGACCGACGGGATATCGCCCTGTCATTGTTGAATGCTAATTTCGCCGCCGTACGTCGATGCGTCGTTTACCGTTTGCCTGTTGGTCCTGTACTGCAGTCTGCAGATCAACGACGTTTGCTAGCTAGCTTGTACGTGCACGGCATTGAACCAGCGCTTTGAATTGAATACAACCCGATCTATCGAGCAGCGGTTAAACTTGCCTTGCGTGAACGTGGTAAGTACAGTAACTGCAGGAAGGTTGGTTGGCGATATTATCGTGGACACATAAATTAGTCAAGTCTCAGAAAGTTATTCTAATTCATCTCGCCATTATCGATCCAACGAACTAGCGTCGATCAAAAGGCAGATATCTATCTGAAAACGACGACGACGACTTAGCATGGGCGTCTGCGGTGCGGGCCGCCTCTAATGGATTTGGGGCCGGCATGCTGCCCAGCCTCCTCACCTGGAACGGGAAGAACTTGGGAATTCTCATCCCATCGAAAATTTTACAATTTAGTCCCCGTATGTGGACTGCCGGTTGATCCATATTTTTATAAAGAAAAACTAAGTGGAATTAATATTTATCTATCTCAGCATGCAAGTTGTCCACGTCACTTGTTTTTTTAGCCAATCAATTATCCACATCATCCCACTAATATTAATTTGTATATCTCGACATGCAAGTATACACATCATATTTTATTTTAGCCATCAAATTTCTCATGTCATTATTTTTCTCTGTTCTACTGATAAGATCACACCATCCCGCTACGTAATTACGCAGCTAAATCATATGTACAACACCGGAATTAGCTTCATCAACCAAGTGAATTTTTCCCAATTGAAAAATGATGAAAATCATACAAATGTTATTCGAGATTACGTGATCTTCTTATGTTACCAACTCTCGAAAGTTTTCTAAAAAAATTATGTGAAAATCTTCATGTAAACTATTCACATCACCCATTTATTCAACCCGTTGATTTCAACTTATCTATATCAATCAGGTAAGCCCTTAAAACATAATGAACTTTAAACTATAAAATACACATATATACATTTTTATGTCATTTTAATTTAGCACCTCGAATGATATGATCAACTAAATCTTGCATATTTTTATAGACAATTCGTATTTCAAACTTTTTATTAGAATTATTAAAAAGATACCCGCTGCAACGCGCGGGGCATTATTCTAGTTTTTTAGAACTTGATGGACCAAAAAGACGACGTACGGCCGTTGTTGACACTTTTTATATATTAGAGATATTTAAAACAAATTTAAATTTAAAATTATGTATAAGAAGTATATTAAATAGAACAAACTAGATATTAAATTTAAAGAGAAAATCTTGTATAGATAAAATAAACAGTATTAAATTAAAAAATTGTTGCATGCTAGATTTTATCGGTTTTACTAATTTGTGGAGCCTCTTGCCTAGTCCATTGGACACACAAGTGTAGAATTTGGCGACCACCGGGAGGATCCGGACCTAGAGGCGAAGTCGAAGTGGATTAGTGACATGAGGGGTGGCTACTAGTACTTGGAAGCTTGGCGGCCGCCGTGTCGACCCAGACGGGCTTGTCTCCGCGAACACGAAGATGGGCAGGCCATTCTATACGAATAATCATGTGACATATTTATGGTTTAAATTTTTGAATGCCATGGCTTTCATGAACCCCGTCGTCATCATGACAGATGGAATGGGTTAGCAAATGGGTTTGATGAGCTTACTGTATGTCAAGGGGGCAACTCCCCCCCCCCCCCCCCCCGCGATTACTACCTGTGTGAAGGAAAACAAATGAACAACTTGGTTTATTAGAGGGCTTTGTAAGAGCACATATATTGTATTTTTCCCACCAGTGAATGTTGGCAAGCTCCGGCACTGATCATGAGTGTATTGTTGAATGAGAAATTCTACTACACTTCTACAATCTTCTATTTCGGCTGTTTGGTTGTTGCGTATACAGCGGGGATGGCGCAACAAGACCCGTTAGGGGTTCGTGTATTTCCTCTTATCCGTCACCATCTGCGGCATGATATACTTCATTGTGTGGATCACTAAGTAAGAAAACGGCTGAAACTTAATGATGTTTTATCACCCATGGTTTTCTGTTCTGGTCGTATTCTAACTTCTTTGTTCTCCAATTGGATCTCTATGATGTTTTGATGATGGAAATTCGACTTCACCAGGTTCCCAATGCGACGGGACGCCGACCTACAACACGCCAGCAAGTTACACCGGCGACACAACGCGACGGTTCCGGTGCTGGGCATTGCGCCTTCCCCACGCGAGGAATTTACGGTGTCGCCGCCCTTGGACCAACGATAAAAGGTGTCCCCTCCCCTCGTCGTGCACATCGCTTCCCCTCCACTCGCCTTCTTCGCCAGCGCCATGGCCAACACCTGGGAGGTCTCCGACACCATCCTGACGAGCGGGCGCACCATCAACACGGACGTTTGGGAGCTCTACCGGTACGGGCTCCTCGCTGCTCCGGACTGCCGCATCCCGAAGGAGTGGCACATCTCCGACAGTGTCCTCGTTGTCCCACCGGTCCCCCGACCGGCGGAGCAAGTCCGCCACTGCATCGCCAGGCGTCGCAGCTGGATGACACCGGCAGAGCGCCGCCTCCCCGAGAACGACAACGGCCAGCACAACTGGGGGCACTGGATCGACCACTTCGAGGAGGAGCGGCATGCCGTCATCAACACTGTCGACGGCCCAGACGTCCTCCTGTCGCGGTGGAACGTTGTTGGGAGCCGCCGCTGGTGGGGTTGGACTGGCCACACCGTGGCCAGCGCCAGTGGCGGAGCCAGGAATTGAACTGAGCCGGGTCGAACAAATAATCTCCAAAAAAAATTAGGCAGAAAAGCAAGTGTAATCAATAGAATAAAGGTTCAAACAGATTATGTTTCATATTTCATCCAGCACAATTACAAACTGACAACGAAAAAAAACTACATTAAAATAGTGCTACATTTTGATAAGATAGTACCGTACCATTAAGTTGAATCCATGTTGGCAACACGAAACTCTGGAGGAAGATGACCTCTACGGTCACTATAGGAGTGGAAATGTAGCATAATCTTCTTGTCATCAATTTTTGCAAATATCTTTTTCCCAACATAGCAAATCATCAATTATTCCCATCTCATCTTATCTCTAATTTCATAGGTACCCTATTCAGCATCGGCAACGACATTTGCTAGACTAAAGATTGTTCAAGTAATCACCATCCATTTTGTTCCTTATTTTATTCTTCACATAGTTCGTCAAAGAGAACCTGATGTAGCCCACCCAACTCCACCAAGTGCACCGATGACAAGATCACGCGCAAAGGCCATTCATGATAAGGCCAACTCGCTCCTCTCGCTCTATACTTTCGGTCACGTGGAGGATGGTGCGCTACCTCATGGTTCCACACTTTGCGTGCTCAGGTTCAAACCCACCTCGGAGGCCCCGGAAAGTACCCAAGACGATGCGCAAGAAGATACGAAGAAGGGCGGCGAAGACGGCGTCGGATTCGGAGCCCCGGAGGAGAATTTGGGGGGGAAATACCCCTCCACGGCCTCGGGAACCGGCCAGGCCGGCCTCCTCCACCCCCAGGCCGGGCCCCCAACAGAGGTGGCCGGCCTCCACCCCGGCCTCGGGCCGGCCACCCCCTCCTCCAGGCCGGACCCCCTCCAGAGAGGGCCGGCCCCCACCCCGGCCTCGGGCCGGCTCCTCCAGGCCGGCCTCCCCCAGCTACCACCTCGGCCTCGGGCCGGCCGCCCACGCCAGCCCCAGGCGGCCCCCTCCTGGACGCCTCCCGCGCCCACCTCGGTCCCAGGCCGGCCCCAGGCCAGCGTGCGCCTGGGCGCCTCCCTGCCTCCACCCCGGCCCCCAGGCCGGCGTGGGCTCAAAATGCACGAAAAGGACCGGAATTTGACCCCGTTTTCACCCTCTTCGACCCCCGGCTATATAAGGACGACCCCGAGCTAGATCTAGGGTTGGAGAGTTGAATTTAGAACATTTGGAGCTCAACCCTCTTGTATCCCTCTTTGAGGAACTACTCCTCCGGTGTGTACCGAGGAACGTATCAAGGCTACTCCTCCGACTTCGTCGAGGATCGTATCAAGGCACATCGCAACTACTTGTCCTCTCCCTATCGGGTTTCAGTCAAGAGTTGTCCAATCTTCCTCTCGTTATCTTGAGGTTCTATTGGCGTAGTGGTACCGGCTACGGGTGTGAGACGGTTTGTATCAAGGTGAGTTCAGTTGGATCGATTGTTCCGTAGGCAGCCCTCGGGGCTTAGTTGACGGGAGGTTGGATCTTTCGGTTCTTGCGATTTATCCCGATTTGTGTGTTGCCCCACGTTCCCCCTCGATTCCCCATCTCGTGTTCTTGCCGTTCTTCGTGTTCTTCGTTCGTTCTTTGTCGATTCGTGAAGATCGGGCCAATCTAGGAGTCCAGCTCCATATCATCTGGTATCCAGAGCTAGATTGACACGAATCCGACACCCCATCCCCTCCCCTACCACCAATTTTTCTTCTATCCACCATAAATTCGAAAATTTCACAAAAATAGCCACAAAGGGATTTCGACCGATCTGTTGATTCGTTGAGTTTTTCGTGGTTTTGCTTCACAGATTTGTTTCCAAATACCATTCCCCACCTTTCCATTCAGCCACTTTTCCCAAATTCGCCCCAAAAATTTCTTGATTTTGAAGGAATTTCGAATTTGAGCCAAAATCTCAGAAAATCTCAATTCTTCGATTTCCCGACAGATTTTGAAACTTGTTTTTCTTTGTTGTTTTTTATCCGAATTGAGTGCACCAAAGTGCTACGCGACGCCCACGACATCACCTACGCTTCCACATCAACGGATCGCCACGACATCGACTCCCCCACGGCCGCAAGTCCGTGATCATCAATAAGAGAGGTATAACTTGCTTCCGCTTGAACCACCCCACCCCATTGTGTTACTTACTTATTCGGGCTAGTTCTGTTTACACCGCTTGGCATCGCATTTGTGGCATCGAGAGTGCGAGGTTAGCGCTTGTGAGAGATTAGCTACGAGTATGCATTGGCACTTTGGAATCCATCAAAAAGAGATAATAAAAAAAAAGAGAAAATAGAAAAAGAAGCAAAAGAATCGGTGCCAATTGCTTTCCATTGTAGGAACGTGTAGCATTGCGTCGCAAAAGAGAAAGAGTGACCGATTGCCACGGTGCGAATCTTGTTGCCTTTTCAAATTTGCGATTTGAGCTAGCGTCCTCATTGAGTTAGTGTGGCATTGAGCATTAGTCTACGTTAGGTCCATTTCGTTCTTCGCTCGTCCATTGGTCGCACTAACCCCATTTTTCCCTTGCGTGTGTGTGTTCCACCATATTTCCATCCTATAGGTTTGGTTTTTGTGCTAACTTTTCTTTGAATCTTTTCCACGATTGACAACAAACTTTTCTTCCGTTTTGTCGATTTTTCCTCGCCACTTTCCTAACCTATTTTCCTTCCATATAAAGTGTGTGTGTTTTCGTTTGCGGTTTCTTTCGATCTTTTTGGATTCGCTCTTGACATACCGCCCTACACCTAGGATCGTCCACTAGCCTCAATACGACCAAGAAAGGTAACGTTGGGTAAGTGAGGCGTCCATTTCTTCAATATCACCCTTGTGTGTGTTTTTGAGATGGCTAGGGAAGGAGTATTCAAAAATTCCGAGCTCGGAAGACGAAGGCAATCCATTCTACAACGAAAATGCTTACGCTAACTTCATCACCCACAATGACCACTTTCAACTCCGTGAACTCGTCAAGGACGGGTTGCAACGCTATGAGCGTCGACTACAAGAGCAAGAGGCTCGATTGAATGATCAAATGACGCGCATCAACATCAACTTGGCTAATCTTGCCAATCGCCGTCATTCATCATCGTCATCAAGGTCTCGTCGCTCAAGCCACCACAATCAAGACCTCCACCAACCTCATCGCCATGATCGCCACAACGTGGAGGAAGGTGGCCAACCTCAACAACCACCACCACCTCCTCCCCAACCTAAACAAGCTCCGCGACGAAATTGGTATGAGGATAGCTCGCCATCACCACCACCTCGACATCGCCAAGGCCGTGGTGACCCTCTTCAACAACCGCAACGCCCGGACCTTCGACAACACCATCATCCTCCACCTCCACAAGGCCACGCTCAAGGCTATGGCCACAATGATTTCGTGGAAGATGCTCGTCAACATCGAAGGCCGCCTAGGCGCCATGCGCGTCCCAACAACAATGACCGCCAAGAACATGATCATCCTCAACACCCTCGAGATGAACAAGTGTTTCCGCAACACCCTCGCCAAGAACAAGAACGTCCTCGACAACAACACAATGGCCATGATGATAGTGAACGCCGTGAAGCTAGACTCCGTCACCACCAACAACCACCACCTAATGACCACCGGCGTCATCCTCCCCATCATGATCGCCACCGCCAAGACAATGAGGATAACCCATATGATGATTCACCTCCCATTTATGATGAAGACCCCCATGAGCGCCAACATGAGCGTCCCCATCGTTCACAAGAGGACAACAACATGAGTGCTCTTCGTTTCAATGTCCCCAAGTTCAATGGTGAGAATGATCCCGAAGAATATCTTGCTTGGGCTCTCAAAGTTGACAAGATCTTTGGCATTCACAACTTCACCGACAAGAAGATGGTTGCTCTAGCATCTTTGGAATTCGAAGGCTATGCACTCTTATGGTGGGATCGTCTACAAGCCGAACGAGTCCGCAATCGCATTGCTCCTATTGCCACTTGGAATGAGATGAAGCAATTCATGCATGCTAGATTCGTTCCACCTCACTACAAGCGTGACCTCTTCAAGAAGATCCAAGAACTTCGTCAAGGTGTGAAGTCCGTTGATGAGTATTACAAGGAAATGGAAACATCCTTGATTCGAGCTCATGTGATAGAATCTCAAGAGCAAACAATGGCCCGCTTCCTCAATGGCCTCAACTATCCTATAAGGAAGATCGTCGAGTATCAACCGTATGACAACATTGTGGCCCTTGTCCACCAAGCTCTCAAGGCGGAACGCCAAATTGCGGAAGATCTCAAGTATAACAAGCAAAAGGCTTTCTTCAACTCAAGATCATCATCCTCATCTCCAATGACACAAGTTCCTCCTCCAACTACCACCAAGAGCAACACTCGAGCCTCTAGTGCTCCCAACAAGTCTCCCCAACCATTCAAGAAGCAAGTGCCTCCCACCTCATCCTCAAGTGCTCCTCAAGTCAAGTCAAGCACTATTACTTGTTTCAAATGTGGTGGTAGTGGACACAAGTCCTTTTAATGTTCCAACAAGATGATCATGATTGTCAACCAAGACGGTGAACGTGATTCTATGAGCGAAGGCGAATACTATGCCTTGCATCAAGTTGCTCTCAACTCTTTGGACGTGCCCAACGATGATGAAGAAAGTGTGTATTGCGATGAGGACAAGAATCCATCGCTAGTGGTAACAAGAGTCCTCACTACTTCTCCTAAAGATGAGCATGATCAGCGGTGCAATCTCTTTCAAACTAGAGCCGGTATTGATGGCAAGTCAATCAAGGTCATCATCGATGGTGGAAGTTGCCACAACTTGGCTAGCAAAGAGCTTTGCGACAAACTCAAACTGCCTTACAAGCAACATCCTCATCCATACCATGTCCAATGGCTTAGTGACTCCGGCACCTTCAAGATTCAACACATGGTCTCCGTGCATTTCAAGATTGGTCCCTATGAAGACACGGTAGATTGTGACGTTGTTCCTATGACCGTGTGTCATCTTCTTCTTGGTCGACCTTGGCAATACGACAAGAGTGTTATCCATGATGGGCGTACAAATCACTATAGCTTCAAGTGGAATAACAAGACATTTGTGCTTCGTCCCATGTCTCCTAGCCAAGTGATCGCCGACAACGCCAAGACTCTTGCACGTAAACAAGAAGAGCTCAAGTCACGTGAGATGAGTGGTGAGAGAGTGATCCACCTAAAAGAGAGTGAGAGCCACAAGCCAAATATGAGTGGAAAAACTCCGAGTGTTCCCAAAGGCTTTGCCTTACTTGCCACCAAAAGAGAGATGCGAGAGCTACGAGATGACCCAACCATACTTCACTTTGTCTTATTGTGCAAAGGGGAAGCACTTGAAACTAACGACATGACAAATCTTCCTCCATCCTTGTTGCCTTTGTTGCAGGAATTTGAAGACGTGTTTCCCGATGAGCTCCCTCCGGGCCTTCCTCCTCTACGAGGAATCGAGCACCGCATTGACCTCATTCCGGGCGCGCCCCTTCCAAACCGCGCTCCTTACCGCACCAACCCCGAGGAGACTAAGGAGATTGAGCGCCAAATCCAAGAACTACTAGAAAAAGGTTTTATTCGCGAATCCCTTAGCCCTTGTGCCGTGCCGGTTATCCTTGTTCCAAAGCAAGATTCTACTTCCCGCATGTGTATGGATTGTCGCCCTATCAATGCTATCACCGTTAGATATAGACATCCTATTCCTAGGCTCGATGACATGCTTGATGAATTGAGTGGTGCTACTATCTTTTCCAAAATTGATCTTAAAAGTGGTTACCATCAAATTCGTATGAGTATAGGTGTTGAATGGAAAACGGCTTTCAAAACAAAACTTGGTTTGTATGAATGGCTTGTTATGCCCTTTGGTCTTTCGAATGCCCCATCTACCTTCATGCGTCTCATGAATGAAGTTCTACGTCCTTCCATTGGCAAATTTGTTGTGGTTTACTTCGACGACATTCTCATTTATAGCAAGTCTTTGGAAGATCACCTTGATCATGTTTCACAAGTATTGTTGGCTCTTCGCAACGCCAAACTTTTCGCCAATCTTTCCAAATGAAATTTTTGCACCAACAAGCTTGTTTTCTTGGGTTTTGTGATCTCTTCCAATGGTATTGAAGTAGATAACAAGAAGATTGAGGCAATTAGAAATTGGCCCAACCCTACCTCCGTGGGTGAGATAAGGCGCTTTCATGGCCTTGCCGGTTTCTATCGCCGCTTTGTCAAAGATTTTTCAACTATTGCTTGCCCTTTGAATGAATTTACCAAAAAGAATGTACCTTTTGTTTGGGGAAATGCGCAACAAAAAGCTTTCGACACACTTAAGAAATGCTTAACCGAAGCTCCTTTGCTTGTCTTACCGAATTTTGAGAAAACTTTTTGAGATTGAATGTGATGCTAGTGGTATAGGAATTGGTGGCGTTCTCATGCAAAACGGACGCCCCGTTGCTTACCATAGTGAAAAACTCGATGGCGCTAAACTAAATTACCCAATCTATGATAAGGAACTTTTTGCTTTGGTTAGAGTGCTAGAAGTTTGGCAACACTACCTTTGGCCGAAAGAATTTGTCATTCATTCCGATCACGAATCATTGAAATACTTGAAAAGCCAAACCAATTTGAACAAGAGGCATGCTAAGTGGGTAGAATTCATTGAATCTTTTCCTTATGTCATTAAGTACAAGAAAGGTAAAGAGAATGTGGTAGCCGATGCCTTGTCTAGGAAAGACTGCCTTCTTACACGTCTTGACATCAATGTGATTGGTTTGGATGAGATCAAAGACTTATATGCTTCCGATACTTTCTTTGGTCCTATCTTTGAGAAATGCTTTCCTAAACGAGGTTTTGATGATTACTATCTTCACAAAGGTTTCTTGTTTAAGGCTAACAAATTGTGTATCCCCGAGTCCTCTCTTCGTTTGTTGTTATTGAAGGAATCACATGAAGGAGGTCTCATGGGACACTTTGGACGCGACAAGACCTATGCCATGCTCTCCACAAACTACTATTGGCCCAAGATGAAGCATCAAGTTGAGAGACACGTCAAGATATGTTCTACATGCCTCCGAGCTAAGTCCACTTCCAACCCCCATGGTCTTTATATGCCATTACCTATCCCACATGCACCTTGGAGTGATATTAGCATGAATTTTGTGTTAGGCCTCCCACGAACTAAAACCAACATGGATTCAATCTTTGTAGTTGTGGATCGTTTTTCTAAGATGGCACATTTCATTCCATGCAACCGAACCGACGATGCTTCACATGTTGCTACTTTGTTTTTCAGGGAAATTGTGCGTTTACATGGTGTACCTACTTCCATTGTCTCGGACCGCGACGTCAAGTTCACCTCCTACTTTTGGAAGACGTTGATGGCCAAGCTCGGCGTCAAGCTACTCTTCTCCACCGCCTATCACCCACAAACGGATGGACAAACCGAGGTCGTCAACCGCACACTCTCTTCACTACTTCGCGCATTGATCAAGCCCAACTTGAAGAATTGGGAGGAATGCATACCACATGCCGAGTTCGCCTACAACCGTGCTCTCCATAAAGCTACCAAGAAGAGCCCCTTCGAGATCGTCTACGGCTTCAACCCCAACACCGCCCTCGACATACTCCCTTTGCCTCTACGCGAGCGAGCAAACATGGACATCGACAAGCGCACCGACTACATCAAGAAACTGCATGACTCCACAAGAGCTACGCGTGAGAAGCATTCCGAGCACCGCGCCTCTCTCATGAACAAGAACAAGAAACCCATGGTGTTCCACGAAGGTGACCTCGTGTGGCTACACTTGCGCAAGGACCGGTTCCCCGAAGAGCGCAACTCCAAGCTCAAGCCAAGAGGCAACGGCCCCTTCAAGGTCATAAAACGCATCAACAACAACGCCTACAAGCTCGACTTACCGCAATCCAAGTACCTCGTCCACAAGTCCTTCAATGTCAAGGACCTCTCTCCCTTCCATGGATACCCAAGTGATGAAGACGACGCCGAGTCGAGGTCGACTCTTTTTCAAGGGGGGGAGATGATGTAGCCCACCCAACTCCACCAAGTGCACCGATGACAAGATCACGCGCAAAGGCCATTCATGATAAGGTGAACTCGCTCCTTTCGCTCTATACTTTTGGTCACGTGGAGGATGGTGCGCTACCTCATGGTTCCACACTTTGCGTGCTCAGGTTCAAACCCACCACGGAGGCCCCGGAAAGTACCCAAGACGGTGCGCAAGAAGATACGAAGAAGGGCGGTGAAGACAGCGTCGGATTCGAAGCCCCGGAGGAGAAGTTGAAGGAAATACCCCTCCCCGGCCTCGGGAACCGGCCAGGCTGGTCTCCTCCACCCCCAGGCCGGGCCCCCAACAGAGGTGGCTGGCCTCCATCCCGGCCTCGGGCCGGCCACCCCCTCCTCCAGGCCGGACCCCCTCCAGAGAGGGCCGGCCCCACCCCGGCCTCAGGCCGGCCTCCCCCAGCTCCCACCTCGGCCTCGGGCCGGCCGCCCATGCCAGCCCCAGGCCGACCCCCTCCTGGCCGCCTCCCGCGCCCACCTCGGCCCAGGCAGGGTCCCAGGCCGGCCCCAGGCCGGCCCCAGGCCGGCGTGCGCCTGGGCGCCTCCCCTGCCTCCACCCCGGCCCCATGGCCGGCCAGGCCGGCCCCCAGGCCGGTGTGGGCTCAAAATGCACGAAAAGGACCGGAATTTGACCCCGTTTTCACAAGCTTCGACCCCCGCCTATATAAGGACGACCCCGAGCTAGATCTAGGGTTGGAGAGTTGAATTTAGAACATTTGGAGCTCAGCTCTCTTGTATCCCTCTTTGAGGAACTACTCCTCCGGTGTGTACCGAGGAACGTATCAAGGCTACTCCTCCGACTTCGTCGAGGATCGTATCAAGGCACATCCCAACTACTTGTCCTCTCCCTATCGGGTTTCAGTCAAGAGTTGTCCAATCTTCCTCTCGTTATCTTGAGGTTCTATTGGCGTAGTGGTACCGGCTACGGGTGTGAGACGGTTTGTATCAAGGTGAGTTCAGTTGGATCGATTGTTCCGTAGGCGGCCCTCGGGGCTTAGTTGACGGGAGGTTGGATCTTTCGGTTCTTGCGATTTATCCCGATTTGTGTGTTGCCCCGCGTTCCCCCACGTTCCCCCTCGATTCTCCATCTCGTGCTCTTGCCGTTCTTCGTGTTCTTCGTTCGTTCTTCGTCGATTCGTGAAGATCGGGCCAATCTAGGAGTCCAACTCCATATCAGAACCCGCTTTCAACACCAATACCAAATTTCTCTCAAGTTGAATAGGAGAAGTACAAGTGATAGATGTAGCAGCTGTATGATTTGGTGTGGACGATTCATCCGTTTTCTTTGCTTTTGAAACTTCTTCCCACAATGCAACTATGCTACAACAGCAGACCCACTCTTCTTTTTCATAACAATATAAGAGTAAATTGCAAGGTGGAGCAAATCAAGAAAAAATAGATCTACTAGTACTAATTGTACCTAGGAAATTCACACGGTGGAGCAAATCTGTGAAAACTAGCCAAACCTGTGATCGTGTATTAGGACAACCTGACGTACGGTGCAGAAAGCATAAGCATACGAAATAATCAGTTGCTAGTCACGTGTACATACATCTGGCCGAGTCTTTGCATTTTGTACCATGCCGTTCGATGCTGATTCGCTTGACTGATCCGCAGATGCTGTCGGCCAGCGGGTACTCGATGCCAATGCCGCCTGCCGTGGTACCGCCGTCGCGCATGCATCTAGCTGCAGGAGGTGTCTTGGGCGGGCAGGCGGCGGCGCCGGCGCCGGTGATGCTCCCTCCGTACCCGTTTGTCCCGGCGGTGTTCGCCTGCCCTCACCACGGACACGCGGCGCCGCCGCCGCAGCAGCAGCAGCTTGCCCAGCGTCGCCATTCGAACGACCACGCGGTGCCGAGCCACAAGCAATAAGCAGGTTCAACTCGCGGGTCAGCAGCAGGTTGGTCACACGTTTCTGCGTGCATCAGCCGCGCGCCGGTGTACATGCATATGGACGCCGATCAAGTGCTCACCGATCGCTCAACGGGCGGAGCAGTGGCCAACGAGGGCGGGGCGGTGTCCGGCGCGGGCGGTGCTTCGCGCGGGAGACAGAGCACCGTCTAGGGGCGGGGAAGGCGCCGACGAGGGCTTGGTGGCCGGCGAGGGGCAGGTGCCGACGCTGGAGATCGAACCTCCTGGCTGGATCGAGCGGGGGCTGGATCGCAAGAGGAAGGCAGCGCACGCGGGTCTCCTTTGTTGCAGGCAGTCACCAGACATTGGACTTCTATTTTCTTGTCACATTCGATTTTTTTTGCCCAAAACGAGCCGGGTCGACCGACCACGCTCGACCCCCTTGTGGCGCCGCCCCTGGACAGCGCGATCAAAGCCGCGAGGTAGCACGCCGCGACGGGGAACATCCTCCCGCTCCGGCTGTTGCCGCCGCTACCTCTGCGGCGCACCCCCATCGAGCAGAGGCAAAGGCGAGGAGCCCCAGGCATCGTCATCCGTGACTGTTCACGCTGCCGCACCGCTCTCCACCGGCACTCTCCATCTCGGGGAGGCCTTTCTTCCGCCAACGGCGCGCGGAGCCGCAGCCACGGGCCATCGCTGTCAAGGAGGAGCCACAGGTCAAGGAGGAGCCTCAGTTCGACGAGGCGGTGTACAGCCTCCCGTCACCGCTACGCGACCCGATGGACGTTGACTGCCCCGGTCTCCTTGCTGCCATGGCCAGGTCGGTGGCCATGCTGGAGCAGCAGTCGTTGGGTTAGCTGCAGACGATACAGTCCACCGCGGTGGACGCATCCGGAAGCTGCGGCGGTTGCAGCAGCGTGGCCACGGCAACCTCCAGCACCCATACCCGCAATGCCCTCATGACCCACAAATATAGAGGATCGCAACAGTCTTCGAGGGAAGTAAACCCCAAAATTATTGATTCGACACAAGGGGAGTCAAAGAATATTTATATGGCTTAACAACTGACTTGTTAATTCAGCTGCACCTGAAAGTAGACTTGCTCGCAACAATTTATCAGTGGTAACAGTTTTATATCGGCGGTAGTAGTAAAATAACAGTAGTAGTAAAATAGTAACAGCAGTAGCAATCGTGGAAAATAGTAGGATGGGAGTACCGTAGGCATAGAGGGAATGGATGAACGGGCGTTGCATGGATAACAAGGGTCATGTAAGAATAAATACGGGCATTGTAGATAATAATGATAAAGTATCAAACATGTAGGCAAACCATAGGCATGTGTTCCAATATAGTCGTACGTGCTCGCAATGAGAAACTTGCACAACATCTTTTGTCCTACCAGCCTGTGGCAGCGGGGCCTCTAGGGAAAACTACTGGTAATTAAGGTGCTCCTTTTAGTAAAGCACCGAAGCAGAGCATTAACACTCCGTGAACACATGTGATCCTCATATCACAGCCATCCCCTCCGGTTGTCCCAATTTCTGTCATTTTGGGGCCTCGGGTTCCGGACAACAACGTGTGTAAACAACTTGCAGGTATGATCAAGAAACATAATTATACTCATGAAACAACAACATGTTCAGATCTGAAATCATGGCACTCGGTCCCTAGTAACAAGCATTAAGCATAACAAGTTGCAACAACGGTAGAATACACTAACAATGGATACTAGGCACTATGGTCTAACAATCTGGCATTATTACATGATCAATCTCATCCAATCCCTTCCATCCCTCTCAGCCTACAACGGGGTTTACTCACTCATGGACAGGGGAAACATGGATGGTTGATGGAGAAGGAGTGGTGGTGTCGATGGCGATGATCTCCTTCGAATCCCCTTCCCGCCAGGGTGCCAGAACAGTAACTTTTGATCCCCGAATTGAGTTTCGGGGTGGCGGCGGCGCTATGTTGTGTTTCTGTGGAATATGACGAACCCCCTCACGTTTTAGGGTTGAAGGCAATATGTTGTCGAAAGGGGGGTCCGAGGGGGTGTGGGAGTGGCCCACACCACCAGGCGGCGCGGCCAAGGGGGGCGGGGGTGCTGTGCCCCCCTCCTGGCTCCTCTCCTGGCCCCCTTTTGGCTCCCGGGGTCTTCTGATGTTTTAAGACCAATGGGGTTTTTTCTGGGCATTTTCCCGAAAGCTGATTTTTCTACACAAAAATGAGACACCAAGGTAATTTTGCTGAAAACAACGTTAGTCCGTGTTAGTGGTATCCAAAACTCACAAGTTTAGAGGAAAACAATAAGAAAAGTGTTTGGAAAAGGAGATACGTTTTTTATGTATCAACTCCCCCCCCCCCCAAGCTTATCTTATTGCTTGTCCTGAAGCAATTCGGTGACAACTGAGTGCGATAAAAGAATTTTACGAACACATTTGTCCCATATGATGTAAATATACTCACTATATGATCAAGTGATGAGGAAATTCATAATAAGATGTATGGAAAATAAAAGCTACCCAGCAGTTATGCAAACCATGAAAAGATGCCAACAAACTAATAATAGACAACATGAAGTATATCAATCTACAGGATTGCAATGCTCATAATAGGGTACGGTAAACTGTAATCGTTTGCCCTTAATAGTGCAACAAAAAAATAAATGTCAGGGCACCTCTGAAGTTCAAATGAAGACTAGAAATAAAGATATCAATACAAGCATCAAAGTTATACCACAATTAACCGTGGTCTGGGACAAGGACATTACACTAAGAATAACAGCCATGCTCTCAAGAAGGTGCATAAAGCGAGAAGGTGAAGACTCAACATAAAAGTAAAAGAAAGGCCCTTCGCAGAGGGAAGCATGGATCACTCATGTGCTAGAGATTTTATTTTATTAAACAGAGGCATAAATATTTTTTAGAGATGTGTATGCTTATGTCAACGAATGGTAAACAGAAAATGCAGTATGTCACAAGCCAACTAGATTTCACAAGAGCGGCTCCCATATGAAGGACGCAACTGGTGTAGAAGGTCATCCCTCTTTCTCTTTTGTTTACACGATTATGCTTTGACTGATAAATCAGGGGGGGAAATAGTGAAGAAAATGTGTTGTATTAATTTGGGGCTAGGCACCCCTGCTGCCAGCTCTTCTATCAATTGGATAAGAGGATGAAGCCACTAGTCCAGTGTGTGAAATTAAATCAACAAGTGAGATAAAGATTCTCTATTTATGTCCTAATGAGCTAAAACTGGGGCACAGTAGAGGAATGGTTTTTAGCGGGTTTTAAAGGTAGCACATGAGAAATTTACTTAGAGTAGCAGTTAAATACCACATATAGTTAGGTATGGTGGACATAATGGGAAAACTTTGGTTTTACGGAGTTGAATGAACGAGTAGAATTTCATACTCAGTACAGGTGATGGTTAGCAATAGATGGGGAGTGACAATCGAGAGAGCAACAACTATCATAATCATACTTGCGACAGAACAATATTAACAGGGGCATAAAAGTGATACAAATACTCTGAGGCAAAATAAACCATCGAGGCTTCAGTGAATTTTTGTTTTCAGTCATAGCATGCGTGAGCATTTGCCATGTCGATTCAAGCGAAACAAACAGAGGGTGATACCACAATGTCATACCCTTATATGAATAAAACAATGCAAGCAAACATCTTATATTAATAAGTTGGAACTAACACGTGAGAGAAAGAACTACTAAGCATCAATTAAATAACATACACCTTACATGAACGGACTAAGCATGTTCACATGATGAGTATATGTACAAAAATAAAACAAATCGAGTTCATACCAGCCTCTCACCACAACTTGGATTGTCGTAAATCCTCATAACTGATCTTCACTTGTGCGGATCGAATAATATCAAATGATAATCAAGCTCCAATGGAGACGGAAATCCGGTGAACTCTGCAACAACTTTACAAAACCAAAGAAGAAGAACAAATATTTTTGGGGTTTCGAATTAAAACAAGAACGGAAAGAAACAATGCAAAATATTTTTGGATTTTTGAATATTAAACCGAAACGGGAAAAGAAAGAAAACCAACAAAAGAAAATAAAGAAGCAAACAAAGAGAAACAACAGAAATATTTTTGGTCTTTTTGTGTTTTGGAAAAAAAGAATAAAACGATAGAACAAAAAGAAACAAAAGAAACGAAAGAAAACGAGAACAAATGAAAGAAAAAAAATTGGATATACAAAGAACCGACTGAACATGATATATAAACGAGTGTGATGTCGGTATACCTCCCCCCAAGCTTAGGATTTGGCCTAAGTGGAGATCCATTACCAATGGGACCACGGGGCGGTGCCCCCGTAGTATGCTGAGTAGGAACCCTCCTCCTGATATGTGCTCGAGGATGCGCCAGTGTATTGCGTGTCGTGGTCCTCGGGAGGCGCGTGTCACCTCTCCTGCTGCTGGTAAAACTCCGCAGTGCTCATATGCTCATCTACCTCCTCCTTAGAGAGCGACCATGGCGACATGTCAATCTTAAACAAAACAGGATGCGGCAAAGTAACTTTTCGCTCCTCTCCATCTATATACTAAACGTTCAGCAGTAGAGTTAGCAGTAACAAACTTATGGGACTTCATAGCAGCAAGGTTGAGTCTATAAGGAGCAATCAATTCATCATCATGAGCAATAGAAAATCCTAAAGCAGTTGATATACGTGTAGCAATAATGCCCCCAAAAAGAGACCCCTTAGAAGCAAGGCAGCCTGCAACAAGTGCACCAAGGTTATACTTTGTGCTACCGTTCAACGCAGCATCAATGAAAGCAAGGTGGTAACCAGAAATGTTGCTAGCGTTCTCCCTACCAAGGATACTAGTAGCAATATAGTAAACAAAATATCTAAGAGCAGGTAGTTGAATGTTCCTTACCTTCCCACGATGGTATGAGCGACCATCATCGTTGGTGATTTCTAGGTAGAGCGCCGTAAGTTCCGCGGGCTTCTCCTGAATCCGGCACGCTGTCCCGGTGGCGTTGACATCTACAATGGCACAAAAATCTTCCAAGGGAAAAGAGAAAGATCTACTATATAATTTGGCCTAAGTGGAGATCGATCACCAAGGGGACCATGGGGCGGCGCCCCCATAGTATGCTGAGGAGGAACTCTCCTCCTGATATGTGCTCAAGGATGCGCCGGTATACTGCATGTTGTGGTCCTCGGGAGGCGCGTCTCGCCTCTCCTGCTGCTGGTAAAACTCCGTAGTGCCCAGATGCTCATCTACCTCCTCCTTAGAGAGCGACCATGGCGACCTGTCAATCGTAAACAAAACAGGCTACGGCAAAGTAACTTTTCGCTCATCTCCATCTATATATAAAACTCTATATACTAAACGTTCATCAGTAGAGTTAGCAGTAACAAACTGATGCGACTTCATAGCAGCAAGGTTGAGTCTATAAGGAGAAATAAATTCATCATCTGGAGCAATAGAAAATCCTAAAGCAGATGCTATACATGTAGCAATAATGCCCCCAGAAAGAGGCCCCTTAGCAGCAAGGCGGCGTGCAACAAGTGCACCAAGGTTATACTTTGTGCTACCGTTCAACGCAGCATCAATGAAAGCAAGGTGGTAACCAGAAATGTTGCTAGTGTTCTCCCTACCAAGGATACTAGTAGCAATATAGTAAACAAAATATCTAAGAGCGGGAAGTTGAATGTTTCTTACCTTCCCACGCTAGGATGAGCGACCATCATCATTGGTGATTTCTAGGTAGAGCGTCGTAAGTTCCGCGGGCTTCTCCTGAATCCGGCACACTGTCCCGGTGGCGTTGACACCTACAATGGCACAAAAATCTTCCACGGGGAAAAGAGAAAGATCTACTATATTATTTGAAACCAATAGTGGGACCGAACTGTGTGTTCCGAAACTGAAAACTCTCAACAAAAGTTTTTGTGAGAGTGGCATACTGAGGGCTCTCATCCTCCATATAGTTGGTTAGACCAACTCTTTCAATAAGCATACTAAAGTCATTTAATAGACCTGCACTTCTTAGAAATGTAATGCAAGGAAAGCCAGGTGGGTTAGCTATACTATCACCTCCCGCATTGTCAAAACTCGGTGCAATAACGTTTTCATTGTACGATGGCCTCACTGAAGTGGATGAGCATGAGGACCTTGTCCTTCTAGGAGCATCACTCCTAAATATCTCTCCAAAATTATAATTATCCATCTATGAAATTTTTCAACAATCATCACAAATAATTAATTTCAAGCAACTATAAGGTGGAAACTACCTTAGGGACTTATAGGAGAGCTAAACATGCATCAAAACTAAATTATTTCTACTCAAATCAATCATGCAAACTCACATAAGCTGTCACCTACAGTAATAAAATACTCAAGAAATACTTGACCAAATAAAATTCTACTTGGATCATCGGAAGAGTCACATACCGGAGAGCAAATGCACCAGATTTCAGCACAAAAGATGGGATGAGCAAAGAGATCGAAAAATTTCGAGGAAGAACAGCAAGAGCTCGGGTTACAAGAAATGTGTTGAGTTTGGGGGGTGATAGAGAGGGCTTTGGCAGGGGAGAGAGTTAGTGGGGGGCAGGGGGCCCCACACCATGTGCTGGCGCCACCAGGGGCAGGCCGCGCCACCCCATGGTGTGCCTGACTGGTGGATCCCCCTGGGGCCTCTCAGGTGGCTGTCTGCCTTATTTTTGACGTAAAAAATTATTATAATTTTTTCTGGAATTTTTCGAGGAACTTTATTTTTTAGGTATTTCTAGAATTTTAATAACTAATAAAATCGAGAAAAACAAAAGTGAAAAGGTGGAAAACAAAACCAAAACCATAACTACAAAGGTTTCAAAACATTCTAATGTGTAAATACCCAGTGAAAACAAAGGTGGAAGTGGTGAAAACAAAATTATGGTTGGTGAAAACAAACATAACAAGGTGAAAACAAGAGAAAACACTATGAAAACAAAAGTATGGATGGTGAAAACATGACTGTACTAAAGTAGCAAGGTGATAACAGAAGTAATCATGGTGAGAACATAATGGGGAAGGTGAAACCATAGTGAAAACATTGTCCTCTTCATTCAAAATCATTTTGTTAACAAGGGTGATCAAGTTTTGTTACCAGAATTATTTTCATATGAAGAAAAACTTTGTTCAACACTAAATAATTATGTTACCTCAACCTTTATATACATATTACCAATCATAATAATTTCACATTGTTTTGGTGGTACTGGAATGGGACAATAAATTCTCCAATTTTGATGGTCTCAATATTTTCAACCGAATTCCATATCTTCTATCAATCTTCTTGGGAAAATAAAGAGTATGCTCTTTATCATTAACATTAAAAGTTAATTTTCTTTCATTGCAATCAATAACAGCCCCTGCAGTGTTAAGAAAGTGTCTCCCAAGAATAATAGACATATTATCATCTTCAAGCATTTCCAACACAACAAAGTCAGTTAATATCAAACAATTAGTAGCAACTTGGATAGGAACATTCTCACTTATACCAATAGGAATAGTAGTAGATTTATCTGCCATTTGCGAGGATATATCAGTGTGTATTAATTTTTCAAGAGAGAGTCTCTTATAAAGAGAGAAAGGCATAACACTAACTCCAGCTCCCATATCACATAAACCAGTTCTAACATAATTGTTTTTAATGGAACAAGGAATATGTCGAGACATCGTAGTAGAGTTCATATACGGGGGTGCCATGAGACCAGGGGCGGGCCCACGTTGGCCCGGCAGGGTGCACAGGACACCGGGTACAATCTGCTAATACCTTATATGTATATAGCCCATATACAGTGTGACACCCCCAAAATTTATAGTGGGACACCGGAAGAGAGAGCCTGCTGGCGGCCCAGAGCAGCAAGTTCGCGTGGAAGCCCAAAATCATAGGAGATTCCGAGTGGCCGGCCATCCGACGACAAAGAACTATCGATCAGATCAATCTCTCAAACATACACGATCCTGCATCCTGTTCTGTTGGCCGAGAACGTGCGTCGTGCTTCCGCCGTCCTGTGCTTCCTCGGTTTGCCGCTGGCCGGTCGCTAGATTGTGTGAGACAAACGGAAAAAGGTACGCTGCCTCCTGCCTTTGTACGTGATCCCCAAATGCAATGGATCTATGTTGCAGTTGTTTCTAAACAGCATGGAACTAACGTCTAGGGTTTTAATTTCGGCTGGAAATTGGGCTAGTTTGATTAATTATTCATGGAAAGTGACAATATTTTAACATCTGTAGGGATTCAGATTGGTATTGGAATTTAGTACTTCTTCTTTGAGAAGAGGAATTCAGTATTCCTGTACGGTTTAGTGTTCGTCAGTTCGTATACGGCCGGCCGGCCGGACGCTCAATCAGGGAGCACAATGTCCAGTAAGTTTTCTCTAACACAAGTACATACGATTGCATTTTTATTTTCTTTGTGAAAAGTTATATTAGCCTTACTAATTCTCGTATAAAAATTGACAGGAGAAGCTGCATTTATGGAAAGTTTTCTAAATAAAAGAAAGACCTCAGTACAAGCTAAAAATATTGGGGCATCACACGAGCAGAATGATGCAGCGTCGCCTGAACAGAATGATGCCTCTTCCTTGGCATTACCAGAGAATGATGCCCCATCCCCGCCATCACCGCATGAACATAATGATGACCTCACACAGGAACAAAATTATTCCGAGGATGATATAGGGAATTCATCTCAGTCTCGTGAAGAAATCAATTGGGAAAACGAAATTAAATTTGATCCGGGCAAAAGAAGAAGTATAGATGAGTACCCTCCTAATCTGAAGGAAATGGTAAGAAGAAAATATTTGGCTAATGGGCCTTGTCAACCTCGTACTTGTGACTTTCCGGCTACAAAACTTTCTGGTAAAGATAGAAGGTTTGTTTCAGAATGGTTTGATGAGTTTAGAAATTGGCTCGAGTACAGTGAGTCTAAAGATAAAGCATATTGTTTCTGTTGTTTCTTATTTAGACCTCGAAAGAAGAAAGAAGCCGGCTATTTGGCATTTGTTAAAGATGGTTGGTCAGGTTGGAATAGAAAGAGTAGATTGAAGGAACATGTAGGAGATGTCAACAGTGTTCACAACCAAGCAAGAAGAGATTGTGAAGCTTTGCTAAACCAGGACCAACACATTTATGTTGCTTTGAATAACCAAAGTAATGTTGTGAAGAATGCTTATTATACTCGACTAAATGGCTCAATTGATGTTACTAGATTGTTGTTGAAGCAAGGATTGCCTTTCCGAGGTCACGATGAGTCCGATGAGTCTTTAAATAAAGGGATTTTAAGGAAGTTCATGATTACACGGCAGAGCAAAATCCAGCTTTAGCCAAGGTTGTTGGTCCACTATATTGGTGATAACAAACACATTGTCATTGGCTCTACAACGCAAGGATCAGGACATTGTAAATGCCATCGGTTGTGTGAATTCAACCAAAAACTCCCTGGATGATCTAAGGATGAATGGATGGGAATCTGTCCTAAATGAAGCATATGCCTTTTGTGACAAGCATTCTCTTTCCAAGTTGGAGATGGAAGACCAGTATGTGAATCCTAAGAAGCCACGGCAAAAAACAGGTATCACTAATAAGCATCATTATCAAGTGGATTGTTTCAACGATGTTATTGATTGGTTGCGTCAAGAACTTGACACTCGCTTCAATGAGAAAAATTCCAAACTCCTTATCTGCTCGGCCGCTTTGAGCCCAAAAGAATCATTTAGAGATTTTAATATAGAGAATTTGATGAGTCTAGCTAGTCTTTATCCAAAAGACTTTCATGATGGAGAATTGAGGGATCTTAGACATCACCTTCGTCTTTATATAAATGATGTACGAGCAGATGACAGATTCTCTGGTATAAACAATATATGTGAGCTCTCTCAGAAAATGGTGGATACAAGAAAACATATTTGCTATCCTTTGGTATATCGACTATTGAAGCTAGCACTAGTCTTGCCTGTTGCCACTGCTACAGTTGAGAGATGTTTTTCAGCTATGAGAATTGTGAAAACATATTTACGAAATCGTCTTAGTGACGATGCCTTGAAATACAACCTCATATGTTACGTGGAGAAGGGAGAAATGAGGAAGGTTACTAATGATTTGGTAATTGATCGATTTGAAGCCATGAAAAGACGCAGAAACCCCTTTTAAAGGTATTGGTATTAATTTACTAATTTAGCCCATAGTTTTACTTAATATATTTCTAAGTGGGTTTTCTTTGTTTGTAGGCAATGCAGATCTATTGCTACATTCACGGGCGCCATTTTTTACTTATTGGTAATATAAAATCTTTGGTACTTTATTATTCATTTCTATGCAGTCAACATTTATTTCAAGTGAACATTTTAAATTCAGAATTTTTTTGTAAGCATTTCTACTGTTAAATCTTATTATATTTATACATTGAACCGTTAAATGTGTTAATATCTTGGTATATTAGTTGACATGGGACACCGGGAAATTTTTGTCCTGGGTCCGCCCCTGCATGAGACTACTGGTAGAGACGTGGGGGTACGTGGTAGTACGACAACCAGGAACACCAATTTTACCCAAGTTTGATACGTCGCAACTAGGCGGCGTTCCTACTCCTGCAATCTCACTAAATCAGGGTTGAAGCCTGAAGTATACAAAGTTCAATGTGAGTTGGGTTTCTCTATCTCGGCGAGGATCAACTTCTCAGCGAGTTGGCTTCTAGCTAATTGTATGTACCTTTGTTCTCTCCCGTCCGGCTTTATATAGATAGCCGGGTTAGGCCTTAGAGAAAGGAAACCTAGAAGACTATGGTAAGTATCTAACTTGGAAAGCAGGAATCGCCTTCTACTCCAAGCCGCACCACTTGGGCCGTGGTCCGGGTTCTTCTAGAATCCGGCTTCTATGCGTCAACTTACTGGGCCGTCTAATGGACTGTGATCAATTACCAACCAGGCCACCCTGGTAATCCGGCTCTTTCGGACAATGTCGGATATACCCCTAATCGGTATATATCCGACAGTAGCCCCCAAGAAGGATTGAGACTTCACTCTGCCACCTTTCGTCAATTTGAATTCCTTTCTGAGAAAAGTTGGCGCTTCGTCTCGATTCTTCTTTTTCTCAAATCAAGCTTAACGCGAAACTCGGATTTTATCAAAATCCGGCTTTTTCTTCCACGAGCCTTCGTGGAGAAGAAACTTCATGACGTCAGCAATGAAATCGTGCTTACATCACGGACGTTTGGGTTCAGTGTGAAACCTTGAAACGTATCTCTGACAGATTCTCGCGGGAAACGAGGAGATAGAAATTATCACCCCGTCCCCTCATTTCCCGGATTTTCCGGGCGTGACACGCGTCAAAGATCTAACGGTCAAAATAGCCGTTGTGGCGCATTCCAATGCATTTCCGGCTATAAATAGCCGCCTCGGGCTCTCCGGTTTAACCTTCCGCTCTCCCATCTCCCTCAAGCCCCCCGCGCCATTGCCATAGAACTTAAGTAATTGCGAGTGAGCAGAGTTCGTGTGACCGCACCTTCCCCAAAAAAAACGTCATCGAAGGATCCGGATCATCGTCGCGCCGCCCAAACATGGCCACCGGAGATTCACCCCGCGAAACAGAGGAAAGCTCCGTCGCCCTCGACATCGACAGCATCATTAACGACATCGACCTGTAGCTGGATTCTCCCGGCCACGCCACCGCGAGCGCTCCGGAGGCAAACGCCGACAACTTGGCCCGCGAGGATCCTCCTCCCGCGGCCGAGAACGCGTCGTCATCATCTGCCGCGCCAACTCCGCCTCTCACCACCGAGCCAGCGGAAGAAAAACTCACTCGCGGTGGTGAGGAGCTCTCCGCCGTGGGCGCCGCCGGAGCGGAAGAAGACACGGAAGAAAATTCCGGGAACTAGAGCCACTGCAATGTGGTTCCGTCCCTTGTTCCGACAATGGAGAAGGAAGGGCTCATCCAGAAGGGAAAATGGCGGTACGAGGAGGACGACTCCGAGCCATCGCCGAAAGCCGGAGAAAGGGTTCTCGTCACCTCTCACATTAGTAGAGGTATGGGATTTCCACCTTCTTCCTTCTTCCTCCAAGTCCTGAATCATTACAACATCCAACCTCATAACCTTCCACCCAACTCCATTCTTCATTTAGTCGGGTTCCAGGCCCTCTTTGAAGGGTATCTAGGAATAGAACCTAGGCTAGATTTCTGGTAGTATTGCTTTGGGGTGAAGCGCAACCCCTCTGAGGGCGCTCTCCCCACCTGCGGGACCATCTCCTTCACCCTTCGTAGGTTTAGGGAGGATTGGTTTCCGAAAATCAAAACCTCGGAATCCGTCAAATTTTGGATGGGTTCCTTCTTCTATCATGAAGATGCCCCTTTCCTGGAAAGGGTACGGGAATTGGGCAGTGGACGCAGTCCAATCTTTGCCGGATGATCTGATGAGGATCAAACGGCGCATCGCAAAACTCGTCTCCTCCTCTCCTCCTCTCATCGGCACCGACACAGTTATGTGTTTGTTCGGTAGACGCATCCAGCCATTGGCTTATCGTGGAACCCGGCTTCTGTGTGATTATACGGGCGCGGAAGATGCAATGAGGGGAACGGACAAAGCGTTCTCCAAGAGGGACTTCAAGAAGCGGGTAAATCATATGGTCGCTACTCGTGAACAATATGAAGAAATCCAAGAGATGTATCACGAGGGAAATCCAGCTCCAAAGGTAACCTTTTTTCTTCTTTAGGCAATTTCTCGGATTTTATCTTTCTCAGATTTCTAAATTAGCCTAATTTTGTGTGTTTTCAACAAGCTAGCCGATCTCACTGATGAAGACCTTGCCACCGACGCCGAGTTGGACGCACTGCGCGCCAACTTTGCAGTCGGACGGAAACGCAAGAAGCCATCCACTGCTCAAGAAGTGGTTGAACTTGACGGAGTTCCCGTCGCTACTTCCTGGTAAATCATCCGGGTTTCTGTTTTCTCTGCTTTTTGTCGCAGGACTTTCTTTTCTTTTCTCGAAATTCTAACTTCTCGGATTTTCTCTTTCTAGCTTGGCTCCGACAACATTGAAACCAAAAAGCCGGAAGAAACATAAGTCTGTTCCCCGGTGGGAGGCATAGCCTTCTCCTGCTGCTGCTCCCGACACTCCAGTCGCAGCTGCGGGAAAACGTGTCTGCCGGGGAGGAGGAACCCCTGCAGACCAGCCAGCCCATTGCGTCCGAGTCGGACGTGAGGGAAAGGGATGCGGAGCCGGAAGCCGGGGGTCCTTCCAATGTTCCATTGGAAGAGCCAATCCCCAACTATGATCCGCAGTTCAAGGTAATAGGAGAACACTTTGACGAACATAGATGTATTCATCCATGGGCGACAAAGTATTTCGCCCCAGCTCCTTTAATCCTTCTTTGGCCGCAAGGCAGACTTATTGTTGGGAATAACTTCGTATTTTCGCCTCGGCAGATAATTCAAGATGGCCTTTGCCACGTTGGAATTCTTTTTGCTGAGTATGCAAAAGAATTCACGGAAAATCTGTCGGATCTTCAATGGATGAGCAAGGTAATATCTCTAGCCCCCAAGCAATTTGTCAAATGTATAATTTTGACTAAATTATTTTTCTATGACCTTGCTTGTATTTAACTTAAGCGTTTTGTCTCTTTTCCGTGTTTCAGCAAACTGCTGAAAACATTAACATGGAAGTTTTCAGTAAGCTTACCATCAAGAATAAGGAGGTAAAAACTCTCCTTTATATTCTTGAAGATAAGGACTCGGAGCTGGCCTCCGTTCAGCAAAAGCTGGCAGAATCAATAGGTAACTTTTATCACTGCTTTCATTTATAATTTTTTCTTAAGTAATTTTCCGAGTTTGTAACTCTTCCTTTTACTTGCTTTTCATCTTCTTTGGCGAAAGCCAAACAAATTGATGAAGATGCCGGCAATGCCGAGAACCTTCACTGGGAAAACCTAGAACTTCACAAGCTCACTGTGAAGCTCAAGAAAGACCTGGAAGCTAGCCAACTAGTTGTTGGCATTGCCGAGTCTAAGGCCTCCAACCAGGCTGAGAAGGACAAAGCCACCATCAGGGACCTGGAGAATTCCCTGAACCAGCGCCTGGAGGAAGGCACGGAGATGGATCGTATTCTCGGTAATTAAGTTTTTTTATTTTTACCAGATTTTTCCTTTTTCCCTTCTTCTGTTTTCCCTAACTTTGTTTTGTTGGTTGAAAACAGAAGGTAGCACCCAACTTACCCGGATCGAAAGAATCTGGGCTTTCGAGAAGGTCTTCACCACGCTTAAAGCTGCGGGGATGTTACTTATTAATAAGTACATTCCTGACAAAGCGGGGGAGCTCTCGGAAGTCAGTAAACTTCCGGAGGCGATCGTGGAGATGGCGAACCGCAAGGAATCGTGGTTCCGCTCCGCGACTCACGGTGGTGCACGCATGGCCCTTGTGCTCATGCGTCTACATTATACCACCGCCAAATCTTGGCGTGTGGCGTCCGGTATCCCTCAAGGATACACAGACGCTCAGCAGGCCAGCACGGAGTCAGCTTCCGAGTTCGTCGTCATATTGACGGATGTCGGATCTTCCACTTCTACTATGGTATTGTTTTTATCTGCCTCTTCCACGGGATTGCTTTCATCCGTGTTTTCAGCAACCTCGGATTGCACCATACCGATAAAGTGAGATCTGATTGCAGGCATCTCCGAAGAGGCAGCAATTTCACGGGAATATTGGCGATCCGAGCAAAATCCGGCATCATAGTTTTCTTCAATTGGGTATAGGGAGGGTGGGATAAATTTGCTTCCACCAGAGAATCCCTATTGCCTCTGCAGTTAATCCGATAAAGATGTTTGCATATCCAATCGGTAAAACGCAGGCACTTACCAGATGATTTAGTGCTGGCATGTACGATCCATTGCCGAGGAAGCGCCCGACGTCGTTGTCGAATTACAAGCTTCCGACAATTATGGTACTGCCGATTCCGCCGAGTATCCCCGATCGAAACATAACGCCTGACGTCGCTGGCCCCACGGTGGCGCCAACTGTCGAGACATTGTAGTAGAGTTCATAGACGGGGGTGCCATGAGACTAGTGGTAGATACGTGGGGGGACGTGGTAGTACAACAACCAGGAACACCAATTTTACTCAGGTTCGGTACGACGCAACTAGATGGCGTTCCTACTCCTGCAATCTCACTAAATCAGGGCTGAAGCCTGAAGTATAAAAAGTACAATGTGAGTAGGGTTTCGCTAACTCGGCGAGGATCAACTTCTCGGCGAGTTGGCTTCTAGCTAATTGTATGTATCTTTCTTCTCTCCCGTCCGGCTTTATATAGACAGCCGGGTTAGGGCTTACAGAAAGGAAACCTAGAAGACTACGGTAAGTATCTAACTTGGAAAGAAGGAATCCGCCTTCTACTCCAAGCCGCACTACTTGGGCCGTGGTCCGGGTTCTTCTAGAATCCGGCTTCTGTGCGTCAGCTTACTGGGCCGCCTAATGGACTGTGATTCATTACCAATCAGGCCACCATGGTAATCCGGCTTGTTAGGACAATGCCGGATATACCCCTAATTTGTATATATCCAACAGAATAGTTGGAATACCAGGGTCTCCAAGCTTCTTTGGAACCTTACCATTAAAATAGTAATTAGCAAGCATAGTAGAAATTTCCTCATTAGGAATTTTCCTTGTTTGAGACAATATATTTCATATATTTAGAATAAGGAGGCAACTTAATAGCATCAGTCAAAGGAATTTGCAAGAACAAAGGTTTCATCCACTCGCAGAGTTTATTATAATGTTCCTCTTCCTTAGACTTGTGTTTCTTATTAGGAAAAGGCATTGCTTTTTGTACCCAAGGCTCTCTTTCTTTACCATATTTATCGGCAATGAAATCCTCCTTATTATACTTTGCAGTTTTAGTTTGCTTTTTAGGTTCAACCACAGTTTCTTCTTTATCAGAGGCATCACTTTCATCATTACCACTTTCAGTTTCGGCATCAGAAATAGATATACTATTAGGATCTTTAGCAGTTTCAGAAGATTCTACAACATTTTTATGTCTCTTCTTCTTTCTCTTAGAAGGAGAACTAATGTTTTTAGGTTGCTGAGAATCTTGTTCAATTCCTTCAGGATGTCCTTCAGGATACAAGGGGTCCTGAGTAGAAACACCACTTCTAGTAATTATTTCACAAACATGTTTATCTCTAGAAGCATTAGCTAGCATGTCTTTTGCACTTTAGTAAGTTGATCAATTTGAGTTTGAACCATTTGAAAATGTTTAACAAGCATTTTAACATCATTAAAGGTTCTCTCAATAATACCATGCAAATTATCAATAGCTATAGAGTTTTCCATAAGGTGATTTCGCACTCTCATATTAAAATTATCTTGCTTAACAACATAATTATCAAATTCATCTAAGCATTTATCCGGTGGTTTAGAGTAAGGAATATCTCTATTATCAAAGTATTGGAGAGAGTGTACCTCAAAAGTTGATGGATGAGGAATAGGCTTACATAATTCTTCTATAGGAGATAAATTCTTTACATCTCCAGATTTAATACCCCTGGCTTCCTTCATCACTTCATCATTTAATTCAATCATCCCTCTCTTCTTGGGTGTTGGTATTTGTGTTGGCTCTGGTGGAGGTGTGGGTTTAGGTATATTCCAATCATCATTATTTTTGGCTATTTTAGCCATTAATTCCTCAACTTCTTCTAGAGTTCGTTTCCTGAAAACACAACCAGCACAAATATCCAGGTATGTCCTAGATTTAACAGTTAGTCCATTATAAAATATATCTAAGAGCTCATTTTTAGGTAGTGGATAACCAAGGCAATCTCTTATCAAAGCACAAAATCTTGTCCATGATTCAGGTAATTTTTCTCCTTTAATTTGCTCAAAGTTAAAGATTTCTTGCACAGCAACATGTTGAGCACTAGCAGGGAAATATTTTTGAAAGAAAGCATTAATTAAAACCATAGGACAAGTAATAGACCCAGGTGGCAGATTATTAAACCAAGTTTTAGCTTCATCTTTTAATGAAAAAGGAAAAATCTTGGTAATAAAATAAGTACGCATCTTAGTATCATTAGAAAATAAACTACTCGTAGATGAAAGCTCAGTTATTTGCTCCATAGCACTTTTACTTTCAAGCCCAAAAAAAGGGCTCCTTCTCAACAATAGATATATAAGATAAATCTAAAGAGAAATCATAATCCTTGTCTATAATGTGTATGGGAGATGTGGAAAACTTAGCATCAAGAGATGATTTATATTTTACAGCATGTCTTGCGAGAAGACTCTTAAGAGCACTTGCACCAGTAGTAGCACGAGCTTCTTCAATAAAATTATCACTCAGTTCAATATAGGTTTCATCAAGATCATCAATATACTCAGTTGAATTAACATGTGTACAATAATTTCAACAAGAATTTCATCACTTTTAATTTGTTTGGATTTAGCAATTGTAGCATCTAGGAAAGGACCTAGAGAACCAGTATCATCAAGCACAGTAGAAGCATCATCAAAAGTATCAGAAGCATTCTCAGGCTCAGCAGAAGTAACAATAGCATGTGGTGGAGTAAAAAGCTTACTCATAACAGACGGTGAATCAAGAGCAGCAAAGGTGTTCAGAGTTGTACCTCTTCTTGTAGTTGATGGTAATATGGGAACTTTTCCATCACGAGTCTTGCCCATGATGAATGTCTTGCAGCAAAAAATATCACGATCAAGTGAGAAAATAAGTAAAGCTATGCTCCCCGGCAACAGCGCCAGAAAATAGTCTTGGTGACCCACAAGTATAGGAGATCGCAACAGTCTTCGAGGGATGTAAAACCCAAATTTATTGATTCGACACAAGGGGAGCCAAAGAATATTTATATTCCTTAACAACTGAGTTTTCAATTCAGCTGCACCTGAAGTAGACTTGCTCGCAATAATTTATCAGTCGTAACAGATTTATAGCAGCAGTAGAAATAAAATAACAGTAGTAGTAAAATAGTAACAGCAGTAGCAATCGTGGAAAATAGTAGGATGGGAGTACCGTAGGCCTAGAGCGAATGGATGAACGGGCGTTGCATGGATAACAAGGGTCATGTAATAATAAATACGGGCATTGTAGATAATAATGATAAAGTATCAATCATGTAGGCAAACCATAGGCATGTGTTCCAATATAGTCGTACGTGCTCGCAATGAGAAACTTGCACACCATTTTTTGTCCTACCAGCCTGTGGCAGCGGGACATCTAGAGAAACTACTGGTAATTAAGGTGCTCCTTTTAATAAAGTACCGAAGCAAAGCATTAACACTTCGTGAACACATGTGATCCTCATATCACAGCCATCCCCTCCGGTTGTCCCAATTTCTGTCATTTTGGGGCCTCGGGTTCCAGACAACAACGTGTGTAAACAACTTGCAGGTATGATCAAGAAACATAATTATACTCATGAAACAACAACATGTTCAGATCTGAAATCATGGCACTCGGGCCCTAGTGACAAGCATTAAGCATAACAAGTTGCAATAACGGTAGAAAGCACTAACAATGGATACTAGGCACTATGCCCTAACAATATGGCATTATTACATGATCAATCTCATTCAATCCCTTCCATCCCTCTGAGCCTATAGCGGGGTTTACTCACTCATGGACAGGGGAAACATGGATGGTTGATGGAGAAGGAGTGGCGGTGTCGATGGCGATAATCTCCTTCGAATCCCCGTCCCAGCCTGGTGCCAGGACAGGAAATTCCGATCCCCGAATTGAGTTTCGGGGTGGTGGCGGCGCTCTGTTGTGTTTCTGTGGGATATGACGAACCTCCTCGCGTTTTAGTGTTGAAGGCAATATGTAGTCGAAAGGGGAGTCCGAGGGGGCGTGGGAGTGGCCCACACCACCAGGCGGCGCGGCCAAGGGGGGCGCACCGGGGGTGGTGTGGCCCTCTCCTGGCTACTCTCTTGGCCCCCTTCTGGTTCCCGGGGTCTTCTGATGTTTTAAGACCAATGGGGTCTTTTCGGGGCATTTTCCCGAAAGTTGATTTTTCTGCACAAAAACGAGACACCAAGGTAATTCTGCTGAAAACATCGTTAGTCCGTGTTAGTTGTATCGAAAACTCACAAGTTTAGAGGAGAACAGTAAGAAAAGTGTTCGGAAAAGGAGATACGTTTTCGACGTATCACGCCCCTCCTCCAGCCACGCCGGCGCCTCCTAGAAGGGGAAAGTCGTCGTTCTCGACGCCAGCGACTACGACGACGACTTCGAATGGGGCGACGACGAGTAGGCTAGGTTAGGGCTAGGTCTGCGGCAGCGCATTTACAATTTTATTCAAATTATGTAAAAATAATTCTAAATTTGAATGAAGTTGTAAATTTAAATCGCCGGTTTAGGCGTCCACAAGGTGTTTGCGTTTATACCATAGAAATGTTGATCGCCGGTTGGGGGCGCCGCTGTTGTACCCATCCACCAAAATCTCCGACACCGGTCCGGTGCCCCCCAATGGGGGTTCAATTGGGGGGGGAGGGGTGCCGGACACGAATGTGATGGTTGCCGGTGGAGATGCTCTTAGAGCTCCTAGATAGTCTAGCAGAGATGGCTGTGGAATGCCTTGGCCTTGATGTGGATGAAAGACCAACAATGACAAAGATAGCAAAGCGCCTCCTCAATCTGAGTTGATCTCGCGAGTTGTAAGTTGTTTGTAAGGTGATACCTATTATGGTTAGCGTGAACAACATGAGATATGATACTACCGTTCTGGAACCTATATCTTAGTTTTTTTTTGTGATGACAAAAGTAGTAAAATAGAGGCGGAGGAGGTATCCCTTAGTTCATTTGTACCGTACTGTGAATCATCATTTGTATCCTTGTGTGTTAAGTAACCAAAAATGTTTGCATTGACTACCCATATTTCTAACTCTTCCCGGGGGCTCTCTCCTTATCCTCTCGTTTTCCCCTAGAGCTACAGTAGCTTGAGAGTCGAGCGTGACATCCCGGCGAGCTCCTGCTCGTTCTCTGGCGGCGCTGCCGGCCGGCGACGAGAAGGATGCTACGCGCGGGTTGTATAGAGTAGATGTAGGTTTTCGTTTCTCCTCGTTGTTCTTGCTTTGTTGCAGCTTGTCGCCATGTCGTTGAGGTGGTGCTCGCTCTTGTGCCCGAGCCGCACGAGTGGGTCGTCGGCCGTGCTTCTTCCTCAGCGGATACTCCAGTGGATGGAGGTGCTCGAGGAGAATCATGGCGCCTCCTCTCTCCCACATATGCTCGAAGGCCAGCTTCTGGTTCTAGAAGCTGGATGTGGCTGCTCTGCATCGAGATGGCACTTGGAGTTGGTTCTTCTACCAGCCGGCCGTGGAGGCGAGGGGTGGAGGAGCTGCTGCAGTGATTCGTATTCTTTTGCAGTGCAGTTCGACACTTTGCTGCATCCTTGCGCGTATCAAGTTGAGGCCATGACTGCCTCGCTTATCTGTGGCCGGAAGGGTGGCCCGATCTTCTCCTCCTGTGTGGAGGTCATCGGAATCCTGCGTCGGAGCTCGGCGAGGTGGAGTTGTCAAGTGGTTCGTCCCCGGTAGCACTGTCTCAGCCGGCGTCCGAGGTTCATCGCTGGAGGACATGTTCCAAGAGAGACCCCGAGCACCCTCCTCTTCGATCTCGGCGCCCCTGGCGCCTCGAGGTCGCCGGCGATTGGTGGCAGCGACAGCCTTGGACTTGATTGCTTTTTATTTCTTTGTTCTGAGGTGTTCTCTGTAAAAGCGAAGGACCTTTCTTCAAATGTTAGGTTAGTAGAGCAAGTGATGTCAAAGGTCCTTTTTGCATATTGTACCTGCCACGTGTTTGAGTAATACAGCAGCATAGGGGCCTCGCCCCACCTCTTGTTCAAAAAAAAAAAAGACTACCTATATTTCTCAGTCTCTTCTGGGAATAGTCCATCTGATCTTTAAGAAGAGTCGTTGTTCAGCTTCGCAGTAAAATGCATATACCGTAGCGTAGAATTAAATTTCTGAACGTTCCCGTCTGCATAGGCAGATATGCTATCTTGTTTCATCATTAAGTCACGATGGTTTGTCCAGCGACATCTTTTCTTTTTGAGTGTACGCAATCGCGTACTAGATTTTTATTGAAGAAAAAATATTGAGTACAAAAATTGACAGATCGTTGCAACCAACATCTGTCAAACACCACACCGGAAACGACGATACAAAGGAGCCTATCCTAAGCTAAGCAATAAAGCCACGTCTCAACCGACGGCGAACAGCTCCGAGAAACAACACCTCCAACTAGACACTCCAAATCAACGCGCCATCCACCCTTATGCCGGAAAGGAGGTGGCAAGAGAATGACGGGACTTGGTCGGACCCTAGAAAGACGTCGTCTTGGACTTCTCGCGACGATGTACATAGCGCCCCTAATAATCAACCTTGGATGACGACAAGCACCGGAGGAGATCAACATGGAATTCCAAGCCATGTCTCTAAACATGAAGCTCCCAACAAAGGTACGCCGTCGAGGACGCCGCCATCATGCCAGTCCAACTCCGGACCTAGGCATTAGCCCAGAGACATCAACCAAACCTAAGAGAGAGCAGGGGAAGAGACGACGCTCCTCGGCGACGTCTCCAAGGAGGGAAACGACACCCACAGGCGTCGTCGTCGCCGGCACTATCCGAAAACAGGCAGGACTTTCGCCCGTATCGCCATGACCCTCCTGCCGTGCTCGCCGGTATGGGACAACTACGTACCCATGTTGTTCACATTGCTGCCGCCGCAACACCCTGCATACGTAGCCGCAACGCCATGGTCACTCCGCGACCGGCGCACGAACAAAATCCCGCCGAGCAACCAACTCCGAACTTGCGGAGCACCTGGAGCCCCCACCATCTTCCACCTCCTGCAAGAAAGAGGACCTGCTGTCCTGCTGCTGTCACGCTCCGGACAGCTGCAGCACAGAGGGGCCCACTAGCCCAGCTCCACCTCCATGGTAGGGCCTCTCTATGCTCCAGGGCCTCCACCAGGCCACCCTCCAGCACCGCTGCAACACTCCTCCCGCTGGGCGTCGGCGCAAGGCACACTGGAACCTCACACATCGTACGTCAGGCCGCTCCCGACAGACGACCATGACGTGGCCCAGATCGGGCCCGGTCGGCCCAGGCCAGCACCTCCATGGCTCGCAGTAGCGGAACAAGACGCGTCAAGGCGCAAGGACGATGCGTCGCTCGGCCGCTGCAGCGCAGCAGCTCCGCGCCGCCGCCATGGCCCGACCGCACCGCCGTGCCCAAAAACCACGCCGCCGCATCCAGGAGGCGCCACCGCACCTCCGCCTTCTCCTCCCGCGAACCCCAGCCGCTCTCCTCCTCCCCACATCGAAGCTCTATTGTGTGTCGTCTCTCCAACTCCGTCGAGCGCCGTCTGTCTAGGCTAACTCCCGCGTCGCCCGATAGACGCCACTCCCCCGCGCGAGGGAGGCCCGTCGAGGCGCGCCGACCTTGCCCGCCGCCTTTGCCGGCCGGGCACCGCTACCACCGCCGGCGACGGCGACGAGATTCCGGGACTGGGGCTGCTGGTTCTAGGGTTTGGGCCCCCGGGGTCGCCAGCGAGTCCGACCCGGGAGGGGAGGGGAAAAAACCATCTATGTCCTGCGACATCTTCAGTGTGTAACTTGCATGATTCGACATCTTCAGTGTGTAACTTGCATGATTCAACTTCTAGTCCTTTTAAAAGCTCATTTCCTGCATCACTATCTGGGTGCCCAATTCCCGCCTGACGCTGACGTTCGTGGTCTGCACACTGAAGATGCGCGGTGGGGGTGTCGCCCCGGTGTCGTCGACTTTCCTCATCCTCTGCTGCTAGAATCTATGGAAGCACAACAATGTCTGTGCCTTCCGGGGTGATCGGCCTTCTCTCCCCCACCTGCTCACCATGTGTCGTGATGATGGCGTTCTCTGGAGACACAGGGTGCCATCGCACGTTCACAGCTACGCAGACAGCTAGGAAACGATCCTTCGCAGCCCTGGGTAGTGGGGCCTTTTTGTTTTCGAATGAAAATTCAGGTGGGGAAGCTCTCTCCCCCGGTGACCATTCAAAAAAAAAGAGCTCGCGTAGCTGTTGAGCTAGAGGAGTTTTGTGGCAAGCATCCGTCCACAACATATATAGTGGATGAACCATCTCTCGTGTTGCATTGACCTCCTTCCTAATAAATCTCTAGAAGTTTAAAATGAGATTTCCACCAGATGCATGATCCTTTACTTTTCCCAGTCATATTGAAAGTGTGACTCCCAAATCAGTTTCACCTACGGTAAAGCTGATCTGTTGAAGAATCTATGAAGCATGAGAGCTTTATTATGAAATGGCCACATTGAGAAGTACAAGTCTCCCCAATCTTGAGGTTTGCACGATTTGTCCCGAGCAATAAGTGCAGATCCTTTATCTTCCATTCCATATTCCCTCCAAAAGCAATCCCTAATGTTTCTAGTGATTTGTTCCAGAACTGACACTGGCGGAGCAAGGGTGCACATATAAGAAGTCGAGAGAGGGAGAGGTGAAAACAGATTTCACCAATTGAAGTTTCTCTCTATATGAGGAATGTCGAACATTTTTTTTTTTTTTGAATTTCGAATGTCGAACATTTGGTGAGCCCCTTTACAATACATTGAAGCAAAGGCATGAAATCTTCAGTCTTGAGTTTCTAAGAGTTCAGACGTAGCCCTAAACAAGTGAAAATAAAGGAGCCAGGAACCAGCAGCTGTACTTCATCCTTTCTGCAGCGAGAGAAGAGTAACACGGCGAGAGCAGGGAGAAAGAGCCATGGCGCCGTCGACGGTGCAGCAGCTCAACCAGCTGCTGGTGCTTCGTCTTTTTTTGTGCGTTTTTGAAACGTGCGTACCAGATAACTCGAATGGAACACTCATTACCGGAGATAAAAAGAACAGGTGAGAAGTTGTTCTGCAAAGATTACACTACTGCCAATTTCGACTTGTTACTACTCCCTCCGTTCCGCACGCTTTTCAAGATTTACCTTTGACCAAGAATTGATCCACATATATAATAGTATTTGGTATAAAATCAATAACATTAGAAAGCGTTTTTCACTACGAATCTAACAATGTCAAAGTTACACTATATAGTCAAGATATTGTTACGCAAATCTTTCGGTCAAAGTTTGTCTTAAAATACGTGTGCGACTTATTCATCGGAACGGAGGTAGTATTGCAGAATTAATTTCTCCTTGCACACTCTCGAGTCTCGACTGGGGGGAGGGATAGGGCTCGGTTAGTAAAAGCCATATGCACTGACAATAAATAAGGAATTAGGGAATAAGGCAGGCAAACCATCAGAAATAGAGTTTGACAAAAGCTAGAACTCCAGCATTTGACTTAGTTGCAAATATATGACATCAAACAGAACAATGATGCATGGAGATGAACGCTTAGCAATTAAAGTAAAGGTGTGTAACAATATTCTTCTAGAGACTACATAGTTCTGGTCATTAGGTAGGTCCACTCCAAAGAGAGCTGCATAATACAGTACAAAACTACCAAAAAAAGAAAGCAGATATAATATCGTTATCCTCAGAGGATAGACACACTGCATATATTACAAGGAACCCTACCACAAATAGCTTGCGGCAGGAAAGAGAAAAGAAGAGAAAGAACCAAAAAAAAAAACCTCGTGATTATTTTCTGCTGCCTTCGAAGCTGGCAGCACCAGACATCTAAGTGTATGGTGTTTGCGCTAGAAATTCGGCCTTCGCCGAATAAGAAGAATAGCCACCTCTTCTGATCAGAACCCAGCTCCAGCTGGATGGGTTGCACAGTTCGCTCCAATTAAAGGGTTGCTACTAGCCTATGCTGAGTTGCCAACACAGTGGACGATCAAGAGCTTTTGCCTCCGAAGCTGCCGAATCCACTGAAGCCAGAGCCACCAGAGCTGCTACCAAATCCACCTGAGCCAGATCGGCCAAACCCTGAATCACCGAATCCACCACCGCCACCACTTGAACGCCCGAACCCTGAATCACCGAATCCACCACCGCCACCACTTGAACGGCCAAACCCTGAATCGCCGAATCCACCGCCACCACCACCTGAACGACTGAATCCACCACCTGAACGGCCGAATCCTCCAGAATCACCAAACCCACCACCTCGGCTCGAAGAGTTGCCATAACCACCACCACCACGCCCACCGAAACCACCACCGCCGCGCCCACCAAACCCACCGCTGCGCCCACTGTCACGACCAAATCCACCTCCTCCACTTCCGAAGGAATCAAAACCACCAGCCATTGTCAAGTCAGATCCTCAACATTGATCTTGGGAAGCTGGGGGAATAGATCAACAAGCTCAGTGTACTGTCATGAAACATAACTTAAAACAGAGAACTACACGATGCAAAACCTCACCTCCTTAAACTTGCCTCCAACGTCATTCTCAATCCCCCTGACAGCTCTACTTTGTTGGTAGGTGTGCATCACAATTGCAGTGCCCGTCTTCCCAGCACGCCCAGTACGCCCAGTCCTGTGGACGAATATCTCTGAATTGTTTGGCAATTCGTAATGTACGACCTGAACAAGGAAACATAGCCAGTCAATGAATTAACAACATATGTTCTGGTTAGATGCTGACAAGAACACCAAACAGTTCAAAACAATGTTCTCTATGAGAAATGAATAACTCAAGAGGCAGAAAAACACTAACCAAATCTACGTTTGGAATATCCAAACCACGAGCAGCGACATCTGTAGCAATCAAAGTGCTAAACCGTCCTTCACGGAATCCTTGAAGTGTTCTCTCTCTTTGGGCTTGTGTAATATCTCCATGAAGGGCCTGGCACTGGACCTGCCGACCCATGGTGTATGCCAATCGATCAGCATCCCTTTTTGTTTGCGTAAACACTATACACTTGCCACCTTTAGCATGGTCCTGGAATGAATACACAGTTAGTTGACATGGCATTGCAATTTGCAAGAAAGCTAGACATCACTTACAGAAATTAGTTAGTTAGTACTAGAAACAATAAATATACTTGCCTTAATCAGTTCTCCAAGGACAGCAGGTTTCGCATGAGTCTCTGTAGCAATAGTAAGCAGGGTAATTCCTTCTGCCAGCTTCTGGTCATCTTGACCCACCTAGAAAAAGAAAAGTATCATAAACCAATTCCAGATAAATCTACTGTTTTCTTAATGGGACAATGTACTTATGATGCCATGCAGAATAAACAAAGAGCAATGCTCACCCCCCATATTGTTCTCAGTTCATAACTTTGTAGTTACTGAGAGAATTGACTTTTTACCTCTGGGAAGTTCCATACATCTTTGAAGGTAATATATTATGAAGGCTTCAAATTGCCAATGCTAGTTTTCCCATCATTGGGCTTGACAAGTCAAGATGATTTTGCAATTTCAGTACAACAATATGATGATTTTGCAGATTTGACTAACATTAATGCTTATGCACAGACAGCAGAAGTCAGAAGTAAATGATTATGAAGAATATGAGGACCCAGCTAAAATAAAATGCTAATATAACAGAATTGAAGTTATTTCTCCTTGTAAGCTCTAGTTCTAAGAAGATGACCAACATAAATAGACACAGCAAATCTGCAAATGCATGACAAGTTCAGATATGGTTCCGCAAATTATGCAATGGAGCAGTTCATGTGTGTAAGAGCAGTGTTAACACAAAATAAAGTAGTACTCACAAGGTCAACTATGACTGGACTTTTTAGGTACTTTTCTGTCAGCTTGCGTATCCAGGGTGGCATTGTTGCTGAGAACATCAAGGTTTGACGCTTCGCGGGCACTTTTTGCAAAATTATCTCAACATCTTCATCAAAACCCACTGACAACATCTGGTCTGCTTCATCAAGAACAACAAACTGGACCATTGACAAGTTTAGAGAACCTCTTTTTAGCAGATCAATTACCCGCCCAGGTGTCCCAACAACTATATCAACACCATATTGAAGTGCTCTTATTTGTTGCTGAATAGGAGTGCCTCCATACACACAGAGTGTCTGCAGGTTGGAAGAATCAACAAATTCTTTCTCAACTTGTTTTGCAAGTTCTCTTGTTGGCGCCAAACATATCGCCAAGGGATACTGTCCAGGCCTGTAAATACAAAGATTCGATTGAGCACACCAAAAGCAGTACAAGAAAAAAATACTAATGCATGATCTTTAAAGTGTCCAGCTTACTGGTTAGCAATGTTATGGCGAATAATCGCATCCATGATGGGGATTCCAAATGCCAAAGTTTTCCCTGTCCCCGTTTTGGCACGACCAACCATGTCCTTTCCTTGCATTGCTGGCTCAAGGACAGCTTTCTAGACATCACAGCAAAAAGGAAACCAAATTAAGCATCCAGAACATGAAATATCTTGTATATGGTGATCAGGAATCAGGTAAGCAGCAAACAATGTACACTACTTCCAGGAGAATACTAAAACACGATGACGACATACACGTAACTGAAACAATCTACACTAATTTTTGCTGTGATGACGACATACACGTAACTGAAAGCAAAACATTAAATATTTGTTGGGGAGAGCACTTATTTCATTTCATATACAAGGATGTTCCAATCGGCCCAACCTAGAAGCAGAAGTAAAAAACAGCTGAGCATGCATATAACTATCATATCACTAAAACAACCAAGTGGGCAGATAATACACACTGGTAGATGCAACAACTAATCAACTGCTGAGCAATGTCCAGCAACCATCAATTTGTGCCTCTAATTAAAAAATAAATTAAGGTTGTATGGACTAACTTATATTGTAGAAATTTCTGTAGCAATGAATCATTTTCCATTGAGTACAGAGCTAAACCATCTATAAAGCACAACATACCATGGAAGTATAGCATGTTTCCTACAATTGCAGCATCTGATAAATGCCATAATAGGGGCAACACGCCGGCAGAAATGCTTAATAATTGCCCATGTGAGAGCAAGCGTCGGGCTGAGCTATGTTCAAAGGCAATGAATTGTGCAGCGATTGGAAGACTCCAAAAAGAGGAGGCCCCTGCCTGATCCCCTTACCTGGATGGGGAACAGCTTGGTGATGCCCTTCCCGGCGAGCTTGGTGACGATCTCCGGCGAGATCCCGAGCTTGGCGATCTCAAGCCCCTCCTCCTTGGCCCCGGCCCCAACCTTGGCCCCAGCCACAGGCCTGACTCCCGCCGGCTTCCTCTCCTCCTCGTAGTTCCACCCCTCGTCCGCCGCGAACTCCGGGCGCGCCCCCGCCCTTGCGGCCCCCGTCTCCCGGAAGCCGAGAAAGGCCGGCGAAGAGTGGAACCACTTGGCCGGTGGCGGGAGCGGCGACCTCGGCGCGAGGGCCGCCTTGGCAACCGCGGCGGAGGGGGCCGCCGGGTGTTGCAGCAGGGCGGTCAATATGGCGGACACGGCGCGCCGGCGGAGGGGATCCGCGCGGCGGATCATGGCGGACATCCTGGTGGGAGCCGGCGGCGGCTAGGGTTTATGGCGGCGTCGGGGTTTAGGGTTTTTGGTGGGGAGGGAGGAGGAGCCGAGGAGTGGGGAGAAGGAGAAAGGGGAATGGGTTAATAGGCGCTTGCGATATTTCTGTGGCTCCGGCGCGCGCGTACGGGAGGAAAATATCTCCTTCGCTTCCTCGCCGACAGGTGGGGTCGCGATCGTAACAACCAAGTGGGGCCTATTCGTCGGTGAGATAGGCAAGGGTGCTGGGAGTCTTTGTGGTGCTCGTAGCAGTGTGCGGGCTGAGTGGCCAGGGCGTGTGGGAGTCAGAAGGAGAACTGTTGTGCGGTCGATGACTTGTGGGGTCTTCAGCTTGGTGAGCCCAGCTGTCAGTGACGAAGGATGGATGATTTGTGGGCAAAGATGGTTTGCTTGGAGAAAAAGCTATGACGGTTGTGGGCAGAGCTGGGCTAATTGCTCGCCTGGGCTGCTTCGCATCGACTGTAGCGAATAGGCCGATACGTATGTCACGGCCAGTTAATCCTTCCTTTTGGATGGGCCGGATATGCGCTGCCTCGGTCGGCTGGAGCCGTGGAGGAGCTCCCAAGTCCCAATGGATGGTCTTTCTCGCTATTCGATTTCAAAATCATGAGAAAATGTCTCATCATTTCAGACATATCAACACAACAGTTTTTCCCATCTTAATCTAAAAAAAAAAGGTTTTCCCATAAAGAAAACTCAACAGTTTTTATTCTAAACAACAAGTCTTTATTAGCCTCGGCAAATCTCCGAGAAAATCGGTGCATGTATCATAGAAGCAACGATAACATCAAACAAAACAAAAAAAGCACTTAAAATATGAGGCCATGAATACGATATTCGCAACTCACAGCAAGAGTACTCGCAGCATGTCACTTTTGTTTGTAACAGCCAAATCATGGCATTATAAGATTATCCCAAGAACGTATGTAGCATTAAAAAAAAACCTCCGGATCAATATCCTTGATTTTTGTGCGGTAGGCTTGCCATCCCAGACTCGTCCGTGATGGATCTGCTCACTCCGCTTGATCAGGTGGGCGCGAACCCTTTTGCCTCTCGGAACCATCTTGACTGAGCCCATCGGCAAGAACAATATCGCGTTCGAGCACCAACCTCACCTCCACCATGGAGCCTTGGATGTGAGCTTGGGAGGTAGGTTATGTCCTCTCCCGTGCTCCTCTTTTATCTATCGCTTCTCCATGCATGGCTGCCTATGGAAGAAAGCGCTAGAGTTGGTCGTGTCCGTCAAAGTCCCACGAGAAAGGAAGAAAGGAAGAGAGGTGTCAGCACGTGTTGTAGAAGAGAAACGATGGAGGGCGGGAGGGGTTTATGTAAGCAACGTATTGATCAGTCGTCAGACCGGATAGTTTTCGTTATTGTTTAAATGCTAAAATTTATTTTCCGCTCCATAGGGATGGAGAAGTCAAGTGGAGATAGAAATGTGCTTATCAGCTAGTTATTCTACAATTGCTTGGGTAATCTTGGGGGTTTTACTCTTTCAATCTGTATATTATGCATACTCTCTCTCTACAGACACATACGGTCTCCTCCTTGTCCTCTCACACGGCAGTGTGGATGTTGTGAGTAGTTAATCTAATGCTTTTGTCTGTGTTGGCATTTTACCTTAATGTTAGTCTTTGGTATTTTTTGAGAAACACAGTACAAACACAAGCGCTCATAAACACGCACTAACACTCACCCATATGAACGCACGTACACCCTACCCCCATGAGCACCTCCGAGAGACTGAGCCGGCAGGTTGTTCTTGAGATTGACGAAGTACCACATGAGTCTCGCTATCGACGGGAACGCCGCCTCACACTAAAAGAATATTCCGTCAATATGCGACACACATGTGTCAAAAGGATTTGAACTCTCCTGGGCTAGGATACAACCACTCTCCTAACCATCCGACCACGGGTTGGTAGCATAATTTTTGATATTCAAACACGTTGTTTTCTGGTATGTGTTAAGATTGCTGAAAGAATGTGTATGGGTTTCACATGGAAGTTTCCTTTAAAAAATGTTCTCTTAATATTAGCATGCCAGGAGTTGCAATACACTAGGTATAAAATAGTTAATAGAACAATCTAAGACCTGAAACAAATAAGATTTTTTTCATTGTTATTTACATGTATATGCTAAAAAATTGGAGTAATATTTACACATTACTAGTAGTTTTGTGTAAGTTCTCTATTGATTTTCTTCACGGCGGCATTTAAATAGATGATCAACAACAACAGAAACAACAGATCAATGCTTTAGATGACTAATACTAGGATTTTTTTTGGCCATTTTGGCTATGTTCTCAATTTATATTTTTATTATTGGAAGGCACGTACTTATTTGAATCTAGCAATTGGGAGTAGCTTTTTAAGTTTAAGTTTTATTTCGTTATTCTTCAAAACTTAAAACAAGCACATATGCTTCTTCTTCGGACAGGGCTTTCCCACGATTTATGAGGAGCTTGAAATGTTATGTCGTATTGAGGTATGTGGTGCCATTCTTTCGTTAGCTCGTGGCTCTCATAACCATCGTTTATTATGGATGTGTATTGAGCAGCTAAAATTTAGGGGTCTTATTTAAATATACTAAATGATCAACAAGATCTCCAATTCTTTAGGTGTATCCTTATTTGTATCTCTTAGGTGTGTGAAGTATTTATTTCAAGGTTGGGAAGATTGACCACAACATTTGATGGGACCTTGACCATATGCTAATAAAAAAACACTACTATCTAGTTGACCTATAGCTATTCCGGCAATCCATAATATTCATAGCTTGTCCCATTTCATTTAGGTTCTTGTATACCATTTAGGAGATGTATACCATGTGAAACACTCTACAAAGTTCTTCAGATATTTGAGGATGCGCTAGAAAAGGATACATCCATATAAATTATAATACTTTAGAATATTAGTTTATTAGATCTATGTAAATCATTGTAACAAAATGTTTTCTTAAACATATAAAATTAAATAAAATCTACAAGAAAAATGTAGTTCACTGTTGTACTAAAAATGTATTTGTAATGGTGGATATCAGAAATGTATGAAAAAAAAATGATATCATCATTTATATGACCATGTTGACATTCTTAATGCCTATTTTTTAATATCTAATATACATATTAAGTAACCATTACACTTATGATACACATTTAATGACAAGCTAAATAGTAAGTAAAACAAATTTGTATAAAAAGACCCCCAAGATATTATTGACATGGGAGATACTAGGGATAGGCGTCCGATAACCTGCTTCCCATCGGACTAGTAGTACACCGTACGATTAGGAGCTTCTCATCCGTGGGATCGTCTAGCCTGATGAACGCCTAGGTCGGTTAGTTAGTACGTAGGATTTTGCACTAACCGCTAACTATTTCCACAAATCACGTCACAATTATTGCAGCTCTTAGTGCTAATTACATGGAACTAACTTCTTCAAACTCTTCCTTCATACTTATTCTAGCAAAAGCGAGTTTCCAAATTATTCAGTGCTTCCTCGGGAAATAAACTTCGTTTCCAAAGCTATGGAAATTTGCTTCAGAAGCAACTATCCACAATCATGTTTACAATGTTACGCAAATTTGCTTCCTATGAAAATGGAAAGTTTCCTTCGAATGCATCAAAATTGTGTTAACATACAGTGGAGAAATGCTTCAACGTGAATTAAATTTGCTTCAATTTAATAGAAATGTATGTATAGTTTGATTCCTTAAAAACCATATTTTATTTAGAATGGAACCGTGCTTTGCTTTCACACAACAGAAGTTTGCTTCTATGAACAAGTACATACGTTTACATCATTCATGGTAGAGCTACTTGCTTCCTACATCGTGGACGCTATAACTGCTGAATCATCAAACAAGCTCTTCTATGACATTCTCACGGTTTGCTTTGCCGTAGATATCGACGGCGAGGTTGCACCACGTCTATATCTTGATGGTTGTTTGCTGAATAATGCACCACATGTTGAGATACCAACACAAATGAAGCAGTTCATGGCGCCGCAACCTTCGCCATGCCCGAGATGGCGGGATCGTCAACACCTGCACCGATACTCGCCCGACGTCAATGATGAAAGTTATCTGTTATACAACAGAAACACATGTGAGAAACATAGGAATGGTAGGAATTGCATGAAGCAAAACTAGTGTACAATATAAGAATTTACAATAAAGTTATGAATACGTTTCCAAGGAATATGCTATACGAAGCACTCTAATGCTTTCTCATGGGAAGCATATATCTACATGGTAGGAAACATCTAATTATAATGAAGAAGCATGTTTCCCAGCGATTTCATATAACAAAAGTTTATTCCAAACTCACCACAACTGATTTTATTCAGCGCAGCCATGGGGGGGAGGGGGACCATGACGAGTAGAGGGAAGCGAGGAACCAAGATAAGAAGGGTGGGGAGTCGCTAAAAGGAGGCGGGTGGCGGTGAGTGCTCCCAGGCTCATGGCCACGTCGTTGTGGTGGCCCTGGTCGGCCGGTGATAAATTGTCGTCGCGACTATGCAGTCTGCGGCTCTACACCGTCGGTCGGCGGCGGTTAGAGAGGTCGTGAAGACAAGTCCCTACGAAAGAGCCGCCTGCGCAGGGCTCGAAGCAGGTGGGGGCACAACCACACATATTTTGGTGGCGGGTGGTGGTGTCGGTGGGTGGTGCTAGTTGTGGTGACCCAGCACGCCACTGCATGTGTAGTGCGCAAGTCGGTGACATAATACTCACAGAAGGACTTATCCGTGAATATTACATCTCTCAGGGTGGTACAACAGAAACACAGCGGGTCCAAGCAAAGCTGTAGGATACAAACTTCATTACAAAATCTTGACAATCTCCTTAATGAGTCAAGAAGATCTCGTGCAAATGAAACATCAGAAGAAGCGATTCGAAGCTCCAAGCGGAGAAGAACTCTAGCTCAGAACTAATCCACTACAGCTGATGTCAGCCCTAATCTATGGCTTGTAATAGCTAAGTCCAAGAATGGACTCTACCTACATCTTGATAGCTTCTCCTCCACCAGCGTGGTTGATGACGATGCTTTACCGACTAACTAATATATCACTCCACGTAGCTTCAGGATGTAGCGATGGCTTCACGATGACGACTTTCATCAGGCTTAAACTCTAAGCAGGGGGTCAAACGGGAACGAATGAGTAACGAGCGTTACTCAGCAAGTTCATGATATATAGTGGGTAGTTTGATGCACTAACTACAGCTTTAGACTCAAAAGAGTCATAAGCTAATGCAAGGTTTTTGTAAATCTTTCTTCAAGAGGTTGCTTTTAATTCTGAAAACTATGCCCGCCAGATCTTCACAGTGTAACATCCCAAGTATGAAAACTTCCATTTAGAATGTTTGATTCTTGTTTAATTAAAGTTTTGCATCATGTCATCATACTCATTCTTTGTTTGCATTTGTTTTCCTTTTGTTTGCATCTGTTTTTATTTGTTTTCACAATGGAAATTCAAACAATATTTCAAATGCTTGTTCATACTTGTTATGTTACAACTTTCCAAATAAAAGGTTCAAATAACACTTCCATTTGTTTCCATGAAAAATAAAAAGCTCAACTATTAATTGTTCTTTAATAATCCACTTAATCCAAATTGCATTCAAAAATTCAAATACATATTACAAACAGCACCCAATTTGAAATTATGAAAATTACCAAAACAATTATAATCATTTGTCTCCATTTAAACCTTAAGGTTCAACCTATTTAAATTCTTGTTTTCAATAAGTCACTTAATCCAAAATTCATTCAAATTTGAACCAATTTACAAACAGCAAGTTTTTGAACTTTTTGGAAATCAAAACTTGGCAAGTGGTTGCTATTGACCTAATCAACTCACACAAATTTTACCTAATTTTTCCTAACTCAAAACCTATCTATTTTCTTCCTAATTCTATTTCTGCAAAAAAAAAGAAACAGAGGAAAAATAAATAAAAAGGAAACGCACCAGCGAGGGGCAGTGGGCTGCGCCCCACGCAGGCCCAACCCACCTTTCCTCCTCCTCAGCCCGGTACCTGTTCGCCATCGTCTTCTCGCGGTACGGCCGCGCATCCACCGCAGCCACGTCGATGGCAGTAACAGAGCAACGGCCGAGCGCGCGCCCCTATGCCTATATAGCTACCCTAGGACCCCCCGAGCTGCTGCCCTAGCCCCTACCTCCCTCCTCCCTCGAGCTGCGCCTCCAATTTCCCTCTCTCTGCCACCTTTCCCCTCCATCTCTGAATCCCACCGAGCCACCGTTATCTGAATCCTCGCGGTTCGCCGCCGGCGGGATGGGCCTCCGTGCAGGGTAGCAACGGGAACAAGATCCCCGTAGTCTCCTCGAGCTGGTGGACACCTCTGCGAGCACGGGAGGCGCTTGGATCTCCGCCGCCATCCTCGCCGCTGTCGGCGACGTCCACCTCGCCGTCGAGCTCCTTCCTCTGCAATCCTCCCGGTGATCACCCCTCCTCACCCATCTCCTCCTATCTCTCAGCACACGCAAGCACGCACACCAGCACGCTAGCACAGCACACGCAACACGCGCACGGCCGCGAGCATCTGCGGCTCGCCGCCGGCCACCGTCCACTTCCTGTCAAAGTTCAGAAACGTTCGTCAGTTAAAAGTTCAGATTCGCTAACTAAACAATATCCTCACTGCATCCCCGTTACTGACAAAACTGAACGCACACCGTAGTGGTAGCGCGACAGCGAGCGCGAGCGCGAGGGCCAGGGTTCGAGTCCCTCCTCCCGCAGAAAAACCCCACATTTTTTGCAAAGGGCACTGACAGGGTGGCCCCCCCTGTCAGCTGCTGCGCACGCACTGCTGCCACGTTGGCCCCAGGGCCCACTGGCAGTGACCCAGGCTAGGTCACTGCACGGTGTAGAACTATTTTCAGCTTTTCTTTTTTCAGTTTAATTCCAATTCTTTTACAGTTTGGTCCCTGCAATGAAAATGCTAATAACTTTTATTTTACAAATCCAAATAATAAAAATAAAATATGTTTGTTGAACCAAATTTAATTCTCTACCTTTTTATAACATTTGTATTCTGTTTTGAATAATTCAAATGCACTCAAATTTCAAATTCAAACAATTCATTTAAAATTTGATTAATTGCATAACTAATTCATACTTAATCCAAATAACATAAATAAAATATGTTTTCCATGCTATTTTTGAACCATCTTCTCAAATATAAATTTTGTTTCATGATTTGAATAATTAAAATTGCTTAAATAATTTAAACCTTGTTTAAATCATTTAAATTTGCTAAATTCATAACTTGCTCAACTTAAATTATTTGTTGAACATATAAAATATGTTTCCAAACCAGAAAAACATAAACTTTTCAAATATGAATTTGAATTTATGTTTTGAACAAATAAAATTCAAATAATATTCAAACTTGTTTTAAATTCATTTAAAACTTGTTTAATCTTGTTTAATTCATAATAAATTCATCCTAATTCCTTTTTCAATATTTGAAACATGTAATCCACCTAAAATTGTGTGTTCTTTTCAAATATAAATTTTGTTATCTGTTTTGAACAATTTAACTTGCTGAAAACAACAAATGCTTGTGTGACACCTTTAAGAAACCAAAATTTCTTAACTTAATAAACCAATTTCCAAACTTGTCAAATTTCATTTCTATTTGCATCTATTGTTGTTTTCTTTTGTTTTTCATCATGCATGCATCATGTTAATCAATTCTCACATGGTAATTAATTGTAGATCAATTATTTCCACCTTGATTCATGGACCTTTTCCATATGCAATCCAAATTGCATATGGGTCCATTTAAATTGTGTTACCATGTCAACTAGTTTATTTTGATGCATCCATTAACTTGACATGCATCATCCCATGATTGTGCACTATGCCATGTTATTGATTGTTTATCTTTCTGCATTGTTTGTTTACTTCTTCTCGGATAGACGACGACGTTGATACAGACGATACTTACGACACCCCTTCTGAGGATCTAGCTCAGTACCAGGCTGCTGAGTTTGCAGGCAAGTATTCACTCACATGAACCACTGTGTTCCTTTCAACCTTGGTTACCGATACTTTCCGTTGTCTATTCTGCTAGCCATATGAATCGTTGCTTCTGTTACGAACCTATTACATGTATCCTTTAATCCTGATATTGCCTCACCTCCACTCCTATAACCCCGTTGTTTGAGCTCGTGTCTTACTAGCATGCTTAGGGTTGTTTCTGCTCGAGTCTGTTACCTGTTACTTTCTGTTACTATATTTCTATTATGTTCTGGGGCTCGATGTTAAACAACAACCTGTTAATTTTGGGGTAATAATAATTTGCTGATAAGGCACCGGCAGGAGGCCCGGCGTGGTTTTGAGGCCTGCTAGTGTCGACCCTAATTAGGAAAAGGGTCTTGTCTACTGATCCATGATGAGCGCACTATCCGCATGTGGGAAGCGTGTATGGGCGCCCCCCTCAATTTGATTTGATTCGCATCTCGTCCAAATCGCCTCATTTAGTTCGGGTTTTCCATTTGCCGCATGCATATGCAGGTGCGAACCCTTGGTACCAGGGTGGAACTTTTGTAGTCGGCATTTAGGGAGACACGTTCTTAGAGTGCTATGAGGGTCCCCTTTTCTTCGTGGGGCTTGATTAGCCGTGCGCTCACCGCACGGGGTTCTTTGGGCTTGATGCGAAGAAGAGTTGAGTTGTGTTGAGTGCCCCGCTTGGTGGGAGGCATTCCATCTGGCGGGATATTCTTACGTGTACGGCCAAATTGGTGCACCCCTGCAGGGATAAATCTTCTCGAGAAGCCGTGTTTTCCGCGGTTATGGTTGACTTGGTGAAAGTACTGGCTAACAAGTACTCAGAACAACTTACACCTAACTAATGATAACTTGACTAGTAATAGTCTTATTGACACAATAACTTGAACCATCATTAATCCAACTGTGTGAGTTATCCTCGGATTGCTTCTTTTGATAAGGGGCGAGATCCAGGAGGGGTTTGTTTGGAGTTAGTTATAGTTGGTTACGATACGCTATCTTATCTTCTTTCTGTTAGCCGGAAGTGGTAGTAACTATGTAGTTGGTTAGAGCAGCCAGTTGCAGCATCTTTTATATCCCCTTTCTTCCGTTGACCCAAAGCATCTGTGCTGTGTGTTGACGGGTTACACTTTGGTGAACTATGAGTCTTGCTTGCCAGTACGTTTATGTACTGACCCCTTTGGGGCTGTGGTTTCCGCAGACTACGCTTACGAGGATCCCCGTGATGGCTACTACGTGGAGTTTGACGAGGCTGCTGACGAGTAGATAGCGGACCCGGGCAGGATCCGAGACTACGTGGATGGGCTCCATTTTCCTTTCATTCCCGGCTTCTTAAGCCTATTTGGATTTGTCTGTACTCAGACCCCTTTGAATTCTTCCGCTGTGTTGTAATGATGTTATGTTGGGACATGTGTCCTCTGGATGATTGTATTTGCTATCTCTGCTCTAATGAGAGCCATTTGCAACTTATTTCCATCTTTTGTGTCCTAGAGATATGTTGTGCTATCATTCTGTTACAAGCCGTTGACGTACCATGTGTGTATGGTATGAAGTACGTCGATGGTAGTATCTTGATTTCTATGGGATAGTTTACATCGACGGTGGATAGTAGAGTTTGGTTGTCACACATAAGTGTTGGCCTACTCGTAAGAGGATGCGGGTGCCGGTAAGCCCCGTAATCCAATCATCTACTATCCAGTTCGGCCCGGTGAGTATCCTCTAGAAGTCAGGGTGCGACACACAGGACTAGAACTTCATGGAGTTGCCTTTCCTGCGGTGTTCGCAGCTCCTTCCCGGAACAGGGGGTAACATGCCACATCCTTTTACACTCTGCAGAGGTGCGTTACTTTACCCATGGACGACCAAGACCATGTTGCACAACCAGGTGTACATTCCTGTCCACTCTCACTCAGGTGTGGGTCCCGGTTGTTGGTCCAAGCCAAACCGTGCTTCTCCGCACAATGCATGCCCACCCATTTCTGCCAGCAGGTTGAACGCCTGATTCCACCCCTCATGATGGATATCTACGCGCCCCTGGCAGACCATCATAGACCCGCAGAGTCCGTGGTAATTAGGGATCCCACCCATGTGCATGTAGTCTCGCACTACCTACGCGAGACTACAACGTACGTCTCTGACAGGCCGTTGACATGCGAACGAGAAAAGATCACAGCTGACTTACTCCCCTCATAGAAGACCCATGGTTAACGCAAATTTACGGTGCAAGAATCCTGACGGCAGTTGTTGTTAATTCCTAGGTAATACTTTCCCATGCAGATGGAACCTTCCTTTGACCTATTCATCTTACCATGGTCCCATCCACCCACCAAACAAAACACTACCACTCGGGTAGTCATCCAATTAGTCATATTGTTATAAAAATAGGATCATGCATTCTTTTGAGAACAGGTGGTAATACGATAGGGTTTTTGCAAATAGTTTGTTATGAAGTACTGCAAAGGATATGACCAAGTGATGAACTTGCCTGATATTGAAATAACTATAATAATCAATGTCTTCGAGATTCGAGGGTCACGTAGGAACTCCCGACATCTGAAAGATAGCAAAGTAGTCCTGGTAAGGACTACAGAAAACACTGGCAAGGATGATACATGCATAGTAATGAGATGCAACGTGAATTACCCTGGAAAACACCCCAGCTTACAAGTGTAAGCCACGTTTGATACGATATCTTAAGCACACAGGTTTTATGTGAATGGTTTCATTACTTGTGGGGATGTGGTTATTACTTCTTTTAGACTTACATGTGTTTCACTTTTACTTAGCAAACAATTGTTATCATGTTTAGTTAGAAGTGGTTATTACTTGGTTAGACAATAAGACAATGACACATGGAAACCAACTTTTGAAAAGATAAAAGTCACATTTTATTTTATATTCAAAAAGAGTAGAGCTAATGACATCAAGTTTATTTGAAAATAAGGAACTAATACAACTAATTCTATCATCACAATACTTTCTAATAACTTGTGATGATAGGTTTAGTAGTTTTGAAAACATGAGGTTTTTATTAATAAAGAAAATAATGTTGTGGTAATAGTTTCTGGTTAAAATAAAATATTATAGAATTTCAATATTCTTATAAAAGAACAAGTTTAGAGGTTAAATAAAATGTTTTACAATTGACATATTTTCAGTTGGAAATGTTGTTCTTTTTAATTTGGTATATCAATTGATGTTTTCCGGAAATGTTTGAATAAGCTATTAATTTATTAATTTTAAATGAATTAAAATGAGTAGGCAAATATAGCACACATGGAAACTTGGTCAAATGACCTTGGAAACATCATAGTTGAGTTGCATTAGTCATTTGGAGCATTTTGGTATGTAACCTGTACTTTTTCCTGATTTTATGAATTATTTATTATTATTCTTTATTTTAAATGATTTAATTAATTAAGGAAAATGTTTAATTTTAAACTTTATCAAATTCATTTGAAAATGTCATAATCAAATAGATTTTATTTGTCTGATTAATATGATATATTATTTATATTTTTCTGATTTATGAAATTAAAGTTATTGAATTATCAATTTTAATTATATTTCTGTTATTATTTGAATTGACAAGTGGGGTCCACCTGTCAGTTTCATTTTAAATAAAAAACAAAAATAAAAGAAAATAAAAAGGGCTCATGACGTCATGATGACGTCATGACTGTGTCATCACAGAGCAAATCATCCCTGTGAACACGAATTCGAGGAATTCGTTACAATTTTTCCCAAATTATTCTCTCCTCTAGCCCCAGCGTGTCACGGTGAACCTAGGGAGGGTAGCTGCATGACCATATGGTCACGGAGTCGCCGGCGGCGAGCAACGGCGCGGCGGTGAGGCACGGCCTTCGGCGATCCGACGATTTTGTAGACGAAAATCCAAAGCAAAGGCACCACGAGGTGCGGTGACTCACCAGGAAGGTGCTAGTGTCGTTGATTGGTCACGAGGAGCTCCACAGCGACGGTGCGCTTCCGCGGCGACCGGCGGCTGAGAAGAAAAGGAACGGATAAATTCTCCGTAACCACAGCTTCCCGGAAAGCGATACTCGTCGAGGCGGTAGACGAGACGATGACGCATCCAGTGATGCACTCGGTTCCTCGTGAGGTGGCCGGAGACAGCGGCGGCGAGCGGTGGCCGTGGGTTAGGGTTAGGGTTTGTTCTTCGGGTTCAAAGAGAGAGAGAGTGAGCGAGACGAGGGAGAGTGAGGCAGAGAGCAAGATGGAAACGCCCTCCTGCTCCTTATCCTCGCGAAGGAAGCGGTGAGAAGGGACATGGCAGCAGCCATGGTGACTCGACAGTAGCCGCCACGGCCTTCTGGCCTGAGGTTAAAGAAACAAAAGAAAAGCCACATTTTGATAACCCCCTAAAATTTCCATCAATTACAATTTGGTCCTTCTGTTACTAAAACTGTGAGTAAATTAATGTTTTCAGGACTTTTCTGTTAACAGGAAAAATAATAAAAATCATTTTTGAAATCCTTATCAAATTTCCAAGCTCACCATGTTTTTATATTTCAATTTTTAGCAAGATTTGAATTTTATACTTAGGGTGCTAGATTAAGTGATTTTATTTTTTTCACTCTATTAAAGTTATTAAATGTTATAAAATTTATTTTAGGCATGAATATTACCTTCACACAACACACGTAGAATTTCCAAGTGGTGTGTTATAAGTGGATCATATTGGACACGTAAAATCATTTAACATGGAATTTTATTCCATGTCACACCAAATGATTTTAATGGGTGAAGGAACTTGTTTTCCTTTTATAATACTATGTTATTTTCATAGCTAAAACTCATAGCAATTTTGGGTTGACATTTTACTTAGGTAGGTGTAAGCCTCATTTGATAAATTAGGTTCTTTACCAAGTGGAAAACATGTGTGTCTTTGGAACCTATTTGTTTATTTTCATAGCTAAAACTCATAGCAATTTTGGGTTGACATTTTACTTAGGTAGGTGTAAGCCTCATTTGATAAATTAGGTTCTTTACCAAGTGGAAAACATGTGTGTCTTTGGAACCTATTTGTTTGTTTTCCACCAGTTTCCAAACGTGGATATTATCCCATGTTGTTTTATAACATGTATTCAGTAATATGGTGATAAGTAGAGGAATTTATGTTATCATATGTTAGTCTTACATATGAAAAGGATATGGAAAGAAACAAGATATTAATCATGTTACCATTAACCTCCACATATCAAGACATGTGGATGAAATGGCTGGTTATTATTTCATACTTGATAATTGTTTCCATTAAAGATATTAGTATAATTTCATCATCTCTGATGAGCTTGACAGAGGTTATTGGTGCTCTAATATATCCTAATGATTCACTTGATAATTTCTTATGATCCCTTACTGAGGCAGTGTTGCTTCTTGTGGTCTTCTGTTGCTTGATGGTCTTCTCTTTAGTTGCCACTAGTCTTCTGTTATCACCTTTGTCCATTGCAGGTAGGTTCATATCTTGGTCTCCAACTTCAACTATCTCACCCTTGTGGTGAAAACAACCAGTTGTTCCAAGCAAAGATTTTACTTAGATGATTATAAAGTATGTAGGTTTGTTTTATGACATCAAGTTACCATATGCATATAAGAAGAATTTGTTAACAAGTGGGCCACACTTGCCTCCAAATTTCTACTCATATACGATTGGATGAGATGTACTAGGTTATTCAACCTTCTGTTTATTTGTGTATGACACTCAATTGTTTGAGTATACAAAAGTGATCTGTTAACAAGGTTGCAAGGCTTGTTATCAAACTACTTCTATATAACTCTAACATTGGAATATCATACTATTTCAAGAAGTTAATAAGATCAGATCAAGATATAAGAGTTTCCAAGTACTCTTATAGTAGCTTAGAGTAGCACTTCAAGCACACTCTAAATAATCTTCTTGGAGATCTTCCTGTGGTAGTCCTCCTTCCTTTTGGTTGCTTATCTTGCAGAATGATTCAGAGAAGATTTGGAAACCAGATACAATGGTCTAGACATCATAACAAGATCTAGATTAAGAGTTAGTTTATGATTTTATTATCCTTCCATATACTTCTTATTTAATTTCCCATAGGATACTTACTTGTTTCATACATGATTGGTCTTACTTAGCTATCATTTCAATTTCCCTAATAGAAGTTATATCTTGTTGTTATCCTTAGTTGTATACAGAGATACTTAAATTGTTGAATGATGATTTGAATAGAAGTGTGGAATGCTTATGGAATGATGACTTAATGGTAAGTTGATCCAATGGTTCATTGGTGTGTTGAGGTTTCATATGCTTACTTGTATAAGATGGATGAGACAATTAGCATGTAAAGCTTATTGGGTTTTGATGACTTATGTCATAGTTGTTATTTGTTTTCTCTGGTGTCATGATTTTACTTTATATTCTTTTCTTTATTAACTTTGTCATTCATATTTCAGATATAGAGGTTTGGGGATATCATAGGTATTGATCAAGGTTTAACAGTAGCTTAAGAAGATTTATTTCTTCTTTAAGATATTTCTTCTATGGTTGATGAGATATGTACATATTCGATAAATATGTTAATACAGTTATTATGTCATTTTCCCACTTGTGTGTTTTGAGTTATGACTTGTGGGTATCATTTGTATTCTGTTAAACATTTGTTATTTACTTGTGAAGGTTAACATAGTAGTTACTAAATAATTTGGAAAGATGTGGTGTGAATGGTTGATCACTTAAAGAGTTATTGTTTGAGAGGACATAACATCTCTGTTGTTGAGATGGTTCCTTTGTGTATTACACATTGGTGGAAGTATGATCATTAGTTGTGTGATTTGGGTACTCACCCCTCCTTGGGTTGTAGATATCTAATGAATTATCCCCAAGTCACTTAAAGACTTGTGGTTAAGGTTGTTGAGAGTTAGTGTTGGTCAAAACCAACTTATGGTTTGTATAACCAAATGATTTGGTTGCTTAAGATACTTGATATAAAGATCATTCCAAATGTACTCTTGACTAGATGAACTAGACCTATTTCATCAAGTCAAGTGAAACTTTGGTCACTTTGATTCGTTTAAACTTTCGCGCCAAAATTTCCCGTACTTTTAGATGCATGCTTTGCAAATTCACATATTAAATTTAGATCCTTATAACCTCCCAAACACTGGATATTACACCAGTGTGGTGGCAGATGCATCATTGGTGAAAGGTGAAATCTGGCCGTGGTTAATGGGATTGATTTAAGAATGAGCCACCACACAGTATTTATACGGGAGGAGCGTAATTATTTGGATGAAACTTTTTTGGTGGGGTCGATTGATACATTTTTTGGTGGGATCGATTGATACATGCGGGCCGTAGGATGCAATGGTAATGAGCGGCGTCCAATCCATCCGATGTTTTGCTCACCATCGGGATCACACTAGGTAGTATTTACCTATTGACATGTATCAACTCGGTTCTTTAAACGATCCTAGCTTTTCTATGACATGTATTAAATGTGACAGTCAGTATTGACGTCATTTAAAACTAAGAAGGTATTTTTCTTTGAAAAATAGAGGCGGTGAGGCTACCGAAACACGGTCGGTCTGTTTTGTACCATGCGTTTGCAGGATGCGGAATGCCAAAAATGATAGTATATTCAACGACAAGTATAGTACCGTAACACATCTGCTACAAAGGGCCTCTGTAATAACTCATTTGTATCCTTATATTTTATTTTTTGTGCCAATAGTAACCTCTAGTGTTTGGTAGTGTTACGTTTTGTTTTGACGTCAAAAACAGATTTCAAGTGTTTCACCGTAGAAAATGTTAAAAATCACCCGATCGTCTGATTGTCATCTCAATGTTTATAGCTCAAAGCTCTATCTATTATCTTTCTTTCATTATTTTTTGAGTTTTCTGATTTGAGCACGGATCATGGGGCCGATGAAACAATTACCAATATTTTCTTAGACTTGATGTAGATAAATTATTTATGCTCTGAATGGGAGTAATGACCCAATATATTTATGTTAATATTTTTCCAAGAATTATTGGTGATTGTTTTGGTTTCCCATAATTATATCTCTATTTTTAGTTTGCTATTTTTGTCATGAAAATTGTTGAGTTAATGTATTTTTCAATTATTTTTGTTAATCCAATTAAAAAATATTTATGTTAATTTGAATTTGTTGGTATTTGTAAAAAAACATGATACTTGTACTTGTATGTATAGAGCTTTGGTCCCTCAATTTTTGCCATTCGGGCAACAGGGAAATTAGATCTCCCCCGTGGTGGGAGGGATCCCATGTGGCCTCTAAATTCTAGATGGGGAAGTGGTACCAAGGGTCTTATTTCCGTGTGAACCAAATGAGCCCTCGGTGGCAACTCGTCATTGGCAAAATCGTCGTCTCCGGCCCCCAAACATAGTATGTAGGTACTAAAAAAAATGTTAAAGACTAGAGAAGAGAACACAATTAACACCGAACCATATCTTTTACTGCAAACCACGGACAATAGACATAGACATAACACTGAGAGAAGCACCTTCTTTGTTGCGACCAAACATCAGGCTAACACGTACGCACGCACAACAACAAGAGCCAAACACATGGACTAGTTGTGTTTCTCGGCCACCCACCCGGAGAATCCGTGCACTTCTACTACTACGATACCCACAATCTCAGCCAAGTCTCGTACATAGGCCTGCGGCGATTTCCCTGACCGGCTCGGAGCATAAGGTGTTAATAATTAGACACATCAGAGTCGGTTATACGGACAGCCTGGGAAGCGTCATCCCTCAGACGGTTGTAAAAACGGGCCGCCTCTTATACTCTCTCCAGCGAAAGAGGTCCAACGGAAAGCCCGTCACATAGAGTAGAGACGGACCGTTTTCACGGCCGACTCTACAAGGTGCAGGATGTCTGACTTTATTTAGAGGCTCCGGATATAAAATAGAGAGCCGGTTTGAATAAAAAACAGACTCGGTACGAGGGGAAGCGAATTTGATTTGCTGAAAGCATCTATGAAACTCACATAATAACAATGTTTGCCAAGTGAAACAGGTGTTGGACCCCATACATCAGAGAAAACCTGTTCCAAAGGAACAGTGGAAACACTAGTGGAAATAGGGTATGGCAACTGATGACTCTTGCCAAGTTGACAAGCATCACAAACATATGGATTTATTTCTGGAGAATACGAAAGTTCATTCTTTCTAAGAACTTGTTGCACCACAAACGAGGAAGGATGCCCTAGACGACGATGCCATGTGGAAGATGACGGCTTTATTGCAGAAAAAACTTGCTTGGAAGGACCACTAGAAAGAGGCACTAGTGGGTAAAGACCATCATGGCATGGACCTTGGAAGAGTGTCTTCTGGGTGGCCTGATCCTTAACCAAAAAGAAGAAAGGATGAAATTCAATGAACACATCGTTATCTAATGTGAGTTTGTGAACGGATAACAAATTTTTAGAGGCAGTTGGAACATGTAAGACATTGTTTAGATGTAGAGAACTATTAGGGATATGCAAAACTGAATGACCAACATGAGAAATTTGCATACCATGACCATTGGCGGTGTGGACTTGCTCGCGCCCCAGGTACCTCTCATGTGTGGTGAGCTTGTTCAGTTGTCCAGTGATGTGATCAGTGGCGCCAGTATCGGGATACCAGTTTGTGTCAACACCGTATGAGGCAATGTTTGCTGTCTTCTCCTTGCGATCATGGACATGGTCAGGGTCATCATCAAAGTCATCTCTGTTGGAATTGCGCCACCAACAGTCACTGGCAGAGTGCCCGTGAATTTTGCAGATCTGGCAAGTGACATCGACGAAGAGAGTAGGGGCACGGTCAATGCGACGGCGTCCATCACGGCGGCGTGCGCCATCTCAACTCTCTCGGCGTCCACCATCATCACGGGAATCATAGTGGCGATCATCACGTCGGCGCATGTCATCACCGCGGCGATAAGCTCCACGGTCATCATCTCCACGGCGGGCATACTCGCGCCCACGGTCTCATCATAGCGGTAAGCACCACGGTTGTCATTGTCTCTGCCGCGATCACCGCGGCTGTCGTTGTCCCTGTCGCGATCACCGCGGTCACCACTGCGGTCACCACGATGATTGCCACCGCGAGTGTCGCGTCCTCCACGGCGAGCCAAGTTCACGGTGGATGTGAAGGAGTCACCGGAGTCTTGCAGCATACTTTGACGTAGATCGTGGGCACAGATCTGATCGTAGAGCTCGTCAAGTGTGGTGGGAGGATTGCCATGCACCGCAGCGACAACATTGTTGTATTATCCATCTAGGCCGTTTAGGATGTACCCGACCAGTTCACTGTCATCCACCTGTTTGCCGGGGACAAAGAGTTCAGAGCTGAAGCTCTTCATCTTGGACAAATATTGCGCCGCTGTGAGGGCTCCCTTCTTGGTGCCAGAGAGAGCAGATCTGAGATGGTTCACTTTTGAGAGAGATTGTGTAGAGAACATTGATGTGATGACTGACCAAACAACAACAGATGTGTCGAGTCCAACCACGTGCGCAAGGATGTCCGGGGACAGCGAGTTCAACAGATAGCTAAGGATTGCCTGATCACGAGCAATCCATGGGGCATAGGCTGACGACCTGCGTTTTCTTCTCAGCTTCCTGGACCTCGATCATCTTGGGCGGACATCAATCACTCCCATCGAGCAGTCCGGTGACCTGCGCTCCACGCAGGGCAGGGAGAACAAGGGTTTTCCAAAAGAGAAAGTTGGCACGGGTGAGCTTCTGTGTTGGTGGCGAACCGAGAGCAGCGACAGCAGGCATGGTGATGTTCGTTGTGGTTGTCATGGCGGCGGATCGGAGAGAGGATCGGCGGCCGGATGTGTGTAGATGTATAGGTTTTCTGGTTGTGTGGTTGTGGGGTGTAGATTTGTAGGTTGTAGGGTGTAGGTTGTGTTGTAGGTTTGTGGCAGCGACAGCTGAGGAAGGCAGTCACGGCGAGGTTGTGGTGTTTTTGTTTGGGTGTACTGCGTCGGCGGCGGCGGCCAAAAGATCGGATCGTGGCGGTGGCTAAAAGGGTTTAGATCTCGGCAGCTCTATTGTTGAGGAAGAATCGGCTCTGATACCATATCATTGAACGATTCTTACCCTCTCCGGGGCATCGTTTCCGTGTTAATATAGGTAGGGAATAGCCCCCTACGTGGCGTACAAGAGGGGTATGTATACGGGCGTACAAGGTATGTCTAACAAGACTTACAACCTACCCCACTTTCTCTATGCATTCTCGATCTCTCTCTCCAGATCTGGCTTTGGGCCTCTCCACAGATATTGGATCAGCAATCCCATCACACCTCGCTAGTAAAAAAACATAAATGGGTAAGGTAAACAACATTTTGATTACTTGTACAAATCCTAAGAACAAATTAAGCCATATCCATTTATTACTAGTACAACTCCTAAGAAGAAATTATGCCAAATCCATCTATTAAGTAAACATGACTGCTAGTTACAAAGCTGGGTCTTCACCGATCTAAACTAATAACAAAAAAAAAAGCAGTTCCAATCTCTAATCTTATAAAGACCCACCAAATTAAGCACAACACCAACACCCACTGCAACAACTCATCTTATATTTGCTGGTACGTAAACATATATATGAGATATACCTTTTATAAATACATATGAGAAATACCTTGACATATTATTTTTATGGCTATCGGTCAGAGAAATCACGTCCAATTTTTTTATTTTTTTTGAAACGGGAACAGTGTCCTGGCCTCTGCATCAAATTGATGCACACAGCCGGTTTTTCATTAATATAAGAATCAAAGAAGTACAAAGTAAACAAACCTGAGCCCGCATGCCTCGCAACAACACCTCCCCAGACTACCTCTAAACTAATGGCAAAAGATAAAAGCAAAGATACATACACAACTTCTAGACGAAGCCTTCAAGAAGGAAAAGCCACACGTGCGCCGATGATGGCGAGTTCGATCAAAGACCGAACTCGGGATTTTCATCCCTAAAGTCAAACTTCGCCCGAGATGTTTCCACCGAAGTGTGTAAACTCGATACCAAATCTTCTATCATCACCACCCCTCCGGCCAACGAATAGCCAGATACCACTTGAGGAGAAACTGGAGGCCGATGACGTCCCATACCGCTCAGCCTCTAGCCGTTGTCACACCACCTTCTATCAACAACAACAGGCATGACTTGACACCGCGGAGAAAAGTCGTGCGTAGCACCTGCCAGGATCAGGCATATTGCCACCGCCGGCCAGGCATGACTTGATAGCTCCTCTGAAGTCGTCATGCGTAGCACCTACTGCATCGAATAGAACCCTGTCTCGAAATGGAGGGGGCGCCCCATACCGCCGCCAGCCTCAGAATTCTGCAACCACAGAAGAGAACGTCCCATACCGCCATCGACTGTGACTTACGAAGCCAGAGACCATCACCATCTCAAAGATCAGCCATCGCATCATCCACATGACCACGAAGACCACCACCGTCGAAGAAGCCGGGCCGCCGCCCCATATCCAAACTCCTGCGATGTCGACGACACCGCATCGAGCAAATTGCGGCCAGCACGCCGCCTCTAGACCAGCTGCAAGCAACCACACTGCCACGCAGCATCAGCTGCCGACAGCGACCTCCTCCCCGCCGCAAGTCGTTGCAGATCCTGATCCATAGGTCCGATGACCTGGAGAGTCGAGGCTGCCACGACCTCGGCTCCGCCGCCGCTGGTCCCTCCATCCAGTGAAGACTCCAAAGCGATGCCCGCAAGAGGGAATACGACGCCGAGACGCCGCCATCGCTCGACCCCGATGGGATCTGAGATTTCCCCCGGAGATGCATCCGGAGGTCCGCCGAACGCAGCCCATCTCCGACGAAGAAGACGACCGCCGCCACCAACCCATCTACCAAAACGCCGCCACCAACCTCCAATCCGTGATCCGAAGGGGAAGGCCCCCACTTGCACCCAAGGGAGAGGAGGTAAGGGCGGCGCAAGGCCGGCCTCCTCCGATCACGGCCACACCGGCAAGGATCGCCGCCCGCCCGCCACCGGCCGCCATGGCCGCCACCGCGACCAGGGCGTCGTCGCGCCTGGAGCCCGGGGCCGGCACCCCATCGAGACCGCCGTCTCCGCCTCGGAACGGCCACCGCGAATCGACCCCCCGCCGCCTCGCAGATGCCGCCACATCAGAGATTCCCCGCCGCCGCCGTCATGGACTCCGCCCGGGCTTAGCCCGACGGGGTCTCGGGAGACGACGAGGTGTGCGCTGGTGACGAGGGAGGGGCTCGGGCCGGCGGCGGCGGCGTTCCCCCGAGCCGCCTGGAGGGCGGCGTGAGGGGTTAGGTCGTGCGCCCAGTTAGCTTCAATCACGTCCAATTGAATATGAGGTTCGAGCAAACAAACGATTTGGACGAACGCATGCAGACGCCCTTTCCGATGAAAATAATAAGACGAATAGAAGCACAATGATCATTCAGGCCCCTCCAAAAATTCTATGATCTAGTGAAGGAAAACAAAAGAATTCAATACAAGAGGTAAATTCATCAGTGTAGCGGCCGAAAAAATCTTCAGGAAAATACTTGATGAACATGGTCACATCCATGTCTGCAGCTTATTAACCTCAGACAGGGTTTCAGATACGACCACGTCAAGTTCTTTAGAGCATCCACAGTGTTGCCAAAGCCAAATTTGCCACATAGATTTATTTGGCAATATGGCTAAACTTGATATGTTATCTACAATGTGTCAAAACCAATGCCAAATGCCAAATCCTCCTATTGTGTGGCCTACCATGTATAAAGTAATAATAAACTATTTTGGGCTGCACACTCTCTCTAGTCCCACCCCTCCATCCTACTATTTTATTCACTTATAATAATTTGGCATTGGATCTTCTAGTTGCTCCTATGCCAAATTATTTGGCTTTGACATCAAGATTTGGCACGTCTACAATATAGAGAACGGATGCCAAAAGTCAAATAAGGTATTTGGCACCCAAATTTGGCACACACTGTGGATGCCCTTACCGGATCAGTTGGAAAATGCGACCATCATGAGAGGACGGGCCTCTAGGACCAGCGTGATCTATCGCACGTTCACCTTCAGGCTCATCTTCTATGAAGTTATCCCTGCACTCCAGGGCTCCAGGATGCTTTATCACTCCTTCAATTGAAAGAGACATGATACCAAACATTAATACAAAGCATGAACAAGTTAAAAATTAAAGATAGAGGAGTTGGCTCTTGTTAAACAGAAAGCAAGGAAGAAAACGGTAAGCAATCATAAGGCAGGGGAAGGAAGATACTTACTGAGAAAATATATGCAAGCGAGCAGCAGTTTGTAGGCGGCCCGTCGTCAGTTGGCGGGTGGAGGGGACTCGGCGGTGGAGGCGTCTCCAGGCCGCCGTGCGGGTGTCGGGCGGCTCTGCGGGGCAGGAAGGATTTGCAAGACTGCACTCGATTTTAGTTTACGGAATTGAGGAAATTGCCGTCAGGTTCGTGGACATGAATACAATAGCATCCTAAAGAGGGCCAAGGCCATGATTGGATCCTTACATTTGTGATGCCCATGACAGTTCCAGCCCAAACACCATAGAGAAAACTACAAAAAAAATAGAACAATTTTAAGATCAAGATATATTGCTATTGGGTACCAAATCAGAAGCAACAGAACACGATCAGAACACCCACCGGAGATGGCCTGCTTGCACGCACAACGATTTTTTTGGGGCCCCAACACGAACTTGACCCGCCGGGCGTGGCGATGCCGGATCCACTCTAGGATGCAAGGAAGGGGTAGGGCGCTCACAAACGGCTGCCTCCTGGATTCCAACACACCTGGCGCCACCAAGGACCTCCAGTTCTTGGAGCTCGCCGGACTCCCTCTTCACACAACTCCATGAGTTTGCCAGGGATCAATGAGAGACGGTGGCGACCGGAAGAACCTATCAAGCTATTCTTTTTCTGTCGACCGGCGGCGTTTTGTTTCCGTCAATCTTAATTTTTTCCGATCTGCAAGGATTGATTCTCGCATGTCGATGAGTCATGTCGACAAATCTCTCGGATGAACCGGTGGGGTTTCAAGTAAGAGAACGATTAGGCGCTGGCGGATTACGTCGGCTAACAAGGGGGCACGATTTACCCAGGTTCGGGGCCCTCGTAGAGGTAATACGCTTACTCCTGCTTGTCTAATCTGTATTATGATGAGATCGATTACAATAGCGGATGCGCAAACTGAGATATTGGATCTCGAGCTATGGCTATGGTGGTGATTAATGAATTGGATCCCCTACCCGGTGGTTCTCCCGGTCTTTAAATAGCTGGTTGGGTCTCAAACTGTAACAAGGGCTCAAACACTCGTGTAGCAGGTACATGACGCATGTGGGTAGGAGATACCGGTTATGTAGACGTCTGGACGTGATAACAAAACATATTAATATAGGCGGCCATGGCGGCCGGTGGTGGCGGGCGGGCGGCGATCCTTGCCGGCGCGGCCGTGATCGGAGGAGGCCGATCTTGCGCCGCCCCTACCTCCTCTTCCTTGGGTGCAAGTGGGGGCCTTCCCCTTCGGATCCCGGATTGGAGGTTGGTGGCGGCGTTTTGGTCGATGGGTTGGTGGCGGCGGTCGTCTTCTTCGTCGGAGATGGGCTACGTTTGGCGGACCTCCGGATGCATCTATGGGGGAAACCTCAGATCCCATCGGGGTCGAGCGATGGCGGCGTCCCGGCGTCGTATTCCCTCTTGCGGACATCTGATGCATGTAAAATGCATAGATAAATTTTGCATATTTTCACATGGTTTTCTATTACATTTGCATCATATAAGGGTATAATTCAATGTTTTATAGTATTTTGGGGTTAAATTACAAAGTCCCCCAACTTTTATGGAATTAACCCTGCCTGTCAGAAACCCCGTTTTCTATATTTTTGACATTTCAGGGGGCAAACTTCCGCGAAATCACCTGAAAATCTGCAGGGGTCATTTTCTTGGAAGGAGAAGACTTGCGGGCGAAGGATCCACGAGAATTGGGCAAGGAGGCCCAAAAGAGGACCCTCCACGCGGCCAGATTCCTTGGCCGCGTGAGAGGCCCCCTTTTGGCCCCTGTGGCCCCAATTCCTTCCATCTTCGACTTACCGACTCCGTCTTGACCTAAAACCGACTATAAAAAGGTTCCCCCGTACCCTTACGGAGGAGAGCGCCACCGAAACACCGAAACACCAAAACAGAGACCAGAAGTTCCAGATTGGAGGGGGAAAACTCTAGCGGGGCGCCGCCGGTGTGATCTCCTACCCCTCCAACGTCATCTCCATCGACATCTCCATGAAGAGGGAGTAGTCCACCCCAGGGCTATGGGTTTGTGGAAGTAGCACTTGTATCTCTCTCTCTATGTGCTTCACTAATTAGATCTGTATGAGCTGCCTCACATGATTAGGGCACCGTTGTAATTCCTATGTGGTGGACCTTTTCTATGAGTTATTGAATCTGAGATTGCAATTGTTTCTCTTGAGTTATTTGAGTAGATGTATTTTATGTACCCCGTTCTTATTTGCTAGCTTTGATCAATCTAGTTCTTGAGAGCGTGTGTGGGGTGATGGGTGCATTAGTTGGAGTAACGGGGGGTGGCTATTGCTGTGAAAGTGACAGAAGTTCAGCGATCCACTTAGATTTTGTTAAACCTTTCTTAGCTACCTCACTAGGGATAAAAAGGAGTACCTTGTTACCGGGGATTTGAAGTGACATTAATTAATCTCCATGACTAGATCTAGCAAGTTCTTACTTCAACTTCATGTCATATTGCTTAAAGCTATACTCTGGTTTTTCCTTAATTATCGAGGTGTTATGATTTATTTCGCATCTTGGTGGAGTATAAGAGGGATCAGTATGACCGTAGAGATCTCTATGCTAGGACGTGATGCCCATATGAAAGTACTCAATGTTAAACATGTTATTGTAATCTCACATGTAATTCTTTATGTCCACCGTCTACTACTTTATTTGAGAGAATGCAAGTGTGAAACCATGAACCCCGGTCCTATTTTAATTATAAGAAAACACTCTAGTTAATTTGCTGCAATTTACTTTACTTGCACTTTACTTTACTTGCATCTCCAATTCGAATTTACATTATCTCCATCACCACTTGCATCACAAAAATACAAAAACAATCCATTGCATATTTATTTTCTCATTTGCATTTAGTAGTAGATTTCATTATTGCACATTTATTTTCAGTTTTGCATTGCAATTTAGAAGTCTCACACCTTGTGCTTGACAACCACTTGGTGAGGTTGAGGGCACAAAATTCTCTACTTGTTTACAGGATCCTGGAGGAAGCTTGGAAGACAACTGCTGAAATACTGGCTCCCCAAGAGTTTGATATAAATCCTCGAGTCACCCTCGTGGGGAAGAAGGCTTGCCACTAGCTACACACTCTGCACTTGGAGTCTCAACCTAGCCATCAAGCGTTTTTCTGGTGCCGTTGTCGGGGAGCCATAGGTGAAGGAGTTGTCCAAGGGAGCTCACAAGAAGTCTTCATCACCAACAAGGTGTGCAAACACCTAAGCTTGGGGAGGTTGCACCTACGTGAGTACCGTCCTTTCTATCTCCATCTTCTTTCAAGTAGATTGTTTTGTTTCTTGTCTTGTTTTTGTTTTTGTTCTTGTTTTTGTTTTGTCTTGCATATTTTATTTTAGTTTGCATTTTAGTTTTGCATTTAGTTATCTAGATTATTTTAGTATTTCGAATTTGCTAAGTTACTTTACTTTTGTTTTGCATAAAAAATTAAAAACTACATAAAAACTGTTAAAATGGGTGATAAAACTAAATTAAGTGACTACACAAATACACCCAATGACCAATTCATTGCTAGGCCAATTACTACACCTGAAATACAAGCTGAAAGCTATGAAGTAAGTCCTAGTTTATTGAATTTAATTACTAGAGAGCAATTTGGTGGTAGTGCTATGGAGGATGCCTCTATGCATCGTCATGATTTCATGGAAATATGTGATATGCAAAAATTTAAAAATGTGGAAAGTAGTGTTTTAAAACTGAAATTATTTCCTTTTTCACTTAGAGGAAAGGCTAAAGAATGGTTACTTTCACTACCTACAGCTAGTATAAAGTCTTGGGATGATTTAAAAAAAGCTTTCATTAAGAAATATTATCCTCCAGTTAAAATTTTGCAAAATAGGAATAATATCCTCTCATTTAGGCAAAATGATAATGAACATGTAGCCATGGCATGGGATAGAATTAAATTAATGCTTAGAACATGCCCATCACATGGAGTAAATGAATGGACCATACTACACTCTTTTTATAATGGTCTAAACTACATGCCTAGAAATATACTTGATTCTGCTGCTGGAGGTGCCTTTATGAGTAAAACTGTAGGTGAGGCTAAGAGCATATTAGAAAGCATATTGCAAAATTATAGTCAATGGAATACTGAAAGAGCACCCAATCCCACTAAGAAAATAAACTCAATTGAAGAAACCAATGATTTGTCTTCTAAAATGGACACTATTCTTGCTTTTATTAATAAACAAAATATGGAGAATGTGCCTTTGCAGGAGCTAGTTGGTAGTAATTCTGAAAGTGTGGATGTTAATTTTGTTAGGAATTATGGTAGCAATGGTTTTGGTAATGCTTACAATTCATATAGTAAACCTCCTTATGTGCCAAATAAACCTTTTGTTCCATATCCTAATGCTAATGAAAATAAGTGGAAGCCTTCTAGTGATATTTCTGAATCTAATAAATTGCTTATGGAACAAGTTGCTAGTCACAATGCTATGATACATGAGTTAAATAAGTCTATTGCATCCATTAGTAGTGATATTAAAGGATTGTAACTTCAATCTTCGAATTTAGATAAAGCATTGTCAAAATTAGCTGATAATCAAGCAACTCTATTAAGCATGTCAGCAGGAAAGCCACAAGCACAACTTAGTGTAGGAATGAATTCTATTACTATTGCTGCTCCTATTATTGAAAATATTGATCATATTGCTGAGAATACAAGCGAGCATGTCCCTACTAGCTTAGAAGAAACTTTGAATGAAATAGTGAAGTACCCTGAATATTTACTTCCATATATGTCTTATCTTGCTAGCAAAGATGAAATTAGTCCTCATGAATCAAGCATGCTAGCTAAATTAGAGAGTAAAGTAGAGGAAATTATGATGCTTACTGAAATTAAGGATCCATTGCTTGATTTAGAAAAAAGTAGCTTGCAAGAACTTATTGCTACTCTACAAAATTTTGCTAGTGATCCCACTATAAATGTTAATCAACCTGACTTTGGATCTTATATTGCTAATCATGTCTTGCAAGAAAAATTTCTAGGTACAAGAATGAGGCCATGATACCTCCTAAGCTTGGGGATGCATGGATCCCCAAGGTGCTAATTTCAATTGGAAAATAAATTCACCATGTTATGTTAGATCTAGGTTCTAGTGTATCGGTACTCTCTAAAGAATTATATGAATTGCTAGAACTAGAAAATTTAGGAAAGTGCTCAAGTGAATTTGTCCTTGCTGATAACTCTACTAAACATGGTATAGGACAAGTAAAAGATGTTATGATTGAATTGCACATGACTTTTGTATCCGTTGATTTCATTATTATGGATATGGGGGATAAATCCCCTAGTCCTATTATTTTGGGTAGACCTTTTCTTCGTACTACAGGTGCAATCATAGACTCCAAGGAAGGGAATGTCAAGTTTCAGTTCCCTCACAAGAAAAGCATGGAGCACTTCCCAAGGAAGAGGGGCACGCTGAAGAAGAAGCTCCCTCATGAGCTTTATCCCTCTTGATTATCAAGTAAGTAAAGCCTAGCTATATGGCTATAAAGAAAGCGCTTTACGGGAGGCAACCCAGTTGTTTTTGTTTGGATTTTCCTAGTGTACTCTTTCTGTCTCAAGATATTAGTTTTTTTGTTTTAATTCTGGAGTTTTCAATAAAGAGTCAAGTCAAACCCATTTGGACTTATAAGTTGCTATCCTAGTGCATGAAATTTCTGTTTCAGCACGAGTCTGCTCACTGTATGATTTTACGTTTTTTATTGGTATGTCGGATTGAGCTAATTTTGTAGTATGTTCTGCAACTTTTCGTCCTCTGTAAGCACAAAAATTGTCTTAATTTGTTGACGAGTCTAGCTTAGGGAAAAACGTTCGTTTTGCTGCTGTTCCTTTTCTGGACAGATTCTGCCTTCTTTTGTTTTATGCACTCTTTGGGCTTGGGAATCGAATTTCCATGATTCTTTCAAGCAAGAGAGTGAACATACAACATAATGAACCTTATATTATATCAAATGGAGAATTTGATTTGGAATTTTGCACAACAAGCATGTGATTTGTTTGTCCTTGCTAATCTCATCCCACAGAAAAAGAACGGGAGAAACATGTTTTGTGAAGTTTTTTCACAGGGAATAGAGGAGCTGCACCTCAAGACATCCAAGAATGGTGAAATCCATAAGCTTGGGGATGTTATGAACACCCCACTGGAGCTACACTCTTTTGGTTAGCACACGTCTACTTTCTGTTTTTCTAAGCAAAGCATTTATCGTAGAGACTTGAAGCGTCTAGTTTTTGTTTTTATTTTTGTTTTGATAAGACCACCACCATCATTTTATATGAGATTAAGCTACTGGAGTTTGGGGTTGGAATGTATAGGATGCTAGTATTATGACTTGGAATAGGGATGCCATGGTTGATTTGAAGAGCTACATATGTTTGCATGATTTATAGGCTTTTTATGTGTAGAAATTTGCAATAATGTTGTCTTGAGCTATCTCTTATTCATTTCCTTGATGTTAATTTCTGGTTTATTTAGTTTGTCATGAAATGAGTAGTTCTATGGACATATGCATGCATAGTAGCTGGTCAACTATCTCCCTCTTGCTAGCCCAAAAATTTAAAAATTTCAACAAGTAAAAACTTGTTTCCAACACTCCTTAGCCAAGTATTTCCAGTGAGTCCACCATATCTTCCCATTAGCTTCATTGCTATTGCGAGTATGTTCACCATGTTATTGTTTTATTTATGTTCTAAATTAAGATATTCACTTTATTAATTGTCATGGCTTGAACTTGGGATAGGACTCTCACGAACTTTTGAAGACACACTTTACTTTTTATGCATCTAATAAACATGACCCAATAATGGGAGCCACAAGTTTTGCGTTTGACAAGTGTGTGGTTGGGAGCTAACTATAAACGTGTATCACCGGAAAGCTTTCAACATTGCACAAAAAAAATTACATTTGGTTGATATCATGTACTTTTGTTTTTGGACTCCTGCCATGCCGAAATGAAATACATGAATAGTAAGTTTTGATGAGTAAGTATCTATATGACTAGAGAAACGCATTGGGCCGCTAACCCAAGCCATGATTTATCATGGTGGAAATTTACTTACAGCTTGAGTGACTCTACAACACATCCTATAATAAAAATAAGAAGCTATGCATAATAGTGAATAAAAATAAAAAGGATGATGAGTCTACTCCGTTTGTTCATCTTGTCATTGTAACATGGGCTTGTTTCCATGTTATGGGACAAGAGGTACCTCTTTGCGGTTCTCTATGATGTCATTAATACTTATTATGATTGTACAAAGCTTATTAGAAATCTTAAGTTGAGTAATCATGGAGTAGGTTTTCACACTCACGGGGCATGAGGCTTTCAACCACCTTGTCATTCTCATTACTTCAATACTCACAATTTTAAGATGCTAGTGATAAAGGGGCAATGAGAGTCCTAGATCAATGGATACCACATTTCAATTAGTAATTTTAGTTGAATAATTTAGAGGCTAAATAAGACTTGATCATGTTTTACCTCTACTCAATTTTCTCCAAAGTGTCCACCATATTTTCTATTCTCCATTATTCTATTCTTTGACTAATATAGGATTTTATTTTTCATTTTGTGTATGCATTTGGTCCATAGTGATTTTATTTCATTATACACTTTGTGAACTTTCATGAAGCATCTTTGCTTGCATATTTGATATTTCTTACAACATGAATTGTATATTGCTACTCATTTCTAGTATTAATCATTTGATTATATGTAGCATGAATAATCCTCCTTGATATCCCATGATTGTTTCAATATGCAAAACCCATCTTAGTTTTATCACCTTCATACTCGAGGACGAGCATGGGTTAAGCTTGGGGATGTTGATGCATGTAAAATGCATAGATGAATTTTGCATATTTTCACATGGTTTTCTATTACATATTGCATCATATAAGGGTATAATTCAATGTTTTATAGTATTTTGGGGTTAAATTACAAAGTCCCCCAACTTTTATGGAATTAACCCTGCCTGTCAGAAACCCCGTTTTCTATATTTTTGACGTTTCAGGGGCAAACTTCCGCGAAATCACCTGAAAATCTGCGGGGGTCATTTTCTTGGAAGGAGAAGACTTGCGGGCGAAGGATCCACGAGAATTGGGCAAGGAGGCCCAAAAGAGGACCCTCCACGCGGCCAGATTCCTTGGCCGCGTGAGAGGCCCCCTTTTGGCCCCTGTGGTCCAATTCCTTCCATCTTCGACTTACCGACTCCGTCTTGACCTAAAACCGACTATAAAAAGGTTCCCCCGTACCCTTACGGAGGAGAGCGCCACCGAAACACCGAAACACCAAAACAGAGACCAGAAGTTCCAGATTGGAGGGGGAAAACTCCGGCGGGGCGCCGCCGGTGTGATCTCCTACCCCTCCAACGTCATCTCCATCGACATCTCCATGAAGAGGGAGTAGTCCACCCCAGGGCTATGGGTTTGTGGAAGTAGCACTTGTATCTCTCTCTCTATGTGCTTCACTAATTAGATCTGTATGAGCTGCCTCACATGATTACGGGCACCGTTGTAATTCCTATGTGGTGGACCTTTTCTATGAGTTATTGAATCTGAGATTGCAATTGTTTCTCTTGAGTTATTTGAGTAGATGTATCTTATGTACCCCGTTCTTATTTTCTAGCTTTGATCAATCTAGTTCTTGAGAGCGTGTGTGGGGTGATGGGTGCATTAGTTGGAGTAACGGGGGGTGGCTAGTGCTGTGAAAGTGACATAAGTTCAGCGATCCACTTATGTTTTGTTAAACCTTTCTTAGTTACCTCACTAGGGATAAAAAGGAGTACCTTGTTACCGGGGATTTGAAGTGACACTAATCAATCTCCATGACTAGATCTAGCAAGTTCTTACTTCAACTTCATGTCACATTGCTTAAAGTTATACTCTGGTTTTTCCTTAATTATCGAGGCGTTATGATTTTTTTCGCATCTTGGTGGAGTATAAGTGGGATCAATATGACCGTAGAGATCTCTATGCTAGGACGTGATGCCCATATGAAAGTACTCAATGTTAAACATGTTATTGTAATCTCACATGTAATTCTTTATGTCCACCGTCTACCACTTTATTTGAGAGAATGCAAGTGTGAAACCATGAACCCCGGTCCTATTTTAATTATAAGAAAACACTCTAGTTACTTTACTGCAATTTACTTTACTTGCACTTTACTTTACTTGCACCTCCAATTCGAATTTACATTATCTCCATCACCACTTGCATCACAAAAATACAAAAACAATCCATTGCATATTTATTTTCTCATTTGCATTTAGTAGTAGATTTAATTATTGCACATTTACTTTCAGTTTTGCATTGCAATTTAGAAGTCTCACACCTTGTGCTTGACAACCACTTGGTGAGGTTGAGGGCACAAAATTCTCTACTTGTTTGCAGGATCATGGAAGAAGCTTGGAAGACAACTGCTGAAATACTGGCTTCCCAAGAGTTCGATATAAAACCTCGAGTCACCCTCGTGGGGAAGAAGGCTTGCCACTAGCTACACACTCTGCACTTGGAGTCTCAACCTAGCCATCACCGCATTACTGCGTCGTACCGAACCTGGGTAAAAACCCTGTGTCATTGTCCTTCGCACAATCACGTCCCCCCACATCTGTATCAGTAGTCTCATGGCACCCCCGTCTATGAATTCTACTACGATGTCTCAACACATAGAGCATAGGTACCAAATAAAACATAACTAAATTGTTACCACCACTTCAGTGCAAATTATAGAGCACTCCGAATGTCTTCTCCACGTACCTATTCATCCAAACCAGCTTGTTGGCAAGGCTGGAGTCATGAATGCAGTTGCAACCTTAGGATTGTCAACAAGATGTGCATAATAATGAGCTATATGTCCCTCATCACAACCCTTAAGGTCAGCCAAATCATCCCACAAGCCATTGGGTATAGCATCATTGTCTCCTCTTGACTTCACAAGAGCTTCAGCCATCATTTTGAAACCATCTTTGAGAGTGGTTACTAGTGCATCATCTTCAATGTGCACAATCTTAGCCTTGTTTTTTGGTGGTGCTCTCTCGGAAGACTCACCTACATTTGGTGACATATTCATCTCACTTTCAGCTTCAACATCAATTGATAAGGGGTCATTTCCAGACTTGGCATACTTCCATGTAGCTGAAGTGGACCCAAAAATTGTTTCCAATGCACGATAGTGTTCAATTGGGGTATTCAACAATGGGATGTCAGATTAATTATTCTACAAAAGATGCATAGGTTAGTAGCATGAAGTAGACAGATGTTCATGTACATGAATATCATATAGTACACAGAAACTTACGGTGCAATGACCTGCATAGTGCTCATCGCTGAGCCTAATAGTGAAAGTATCCTCATCCCATAGAGGTCCACTCAGATTTTTCAACTGGATTATTCTTCCCCAAATCTTCCTCCACTTCTTAAGATGGTTTCTGTTATGTTCTTCAGTTATGGAGAGCTTGAAATGATCATTCAAAACCTTGACACATTAGTTATGATGGAAACTCTTGAATCCACTTGAAGTTCTAGCACCACTAGCCACATAGGACTGGTCCAATGAATCACCACACCCTTGGTGGTGCTCCCACTTGTAGCGCTAATCTCAACGTTGTCCATTTCTGTCCAGCCACAAATAAGATGCAAAAAAATGGTTAAGAACACCCCAAGTCCATGGTTTCAATACATAATATAGTACATTCTATCCAGCCACAAGTAAGGTGCAAAAAAATGGTTTAGAACACCCCAAAACCATGGTTTCAATACTTAATATAGTACATTCTGTCCAGCCACAAGTAAGGTGCAAAAAAATGATTAAGAACACCCCAAAACCATGGTTTCAATACATAATATAGTACATTATGTCCAGCCACAAGTAAGGTGCAAAAAAAAAAAATGATTAAGAACACCCCAAAACTATGGTTTCAGTACTTAATATAGTACATTATGTCCAGCCACAAGTAAGGTGCAAAAAAAAGATTAAGAACACCGCAAAATCATGGTTTCAATACTTAATATAGTACATTATGTCCAGCCATATAGAAGGTGCACAAAAAATGATTAAGAACATCAACAATGGTTTCAATACATGAAAATAGTTTAGTATAAGAGTAGCACTATGGATACATGGTTTCAATACATGAAAATGGTACATGAATAGCACTTCAAATACATGTTCTCGACATGAAGTATGAGAAACTCAATGACCATACAAGTTCCGCCTATCCACCCACATTTGGTTTGCAATTCGTTGCCTACGGGCAACGGTGTCCCTTTAGTCTCTTGCTTGTTGCCTTTGTGATCGGATTGGCTTAGTGGTCCAAGTCACCTTCGGTATGATGAATTCATCAATTCCTTGGGATATGGCATAATTGTGAAGAACACAACAAGCTACAACAATGTCAACTTGTACCGGAAAGGTAAAGAATGGTGTGGCATCATCTAAAATCTTGAATCTCCTCTTAAGGGATCGAAAAGCCCGCTCCACCGTAATATGTAGAGACGAGTGCCTAAGGTTGAATAGCTCGTTTGCATTTGGACGGGATTGCTTCCCCACTCGTTCAACTGGTATCTCACATTACAAAAAAGTGACAAGAAACTGGGCTTGGCTCCATATCCGGCATCAACTAAGTAGTATTTGCCTAAAAAAGAAACATAAATTGGTTACAGTGGTTTTGACCCTACATTGACAACTATATCTAAGGCAATGTTCTACCTTCTGGTACTTGTAGGCCTCTCTCACGCGTTAACGCATCAGCTAAAACGGTGGAATCATGTGTTGTCCCCTCCCAACCAGACAACACGTATGTGAACCGAAGGTCAAAATCTACCGCTCCCATCACGTTTTGAGTAGCAAACGTCTTCCTACCACAAAAAGAATCTTCCACATCTTTGGTAACAGATGCTCGAACATGTGTACCATCTATAGCTCCAACACAATCCTATATAGTGAAAAAATATTAAATGACATGAAGTATATCCTAAATAGCTAATGAATAGTTTCAGCAAATACCTTAAAATATGGGTCAAACTTAGGGTTTCCTGCAATCTTTTGCGGGGTTTCCGATGAAGGTGGCCTAATATACTCATTACGTAGCTCACCAATGGCATGAAGGACACGCTTAAAATATATGCTAATTGTCCAAAACGATCTACCAAAATTCGTTGCAGCAACCCTATTCTGAACATTGTGTCCAATGATGTGCAAAAACATCGCCACTTGTTGCTCCACACATAAATGCACACTATTTTCTAGCAACTTTCGCTCTCTCAATATGTGACACAGCCTAAAGAAAGGTGCTCTCTCAAATCTTAACATGTTGGTACATGTGACATCATTTTGCCAAATTTTACTATTGAGATAATCAATCTTTTGGCGATCTCTTTCATGCATTGGCCCATAGGATATATGTGCTCTTATGTTCCTTTTCATAGCCTGAACATCTACAACAACCGCAGAAAAAACAACAAAAACAGCGGCACCCCTAATCATCTTTTGCCTTATATCCATCCTCTTGCCCATCTACAATAGGTGCAAACAATTTATGTGGCTAATAATATACACATACAATCTGTGAAGGACTTCATCAACCAAATATATCAACAAATAAAATAGAACAACACCATACTTCAACAAATATTACTAAGCTATTCCATGGAGTTGATCCAAAATTTCATGGATTTGATCCATACATAATTTCTGGGGTAGAGATTGGGGCACGACACATCACAAAGTGGATTGCATTTGGATATTACCTCCATTGCTTGCTACCCGCCGCCGGTCTGCCTGCTCCGCTGCCGGTCCGCGATCCGTTTCTCCCCGCCGATGGTCGCCTGGGTGGAGTCGGGGGCTTTCTTGGCTTTCGTGCGCCGCCGCCTCCTTGATCTGCCGCCGTCCGCGCTCCGTTTGCTCGCCGCCGGTGGTCGCCTGGGGGGAGTCAGGGGTCGGGGTCGGGCTGGCGGCGCGGTGTGGAGACAGAGGAACGATAGGGCTGCGCTCGGTGGTGTATCGATGGAGGATACGAGAGGGTTGCGTTCGGGTCGGGTGGGGTGTGGGGATGAGATGTGGAAAAAAAAAACCGAGGCCAACGCGGTGAGATTTGCTTCGTTCCGTCACGCTCCACCAATTTGCTAGAACCAGTCCCTTCCGCATCTTAGGGGTATATTCCTTCCAGGGGAGTCACTTTGTTCCATTCCACCTCCAAACCAAACACAGGAATCGGCCCCAGGAACGGAACGGTTCCATTCCATTCCACTCTATCCCAAAACCAAACACATCCTTAGTGAGGGGAACTTACTGAATCTAGATCTTGAAGTTCTTTGTGGTTCTCCTCCTTTGTTCTTCCTCTCTTATTCCCCCGTAAGCATTTGGTGCTTTGTTGGAATTTGAGAGTGGAGGATTTGAGCACTTGCGCTCTTTCCATTTGCATCGGTTGCATCGGTTTGGTATCTCCACGGGGATTCATGGAAGTGAAAGTTTGTGAGCTTGTTACTCTTGGGTCTTGGACCCTAGACGACTTGTGGTGTTCTTGGGAGCCTCCAATTGAGTTGTGGATGTGTGCCCCAAGATTGTGGTGACATCGAGAGCCTCCAATTAAGTTGTGGATGCGTTCCTCGATCGAAGATTGCCAATAGTGGAAGGTGAACTAGGCCTTTGTGGCGGGGTTCATCGGAGAATGGGGTGAGGCCTTTGTGGTGTTGAGTAGGCCTTTGGGGCGAGCTCACACCCCTCCAACGATACGTACTCCCCTTGTGGGAGGAACTCGGGAATACATCATCGTCTCTGTGTGCCTTAGTTATTTCTATACCCGAGTTTTTTACTTATACAATTTACATTGTGATAGCCTTCGAGGTTGAAGTTATATATCTTGCTTTCACCTTGTTACTTGTCTTGCTTAGAATAAGTTGTTGGTGCACCTAGTTGACCCTAGAATATTTAGGTTGTGTGCTTGTTAATTTAAACACCAAGTTTATTTACGCATTTAGCAAGCCTTAACCGGAAAAGTTTTAATCGCCTATTCACCCGCCCTCTAGGCGACATTGTTGCACGTTCATTAGTTCCGTATCAGCTGAGCCAAACAACTATGTTTGCTTCCTATCCTTTTGAAGGAAAAAAACCCATCATGGTTACTTTTCTTTGTTGAGATCATACAAACTACCCAAACTAGGCTGTTACCTCCAACTCAAGCAAACTCATCAACCAAACCGAGGGCACCCCAGCTAGCATTTACACCTTTTCTTCTCGCATCCTTCCTTTGCTAGCCGGTGCGCCACCACATTCCCAGTTCGTCGCACATGCTTGACCGAAACAGCATCAAAACCTTTGAGTTGGAACTTGATTTCTTCAACTAGAGGACCATGCACCGAGTGATCCACCTCCTTCCCCGAGAGTTTTCCCACTGCTTCCAGACAGCCCGTTTCCAGCACCAGCCTTGACACCCCATGCTCCATGGCCATTTGGACGGCACCTTTGCACGCCATCAGCTCCGCTCGCTCTGGATCAGTAGTATAGAGGAAAAAACGGCACACTCCCGCGAGGAAGTTTCCATGGTGATCTCGTAAGATTGCCCCCACCACCCTCCCAGAAGATTGCTGATACGCACCATCAGAGTTAACCTTGTGCCACCCCACGGGCGGCAGGAGCCAGTGCTCCTTCTTGTTTTCCTCCCGTGATGGCTGCTTCGGTTTTATATTCTTCCATTCCTCTGACAGAGCCAGAACCCTGTGAGCAATCGCATCAGGATTCTCCATCTAGGTTACTTCTCTCGCATCATTGCGCGCATGCCAAAGTTGATACAGACCCAACATGCTAAAACCCAGTTCAGCAGCATCCACCCCCCTAAACCAGTCCAATAACCAACCACTGAACGCTAACCTCGATCGGAGATCTGATGTCGGGGGACTGAGATAAGGAGATGTTAGCCGCCGCAAGACATCCCATAACCGAATAGAATGCAGACATCTCCAGAACCTGTGAAGAACAGACTCCTCCCGGTTGCAGGCAATGCACCGAACCCCCTTCTTTATATGCCTCCTACTCAATTCCTCCCCAACAACCAGGCCATTTTTAACAAGCCTCCAACATTGAACCTTCACTTTACTTGGAACTTGAGAAGCCCGCAAGGCCAGCCACCTTTGGTGTTCATCGAAGGAATTAGAGGGCCCGACCCTGCCATGAGCATTTCCCTTTAGTTGTTGTTTTAAATGGTATGCCGAACGTACCGTGAAACACCCGTTTTTGGTTTAATTCCATGCTAGATAGTCATATTTCCATTTCTACCCACGGATATCTTCAAGATATCCTCGACATCTGACTCGAACATCGTGTTCATTGCATTTATAATAACACTCACTATATTATATTTGCAGAATGAAGATTCTCGAATGCAAAAGAGGACAAATATATGACATTGGGTTCATTGACGCATATTGGGTTGATCATAAAACTCTGGAAAAAAAACCCAAGGAGACAGAAGATGGTATTGTGATGGCGTTAAGGTTTTACGCTCACAAGAGGGAAATATTTTTTTCCTTACAACTTCGTGCGAGTGTTACTGTCTTGTAAACATTCTGTTTTCCTTAGTCGATGATAAGTGTATAACTGATGATTTATGTTTGTGCAGCTTCCACTATATTCTTCTCATATTTGAAACTGACAAAGGAAAAGTATCGATAATGGACTCGAAAAATAAACCCCTTGAGCTGTGGGCCGACATGCAGCAAACGATCCAATGGTAATTTCAATCTTTATGACACTATATTGACAACTTTCGTTCATTTTCTGATAACTCACTTTGTTCATTTTCTTTGCCGGGCAGCGCTTGGAAACGGTTCACAAGAAAGGAACCTGGACCATGGAAACAGGAGCTTAAATGTCAACATATTCCAGTAAGTACTACTAGCTAGATCCGCACATCTACTTGATTCTAATTTCGATACCATTATAATGCTAGATTATTATTTTTATTGAAACCATGTTCTTGTAAAGTGCTTGGACCAGGGAGACGGGAACAACTTATGTGGATACTATGTCTGCGAGTTCATTCGTCAGACGACCTGCGCCAAGGGCAGGGATTTTGAAAAACTTCGTGTAAGTCAACAATCATTTTTACCTTATTAATTACCATCTATTGACAGTCCCTTATATATGTATTGACCACTCTTATTTATATTAGATTGAACGGATGCAGGACGGTCTTCTCCCAAGGGATCGCATACGAGCAATTCAAGAAGAAATTTGCGGATTCTTGGATGCAGAAGTTCTAAAGTCAGGAGGAAAATACTATTACTCTTTCACAAGTTGACACTCAAATTCTTAGATGCATAGTATTTACCTGTTTATGCGAGTTATGGTGCATGTGGTGGTGTATTCGAGTACTTATGGGAAAGAGTACCTTGATGCATAGTACTTAATTGTATGTTCGAGTCATGGTGTGTACTTACTTGTATATTTTTCAAGTAAATTCTAATGCGATCATCACATATACTTTTATATTCTACTAAATGGAATACAACAAAAAATCATGGTGGCTTAGGACCCCTCGCGCCAGTGAGAAAAAGAGCGTCGCGCCCGCTTCCCAGTCGGTGGGGGCAGCCTCGTCTCCCCTGGTGCCTACTACGGTGGAGGTTGCCCCGACCACATACCTCGGGGGCCCTCGTACATATTATTGATTGGGACAACGAAGACAGGGGAAAGAGTACTTTCTTCTCCCCCGGTGTCCGCTAATAAAATGGAATATAACAGACCAAACCCTAAAGGGAAAACAAGAAATTAAAAAAATCTGCCGCGGCAGCGGGGGCATTCATCCCGGTTCCTGTTAAGAACCGGGATGAATGGTCCTGGCCAGGGGTCAGCCCTAAGCGTCCATGTGGACGACCCATTCATCCCGGTTATTAACACAACCGAGACGAATGGGGGGTGGGGCATTTGTTCCGGCTGCTCCATCCCGGTTGTGCAACCGAGATAAATGGCACTAAACAACCGGGATAAAAGGGGGGGGGGGGTTCTACCAGTGGCATGCCGCTTGTATGACGAATAAGTTTGGTTCCACTGGGTGGAACTTCACCTCCTGCGCCAGATTTCAAGAAGCCATCAACGTCTCCTTCAATGAGTTCATGCTAAAAGTTTTTTTTCGTGAGCACCCTCGCCGTCGCCAGCCACTTCACTTTTGGCCAGCTTCCCATGGCTTCCTTTGCAAGAACCACATCGTCAAGCTCAGCTTCATGCAACTTCATACTCTTCAGCATTGCATCCACATCAAAGACCCTAGTCTCTTTCCCCTTATCACCCTTGAACCTTCAGCTTCCATGGCGATCACCCCTTCCTAGATCACGATCGCCCCCTCTCTACCCCACACGAACAAGGCCGGGAAAACAGGCAAGCCTGCCCCTTTGTTAGCCCGAATCGCTGGAGGATAGGTTGGGGATGGTCTAAGCGTTGGGATGGGAGAAGAACCTTCGGCGGGGGGAGATTGCCGCCGGGGTTACCCTAATCCCAGAAAACTATGTCATCAATACGTAGGACAAGTACTACTAGGCTCCTACGGTAGCCCAGCATCACATGCGCACAACGCCTTGGACCTGCACCCTGCTATTGAGCTAGCCCGAGCCTCAATGCCTGGGCCTTGCGCTTCGCCTCAATGTAGCCAGCCCGAGCCTCAATGACTGAGCCACTGCCCTAGCGCCTGCGCGTACATCAATTCCATGTGCGCGGCCGCCCCTTATGATCGCTCGCCTGGACGGCCAATTACGCTGTTGTTGCACGACAACTCACGAGCAGTTCAAATCGATCGAACCAGCTACTGCATGCTTCTCTTATTTCCCAATATCCGAAGTATTCTGGTAACCTCTCGTCCACACGCTGCTTTGCAACCACATCACACAGACGATGCCCGATCAAAAACCATCAGTCCTCCTTCCTCTAGATCAACAAACCACCGCCTTCGAATCTTGCTCTGATACACTTGTTACAATCGTAGACGCACAATCGATCCACCGAGGACCAAGAAATCATAACAATGATGACGACATTAAGATTTGTTAACGCAGTTCGGCGAACTCGCCTACTCTTTGGGGCATGACTACGGGCGCTTCCCCAAATTGATACCTCTGCACCGGCCGCCTTGATCGCCGGCTCAAGCCACCATCTTCCCTTGCGCGGCTGCTGCTATCAAGTCGTCATAGGTTACACGTGTGGTGCCGCCCTCCTTATATGAGAGGCCAAGTCTACCGGTATCCGACTCGAACACTACCCGTACCTATGCACACCTATTACAACTCTAAGTCCAAACGTAACCCAACATGTGCTCTATATTCGACACAAATACAACACTGACCTCGTAGGAGATTCAAGGTCTCACCCTGAATTCACCGCTATGTAATTGTTTCGTCCACTTCGTTGTAACTCCGTCTGCCCGTGCACCACCACCATGCATACAAATCATCTCAACTTTTCTCTGGTCTGCGGATAAACCATAGTTATTTTCTGGATTATGGCCTTCATATGTTATTTATGAGCTGCTTCTCAAAGATTTTTACTGATACGATATCTTAATTTTCTATCAGTTGTCCATTGTGCGCAACCACGCATCATGAACGGATAAAAACTAGTATTGTGTGCAAATATTTATTATCCCGATGCAACACACGGGTATTTAGCTAGTATTAGTAATATTAATAGTGGCTCAGGAGACGGTGCGGGCCGGGTGGCCATGGCAGACGGCGAGCTCGGTGAGGGGCACGTCGGCGCGGCTTCTGTTGCGAGGAGACCTTGCGCCGGAGTGCAAATGGGTGGTTGCCCCCGACGGTGGTGGTGACGGCCTGAGCTCTTCTAGGGTTTCGGGAGATGACGTCGGGGTGGCAGAGGCGGCGTCGCGTCAGAATAAGGGTGCTGGAGCTCGATCCCCATCTTGGCAAGGCCACTTGTCGCGGCCCCGGCGAGCTGCTGTCCTGTTATCCTCTCAGATCTGCGGATCTGGGGAGGATGGTCTCTCCAGGCGCGGTCGTTTCTCGACTCTGCCGTGGAGCTCCGGGAGCCGGAGGGCTGTTGTTGTTGTCTTCCACTCGGCCGGCCGTGGTGGCGAGGGAGTGGAAGGGGATGGTACTACCACCTTCCTTGTTAGGGTTGGTTATGGTCTTTTTTCTAGTTGCGATTGTCACGTCTTGAAGCTTCTTTTGGACGGCCATGGTGACGAGGGGAGGAGGCGGCTCCACGTGGCGTCGATGGTTGGGACCAACTGCTCGGGATCTTGGATTGGAGGTTTTGCTTGGTCTTCCCCATCTCCTGCCTGCCCGATGGTTTGAAAAAGTCTCTTATCTCTCACTCCTCGGGGTGGGCACTCTTGCGGTGTTCAAAGCCCAATGTGGCGAAGGTGGCGGCGGCGACTAGATGGTGTCTGAAGATGTGCTGCTTCTGGATCCGGTCCCTGTATTTGGGTGGTGACGATTATGACGTGTTTTGGAAGTACGGTGTGTGGTCTTCTGGGTCCATGTTGTATTTTCTCTTTTTTGTGGAGTCTGTTTGTAATCGGTTTCGCCATTGATGAAATTCCATCGGTAGTTATCTAAAAAAAAGTAATATTAGTTGTGGCACCACGACATTGACCCAAAAATTACTAGTTGAGCGGGTGGTCATGCCACTACTACCAAATACCACCGCGTGGTGGTAGTGGCATGGACAATGAACGCGACAAAAAAAATGCCACGTCACTATTAAATTGTTACCTACTACTCCCTCTGTTCCATACTATAAGATGTTGTAGCAATTGGCCACATTCACATGTATCTACATATATGTAGACATGTACTCCATCCGTATCAAAATATAAGATGTTTTAGAATTTTCTAGACAAAACGAACATATATATGTTTTAGTGTAAGATGCATATGAATCTATACATTAAAACATGTCTAGATACGTTTTGTCTAAGAAATGCTAAAACATCTTATATTTTGATACAAAGGGAGTAGTTATTTCCGTCCCAAATTAGGAGCGGAAATGGATCAAACCAGACGTCAACATCGAGCTGTTTGTGATGCCGGTTAAACTGAGGTTTATACTAGTCATGGTGGGGAGTATGATACAAAAGTATCATGTATATGACACTACATCTGTAATGCATAGTATCATACAGGAGTATGATATATGATACTAATATATGATACTACATCTGTAATGCATAGTACTCCCTCCCTTTCTTTTTAGTCCGCGTATTAGAATTATCTTAACTCAAACGTTGTAAATTTTGACCAACTTTATATAACAAAATATCAACATTCATAATACCAAATACATATAATATGAAAGTATATTAGATGGCGAATCATATGATATTGATTTCATATTACAAATATTAATATTTTTTTCTACAAACCTGGTCAAACTTTAGCAAGTTTGACTTTAGAAAAACCTAATACGCAGACTAAAAAGAAACGGAGGGAGTATCATATAGGAGTATCATAATCAGCTTCTATTTATTATTTTATATAATCTCAATGTAAATATGTGTACAAGATTTGTTTCTCATTAACTTTCTTAGTTTTGTGTGTCATGATAAAGTATCTACCTATATTACTCTAATCTTCTCTCTTTCTTAATTACATGTCACATCAGCTTTTTTTTGGAACCAAATTGCATGATACTACCTACGATACAAACACTATGACACTAGTCTTAGACTACCCATAATGAGGGTATCATAGGTAGTATCATGCATGCCATGTTGGTAAAAATATAATATGGTACAACAATTAATGAATAAAGAGATGGTAGTGATATCTACCTCTGTTACGGTATCATATCACATAAAACAAGATATTTTAATAACAAGTAAATCTCGTACACATATTTATATTGGGATACTACAAAACAATAAATAAGATGTGTATATGATACTACTATATGATACTATGCATTAGAGTGGTGGTATCATACACTAATATCATATGCATGATACCAATATATGATAAGGCTAGAGGAACTTTAGAATATCCACCGGTCGGATAATTCCGGCCTATATGCGGATCGGTCCGTTTTCATGGCCCGACGAAATTGGACATGTCGACCCGAAAAAATATCGGAGACCCTGGATAATCCCCTGCTCCACGCTATATCTAGGGTATCAGACGTGATATCGTCTTCGCATCCAAGAAACAAGCCGTCACAGTTTCCTCATCTCCACAGCTAGGGTAGCAACTCCGCCGAGCAATAAGTCGCCGATGATGGCGAGATCCAGGCTGCGCGGAGGCAGCGACTTAGGTAGGGGTCGTTCGCTGCCGGACACAAAAAGTCCACTATGCATGCGTGCGTACACGGAACCATCTTCCAACTACCCTAAAAACAAGTACACCAATAGGCCGGTGGTCGTTCGTGTATGCATGCGTATCAAGGACGCGGTTTCTACGGGATCCATTACCACCTATGACATCCATCCGGGGAGGAATCTCGACGAAAGTAGGGATCGCCAGATGCTACAGGCCAACGCACCTGGGGAGACCAAATCCACCTCTATTATATATATGGAGCAGTGGTTATAGTTATTAGAAATCCTTACGTCCTTACGTTATGTGCTGAATTAGGATACATGTTCTAAGAACATCAAGCGGATGAAATACGCACACTTGGTAAAAAAAATATGTATCTCCTCCTCCTACCCCGTTTATACAATCTTATATATTTACCTAGTTGAGGATTATTTAAAACTGTAGAACATACTTTTCTACTCGATTGACGGTGATACTTCCCAAGATTATCTTTGTAACACCTTACGCAACAAGATTGTGTGGATGCTAATTCTATATAGTCATATCTCAACTGCCACCCAAGTAGACATTTAAAACCACTCTACTTTATTTGCACTCGGCAACGTGGACGTTTTAGCAGTGTTTGTTGTTTCTGATGATATTGCGTTTCTCATTTAGTCATTGCACTTGTTCAATGTAAGGAAAAATGGTCAAGAAAACTCTTGTACTGAATAAATGACGGAAAATCCCCTACTGCTTTTTTGTCGAAAAAAGGCTTGTCGACAAAACCTGTGCTTGATCTCACAAGGAAGCAGTGCGGAGCTCGCCACCGCCGAGCTGGCCGGTGGCCGGTCGGGAGTAGGAGGCGTGAGGCGATGGAGGATATTGAGGACGGTGCGAACGCCGGCTGGAGGAGTTTCTTGTGGTCGAGGCGATGGAGGCTGGCACGATGCACTGCCGCACGCGGAGGAGACGCAGGGGAGGATCGGAGGAGCTCGAGGACGCACAGAGGACAGACGACCTTGGTTATCGCCGGAGCTAGGAACGGGCACAGGGATGCAGGTCGTAATCGGCGGTGGGGAAGGAGCTTGCCGGCGCAAGGCAGAGGCAGCGGCACCGCGTAAGGCGGGCCCAGGTCCACCTCAGCCAATAGCCCACACGTGTTGCCACCTCAAGCCTGTCAAGTCGGTCCCCAATGTTATCACGAGTGTCATTTCACATTCACGACGTGATCGGTGCGAATTGCGAAAATCAAAACAAAATGTGGTGGTTTTCAACGGAAAATGAAAATGATGTTTTTTCGGAATTTTGGCCGAAGATTGGTGGTCACTACTAGAAACAATGTATTAGTCCCATGTCGGGAGGACCTCTAGTCCCGGCTTGGCACCCGATACAACTGAATCGGGACTAGAGGCCCTCCATCTAGTCCTAGTTCAGTTACAACCCGAGACAAAAGAGTTCCCCACCTAGCCTTTGCCTAGGCTCGTGGTCGAGAACCTTAGTCCTGTGTCGTAGTACAAAACATGACGAAATATTTTGTGATTATTTTCCCATTTTGATTTTTTTTTTCATTTTGTAGTTTAAGTGTCCCATTTTGGGGTTCGGGGTTTGGGGTTTAGATCTATGTTTTCCATTAGTCCCAATTATTTTTCACCGTAATTATTCTTAATTTTAATTTTAATTGCTAACTTCTAGTGACACTTCCCGGTCTCAGTCTCCCATCCTCAGACTGCTAAAGCCCTAGCACGTTTAAGTTTTTAGTTCCTTCCCTGTGAGCTTCCAAAAAACAAATATCGTTTTTGCTGACAATCAGAAATTTAGCCCTAGCATGTTTTTATTTTATTCCATTGAGCTATTATCAATCAGAAATTCTAAGTGAGCTCAATAATTATAATTCTATCGGTCAAGGGCTTCTCAAAAGTTCAAGTTTGCTAAAATTCCACGATCCGAGTGAAACGGTTTCAGTCAATCAGAAACCAGCGTTTAGTTTCCCCAGAATGCCCAGCTGATCTAAATAGCACATTCAAGCACAATTTTTGAAATTCCATAACTTTTAATCATCGACTTGGCCAAATTCAACAAATTTGTAGTCATTAAAATCTTTAGAATGTTTAGAACACTTTAGAATAATTTTTTTTTTTGATACGTGCACAAACTTGCTATTGTTGAATTTTTGTAAACCACGTATATTATTGTATAATGTTTCGTTTAGCAAAATTGTTCAAATAGGTAACATTTGGCTAGAGAGACTTTTTCCAAACCATTTGAGCATTAGTGGACCTTTTTCTATATAAGTTGGCCTAAAACCACCATAGTGATCCACAACTTTTGTCCATGACTTAGTATTAGTTCTTCAAGTGAGTTGAGAGTATTTCTGACCAAGGGCTAAAATCTAGTGATAACAATATAAAGGGAAACAAGGGCTAAATTAATCCAAACATCACATAACGTTTTATTCAACCAAATGTTTCACATATGACATTATTTTTTAGATGATCAAGATCAACATTGAAACATGCATTCAGACGATCACAGAGCATTGAGACACCTTCTAGAAATCTTGTAGCCTAGGCGACCGTCTAGAGAGGCATACTTGACTCGATAATATCTCAATGGAACTTCGCCCCAACCAACTGTGAGCTCTTCTTTGTTTTCATCGTCGTCTAAAGTGTTTCCCTTCTTCTTATTGACCTTTTTCTTATTCTTCTTCTTCTTCTTCTTCTTCTTCTTCTTCTAAAGCGATGTCCCAATAGTAGAATTGGTTAGAGGTCAACCACAAACGGAATTTGAATTCCGTACTGACTCAGCATACGCAGATCGTTGTTGATAGTTGCGCCGCATAATTTCATTGTATCGTCCATCAAGAAATTTGTGAAGAGCTGCGGCACCCGATCAGTGCGGCAAATGTGGAACAGCAAGGTGTCGGCCGCCATAAAGAGTTGTGGGACGGCGGTGTGCTGCCTTTGCTCGGGTGAAAGTTCATGTTGTTTCATACCTGGGACGGCATCAGTGAACTCGTAGTGGAGGCCCACACACTTGATCGGCGCAGTGTCGAGGTAGAGCTTCTTACATCGCGGATCAACCTTGGCATGGTTGATGCGCGAAGAGTGACCGTGACCTTGAAGTTAATGTCGACGTCTTGACCTTTGTAGTGGTACTCCGGGGAAGGAGGCACGCACACGAGGGCTCTATTTGGAAGAGAGATCGGGGGCTCTTGGCAGAGATTAGAGAGATTCTTAGTAGAGATTAGAGAAGGTATTATTGGAGAGAGTGGTGTGCTTATGGCCGGTTACTGTAGCAAGCTTATATAGTCGATCCTGCCAATATTAACAGCCATCCGCGAGAGTGATTAATTTGAAATTTCTCGTTTCAACTTCCAAAGCGCACGATTTAATTCGTGCTTATGATGATCATTCCCGGTGTGATCAATTTCCAAAGCTACGACCAGCGCCAGAACTAAACAGTTGAAGTATGAATACAATCAGGTTTAGCGTTTAGTCTCGGTTGGGGACATATACCGGGACTAAAGGCCCATCTCTATTCCCGGTTTGAGACACCAATAGGGGCTAAAGGGGCCATGTCAGGTTGCAGCCTAGCCCACCCCTTTAGTCCCGATTGTTGGCTCAAACCGGTACTAAAGGTCTCGTTCTAAGTAAGACTACTCCAGTGCGGCCTCCTAGCCGTTGAACCGGGACTAGTTCCTCCTTCTAGTCCCGGTCCAAAATCCATCCGGGACTAGAGGCCAATGAAGATCTAGACCAAAGGTCTTGTTTCTACTAGTGGGATTTTCCAATTTTTTACCAGAGATTGGTGGTTTTATACTAATTTCTCGCTCTATCACGGAAGGATGTGCGTATCGAGCGTGAATGGTTTGTTAGTCTTCTGTTCTCAAGAAAAGGAGATATCGTTAGTACATTGTAACAATATGCATGTACATGTAATGCGTGCTTTCATGGAGTTAGCATGTTTTTTTTGTTTTGTTTTTTATATTCCTCCGAAAAGGAGCAGAGTTCCATTATCAGAAGAAGGATAACGGGCAAATCAAGCTGTGGCTGGATGGTTAGGAGGGTGGTTGTACCCCCAGCCCACCAGAGTTCAAACTCCAGGTTTGACATCTGTGTGTTGCATTTAGGCGGAATATTCTTTCAGTGGGAGGCGACGTTCCCGTCGACAGCGAGGCGCCTGTGGTGACTTCGTCAATCTCAATACCCGCCGGCTCGGTCTCTCGGAGGTGCTCATAGGGGTAGGGTGTGCGTGTGTGCGTTCATAGGAGTGAGTGTATGCGAGCGCTTGCGTTTGTACTGTGTTTCTCAAAAAGAAGAAGGATAACGGAACAAAGTTTAGCTACCACGTGCCAAGATTAAAAGAAAATAAAAAACTGAGATCAAAACTAAAAGCGATGCAGTCCACCAGCAAGTTCGTCAAATCGAGCAACAACTATTTTTTTTTTGGAGGGTATGCAATTGCATACCTGATTTTTATAGAAGGAGAAATATACATAGAAAGCCGACATCCCACATTACAGACAACGTGGATGTCGAACACACTCCACCCTACTCCTAGCTAACTACTCACGAAGCAAAGCTCCAACTCCTGCTCCTGCCTGGGCCCAACGCTTCAATTCTTCCAGCGCTTGTTGAGCCAAGACCTCCTCGCTGCAGATATGGTTTGTGTTATGGAAAACCCTTGCGTTGCGTTGTTTCCAAACCCTCCATGTTACCAGAATAAAGAGGGAGTCCACCTGCTTCTTCTGCTTGCCTCAGAACCTCTCTCTAACTGTTAGCCACCAATTCTCGAGCGTATCAAACGCAGTTGGCAACGGAATCTGGATATTCAGCCGACTCGTGCATCTCCACCACACCTGCTTGGTGAAAACGCAGTGCACCAGGATGTGATCCGCTGTCTCAAGCTCTTGCAGGCACATCTTGCAGACATCTGGAAGGTCCTGTAGGCCGTGCCTCACTCTCCTGTCAGAGGTCCAAATTCTGTACTGGAGTGCTAGCCATAAGAAGATTTTGCATTTCAGTGGTGCCCAGCATTTCCAAACTCCATTAGCTAAGGGGAAGCGTGTTTGCCCCTGAAACAACGCCTGATATGTGGAACTCGCAGTGTAACTCCCGGAAGCCGAAACCGGCCACCCAAACTCATCCTCTTTGGTAGCATCTCGAGGCGTATCCTGGATAGCCAACCAAAGTCTTACACCTTGGATACACATCGTGTCAGACCATACTCCCCTGACGTCAGAAATCCACCTATTGTCCCTCAGAGCTTCCTCCACCGTTCTCTTATTGGCGTTTCTGGCAATCACCGCATCTCGAAGAAGGGGGGCTAGATCCTGGATTGCCACCCCTCCAATCCATCTATCCTTCCAAAAGAGTGTTTTTTTGCCATTGCCAACAGAGATGCGAACGAGACTGTTGAACACTTCAGCTGCGAGTGTATCCTTCAGCATAGGCAGCCCGCTCCAGGGTCTCAAGGGATTCGTCCTTCTCAACCACTCCCACCTGACCCGCAAGGCCAGCCCTTGTGTTTCCAGATTTTTTATACCTAGACCTCCAAAGCAGTAAGGCTTGCAGACATTCTCCCAGGCCACAAGGCATTGCCCACCTCTCGCATGCTCGGAACCGGCCCAAAGGAGCCCACGCATCCATTTGTTGATTTCCTCTAGAAGCCAGCTGGGTGCCTCCGCCACCAACAGCTGATGCACAGGCCTGGCAGCAACTACAGACTTAACCAGGGTCAGTCTGCCAGCTCGCTCTATCATCCCGCTCTGCCATGAGGGAACACATCTGAGCACTTGGTCTAACAGGGGTTGCCACTCGTTCTTCGTTAGAGGGCGTAACGCCAATTGCAACCCAAGATATTTTATTGGGAATTTAGCGATGCCGCATCCCAAAACCTGCGCGACCCGCTCCTCATCTCCCTCCTCTCCTCGGATGAGCGTTGCTGTAGTTTTTGTGTAATTGACTCTAAGGCCAGAAGCCTCTCCAAACAACTGTAGGATCCTATGAACCATAGTCAACTCAAACTCTGTTGGTCTGACAAAAATAACCACGTCATCCGCATAGGCAGAGAGTCTTTGTGTTGCGTCACAACGGGCCAACGCGGAGAAGAGACCTTCCTCAACTGCCTTTGCTATAGTGATGGACAAAACCTCCATGGCCAGAACAAATAACATGGGGGAAATAGGATCCCCTTGTCTCATCCCCCTAGCATGGGTGATCCGCCTACCGGGCACACCATTGACAATCACCTTGGTGCTGGCAGTTTGGAGCAGGAGCGCAATCATTCTGCACCACCAGTTACTAAAGCCTTTTTGTCTGAGTACCTCCAACAAGAAGGCCCAAGATAGAGTATCAAAGGCCTTCGAGATATCTAGCTTCAGCAAAACTCCTTTCTCCCTCCTCATGTTGATCTTACGAGCCACTTGTCTGACCAGAATGAAATTGTCATGCAAACTCCTGCCTTTGATGAAAGCTGACTGATTCGCACTCACTAGCCCTCCAAGTTTAGTCCTCAGGCGATTGGCCAGCAGCTTGGAAAACAATTTAGAGAAGCTATGCACCAAACTGATGGGTCTGTAATCCCCAGTCTCTAAAGCATCCTGCTTTTTGGGGATCAGGGTGATGAGTGCTCTATTAAGCTTAGAGAAGCCTCGGCTATCTCCAACTGCTAGCTTCTGGATACCCGCCATAATGTCTGGTTTTATAATGGGCCAGGCTCTATGATAAAAAGCTCCTACGAATCCATCCGGCCCTGGAGCTCTATCTGGAGGTAACTCCTTGATGGTAGCCCAAACCTCATCCTCGGAGAACAAACCCTCTAACTCCTGCAGATCCTCGGGAAGAATTCCAATGAAGTCTAGGTTCATGGAGTGATCCCTCGTCTGTAGTTTCCCCAACAAGTTCTGGAAACTTTGGAAGAATGCTTCCTCTTTCTCAGCTTGATCTGTCAGCAGCCTCCCATCCACTCTAACAGCCGGAATGAAGCTCTTTATTCTCCTACCATTGGCCACCGCATGGAACAGTCTGGTATTAGCATCTCCCTCTTTAAGCCATCTCATCCTGGATCTTTGCCTGGCCATAGTGCGCTCAAGGGACGCAAGACCAAGGATAGCCAGTTTGAGCATACGCCGTAGCCAAATCTCTCCTGCAGACAGTTGCCTCCTATCCTGAGCGCTCTCTAAACGAAAGATGACCGTGTTTGCAATAGCCAACTGGATTTTGATGTTTCCCACCTTCCGTTGCCCCCAAGACTGGAGGTGAGCGGCTAAGTTCCTGTAAAGCGCATCCAGGCGCTTAAAAGGATCCACAATCTCGTCATCACACACCCAGCCATCCTTCACAGCCTCCTCAAAGCCTTCAAGCTTCAACCAGAACAGCTCGAATCTGAATCTCCGTTTGGGTTTTACTGCTGCGCTCAACGAGAGGTGAAGAGGGGTATGGTCCGAGACATTGCTCGAAAGAGCCTGCAGGATGCAGTCGGGAAAAAGGATCCCCCAGTCAACCGATGCCAGAGCTTTGTCAATCCTAGTCATGGTTGGAGTTGCCCTCTCGTTAGACCAGGTGAACAACCTGCCATGCAGGTAAACGTCTCGTAGCTCATGTAGATTTACAAAGTTCCTGAAACGGCTCATCATGTTTCTATTCAGGTTTGCATTATTTTTCTCTACAGCCGAGAGGATCATGTTGAAGTCCCCGACAATCATCCAAGGCCCAGGACACAGCGACCGTCTCTCTGTGAGCTCCTGAAGAAAGAGGACTTTATCTGCATCGGACTGCGGAGCATACACCACTGACAACCACCAACTCTTATTATCTCTAGTAGTGATCTCCCCAGTCAGCGTGTAGGAATCTTTGCTGACGTGGGTAAAGCTGAGCATTGTCGTGTCCCAAGCTACAATCACTCCTCCTCTAGTATCGATGGCCGGGAGGTACTCAAACCCACCAAACTTCTGTCCAAGGCATTGGAGAATTACAAAGCGATCGACAGTTTGCAATTTGGTTTCCTGAAGGCACACCAGATTAACCTCTAAAGACTCCACAAACTCCCTCACAGAATTTTTCTTCGCGGGTTCATTTAAGCCGCGAGGATTCCAGCTCAAGATGTCAATGTGATCCATAAATGACATAAAAAACTCCACTCCAGGCACATAGCCTAGCACACTCAATGTGCGCAAACGGCTGGGGTGCTCAACTCCTTTAACGTCCCCAGAGGTGGTAACTCCTTGCCAAAGATCGAGGCCACCACACGCAGGTGCTCATCCTTCATCGGGGAGTCAAAGAGGTCCCTGAACTGCTGAAGCGCAGCTTCGTCCACCACCATGTTGTCGGGCACTACTCCAAGGGCCTTAAGAAGGACGTTTTCTGCTGCCGACGCTTTTTTGAGAGGTTTGCTTGCTGGGCAAGGCATGCTAGAGCTACGGGTGTGCCGTCGCGGAGTGCAAGGGACCAAATCCGGTCGCGAAGTCTCAACTTCCCGAAGGAGTGGTGGCGCGAGTTTCTTAAGCACGTTAGCACAAAACGACTTCATTCTGCTGAACTGTTGAAGCTCTAGAGGTGGTGTCTCCCGGATGGTGACGAAAGGGTCCCTGGAACCAACCTCCTCTTCAACTCCAAGCTCAAGCGGTTCCAAAGCATCGTTCTGGGAATCTTCATGGGACGAGAGAGACACCTCGAAATACTCTTCTGCCTCTTCAGATGCCTCCGCGGTGGGCTGGCTAGTAGCAAGGGAGCGATCGACCTGAGTGACCGACACCGGTGAGGAATCGCTGCTAATGTCCAATGCGTACGCTGTGGGTCCCCCCTTCTCAACATGAAAGGCATCCAGATCGAACACCACCTGACTAGCAGTGGGGCCCGCCACCCTGGTGGTAACTACCTCAGACGGAGCCCCAAAAACCGCACCGGGGCGAACCAAAACAACCTCCTCGGGATCCCTCCTATGTGATTGAACAATCGTGGGCGCAACCGTCCCCTCTGGGCCCAAAAACTCGCCTCCACGTGGAGTTGCCGTGGCCTCAGGTTCGCTCGCTGCCGCAAGCTCCTTCCCGCGCGCAGAAACCGAAACACCACGTGAGCCACTCCTAGGCGCGCAAACTGTGGTTTGAACAGGTCCACCACCTGAATCCGCGCCGAGCCCCACCATCACTTTATCAGTTTCCTTTGCAGGGCCGCAGGTGGGTGCAGACGCTCCAGGACAAACATGGGCAGATGGGGATGCCACTTTGGCAGGCGGGGGCCCTCTACTCTGATTCTGCTCCCTTGACCGCAACGGTGAAGAGATAGCGCACCTTGCCAGCGAACCAGGAGGTGGCAGCTGGCAGGCGGGGGAAGGACGCGGTACGGGGCGGGCCCCGCCACGATCAGCTGACCCCGGGAAACTTTCCACGTGACCCAACCTCATTGGTGGCAGGCGCCAGTCCGAAATGGGAGGGCCACCGTTTGCAGTACGCGTGCCCCAGGCGCTTCCAGCGGGCCCGACCACCGCGGTGCGCTCGTCCCGCACTCCTCTGGTCCAAGGTAACTGGCGCCATTGACGGCCATCGGAAGCACCCAGCTCGGTGGCGCTCCTCCAGCTGCCGCCCACGGGGGGAACGGCGACCGCAGGCCTCTCCGGTCTCACCACCTCCTCCACGCCGTCGAGGTGGATGAGGACGCGATACTTCAGCGTTTCGACGACGTTGCCGTCCGCCACCGGAGTTGCACCACGAGGACTGCGGTCGCTAGATGAAGACGGTGGCGACGGCATGCGGTCCCCTAGGCCGGCCGGCTCCGGGATGACGAGAGTACGCGCGATTGGAATCGAGGGGAGCTCAGATGTCCAAGCAGTGAGCTTGAGCAGCGCCATGTCCTCCCTTGAGCTGGACTCCGGCGCGAGGTCGCCGACTAAGCAGGCGGTGCCGATCAAGTCTTCAACGACCTCCATTGTCCAGGCGTGCGGCGGGATGCCTTCGAGGACAAGACTAACTTTCTTGCCCAAGCATCCCCTGTCGGCTTGGTCGAATCTACTCCATGGCCGGAAGAAGAGGGTAAAGCCATCGCACAACAGAAACGGTCGCGCCGCCACCCGGTTCTTGCCCTCCTCGGCAGCGAACGAGAGGAGGAAGTCAGCCGGCTGGAATTCATGGACGGAAACCTGCTCGAACGTGAGGCCGAGCAATTCGTCGAGCGCCTTGTAGACCTGCTCGCTGGACACCTTCGGGCGCGCGCCACCGACGTACGCCACCATCGCGTGACGGAGACGGTGCTCCAACTCGTTCATCCCCGGCGAACGCCGCACCACGCAGAGCGGAGCTTCCGGGTCAACCTCTTCCGGCGCCATCACGGCCTGCGCGGTCACCGCTGGCAATGCCATCGTCCTCTGCGCGTTCACCACCGGCATGGTCCAAGCTCGGGGGGGCGACAATGGCCGTCGCGCAGCCGAGGCTGCTTCGACGCCTCTGTGCACCCCGCCCTCCCCTGTCCTCGCCGGTGCGAATGGCAACTGGACGCCGGCTCTCCTTGCCAGCAACTCACGCCGGAGCGCCTCCTCGTCGGACGCCGGGCTGCGAGGCTTGCCGCAAGCCTTGGCGCCGTGACCTTCTTCCCAGCAACGGTTACAGACCGTGGGGTTCGTGCAGCTCGCTTTGACATGCCCAGGCCTGTAGCAGTTGAAGCATAGCCCGAGGAGTTCCGGCGGAACCGGCGATCTTGGCGGCGGCGGCGGTGCGGCCACGGTGGCAAGCGCGGCTTCCGCAGCACGCTGAACCGCCTTCCTCTTCCTCCAGAGCGTCTTGCGCGAGGGAGCGGCCGACGCCCAGGTGAGCCGGTCCTTCAAGCTTCTTCCCGCCGCCGGTGCAGCCGCCGGAGCAAACGCCTCCATGGCTCTCGAGGTCACGACCTCCTCCCTGGCGCCCGAAGCCCGCGAGTCCGCGTCAGAAGACAGGCCGAGTCCGGAGACAATCGGCCTACCCAGCGAGGCTCGCGCGGAGGACGAGCTCGCCCCCGGGCTACCGAACACGACGTCGCCGCGCTGGCCACCTCCGGCCAGCTGCAAGCTCGTGCGTGCGGCGCTAGACATGGGGGCGTGCGGTGGGTGGACGCCGGGGCCGGAGTGGCCGCCGGCGTGAGGGGGGGAGCGGGGAGGCGGAGCACGCGTCGGGGAGGCGGAGCGAGAGGTAGGAGGACAATAGTTTATTTTCCGAGCAACAACTATGAAAACTACTCAATCCGAAATGCAGCTGTGTCCGAGGAGATGTAATAGCTTAACACTTTATATTTCTTTTAGTAATAAATAAACAGTTGTGTGCATCAACCGATGCAGAGGCGGAGGACTACCCATTTCGAAACAAAAACTACGAAAACTACCGGCCTATCCATAGTAGATTAGTGGCCAACCCAGCACCCCAATAAGGTATGAGACGAGTGTAGAAACTCCACACTTTTTGTATCTCCCGTGATATTAATGTACTTCCCTTTATCAAAAAAAAAAAACTCCACACTTCAAGATATTTACAATGGTAATATATTTCTATGCATCCACTAGGTACGGCTAACCGGGAGCAGAAATTCGACTCCTGATTGTTTACAAAATTTAAAACAAATATAAAAACATTTTAAAAAAATCTGAAAATAATTGGGGATAAATATGTGCTAATGTTCTTGGTGCCCTGTATGAAAAAAACAGTGCTCATTTTGGCAACAACATATCTCAAAACTGAGCATTGTTTTTGTTTTTTTATACAACGCAGCACAAAAGTCATTTTTCACGAAACTATTCACATATGTTAACCCCAATTTTTTTCAGATTTTTTTGAAGTGTTTCTATATTTGTTTTGAATTTCGAAAACAAGCATGAGCACGTGAGCTCGGGTGTCAAACTGAATTTTCCCGGCTAACCTAGCTTCATTACTCATGTCATCCTTTTCTTTTGAAGAAAGGACAAAAGTTTTGCCTTTTATATTGATAAACAAGGAGCAAAGAGACATGACGTGGCCTCAAAAGAGAGAAAATGTACAACTCGAGTCGACGACCATGTCACCCTAGCGACCAAAGCCGGCACTACCACGGCGGAGGCAAGCCTCACGCAGGTTGAGGTCCGGAGCCGTCACTCCGACATCCACGCCGGCCCTAAGGCCGCGCCCCTGAACTAGCCGACGACCACGTCGCCCTAGCAACCATAGCTGACACTAAACACGCCGTAGACAAATCTCAACGCAAGATGAAAAATCCGGAGCCACCGCTCCGACATCCACGCCGGCCCCAAGGCCACGTCCCTAGACTAGCCGACGACCCTGTCGCCCTAGCAACCAAAGCCGACACTAAACACGGCGGAGTCGATCTCAACGCAAGTCTTCCAAAGCCTCCGCTCCGACATCCACGCCGGCCATGAGGCCGCGCACCACCTAGCCGATGACGAGAAGATGCCGCCTCCAACAACCAGCACCCCGCAATTCCCTCTGGCCGGCGGAACATCAAAGGCGAGGCCCCAAGAGGGAAGCGACGTCGGAGAGCCTCCCTCTCCCGATCCCACGAGGTATCAAGGGTTTCCCCCGGAGAACCCGGCGTGGAGAAGTGAGAGAACCGCCCCGAAGACACCATCAAGAAGGACATGACGCCTGAAGGCGTCGCCGTCATCGGCCCCGGGCACAAAGGCAGGGCTTTCACCCAGCGATGTGTCACAACCTCACAAGATGCCCGACGGGAACTGGCCAGCCCAGCAAACATCGCATGTCGCAAACCCGGGCACCTCCTGCCATGGGCAGCGCTATGCCGACCATGACCTAGTCGCAACTACAGCTTCGGGGCTGCCGCTCGGGCTTCCTCCTCCCCAACCTACACCTCCCACCACGTGGATACTGCCGATTCCAAGGACAGAGCTCCGCACCGCGTAGAGGCACCAGATAGGGAAGACGTATCCTCCCAACACCATGATGGTGCAGATCTTGCACTCGTTCGGGAACCCCAAGAGGAGCGTGTGATGAGCACATCGGTACGATTTTTTCCCTTAGTTAAGAACCAAGGTTATCAATCCAGTAGGAAAAGCAGAACCTTCGGAAGGTTGATGCCACTGACGGTGGTGCTGGCGCTTCACCGGTGTCAGCAACAACGTGGAACCTGCACACAACACAACCAAAATACTTTGCGCCAACGGTACAGTGAGGTTGTCAATCTCACCGGTCTTGATGAAAACAAAAATTAGACATATAGTGTGGAAAAAGAGTGTATGCTTGCAGTAAGTAAAGAAAACAGGAAATTGTTGTGGTTTGTTTAATAGTGTGGAAAATGGACCGGGGTTCATAGGTTCACTAGTGGTGTCTCTCCATAAAAATAACATGCTGGGTGAACAAATTACAGCTGGGCAATTGAAAAATAAAGGTTGCACCGTAGTGCACATTATAACATGATGATTACTATGATATTTTAGTGCGGGCATTACAACAAGATACATAGACCGACATCCATCTGCATCTATGACTAATAATCCACCCTGAGGTTATCATCGGAAGCCCCTTAGGTATTAAGTTGCAAGCAACAGATAATTGCATTAAACAAAGTGTGTAATGTAAGCAATGATTATGCACGTGGGCACTCTCACCGCTGTTTTCTCCCTAATGGCAACAACACATCCTCCCCCTTCACGTTTCTGTCACTCATGCAAGGCAACAAGGAGAGGCATGAACCCACTATCAAGCATAAATACTCCCTCTTGGAGTCACTAGCAACTACTTGGCTAGAGCAACCACTAGCAACGGAAAGCATGCAAGATCACAAATAGCATATGCAATAAAGACTATAATCACCTTGGCATAAGGTCAATATTCATCTGATCTCAGCAAACACATCATATAGAATTACATAAGATGAATCTCGATCATGATAGGCAACTCATGAGATCTAAACATGGAGGCATATGAGGAGGAGACAACCATCTAGCTACTGCTCTAGACCCGTAGTCGAGGGATGAACTACTCATGCATCACTTCGGAGGAAGGCATGGTGATGTAGAAGCCTCCAGTGATGATTTCCTCTCCGATAGGGTGCCGAAACACACCTCCAGAACCCTCCTGATCTAGGGTTGACGTCGACGACGGCTGCAGAACTTTTTCGGGATTTTTTATCAGGTGCCTAAGGTTTCCATCCGGGGGGATTAAATAGGCGAAAAGGCAGAGGCGGTAGAGGTCTAGGGGGACCACACCACCCCCGGCACAACCAGGGGGGGCACTCTATGGTGTGGGTCCTCTGATGCCCCTCTACGTCTCCTCTTCGGTCTTCTGGATGCTTCCGCGGAAAATAGGACTTCCGGGCTTCGAACTTTCCAGTTCCGAGAATATTTCCGGAACAACTTTTCCGAAACTAAAAAATAGCAGAAAACAGGGAACTGGCTCTGTGGCATCTTGTCAATAGGTTAGTCCGGAAAATCGATAAAAATGACATAAAGAAGGGAGAAAACATGTAGCAATTGGCATAATATCATCATGGAGCATCAGAAATTAGGGATGCGTTTATGACGTATCAACCACCCCCAAGCTTAGTTCCTACTCATTCTCGAGTCGGTAAACGATAAAGAAATAATTTCCGAGGTGAGATGCTACTAACATAAGCTTGATCAATCTAATGTAAAAGCATATGCACGCTGAGATCATAAAACTTCAAACACAGGCATTATAAATAAAACTTTAATAATAAAGCATAGAAATTACTTTGCATCATGAAGAGTAACTCAAATAAAGGATCATGAATAATAATGCAAAGAAAGGTAAACGTTTGTTTCAGCTATAAAGAAAGCATGGCAAAGTGATATTTCGATAGTCCTTAAGAGTGGGGCAAAACATAATTGCCAGGACACTTTCAAAGTTCAGGAGGAAGACTAGAACAAATAATTTAAGAACAAATGATAGCACATCATGAAGTAATTATTGATGTTTATGGGACAAATGCACATAGAACTCAGAATAGCAAAAATGCTCTCTCAATTTTGCATAAAGTTAGAGGATGGAGACTCAACATAAAAGTAAAAGAAAGTCCCTTCGTAGAGGGAAGCATGGATCACTCATGTGCTAGAGATTTTTATTTTATTAAACAAAGGTATTAAAAGTTTGACATTTGTGGAGGAATGTCTATATTTTAGGAGGAGTGTATGCTAGTGTCAACGAATGGTAAACAAACAATACAGTACGTCACAAGCCAACTGGATTCACAAGAGCGGCTCCCATGCTGAAGGACGCAACTGGTGTAGAAGGTCATCACTCTTTCTCTTTTGTTTACACAATTATGCTTTGAATGATATGATCAGGGGCAAAAATAGTGAAGAGAGTTTGTTTGTATTAATTTGGGGCTAGGCACCCCGCTGCCAGCTCTTCTGTCATTTGGATAAGCGGGTGAATCCACTAATCGAGGGTGTGAAATCCAATCAACAAGAGAGATAAAGATTCTCTATTGACGTCCTCATGAGCAAAAACAAGAACACAAAGCAAGAATAATTTTGAAGGTTTTAAAGGTAACACATGAGCAATTTATTTGGAATGGCAGTTAAATACCACATGTAGGTAGGTATGGTGGAAACAATGGAAAAAACTTTGGTTTAAGGGAGTTTGCATGCACGAGTAGAGCTCATACTCAGTACAGGTGGAGGCTAGCAAAAGTCTGGGAGCGACAAATCAAGAGAGCATAAGAGCCATAATCATGCATAGCGACATAAGCATCATTAATTAAAACATAAACAGTATCACAAGTTCAAAAACTAAGTGTTCATGGAGGCTATTCGTGACTGGTTTGAAGTCATAAACATGGTGTGAGCATGCGTCAAGTCAACCAAATAAAACATTCGAAAGAGAATACCATATACTGATGTTTTACTATGACAAGAACAACTCATTAATCTTTCAATACATATTAAACACTCTCAGATATTTGAGGCTAATCATGCTACTCAATAACCACAAGGCTTTAAAACTAAAATAGCATTTAGCATGGCATGAAAAAGTTCTAGCCACAGTCTATACAAGCTTCTACTAGTACTGTTACAGATTCTACTTCAAGCAGCAGTTTTCTTTCTCCCAGCAAGCACCAGACAAAACATGCTTTAACAAAAATACTATTTATGATACAGAAAGCAAACATGAGAGTACTCAAATAATACTACTAAAAACAAACAGCTCTGATAAGAGATGCATGCAAAACAGGAGCTAAATAAATGCAGCAGCTAGGCAGAGACTAAGAATACAACGTATTCTTATGAAAAAGCGGAGTGTGTCACTCTCCGACAAAAGAATGCTGGGGTCCAACCAAGCTTATTATGAAAGTAAAAACAAACTGAAAATAAAAAGCATGAACCCACTATCAAGCATAAATACTCCCTCTTGAAGTCACTAACAACTACTTGGCCATAGCAACCACTAGCAATAGAAAGCATGCAACATCACAAATAGCATATGCAATAAATACTATAATCAACTTGGCACAAGGTCAATATTCATCGGATCCCAGCAAACACATCATATAGAATTACATAAGATCAATCTCGATCATGATAGGCAGCTCACAAGATCTAAACATGAAGCCATATGAGGAGGAGACAACCATCTAGCTACTTTTATGGACCCGTAGTCCAGGGATGAACTACTCATGCATCACTCCGGAGGCATGCATGGTGATGTAGAAGCCTCCATTGATGATTTCCTCTCCGGCAGGGTGCCGGAAAACAGCTCCAGAACCCTCCTGGTCTAGGGTTGACGACAACTGCGGCTGCGGAACTTTTTCGGGATTTTTTGTGCCTAGGTTTTTTCATCCGGGGGGATTAAATAGGCGAAAGGGCAGAGATGGTGGAGGTGAAGGGGGGCCGTGCCACCCTATGGTGTGGGCCCCTGATGCCCCTCTTTGTCTCCTCTTCGGTCTTCTGGATGCTTTAGCGGTTCGAACTTAATTCCGAGAATATTTCCAGAACAACTTTTCTAAAACTAAAAAGCAGCAGAAAACATGGAACTGCCTCTGTGGCATCTTGTCAATAGGTTAGTCCAGAAACTCGATTAAAATGACACAAAGAAGGGAGAAAACATGTAGCAGTTGGCATAATATCATCATGGAGTATCAGAAATTAGGATACGTTTATGACGTATCACACCACACCGGCAGGAACTCGACCACCACCAAAAATCACCGCCTCCATAGCAGGCAGAAAGCGCTCGCAGGAAGCGCCAGACAGGCCGCACCAGGTGCGCGGCGACCCCGGCCCAGCTCCCTTGCCTCCCCGCGCCCTTCCCTAGACCCGCTCGAGCCACCCAATGCCCAGCACCACCGGCGCCCACAGTCGTCAAGCCGACGGTGCCCAGCAGATCCCCGCCGCCACATGCTCTCCCCTAGAAATCACCTCCCCGGCCGAGCTCCAGCGTGCCCGAGCACGGAACGCATCACCACACCACGACCGCACGCACCACTTCCGTCCGGCGCAGCCGCGCCCAGTAGCACCACCAGGCCGCCCCGCTGCAGCCAGCCGCTTCCGGTTGACCAGGCCCAACGAGGCAGATCGGGCCCCCCATAGCCATCATGCGCACCGGACATCAGCTCCATGCCGGCCATGACCCCCATCTGCCTCGCGCCAGCCAGCAGCTCCACTCCGGCCACCACAACTGGCCGAGCCAGCCGACTCGGTGTCCACATCCCTGACCGCCGCCCCCTGGACCAGTCCTCCACCGTGCAGAAAACGAGGACAGCCCCCCTCCCCGACTACCTTTTGGCAGCACAGGATGCCGCCACCGTAGACGAGGCCAGCGACAACAGCCGCATGGGAGGGCAACGGAGGGGGGGGGGAAGTGGGTGGGATCTCCGCCCTTGGCGCCGTGCGGGGGGGGGGGGGAGTCGCGACAGGGATTTACCTTGTTTTTTTTTTTGAAACGTGGCAAAAGCTTTGCCTTTTCTATTGATATAGGAGAAGCAAATACATAGGACAAGGCCTAAAAAAAAATACAACTCGATCCACACCGGCCCCGAGGCCGCGCCCCACACGGGTCGACGACCAAGTTGCCCGAACAACCAAGGTCGACACCAAAACTCCACAACGCAACACGACGGAGTAGAGAGGCCGGAGCCGCCGCTCCGACATCCACGCCGACTCCGAAGCTGCGCACCACACGGGTCGACGACCATGACGCCCAAACGACCAAAGCCGACACCAGAAGACTCGACGCCCCACAGCGGAGACGTAGCATCCGGAGCCGCCGCTCCGACATCCCCGCCAGCCCCAAGGCTGCGCCCCAAACGTGCCGACGACCACGACGCCCGAAACGCCCGAAGTCGACGCACCACCACCTCAACGCCGCGCGACGGAGGTGACAACCCGGAGCCGCCGCTCCGGCATCCACGCCGGCCCCAGGGCCGTGCACCCCCAAGCCGAGACGAAAACTCGCCGCCGCCAGCCACCATCACTCCACAGGTCCCGCTGGTCGGTGGAACATCCAAAGCAAGGCCCCAAGAGGCAAGCGACGCAGGAGCGCCGCCCTCGCCCGATCCCGAGGATCTGGGGTTTCCCCCGGAGAACCCGGTGTGAAGAAGCGGGAGCACCACCCCGACGACGCCTCCAAGAAGGTCGCGGCACCCAAGGGCGTCGCAGTCGCGGGCCCAACCGGGCTAGGCTTTCGCCCGGTGGTGTGCCGCAAACCCCAACGACCGCCCAACGGGGACCGACCAAGCCGCCAACACTGCGTACCGCCAAACCGTGTCACCTCAAAACAACGGCCGCAGCACGCCGACCACGGCCCACCCGCAGTCGCAAGCTCCGGGGCCGCCGCCCCGGCTTCCACTTCCCCGGGTAGGTGGTGAGAGCATCCCGGCAGCGCCTCCAAGAAGGTATCACGACGGCGGACCGCCCCCGCTGCCGGCTACAACCAAGGCCGGAGAAAACTTTCGCCCGAGCTCCACCACCCGATCACCTCCCCCGCGCGTCCGACGACCTCCACGCCTGCACCCCCGGCCAGCACCCTCCGCGGGGCCGCAAAATCCCGCCGAGCCGCCCACACCACGCCGATCCGCCGCCCACACCGGCCCCAAGGCCGCGCCCAGCCTGGTCAAAAGCTCCGCCACCCAAGTAGCCGAAACCCGCACCATAGACAGCACATGAGCCGCCGCTCCATCTTCCACACCGACCCCAAGGTCGCGCTCCATCTTTGACGGCACACGCCTGTCTTCACGAGCCGTGCAACGCCTCCATCCTGCCAATCACCACACACAGCAGCAGGACGTCACCTCGCGACGTCAAGCCACCATCCGTGAGATGCCCCGACGGCAGATCTGCGCGTCGTGCCCACCAAAAGTGACGCCGCCGCGCCACCATCCTCTATCCATGGCACACCGCCGCCGCCACGGATCTACACGAACCAACCGGAGCAGCCATGCCCCGACCAGCCTGCCGCACACGGTGGCGCACCGCGGCCTCCAGCAGAAACCGCCAGATCAAGGCGAGGTCGCCTGATCCCCGGCTTCCTTGCAGTCCCTGCGCCGAGGAACTACCGTACTGCCACGGCAGCGCCGCCACCACGTCTCCGGGGCCGCCGCCCCGGCTTGCCCGCGCCGGAGATCCGTCGTCGTCGTTCCCAGCCGAGGTAGACGGACGCCGACGCCACCACGAGGAGGAGCCTCCCCCACACCACCTTTTGCAGCGGGGGGCCCGCCGCCACCGCGGCGCAGGGCCGGCGGCAGCGGCGGCGAGGGAGCGCTGAAGGGGAGGGGTGGGAAGGCGGCGGCGCGGCTGCTCCCCCTGCGTCGCCTGGGAGCGACGGGGGGGGGGGGGGGGATTTTCTTTTTACCCTGCCCGTTTGGTGGGCCGTATCCTCTTTACCTTGTTTTTGAGAGGGCTCTTTTCTACTCATGTCATCCTCACCCTCTGCATCCAACACATTCGTGATCCCGAGTGTAGTCGACATCGCTTTATCATTTGTTGCAAGTGTTCTCGAAATATTTGCCGCGCTTTATAAATAAAACAACATTTCACAGCCAAATTCATACATAGTATCAAGTTCACAGGTAGTAAAAACTAGGAGCAGTCCGCTAGGGTAACAACACAAGTAAGTCCAACTAGAGAATAAAGAGGGTGGGAGGGAGTAGAGCCGCTAGATAAAGCTCTTGCGTGAAGGCAGCTCAATGACTAGAAAGTGCCATTCTCTCTAGACGTCCAGCTCTAGCCATCCAGTAGGTTTTTGTGTATACCTGCACAATATTGCAAGAAAGAACACATACTTGTACGTCAGTTTGTCTATGTTGTTTCAGTTTGGGCATTTTCGTTTGTGTGTGAATGGAATATATTATGATATGGAGATAACTTCACATGATATGTTGGTATTGTTATGACCAATAGGCAATATAAACGATGATAAAAAAAAAGATCACGACAAGGGATACGTGATTTTAACGTGAATATTTTTAGCTCTAGTGCAGTGTCTTAAGATTTTTGAAGCTTCTTCTTACTATTGGGATTTTGGAAAGTAGTGTAGTGTCTTGGGCCGGGGGGTTTTGAAGCTTCTAGTGTCTCCCTTAACTCTAGCTACACGACAGCGGCAAGTTGTGTTAAACAACCGTGAAATTATCTTGGAACAGATGATGTTTTGTGGTGAAAGCTATTTGTACTTTCGTAGCAGGCATTTTTTTTTCCACAAATGGGTACGCAAGGTTTCCAATTGTTAGGGCCGGCCGGGTCAAGAAGAACAAAATAGTTCAAACGTTTTAGGTTCAAAAAGTGTTTAAATGTTTGACATATGGAAAAACAGACGAAGTCTAACAGGATATTTTTCTAAGTTGGGTTATTAATTGTGCAACAACAGGCAATTGCATATTTGTTTTTTGATAAAGAGCTTTTTTTCTGAGAATGCACACAACCACACGCAATTGTATAGCAAACAGCGCCAAGCCTAACCCCTCTCCTCTATATATAGACGATGCCTCCTCCGATACCTAGGCATCCGCAGCAAGCAACACCCACTCTCTTCCAAGAAACACACATTTCTCAAACCCCAAAGCAAGTGTTACTCGTTCCTCATAAGGTAGCCCTCATGGCTTTGAACCTCATGTCTGTGCGTCCCACTGGTTTTGTGTCCTGTGGCGTCTACCGTGCGTCGGTCGGGTCAAGCAGAGCCCTCGCTCCACCCAGCACGGCGGCGATCCACGGTGGCGCCGTAACCCTGCAGGCCGGCATCGGGCTGACCTGCAATGTTGTGGCCGGCCATCGCATGGTTGTCGTGGCCTGCCACGGCGGCGACGCCCCGATGGATCCGGAGAAGGTAATATGCCTTTCGTGCTACATAAAACTTCGACAATATCATGCATGTGAGACAATTAACTTCCGTTTCTACGTGTCTATGTGGTTCCATGCAGGCGAACCTGTCGGAGCAGCTCAAGAGCGTTGCAGAAAGGACACTCTCGATGGTGCGCCAGTTGTGTTCCCCCACGAAAGGTCACCCTAAGGGTGTGCTGTTGTCGGTCGACCTAGAGCTGGGCATGTTACGGGCCGAGTGCGAGGGTTTGGTGGAGGAGCTGGCGGCCGGCAAGGTCCCTGACCGCGCGGCGTCCATCGCGCTGCTGGGGCTCCACTCCCGTGTCGACATCCTGCTTGAGCTCTTCTACGGCAGCCATGGATCCCTGGAGGAGAGTACCATGAAGAGTCTCCAGAATTCCATGACCATGATCCAGGTCTGTCTCGAGAAACAGGGTGTCCGTGGGCCTTCTGGTGAGAAGGTGGCTGAGGCCGTTGAGACGGCTTTACCCAAACTCATCAAGACTCTTGCGAGGAAGACCATTACCCTGCTGGCAGAGGTTACCGAGTTTCATCTCTCAAAGGACGTCACACTCCCCGAGCGGCTGTCGGTTTCAACGGAACTGAACGAGCTGCGGGACAGGTGCTGGCAGCTGATACATGAGGTCAAGGTAGGAGGCGTCGCCGACCATGTGGCCGCCGGCACTCTGCTGGGGCTCCATGCCCGCTTCCGCATCGTTTTACTCTTTTGCGTTCGAGTTGCAGATCACTCGTCTCCTCCTGATTGTTTGGAGACGAGTATTAGTGCTGGCCTTGCGACCTCCATAACTGACACGGAGCAGCGCGTCAAGCATTACGTGGAGAAGAAACAGAAGTACGAATAGGGATCGAGACGGATGGGGATGCGGCTGAGGAGGTGGAGTGGCGGAGACAGCGGATGCGGACCGAATAAATACTTTGCTCTCGCTTTTTTTATACTACCTTATTATTGTATAATTGGTAATTAAGGAGGTCATCTAAGCATGATATCGATTCAGAATTGTACTGTAGATGAAATCTTTACAATACTTATTATGGTTGCCTGTACTCCTATGTATTTTCACTTTGCGGAAAATATCTTATTATAGTCCGTCTTAATATGATTGTGGTTTTCTAAAGATGAAAGGCTAGTCTGTTTAGTGTTATATGATAAATTTTATATTTGTATATTTTTTTGATGTTTTTTTTTTGAAACGGGAACAATGTTCCGGTCTCTGCATCAAATTGATGCACACAGCCGGTTTTTCATTAATATAAGAATCAAAGAAGTACACAGTAAACAAACCTGAGGCCGCAAGCATCGCAACAACACCTCCCCAAGACTACCTCTAAACTAATGGCAAAAGATAAAAGCAAAGATACATACACAACTTCTAGACGAAGCCTTCAAGAAGGAAAAGCCACACGTGCGCCGATGATGGCGAGTTCGATCAAAGACCGAACTCGGGATTTTCATCCCTAAAGTCAAGCTTCGAACCATCACCTTCAGCAAGGTAACGACACAAGCGCGTGTCAACTTCGCCCGAGATGTTTCCACCGAAGTGTGTAAACTCGACACCAAATCTTCTACCATCACCACCTCTCCGGGCAACGAATAGCCAGATACCACTGGAGGAGAAACTGGAGGCCGACGACGTCCCATACCGCTCAGCCTCTAGCCGTTGTCACACCACCTTCTATCGAACAACAGCAGGCACGACTTGACACCACGGAGAAAAGTCGTGCGTAGCACCTGCCAGGATTAGGCATATTGTCACCGCCGGCCAGGCATGACTTGACAGCTCCTCTGAAATCGTCATGCATAGCACCTACTGCGTCGAATAGAACCCTGTCTCGAAATGGAGGGGGCGTCCCATACCGCCGCCAGCCTCAGAACTCTGCAACCACAGAAGAGAACGTCCCATACCGCCATCGACTGTGACTTACGAAGCCAGAGACCATCACCATCTCAAAGATCAGCCATCACATCATCCACATGACCACGAAGACCACCACCGTCGAAGAAGCCGGGCCGCCGCCCCATCTCCAAACTCCTGCGGTGTCGACGACACCGCAACGAGCAAATTGCGGCCAGCGCGCCGCCTCTGGACCAGCTGCAAGCAACCACGCTGCCACACAGCATCAGCTGCCGACAACGACCTCCTCCTCGTCGCAAGCCGTTGCAGATCCTGATCCATAGGTCCGATGACCTGGAGAGTCGAGGCCGCCACGACCTCGGCTCCGCCGCCGCTGGTCCCTCCATCCGGTGAAGACTCCAAAGCGATGCTGATGGCTAGGTTGAGACTCCAAGTGCAGAGTGTGTAGCTAGTGGCAAGCTTTCTTCCCCACGAGGGTGACTCGAGGGTTTATATCAAACTCTTGGGGAGCCAGTATTTCAGCAGTTGTCTTCCAAGCTTCCTCCAGGATCCTGCAAACAAGTAGAGAATTTTGTGCCCTCAACCTCACCAAGTGGTTGTCAAGCACAAGGTGTGAGACTTCTAAATTGCAATGCAAAACTGAAAGTAAATGTGCAATAATTAAATCTACTACTAAATGCAAATGAGAAAATAAATATGCAATAGATTGTTTTTGTATTTTTGTGATGCAAGTGGTGATGGAGATAATGTAAATTCGAATTGGAGATGCAAGTAAAGTAAAGTGCAAGTAAAGTAAATTGCAGCAAAGTAACTAGAGTGTTCTTTTAATTAAAATAGGACCGGGGTTCATGGTTTCACACTTGCATTCTCTCAAATAAAGTAGTAGACGGTGGACATAAAGAATTACATGTGAGATTACAATAACATGTTTAACATTGAGTACTTTCATATGGGCATCACGTCCTAGCATAGAGATCTCTACGGTCATATTGATACCTCTTATACTCCACCAAGATGCGAAATAAATCATAACACCTCGATAATTAAGAAAAAACCAGAGTATAGCTTTAAGCAATATGACATGAAGTTGAAGTAAGAACTTGCTAGATCTAGTCATGGAGATTGATTAGTGTCATTTCAAATCCCCGGTAACAAGGTACTCCTTTTTATCCCTAGTGAGGTAACTAAGAAAGGTTTAACAAAACCTAAGTGGATCGCTGAACTTCTGTCACTTTCACAGCACTAGCCACCCCCCCGTTACTCCAACTAATGCACCCATCACCCCATACACGCTCTCAAGAACTAGATTGATCAAAGCTAGCAAATAAGAACGGGGTACATAAGATACATCTACTCAAATAACTCAAGAGAAACAATTGCAATCTCAGATTCAATAACTCATAGAAAAGATCCACCACATAGGAATTACAACGGTGCCCGTAATCATGTGAGGCAGCTCATACAGATCTAATTAGTGAAGCACATAGAGAGAGAGAGAGATACAAGTGCTACTTCCACAAACCCATAGCCCTGGGGTGGACTACTCCCTCTTCATGGAGATGTCGATGAAGATGACGTTGGAGGGGTAGGAGATCACACCGGCGGTGCCCTGCCGGAGTTTTCCCCCACCAATCTGGAACTTGTGGTCTCTGTTTCGGTGTTTCAGTGGCGCTCTTCTCCGTAAGGGTACGGGGGACCCTTTTTATAGTCGGTTTTAGGTCAAGACGGAGTCGGTAAGTCGAAGATGGAAGGAATTGGGGCCACAGGGGCCAAAAGGCGGCCTCTCACGCGGCCAAGGAATCTGGCCGCGTGGAGGGTCCTCTTTTGGGCCTCCTTGCCCAATTCTCGTGGATCCTTCGCCAGCAAGTCTTCTCCTTCCAAGAAAATGACCCCCGCAGATTTTCAGGTGATTTCGCGGAAGTTTGCCCCCTGAAACGTCAAAAATATAGAAAACGGGGTTTCTGACAGGCAGGGTTCATTCCATTAAAGTTGGGGGACTTTGTAATTTAACCCCAAAATACTATAAAACATTGAATTATACCCTTATATGATGCAATATGTAATAGAAAACCATGTGAAAATATGCAAAATTCATCTATGCATTTTACATGCATCATGCGGCGTTCCTACTCCTGCAATCTCACTATTCAGGACTAAAGCCTGTGAATACAGAGTACAATGTGAGGTTCTATTAGCTGCTCGTCAAGGATCAACCTCTCGGTGAGTTAGCCTGTAGCTTCTTCTCTATCTATCATATCTCCCGCACGGCTTTATATAATAGCCGGATTAGGGCATACAGAGTAGGAAACCTAGAAGACTACGGTAACTATTAACTTGGAAAGTAAGGAATCCGCCTTCTACTCCAAGTCAGATCACGTGGGCCGTGATCCGGGTTCTTCTAGAATCCGGCTTCTGTGCGTCAGCTTACTGGGCCGCCCAATGGACCGTAGCCCACTACCATTTGGGCCACCCGGGTAATCCGGCACTTTAGACTGCCATCTGATATACCCCTATTCGGTATATATCTGATTCGCCGTCTTTCGCCAAATGCATATTTTCCGAGAAATATCGGACTGCAGTCTTGATTCTTCTTTTTCTCCTCAAAGGATGTTATAACGCAAAACTCGGAATCCAGAAAATCCGGCTTTTCTCACAAGATCCTTCGTGAAGAAGGAACTTCCTACGCCAGCGCTTTCATCATGCTGACGTAAGGGACGTTTGGGTTTCAGGCGGGAAACCCAGAAACATATCTCTGACAGATTCTCGCGGGAAACGAGGCGATATCAATAATCACCCGTCGTTTCATTTCCCGGAATTTCCGGCGAGTGATACGCGTTGATCATCCAACGGTCGAAAGAGCCGTTAGCACGCATCGTGATGGGATTCCGGCTATAAATAGCCGCCTCCGCCCTTTGAGGAAACCTTCCGCTCTCACTTTACAACACCATTCCCAGCGCCCAAGTTCTCATAGAGAAATTCCCGAGCGCACGAACGCCACCCGAGACCTCACCGGAGCAACCGAACGCCGCCCATCGATGGCATCCCCAAGCTCCTCACCGGCCCGTTCCGTCGCGACCGACATCGACGGAATCATCAATACGATGGATCCACTGTTGGATTCACCGGTGCACGCCTCCGGCGACGAGCCGACGAAAGCAGCTGGCGGTGCGGCGGGCGAGGAAATTCCTCCTGCCGCCACGGATCTTGCAGGGTCTTCTTCCGCGCCTCCCCCGCCGTTCGCGCCCGAGACGGCAGAAGAGAAAATCGCCCTCGTCGGAGACGAGCTCGCGGCCGCAGAGGCCGCAGCGTCCGCCGTCGCCGGAGCAGAAGACGAGGCGGAATCTGCCGGCAACTGGAGTGCAAGCAGTATTCCGCCATCCCTCCTTCCGACAATGGAGAAGGAGGGGCTCGTGCTGAAAGGGAAATGGCAGATCCCGGAGGACGAATCCGAGCCCGTGCCAAAGGACGGGGAACGTGTCCTCCTCTCCTCCCATATATTGAGAGGTATGGGTCTTTTTCCGTCCGCCTTTTTTCTCCAAGTCTTAGCCCACTACAACATCCAACCCCACAATCTGCCACAAAACTCCATCCTCTATCTAGCCGGATTTCAGGCCCTTTTTGAGGGATACCTAGGTATAGCTCCTAGGTTAGATTTCTGGCTTTATTGCTTTGGGGTTAAGCGGAACTCTTCGGAGGGCGCACTCCCGACTCGTGGGACCATATCCTTTACCTTGCGCAGATTCAGGGAGGATTGGTTCCCCAAGATCAAGACATCAAAATCCGTCAAATTCTGGAAGGGTTCCTTCTTCTATCATCCCGATGTTCCCTTCCCTGGGAAAACCACTGGGGTTCCACCTTTCTCAAACATCGCTGTTGTTCCCCAAGAAAACTGGGGAACTGAAGCAGTTCAGACCCTGCCGCCGGATCTTCTCAGGATCAAGCGGCGCATCGCAAAGCTCGTCGCTTCCGATCCGCCTCTAACCGGCATGGACATAGTCCTTTGCTGGCTAGATAGGCGGATTCAGCCCTTGGCTAACCACTGTGCTCGCCTTCTCTGCGAGTACACGGGAACCGGCGACGAAATGCATACAACCAACAAGGTTTGGTCAGCAAAAGATTTGCGGAAACGCGCAAATCAATTGGTCGCATCACGCGACCAATATGAAGAAAGCCGGCCAATGTACACGGCCTCGAATCCGGCTCCCAAGGTACAATTCTATGCCTTTTGGGTTTAGATTCTTTTTGTTTTCTTAGTTTCCGTGTTTTTGTCTCAGCTTTTGTCTTCTTAACAGATTGTCGAACTTCCTGAGTCGGAACTTTCTTCCGATGCCGAGTTGGAGGCATTACGTGCCACCTTTGCGGGTGGACGTAAGCGCAAGAAGATTTCCGCTTCCCAGGAAATCATTGATCTTGATGGGGTCCCCGTTGTCACCTCCAGGTTCGAACATCTGGGTTGTTTTACTTTGTCGGAATTTCTCCCTTTTTCTCGGAGTTTAACTTTTCGGCTTTTCTCCTTTTTAGCCTGCCTCCCTCTACTCTGAAGCCGAAAAAGCTGAAGAGGCACAAGGCTGTGGCCAGCAGAGGCCCACATCCTTCCCCTGCTGCTGCTCCGAATACACCGATAGCAGCAACAGAAGAGCATGCTGCAGCCCCCAACATCGAATCCCTGCAGACCAGCCAGCCCATTGTGCCGGAAACGGACACGAGGGAAAGGGCGGTCCCTGAGGTTGGAGGTCCCTCTCGGGTAACTGAGGAGGAGATTCCCACCTTCTATAAGGAATTCAAGAATATCAGTGAGGGCCTTAGCGCGGCTGGAACTCTTTTTGCTGAGTACGCAAAGGAGTTCACCGAGAACTTGGCAGGTTTACAGCGGATATGCCAGGTATTATCTCCAGCCCCCAAGTAATAAGTTAAAATGTCTACTTTTTCACTTATTTCTTTCATTATCATGCTTGTTTCTAACTTAAACACGATGTTTCACTTCCGTGTTTCAGCAAACCGCTGAGACTATAAACCTGGAAGTTTTCAACAAACTTACCGTCAAGAATAAGGAGGTTAGAAACCTTATATCTATGCTTGACGTTAAGGAAGCAGAGCTGGCCTCGTCTCAGCTACGGCTAGAGGAAACAACAGGTTTACTTTAGTTCTCTAAAGTCCCTTGTCCATAATTTTTCTAAGTATTTTTCCGAGTTTTCTTAACCCAGATTTTTTTTCTTGCTTTCCAGCTGCTTTAGCGAAAGCCAAGCAAGTTGCTGAAGATGCCGACAACGCCGAGAATCTCCGCCGAGAGAACTTGGACCTTCATATGGAGCTTATGAAGGTTCAGAAGGATCTGGAGGCCAGCAATCTGGCTCTTGGGATTGCTCAATCCAAGGCCTCCCAACAAGCCGACAAGGACAAGGCCACTATCCAAGATTTGGAGAACGCCTTGACCCTGCGCCTGGAGGAAGGCTCCGAGATGGACAAGATTCTCGGTAAGTTATCAACTTTTACCGGATTTTCCATGTCTTAATTTCTTTTCTCTGCGTTTTCCCTAACCCTTCGGTTGTTTGTCTGAAAAAACAGGAGATAACCCAGATCTTACTCGGATTGAAAAAATCCGAGCTTTTGGGAAGGTATTCACCGCGATCAAGGCTGCGGGCATGTTGCTCATCAACATGTACCTTCCCTCAAAGTCTGGGGAACTCTCGGAAGTTGAAAAACTTCCGGGAGCCATCATAGAGATTGCGGATGCCAAGGAGTCCACCTTGCGCTCCGCGGCCCGGGGTGGTGCACGCATGGCTTTAGGGCTTATGTGTATGCATTACCCCGATGCCATGTCTTGGCGCGTGGCGTCCGGTATCCCTCAAGGATATACGGAGACCCAGCGGACCACCATCTTTGATGAAATCAAGGGTCACGCCACCAAGATCGCCTCTATGGTGAACATCTCCGTTACCTATCCAGAAGAAGAGATTCCAGAAGCCCCCGAGAATGACAGCAGCGAAGAAGACTCGGATGCTTGAAGAATTCTCCTTGCCCTGGATGGTAGAAATAGGAAATAGGAGCATTACTGTACTTTACAATGTAATTTCTATTGTAATGCTTCTATTCTTTTGTATGAATAAGTACTCCGCCTTTTGCAGTTAATATTTATGAAATCCTTTGCAAGTTTTCCGGGTTTTATATTCCTTTATCTTCTAAGTTCTCTGGTTTATGTGCTTTAACTGTCCTTAGTGTTTGAAATGGCTCAGTAGTAGTTTAATCTTCATGCCAAGTTACTGGGTAAAACCGATCAGTTTAAACTTGGAAACATGGATCGTACTAAAGGCATTTTTACTTACTAGCTCTAGTAACCCGGCACATAAACAATCAGATAATGCTTAGAGAATAGTAAGGAATTTTTTGAATGAAGCTTGGGCACACAGGCACAATCCGAGTTTCCTTTAACCTTTAGTAGACTGAAAATCATTCAGTTCTTAAACGCCGAGCATGCAGGCACAATTCGGGTTAACATTGAGTATTTTGTAAGATCATTGGAAAATAGATAAGGAGGAATCATGCTTTGCACTATAATAAACTTGTAAAAACATGGATGTAAGAATTCCGACAACTTTATTCCAGGATCTCAAAGATGTTTACATAGAAATTGAACTAAGTATGGAAGGGACGTAACTGCTGGATACTCCAGGGCCTCTTTGTCTCTCCTAGTTCGGCATCTATCTTTCTCTTTCTTTTGCGATTCGGCTTGTCAGGATGATCCTCCGTATCCCGAATATCTACAAGGTAGTATGATCCATTTTTCATAGCTTTGCTGATGACGAATGGTCCTTCCCATACTGGGGCCAATTTGTGCTTTCTTTGCTGCACCAATCTTAGCACTAGTTCACCTTCTTTAAAAGAACGATGCCTGATTTTTCGACTATGGTACCGTTGTAAACCTTGCTGGTAAATGGCGGATCTTTGAAGTACAAGCTCTTGTTCCTCTTCTAAGAGATCGACGGCATCCTGTCGTGCTTTTTCGGCATCTGAGTCGTCGAAATCCTGCACTCTTGGGCTATCATGGATCATGTCCATTGGAAGAATTGCTTCAGCACCATAAACTAGGAAAAACGGGTTTTACCCGGTTGACCTGTTTGGTGTTGTTCGAATACTCCAAAGCACGGAAGGTAGCTCTTCTACCCATGCTCCAGCTGCTCTATGAAGAGGAGATTCGAGTCTTGGGCGTATTCCTTGTAAGATTGAGCTATTCATTCTTTCAACCTGTCCGTTGGATTGCGGGTGTGCCACAGATGCGAGATCTAGGCGAATTCTCATTTATCGGCAGTATTTTGCCAACTCTCCAATGGAGAAATTTGTCCCGTTGTCAGTTATTATGCTGTGTGGAATGCCATACCTCATGACTACGTCAATGATGAAATTTCTGGCAGTTACACCGTCAAGCTTTTTGATGGGTTTAGCCTCCACCCACTTGGTATATTTATCCACAGCTACTAGTAGATGTGTGAGTCCGCCTCGTGCAGTTTTGAATGGTCCCATCATATCTACCCCCCAGACCGCAAACAGCCATGTAATGGGGATAGTTTTGAGTGCTTGGGCTGGCATATTAGTCTGCTTGGCGTAATACTAATATCCTGCACACGTGTTTACTATGTGCTCAGCGTCTCTCTTGGCTGTTAACCAGAAATACCTGGCGCGGAGTGCTTTTTTGACTATGCTTTTTGATTGAGCATGATGTCCGCAATCTCCGGCAAGGATTTCTTGCAGGATTTCTCGTCCTTCTTCTGGTGAAATACACCGCAGAAAAATTCCAGAAGTACTGTGTTTATACAGGCAATTGTTAATTACCGTGTATACTTTGCATCGACGCTGAATCTGTCTTTGCAAAACTTCGTCTGCTCCATCCGGGTACTTCTGATCAACTAAGAAGTTTAAATATGGGATTGTCCAATCCGGGTTAACGAGCATGACTTCAATTGACTCGGAAGCCAGAGGATAATCGACATCTCCACCTTTTATCGATGGTTCGTACAAATGTTGGACGAATACACCTGGTGGTAGGATTTTTACCCTTTCTGATCCCATGCGGGCTAATGCATCCGCGTTCCAATTTTCCTCCATTTTAACATGGAGCACTTCGAATCCGAAGAAACAGATGGCAAACTCGTCCACCGTTCTCCGGTATTCGGCCATTATAGGGCTTTTAGCATCCCAAGTTTGGTTAAGCTGGTGTTGCACCAAATCTGAGTCGCCATAGCATAAAATGCGTTTGACACCTATTTCCTTTGCGATATGCAAGCCGTGAAGCAGAGCTTCGTATTCTGCCACATTGTTACTGGCGTTGAAGTGTATTTGTAATACATACTCCATTGTATCTCCTTTAGGGGATTTTAAGACTACACCAGCTCCAGCGCCCTCCTTCATCTTGGATCCGTCAAAGTGCATGATCCAGTACTCGGACTCCGGCATTGGTGTTTTTTCCATTGCTTCCGTCCAGTCAGCGACAAAGTCTGCCAGAACCTGTGATTTTATTGCCGTCCTAGGTTGATACTTAATGTCGAATGCTGCTAGCTCGATGCCCCATTTGGCTACTCGGCCAGTCGCCTCCACATTGTTTATTATATCCCCTAGTGGTGCTTTGCATACCACTGTTGTGAAATGTCCTTGGAAGTAATGGCAAACTTTTCTAGATGCAAAAAATACGCCATATGCCAGTTTTTGGTAGTGTGGATATCTTTGTTTGGACTCGGATAAAACTTCGCTTATATAGTATACCGGATGCTGAACGGGTATGCTCTGTTCTTCTTTCTTCCTTTCCACAACAATTACTGCACTAATAACCCGGTTTGTAGCCGTGAGGTACAATAGCATAGGTTCTTCGTCTTTTGGGGATGCCAAAATCGGAGCTTTCATCAAAGTTTCCTTCAACTGGGTTAATGCTGCATCTGCCTCTTCTGTCCACTCAAATTTGTCGGATTTTTTCAATAATTTGTACAGTGGCAAGGCTTTATCCCCCAGCCGTCTTATAAACCTGCTGACGGCTGCAGCGGAACCCGTCAATCTTTGCACATCTTTTACACACGTAGGCTCGGAGATGTTTAAGATTGCTTTGATCTTTTCTGGGTTTACTTCTATTCCTCTGTGAGAAACGATGAAACCCAGAAGTTTTCCTGAGGGGACCTCGAATACGCACTTTAATGGATTTAACTTCATTTTATAAGTGCGCAAATTTTCGAAGGTTTCTCGCAAATCCTCAAGGAGCGTGTCTTTTTCCTTGGTAACGACAGCAATGTCGTCCACGTAAACGTGGACATTTTTTCCAATCTGACTATGCAAACATCGTTGCATGCAACGCTGGTAGGTTGCACCTGCGTTCTTCAGGCCAAATGGCATGGTTATGTAATAGTACTTCCCATAGGGGGTTATAAAAGAAGTTTTGATTTGATCTTCCTTTTTCATGCGTATTTGATGATACCCGGAATATGCGTCCAAAAAGCATAAAAGCTCAGAGCCTGCAGTGGCATCTATTATTTGATCGATTCGCGGTAACGCAAACCTATCTTTTTGACACAGTTTGTTCAAGACGGTGTAATCTATACACATCCTAAGGGTAGTAGTATCTTTCTTCGGGACCAATACCGGATTTGCTGACCATTCGGTATGTATAACTTCCCGGATAAAATCTGCTGCCAAAAGACGGATAATCTCCTTGCCAATAGCCTTCCGTTTTCTTCCCTCAAATCGACGGAGACCTTGCTTGACGGGTTTGGATCCTGGACTCACCTTAAGTTGATGCTCAGCAAGTTCCCTGGGTACACCTGGCATGTCCGCTGGACACCAAGCAAAAATATCCCAGTTCTCACGGAGGAACTTGATGAGCTCGCTTTCCTATTTATCGGTCATCCCAGTTCCCACTACGACAAATTTTGTCGGATCTTTGGGATCTAGGATTACCTGTCTTGTATTCTCGGAAGCCTTGAAGCTATCTGCTGTCTTCCGGCTTTCTTTGCCTGCCGGCATTTCTGTCGGCGATACCTCTCTGGCCAGCTCTTTCAACTCTTCCTTTGCTATGATTTTCTTAGCACAAAGGGCGTTTTATTTTTCTAGCTCGTTTGCCAACTTGAAGTCTCCAGATATGGTGATTACTCCTCCTTTGGGCCCTGGCATCTTCAGCTTGTTATAGATATAACATGATCTTGCCATGAATTTGGTGAAAGCTGGACGTCCGAGTATCGCGTGATACACGCTTTCGAACGGCACCACTTCGAAGGATACTTTTTCCTGACGGAAGTGATCTTTTTCTCCGAAAGTGACATCTAGGGAAATTTCTCCTAGGGATCGTGCTTGTCTACCAGGAACGATGCCGTGAAAACGTATGTTGCTGTGGTTGAGCTGGGTCTCGGAGATTCTCAGATGCTTCAGTTTATCCAGGTACATTATGTTGATACTTGATTCTCCATCCATCAGCACTCTTTTTAGCCTAGTGTTTTGGACAATAGGGCTTACAACAAGAGCTTGTATGCCGGGTTCAGGGATGTTTCTGGGATGATCAGACTGATCCCAGGTGATTGGTGTGTTGTAATACTTCAAGAATTTCGGGGTTGCCGGAACAACCGCGTTTATTTCTCAAAGCGTTCTCTTTGCCACCTTTGCTGAGGGGGTTGCCAGGAAAGTTAGGTTACATTCTCCATCAACTCTCGGAAACTTGGGCTCGCCTTTTCGCTGCTGTTCCTAGATTTTTTTTCGTCAGTGTCCGATTCACTGTCTTCTTTCTCAGCTTCTGGCTTTTGTTTGGAAAATTTCCTCTTGGAATTCTTCCCTTTTTTTCCGGATCCTGCACTGCCTTTCATATGCTTGTTCAGCCGACATTGTGCATTAGTGTGGGTGGGTTTTCCGAATTGTGAGTGGTGGACGCAGTTTTCCGACTTAATCTTTTCCCACTCTTCCTTGGTGTAATTGATCGGTTCCGTACTGCGTCCTTTCCACCTGTTCCCATTTTCCCTTCCAAAGGCTATGTTAACCTCTTTGGGCTTTTGTGTTGCATCTGGAGTTCCTTTTTTATCTGGGCGAGGGTTCTTTTTGGCCTTTATCAGTGTATCGATATTGCCTCCTCTTGCCGTGATGTCGTCCTCGGCTGCAGCGTGTTCATTGGCGGTTGTAAGCATAGATCCGAGATCTTTGTGCTTTTTGGAACCAATCATGGACGGTACAAGTCCGGGTTTTAGGCCATTGACGAAAGCATGCATTGCTTGGACGTCAGTTACTCCAGAGCAACTGTTCTTCATTGCCGTCCATCTTGAGATGAAATCCACGTATGGTTTGTCCTCAAATTGGGTGCAACGGTTTAGCTGGTTGATGCTATTCGGGCGTTTGTAGGTTCCCCGGAAATGCTGAGTAAATACTCGAGCCATATCATCCCAGCTATTGACAGTTCTGGAGGGTAATCCATTGATCCAGTCTCTGGCTCCATCCAGTAACATTAGGGGAAAAATCTTTACAGCTTCCAAGTCTGTCCCGTTGTTGATCTGGACGGATGTATAGTAGTCTGAGAGCCAGGTATCCGGGTTTATACTACCGATATATTTTTGGTACGTTGGACCAACTTTGGCAAAGCGAGAGTGCAGGGTTATCTTTCGGATCCTATCTGTGAAACACTTAGGTCCAAAGTATAAGTCATCTCTTTCCGCTCTATCCATGTGTGCGGAGTACCTGCCGGCTGAATGGACAGAAGGGGATCTGCTCCTTTCTTTTACATTGTGGCGCGAACGCGCTTTTCCGGGATCATCTCTATTTCGTCCGAGATCTTGCCCCTTTGGATAAGGTGGAGTTCTACTTCTGTGTCTTTCCTTATTCCTGGGGGGTGTTCGGGATCTCTCACGCCTGTGAGGTTTATCCTGTCTTCCAGCTTTTTCAGCTGGGCATCTCGGAGGCGGCATTGCTTTTCCGTCATTCCGGTTCTTTTCTTCCCGATCGCGAGGATTAGGTCCATCTTTTGGGAAGTGGGATCCGGTTCTAGACGCTTCATCCTTATTGTCTGGATTTTCTTGTCTTTTCTCGGATCTGCTTTCTTCTCTTTTGAATTGCTTGAATCTCCAGGTTCTTCTGGTCAAGGTGCTCCAGCGGTGCATGTAGCCGTTTTACATAGGGCTGAGTCGTCGTGCAACTTCCCTGATCGCTGCTGCCCCTGCTGTTGTTGTTGCCATGCTTTTCCTAAGAAAGCATACACCCCTTGAAGTTTTTCACCATTGGAGTACATATCATTGTTGAGGATGGCGAACGCTGCTTCCGCATTTTCTGCTGCGGTTTTGTATATTGGTTCGCCTCTGGCATCTTTGCCGTTTCCTTGCTGTTGCCAAGATGGGTTGTGAAACCTTTCTTTTGGCGTAGTACTTCCGGTCTTACGATTCCGGGTAACCTTGTAGGTTTAATGCCAGAGCTATTCTTTTTCTCGTATTCCTCTATTTCTTCCTTCATGAGCTTGATGTCATCCTGGGTTTTTTTTGGAGGTGTTCACGAGTTCTGAATAGATGTTGCTGCTGCCTTTGGAGAGCTTGTCTCCTGGCTTCTAGCACTTCAGGGGGGTCGTGCAATCCCACTGGTGTTTGCAGTAACTCCTGTTCTTCTTGTTCTGTCATTGGCGGAACAAGGATTTCTTTTGTTTTCCTCTCCGCGGGCTTTATTCCGCTTGCATCTCCTACTTCCGGGCTTTCATTTGCTGGATCAGCCGATTTCTTCTTCCGGAGCTTGTACTGGAGCTTTTTAGCGGCCTTGTGATTTTTCTTGGAAGAGGGAGGTTTTTTGTTTGGTTCATCCTCTGTCAGTTCTTTGACATCGGGGTATCTTGGAGAAGCTTCTCCGTCTTCTCTCTCTTCCTCTGGCGGAGGAGTTCTACGGCTTTCCTGGCTGTCGGCATCTGTGTTTTCAGCCGGTTTTGCCATCAGCACTTCATGGAATCACTCTTGAAGAGATTTAACCTTTCTCTCGAAGGCGTCCTTGTCTTCGTCTTTGGAATCAAAGTTATCTGATCCGGTTTCTGAATCTAATCTCGCCTCAATGGCGGCTAACACGGAGTCAGCTTCCAAGTTCGTCGTGGTGTTGACGGATGTCGGATCTTCCACCTCAGTTGTGGGTTTGCTGTTTTCTGCCTCCTGCACGGGATTGCCTTCATCCGTGTTTTCGGCGATCTCGGATTGCACCATACCGACAAAGTGTGATTCACTTGTGTGTCGGCGATCTGAGCGAAACCCGGTACTGGGTATAGGGCGGGTGGGATAAATTTACTTCCACCGCAAAACCCCATGGCCTCTGCAGTTAATCCGATAAAGATGTTTGCAGATCCAATCGGTAACACGCAGGCACTTACCAGATGATTTTGCGCCGGTACGTAAGATCCATTGTCGAGGAAGCGTCCAACGTCGTTGTCGAATTCCAAGCTTCCGACAGTTATGGAACTTCCGATTCCACCGAGTATCCCAGATTGAAACTTAACGCCTGACGTCGCCGGCCCCACGGTGGGCGCCAACTGTCGAGACATCGTAGTAGAATTCATAGACGGGGGTGCCATGAGACTACTGATAGAGATGTGGGGGGACGTGATTGTGCGAAGGACAATGACACAGGGTTTTTACCCAGGTTCGGTACGACGCAGTAATGCGGCGTTACTACTCCTGCAATCTCACTATTCAGGACTAAAGCCTGTGAATACAGAGTACAATGTGAGGTTCTATTAGCTGCTTGTCAAGGATCAACCTCTCGGCGAGTTAGCCTGTAGCTTCTTCTCTATATATCATATCTCCTGTCCGGCTTTATATAATAGCCGGATTAGGGCATACATAGTAGGAAACCTAGAAGACTACGGTAACTATTAACTTGGAAAGTAAGGAATCCGCCTTCTACTCCAAGCCAGATCACGTGGGCCGTGATCCGGGTTCTTCTAGAATCCGGCTTCTGTGCATCAGCTTACTGGGCCGCCCAATGGACCGTAGCCCACTACCATTTGGGTCACCCGGGTAATCCGACACTTTAGACTGCCATCTGATATACCCCTATTCGGTATATATTCGACACTATGGACTGTAATGAAACTGATTTTACCTATGCTCTATGGACTGTAATGAACCTGAAGTGTGCTTTTGGATGATTTTGGATGACTACTGTGTCATGAATTAGACATGGTTATGGACTGTAATGAATTTAAGACTATTTGGTGAGTTATGTGTTATGAATTGAAATTTGTGTTATGTTGTTGACATATACTTGTTTTCATTCCGAATATTTAATCATTAATGTTTATTGCTGAAAAAAATGCTGCCGAAATGTTTATTGACATAGTGCTACAAATACACATTTTGGTGCTAAGCTCACCATTCCTGTGAAAGAGGTGAGTTCAAACCAATTTTAGCCGTTCCATTCTTCCAAACCAAACACATAAACGGAACCATTCCATTACATCCCTGGTTCTAACCAAACACTGGAATGGAACGGTTCCATTCCATTCCACTCTATCCCAAAACCAAACACATCCTAAGAGGAGAGATGGATTGGTGGAAATATGGATCTAGATCTCCTCTAAATTCTCCCTCAAAGATGTGCAATAATCATTGGAGGGATTGAAAGAGGGGCAAGCTTTCCAAAGTCAACAATGGTGGAGAGAGAGGAAAAACGGGCTGGGATAGTCTTTGACACTTTTGGAGAAAGCCCCTTAAATAGGTGCTAAAAAACTAGCCGTTTTGCACTTTTTTCGTCCATTCCGGATCTTTTCCGGACTGGATCCGGAATGAATCCGGGTCCCGGAATGGCCCGGAATAAATCCGAATCCTAACAGAGGTTTGCGCGGCCAACTCGGAATAAATCCGGATTTTACGGGTTCATTCCGGATTGCACCAGAATGAGTGAACACCGATACGAGAAATGCTATAACTTTTGCATACTGACTCCATTTTTTATGTTCTTGGGCTCGTTGAAATCGCAACGACAATAAATGAAAGAATACGAATATAAACATCATTGTCCAACAACGGAAGATAAAATCAAATGGGAAAGGTTTTTACATCTCAAATAGGAACAATCGGTAAAACCTCCAACACGAAAACACACATAACTTTTGCGAATGAACTCCGAATGAGGTGAATCCAATTGGGTTGGAAAGATAATAAGAAGTACTATCCAGAAAAAAAGGAAGGGAGAAGTTACCACACATAGAAGGTGTGGAAACATTCTCAAAGCTGAACCGGATATTTTCACCACCGAAAACGCAACAAGTTTTTCTTACCAAAACCGTTTTCGATAAACCTTGGCTTGCCATGAAGATCACGACAGGCACCAAAAACCCATGGAGATAAAACCAAATAATAATCACGAAAGATTATATGCAAGTATCAAAGGTTTGAGCTATCCACAACAATTCGATCAAATTACTCACTTGAGAGCCCCTCTTGATAGTACAACTATCTATCCTATAACCCGGTCTCCCAAAGAGATAAGACCGGTAAAATCGAAAACCTATCAAGATCATATACCTTTTCCTTGAGCATTCCACTTGAGATAATATGATGAAGATCTTGAGTCTCTCAAGTTGGATCCTCTTTCTTGATCGTGCTTGCTAGCACATACTCCGCTTGATGAAGACTTGCAAGTTGCTCCCCACATACACTATTATGTGAGAGGTTAGCTCCCCCATACACCATTATGGGAGAGACCCTTATTGGAAAATCTTCACAAGGCCACAATATCCAAATGGGTGGCAAGCATCAAGCATAAGATTTTTTCGAGATGCTTCACTTGAGCTTCCACGTCAAGCTTGACGACGAACACCGTTGACGACAACTTAGACCATGAGCTATATGAAATCTTCCTTTTGATGCATGCCCATGGAAATATACCTAACCACACGTAGAGATGCTACACACACATATTTTGGGTTAGTTCATAAAGCTATATGATCAAATTCTTACCATACCAACAGATATACAATCCCACTTGGTACATCTTGTAGCTTTGTGTGTTGATCACTTGCTTGATCAATCTTGTATCTTTTCTTCTCACTTTAAATGATGATGTCTTGAAGATAATCATGAAAGATCACCTAATCCTTTTCTTCAAGACACACTAGCAATATGCACAACTCAAATCATGACAATTCCTCATATAAATCCTTGAATATAACAATGGCCATCAAGGAAGCTAATAGAGTTCAACAAATGAACTCTATTATTTCCCATGCACACGATCTACAAGGATAACTCAATGCAAACATTAGTCCACAAGGATTGCTATTAATTACCAAAAACACATATGGGGCACCATGCACTTTCAACTAATCCACACATTCTAAATGAGCAAAAGCTCCGCCATCCAAAAAATTGTTTGACCTGCAAGCTACAGCAACCGAAGTTGCAAATTGCGCTTGATTCAATTGGCTAAGTCGACAGCCTGTGATTCAAACAATGCAATAGAGAGATTAGATAGGATATTATTACTGGGTATATCCAGAATGTAGCCTCGGCACAGTTGGTGGCGTCGAGCTGCTGTCCAGGCGGGCTGGGTTCAAGGTGCGTCGGCTGCCTGTGCTTGGTCGTCGGCGTAGCGGAGGCTGATGTCCAAGCCGTCTAGACCCATCGAAGCACCGGCTGGATGAGACGGCGGCCAGGTATGAGTTCCCTTGCTGGAATATCGCCAAATCGGGCTCGGACATCCGGGCCATGCCGCCGTCGCTGGCCTCCTCCACTTCATGCGAGGTGGGGAGGGACATCGGCATCCACTCCGGCAGCCTCTATGGGCCCCTCCAAGGCGCGCGCGGTGTCTGCTGCCTAAGATCCGTTGGAGACGAGTTCATCCGCCTCCGTCCGCAGGGAGGAAGGGGAAGGGCGTCGTCACGCCGTGGCGGGGAGGCCATCGACGAGGCATGGTACTTGCGCGGCGGCCGGTGGGTGGGGGGGGGGGGCGATGGGAGCGGGAAGTCTTTGCCGAGGTAGTGCGCAGGCAGGGGAGGTGGAGAATCTTCTCGCTGGGCGGTAGGGAGGCAGTGAAAGGGCGGTCGGGAACTTGCGACTTGAGACGGTGAGTGCTTCAGAGTGGGAACTGGGAGAGAGTGAGGAAAACCTTCTTTGATTTCTTTCCTTTATTAAATTTTAGATCTTTTCACGGTCAGAAGCGTTCCTGCTGTAGTTACACGAATGTTTTATCATACAAATGAATTTTAGAGGTTCACCGGCTTGTTTACACTGCCATGTGTAAAGCTTGTCACACAATGGTGGGTTCGTGGCTTGCTACAGGGATGCGAGGCCGTGTATTATTTTAAAAAATACTTTTACTCATATACTTTGATGCTTTGGAAGGTTTTTTATAAAATAATGCTCGATTTAGTTACAATTTGATTTATTTAATTGAATATATTCAAATCAGTATTACCAAAATTTCGTAATATTGCACGTCATCTTCTGCTATGTGGATGTTAAAAAATAGAGAAGATATTTTGTCTAACACACTTAAAAATATATTTTGAATAATAAACTTGGTGAAAAAATAGATTCAAAAAATATCCATATAGTATACATTGTATTATGAGATGTGCGTGCACGTGCATGTTCACTAGTGAGGAGAAAAATGAGGATGAGACAACTATGCATGCAGTGGATGCGGATCGGTGTAACCTATAAACTGATGGATGGATTCAAGCAAAAAGCAGCGGTCAGACTGAATCAAGCTATCTACAAGCCTCTGCTGCTCCGGATTGCCACGGTACCACTCGATGACAAACATAGAGAAGATGAGCAGAAACCAGCCGGCGAGGAATAGCGCCAGCATCCCCACGACGGCCACCGCGACATCAAGCACAGTCGTCCTAGACGCCAGATGGTCATCGGCGAAGTCCACCGAGTACTTTAAAATTTCGAGGGTATGCAATTGCATACCTAATTTTTATAGAAGATAGAGTTTACAGACATTACAAGGCGACAGCACTAGTTGCACCCAAAAATGCTGTCGATCTCACTCCACTCACTCAACACCTAGTCTACTCCTCGCGAAGGAGGACTCCAGCTCCTGCTCCTGCCTCATCCCACCGCCTCAACTCCTCCAGGATTCTAGAGGCGAGAGTGCCTTCATCGCAAATCTGACTGGCGTTTCCGAATACCCTTGCATTTCGTTGTTTCCAAATCATCCATGTGGCGAGGGTTATGAGAGTGTCGATTGCTTTCCTCTGCTTGTCCCTGAATCTCTCGCGAACCACAAGCCACCAGTTCTCCAGGGTATCTGTTACCGTAGGCGTGGTAACCTGTAGTCTCAGGATCCTCGTGCAATTCACCCATACCTGTCTTGTGTACACACAAGAAACCAATATGTGATTCGAGGACTCCAGCTCTTGCAAGCACAACTTACAAACATCTGGGTGTTCCTGCAAGCCGTGCCTCGCTCTCCTATCCGTAGTCCATAGTCTGTGCTGGATTGCTAACCACATGAACATCTTACATTTCACTGGTGCCCAGCACTTCCAAACTCCCCTGGCGAGTGGAAATCTAATCTGTCCCCATAGTAGTGCCCTGTAGGTCGAAGAAGCCGAGTACTTTTTCGATGTTGCCAGTGGCCAAGAAAACTCATCCTCCCTAGACTCCTCCCTCGACACCTCCTGAATTGCCAACCACAGATGCACACTTTGGGCTGCCATCTCCTCGGACCAAACTCCTCTACTATCAGTTATCCATTTGTTAGCAACCAGGGCATCATACACCGTTCTTTTGTTGGTTGTCCTAGCGTTGACTGTACCCCTAAGCAAAGGGGCAATATCACAAACTGTAGCACCTCCCAGCCATCTGTCCTTCCAAAACAGCGTTCTTTTACCATCCCCTACGCTGATGCTGACTAGGCTGTTGAACACCTCTGCTGCCATTGTGTCCTTGAGCATGGGCAGACCCTGCCAAGGTCTCGAGGCATCAGTCCTCCTAAGCCATTCCCATCTCACTCGCAGAGCCAGACCCTGGAGTTTCAGATTTTTTATTCCCAAACCCCCAAAGCAATAGGGCTTGCACACATTCTCCCAAGCAACGAGACATTGTCCTCCATTTGCTTTCTCCGCTCCTGCCCAAAGCAACCCCCTCATCCATTTATCAATCTCCTCCAGCAACCAACAAGGCGCCTCTGCCACTAACAGTTGATGCACTGGCCTTGCAGCAACAACGGATTTGACCAATGTCAGCCTCCCAGCCCTTGCAATCAAGCCACTTTGCCAAGCCGGAACGCATCTCAGAACTTGATCCAACAAAGGCTGCCACTCGCTCTTAGTAAGAGGACGCAGAGCCAGCTGTAACCCTAGATATTTGATCGGGAACTCCGTGATGTTGCAACCTAACACTTGTGCAACCAAGGTCTCATCTCCTTCTTCCCCTCTGATTAGGGTTGCAAAGGTCTTCACATAGTTGACCTTCAGACCCGAGGCCTCTCCAAAGGTCCGCAGAATACTCCTGACCACAACTAGGTCCAACTCCAGGGGTTTAACAAACAGCACAACGTCATCTGCGTAAACCGAAACTCGTTGCAGAGCAGAACAACCAGCAAGCGGAGTGAACAATCCTTCTCTCACTGCCTTCCCCACTGCAAGTGTAATGACCTCCATAGCTAGCACAAATAGCATGGGGGAAATCGGATCCCCTTGGCGCAGTCCCCGAGCATGGGAAATCTGCTTTCCTGGCACTCCATTGACCACCACCTTAGTGGTTGCCGTGTTTAGTAGAATTGTGATAATCCTGCACCACCACTCGCTAAACCCCATGTGTCTCAGGATTTCCATCAAAAAAGCCCAAGAAATAGAATCAAAAGCTCTGGAGATGTCTAGCTTCAGCAAAACCCCTTTCTGTCTCCTGGTATTTATTTTGCGGGCCATCTGCCGTACCAGAATGAAGTTATCGTGCAGGCTCCGACTTTTGATGAATGCTGACTGATTCACGCTCACCAACTCTCCCAATTTGGACCTCAACTGATTTGCCAGGATCTTGGAGAGCAGTTTGGAGAAACTGTGGACCAAGCTGATGGGCCTAAAATCTCCTATCTCCGCAGCATCCGGCTTCTTGGGGATAAGCGTGATCAGTGATTTATTCAGTTTAGCAAACCCCCGGCCATCACCCACTGCGAGCTTTAGCAGTGCAGCCATGATGTAGGGTTTTATTATTTCCCAAGCTCTATGGTAAAATGCTCCAATGAACCCATCCGGCCCGGGTGCCCTGTCTGGTGGCAGCTCTTTGATAGTCTCCCAAACTTCAGCTTCGGTAAACAAGCCGTCCAAGACTTGCAACTCATGAGTTTGAAGACCAACAAAATCCAAGTCCACGGAGTGTTCCCTGGTCTGAAGCTTTCCCAGTAAGTCCTGGTAGGCTTGGAAGAACACCTCCTCTTTTTGCAACTGGTCCGTAACCAACACTCCTCCCACTCTAACCGCGGGGATGAAGTTTTTAGCTCTCCTGCCATTGGCCACCATATGAAACAGTCTGGTGTTAGCATCCCCTTCCTTCAACCATCTCAACCTCGATCTCTGTCGTGCCATGGTGCGCTCCAGGGAAGATAGACCCAGGATTGACAGTTTAAGAGTCCGCCTCAACCAAATTTCTCCTGCAGACAACAACCTTCTATCCTGTGCAGCATCCAATCTGAAAATGATGGTGTTTGCAATAGCCAGCTGAATTTTGATGTTCCCTGTCTTTTTCTGTCCCCAGGATTGGAGGTGTGAGGCCAGGTTTCTGTATAGCGCGTCCAGTCGCTTAAAGGGGTCTACAATCCTCTCATCACAGACCCATCCATCTCTAGCTGCCTCTTCAAAGCCTTCGAGTTTCAACCAGAAAAGCTCGAATTTGAATCTCCTCTTAGGCCTAGCAGCCGCATTCAGTGAAAGATGCAACGGCGTATGGTCCGAAATGTTGCTAGAAAGCGCCTGAAGAATGCAATCTGGGTATAGGATACCCCAATCAACCGAGGCCAGCGCTCGGTCAATGCGGGTCATAGTGGGGGTAGCCCTCTCATTGCTCCAGGTATACAACCTACCATGCAGGTACGTAGATGTCGCGTAGCTCAAGCGAGCTCACGAATGCTCTGAAACGACTCATCATGTTCCTGTTCAGATTGGTGTTATTTTTTTCCGCAGCCGAAAGGATCATGTTAAAGTCTCCTACGATGATCCAAGGCCCCGGGCATAAGGAACGCCTCTCAGTCAACTCCAGTAAAAACTGAATCTTCTCCGCATCTGATTGTGGCCTGTAAACTACCGAGAGCCACCAACTTTTATTCCCCTTCGTGGTGACCTCTGCTGTCAGCGTGTGAGTATCCATGCTGACATGGCCTAAGCTGAGGACAGTGGTGTCCCAAGCCACTAACACTCCTCCTCTAGTTTCGACTGCTGGTAGGAACTCAAATCCATCAAAAGACGGACCAAGGCATTGAAGGATTGTGTAGCGATCCACCTCATCGAGTTTTGTTTCCTGCAGACACACCAAGTTCACATGCAGGGACTCCACAAATTCTCTAACAGCATTTTTCTTCGCGGTTTCATTAAGACCGCGAGGGTTCCAGCTCAGAATCTCAATGTTTGTATCCATAAAAGACTACAAAGAGATCCACTCCTAACTCATTACACAGGAAGCTCAATGTGCGCAGACTGCCTGGCTGCTCAGCTCCCTACTACCTCCATCGGGTGGCATCTCCTTGCCAAATAGTGATGCTACCACTCGGAGGTGCGCATCCTTCATGGGTGAATCTAATAGGTTCCTGAAATCCTGCAAAGCCGCCTCGTCAACCACCATGTTGTCTGGAACGAGGCCAAGCGCCTTGAGAAGCACTGTCTCCGCTGCAGATGCCTTCTTAAGTGGCTTGGAAGAAGTTCCTGGAACGCATGGTACGCTCGAGCTCCTCGTGTGGCGACGTGGGGTGCAAGGCACCCCCTCGGGTCCCACTCCAACAGTTGCCTCAACCTCGCGAAGCAGTGGAGGCGCCAACTTTTTTAGCAAGTTTGCGCAAAAAGACCGCAGCCTGGTAAACTAGGCAGAGTCGGCAGCCATAATGTCCCGATGCGTGACAAAGGGGTCCACCTCTCCGCTCTCCAGCTCAGAGCACCTAACCTCGGAGACCACCTCACGCTCCTCCACAGGCTCGACTGCACCCTCCTCTCTATCCAGCGTATCGACGTGTGAAGATAAGGAGACCTCAAAGTACTCATCTACCTCTTCCAACTGCACTGCCGAATGAACACTTGAAGCGTCCACTTCATCCGCGACCGAGTCCACAAAGATTACTTCTATTGAGTCACGGGCCAGATTCTCCTTGGGGCCCACCAACTCGGTAGCTGCACCCGAGCCTTCCGTAGACAGAGTAGGGGACTTGGGATCTGGGCAGGGGCCCGTCACAGGGACGGTAGCACGCTGCACGCCAGTCCTCCCCTCCTCTCTTTCCGTGCCAACGGCCACCTCCACCTCGGGAAACCTCCCCTTCTCTCTATCCGCGTCCTCGCCTGGCGCAGTGGAAGGCGCACACCCGCCCGCGTCCGCCACGCGTACTAGCCCTCCCGTACCAACCTGCATCGGATCCTTCCCACGATCAATACCAACCACGGGAACCTCCCCAAACCGCACCGGCCCCACCACCTGGTCTCCCTTGATCGTTTCAGAGCGATTCGTGTCAGGCGCCCCAACACCTTTCTGTTTCGCTTTGGCAGATGTGGGGCTGGACAGTGCAGGTTTCTGTTTTGCTTTAACAGTGGTGGGCCCCACACTTTCCACCTCCATCCTTGACCGCGCCCAAACTTCCGCAGGCGAGGAGGGAAACCGCCCCGGACTCTCCACCTGTCGCATCGTGGGTGGATCGTTTCTTCCCTGGGCCCTTGGAGTGGGGAGTGGCCCCGGGTGCCTTTCCACGTGGCTCAAGCTCATTGGTGGTAGTCGCCACTCCGTGCCCGTCGGTGCGGCCACCGCGGTTGCGTACGAAGATGGCGCACTGGCGGAGCGAGTAGACGCCGATCCCCGGCAGTCCGGCGCTCCCACCTTCCAGGGCAGCTCGCGCCAACGCCGGCCGCCGGGAGGACCTCCGGCCTCAACGTCGAACGCCCGTCTTCCCAGAGAGTCCCCTCCAACCGGCGCCACGCGGGCTCGGCTGCGCTTCGGTGACCCTCCTTCTTCCACGGCGTCGATGTGTATGAGAACCCGGTAGTTTAGGGTCTCCACCACACTGCCTACGGCCGCCGGCGTGGAACCGCGAGAGCTGCTAGACCCTGGTGAAGACTGCGGCGTTCTGTCCCCGACTCCGCCCGGCTCCGGGATGACCAAGGTGCGGGCCGTCGGGATGTCGCCGAGATTGGACGTCCACGCCGTCAGTTTGAAGGAGGCCAGGTCTTCTCTCGAGCACGTCTCCGGCGCGAACTCTCCGAGCATACAGGAAGTTCCCAGCAGATCCTCGACCACCTCCACGGCCCAGGCGTGCGGGGGGACACCTTCGAGCACGATGCTCACCTTCTGATCCATGGTGTTCTTGCTGGCTTGGTCGAAGCGGCTCCAAGGGCGGAAGAAGAGCGTGAACCCGTTGCACGTTAACGATGGCTTCGCCGCAGCGCGGTTCCTCCCTTCCTCGTCGGCGAAGGTGAGGAGGAAGTCCGCCGGCCGGAAGACGTGGACAGAAACACGCTCCGCTGGAACGCCAAGCAGTTGGTCGAGCGCCGTGTAAACCTCCTCGCAGGATACTACCGGCCTGTTCCCGCCGACGTACGCCACGACGGCGAAGCGGAGCCTACGCTCCAGCTCATTCATCCCCGGCGAGCGCCTCACAACGCACAGAGGAGCTTCCGGGTTCTCTTCCGGCGGCGGTTGCTCGCACGCCCTCCGTTCCTGCACCACCGGCGCCCGCGGTGCGTCCGAGACCGGCGCGGCCCAGGCTCGGGGTGGCGACAGTGGACGCCGCGCAGCCGGACCTGCATCGGCTCCTCTGTGCGACCCTCCCTCGCCTGGCCTCGTCGTCGCAGATGGCATCAGCAGACGGTGACGGCTCGCCAGCAACTCCCGCCGGAGCGCGTCTTCCTCCGACACCGGGCTCCGCGGCGCGCTGCAGCTCCTCATGCCATGGCCCTCCTCCCAGCACCGATTGCAGACGGTGGCTTCGGTGCACTCCGCCTTTACGTGCCCAGGCCTGTAGCAGTTAAAGCAGAGACCCACCAACTCCGGTGGAACCGGTGACCGTGGTCGAGGCACGACGAGGGCGGCGAGGGAGGCCTCCGCGGCGCGCTGGACAGCTTTGCGCTTCCGCCAGAGAGTCTTGCGGGACGGGGCCGCCGGTGCCCAGGTCAGGCGATCTTGGATTCCTCTTCTTGGCGCCGGAGCGGCGACCTCCACGGCGCGCGAAAACACGCAGCGTGGCCTCCAGAAGCCGCCGGTGAGGAGGACTCCGTCGAGATTCCGAGGCCCGAAACGACCGGCCTCCCCAAGGACGGACGGGAGGACGACGCGCTCGCTCCCGGGCTGCGCAGCGGGCTGTCGTCGCGCTGGTCACCCACGACCAGCTGCAGACTAGGCCTCCCTGCACCAGCCATGGACGCGGGCTTGAGGGTGGGCGCCGGGGCCGGAGTGGCCGCCGGCGTGAGGAGGAGGAAAGCGTGGGAGGGCGAGAGGTCCGCGCTACAGGTGCCCCGCTGCTGCCTTTCAGTCTACGTCCTCCTGGAGCATTCACGTACACATTCCTTGGAGCATCCACCGAGTACTGAAAGACGAGAACAAGCGCGACGAAGCCGATGCCCAGCAGGCTCATGAACGTGCACCGGCTGCACTCGGCGGGCTCCGCCTCCGCCGCGGTTGGCCGGTCGCGCCGCCATTGAAGTCGACGTTGGGATTCTCGAGGTCGGCCATAACTGCGTCTTGTTACTTCGTTTTTTTTTGCAAGGTAATACGTTCTCATTCATAAGATAAATATCCGGTTACAAGACACGTAAACACCGACATTACAGTACTGAAAATAGTATAATTCTATGCAAAAGACCAGCGCTTGTCCATCTCCTTCGGCACCACCAAAATGACCACCAAGAGAGAAGACGAATCACCTCTTCATCCGAGCTCGACGCGGCTCCATCGCTGATTTGCAGCTTTACGGACCTCCAAAATAGTTTGCCAGAAGCAAAACAATTGTCGTTGAACGAATCAGACCGGGGCAACGTGTCCCCGGACACGCCATCGAACTACAGAACTGACATCCCCGCACGACTACAACGTCGAAGGAATAAACCAGAACTGCCAGCTTCCATCCACAAACCCAGCACAAGATGCACCATCTTCCAGCTATTAACTGCGCAGTCAGCCGTCTGCGCGTACTCCCGGATGACAAATCCTCTCTGCTCCACTATGACGCCTGAGACAACGCCGCAGCAACGGGGACAGAACAGAAGGAGAGACACACCCGATGGGATCGCCGCCACCGCCTCGCCGATACCATCCATGAACTCTAACGCCACCGATCTGAAAGATCGGCGAACACACGATGCCATCAACTCCGAGACGCCGTCTTGAAGGACGCCGCCGGTGTGGGAATGGAGTTGAGACAGATTTATTCGTCGAAGCGCCGCTCCCACCACCCCAACGACGCTCCACAACCTACAAAACCAAATCCTAAATACAGAACGGAGGAACGAGGTCCCCACTCCCTCCTGCCGCCGAAGCGGCAACCGGAGAGAGAGGAGACCAACGCCATGGCCGGTGGAGATCGGGGGTAGAAGGTCCTCTCCCTAGTCGCCAAGCTCCTGACGGCGGTTAGGTTAGGAAAACTTTTCCGTATTATGGATTTCCGTGCTTCTCGTTACTTCGTTAGCGCCCGTGCGGCAACGGACCGCTCCAGAAAAAGTTGTCGCTCGGCTCCGCTCCAGTCTGAGAACGCTCTCCCGATGGATGGGAGCGGTGAAGCGTTCGTCACGAACTCAGCTCCGTGGGAGCCTGGGCTGGCAGCCCACGCAAGATAATGGAAGCCCATTCTGGTGGTATGTGGCATGTACACCATGCATGGGCTGTTCCTTGATGGGTTGTGAGCCCATTTGTGGTACAAAAGCTTGTATAGGCTGAAATCGTAAGGATTTTTTTTTCCTTTTACGTTAGATTCTTTTAACAGAGACCTAAGCTGAGAGTTGTACAAGCTATATTTGTCTACTTTATAGATGAAAATTTTCATTGAAATTAATGTACACATCATACAAATACAATTTTATCTCACAAACTCAATATTCACATTATCATAAATCTAAAGGACCAGATTTGCATATGTATGCGGATCAAAAGCTCATGCATCATCCATGCTACAACCACTAATCGCTAACATGCCTTGAACATTACCAAACTAGAGCAATGGCAGTAGCTAGTTGATCCCTAAATTCATCAATATTAGGCCCACTCGCCTCAGTAGTTGATGAATCGGATACAACTTCAGGGGATGCATACGGCTTATATCATTCTGGAACTATTGGCACATAATTTGGATCCCTATCACATCGAGCAAAGTGGACATCTTCTCTGTCATGTGCGAGGACATAATTATGCAAGGTCATAGTAGCAGCAACAATCATCTTCTAGGTTTCAATTGAGTAGCCTCATCTTAAGCACAATGTTCCATTCATTTTCCAGACCCCGAAGGTTCTTTCCATGCAATTGCGTTGCGACGAGTGGATCTTGTCGAACTTCTCCTTCGGAGTAGTTGGTGCTACACCTCTATGGAACTCAGGGACATGATACCGTCCTCCCTTGTACGGTGCGAGATATCCAAATCTAATCGGATAGCCTGCATCTACCAGGTAGTACTTGCCTAAACATAATGAAACAAAGAGATTAGTGCATATGTAGAAGTTTAGGATATAGGATATTACATGGAATGAGTAGAAATTTCACCCTTTGGAGGATGCGAAAAGTTGGCACGATCATTATCGATTGCATGATATATCACAATTGTGTCATGTATAGCACCAGGTTGTCCAATTGAAGCATAAGTGAAATGCATATGAAAGTCACATACTGCCATCACATTCCGAGTAACTGCGCATGTTCTTCCAATATACCTTATTTTCCTATGCTCGGGAATAACATCCCTAATGTGAGTACCATCTATTGCACCAATGCAGTCTTTGTGATGTAGATATGCTCGTATATCATTTATAATTCTAGGATGCTGCGGAAGTTTGGGTCTTTTGGCTTTATGTAATGAGATGCCATGTTCACAACACAAATGAGTACTTCATGAAATTTGTGATGGATAGTATCCTCTGCATGTTTGACATGGTTTTGGGTTTTTCTATTTGATTCACACCCACCTAAGATCCACAAGAACATAGCAATAGACTCATAACTACTAACAAAGGGGGAATGTGTGAGACCATACCGCTCAACTAACACGTCATGAAGATCAAAGAAAACCTTTGCACTCATTCTTAGTATGGTGTATGTCTCTCCGGGCGTGTCAATGGTCTCCTGCAACCATCCAAACCCACTCAAGATAGATGTCCTAGGATCGTCCTTTATTACCCAATTTTCACAATACTTCGCAACACCTTTAATTTCCTATGATACATCAAAGATAATATTCGTCAGTAATGAACGAGAATACATTATTATATGCAAAAACATAAGCAATAAAAAAACACTTGTTTTGCCTTCTTCCACCACTCGTCATCTTGTTTCACGGTGTTCCGCTCATAGTCCCATCCAGGTCCTGTCTCCCGCAGCATAAGCCTTTTGAATATGTTGTAATCAATTTTTAGTTTGTCCCACTTGTTCTTGAATTGGTCTCTTTTGTAATCCAATCATGTTCTCATTTTGAACTGATTTGCCACCTCCTCATATGCATTGGGAGTCAAGTGAGTGTTCGGCATGTTCCCCATCCTCACTTGCTCCGCAAACAACTCCGTGACAATCCGAGTGTTATCACCGGTCCATTCGGCAGCCACGATTTAAATTTGTCGATAAAGTTATATCATTAAAAGAAATATACTACGATACCTAAATCAATGATATATAGCACATCGCATAAACAGTGCTCGTTGTCTTTCAACCCGTACATGGAACATATTATACTACTTCTATGATGCACAACCGAGCGGTCCGGATTGGGCTATGGCGTGCGTGCTACATCCAGATTGGATTGTTGTTCGGTTCGGATGTTTTGTCTTCGGAATAGGTTCGGTAATGTGGATTGGTTCCCTTGTATAGTAGGCAACGAACAACAAATCAATGTATTATTTATGTTATAAATATATGCAATTTTTAATAAAATATTAGAAATATATTCTAAGCGAGTCTACTGATAGTGATATGGTATTCTAAATGTTTATATTTTTGTCTATATGGTTGGCCAAACTTACTACGTGTTAACATTTAACTAAAAATATATGCCTTATATTTACGAACACTCAGATTTTGAAAGAAATATTTGTATTACTATCCGAATTGGTGTAGCTCTTTATCTCCCTATGGTTTCACTCCCCCTCCCCCCTCTATTGACGGTCATCTCGGCCACCACCAAGGTCGGTCTTTTGCCTGTTGGTTCCTCACTTGCACCATCTTGGTACCGTGTAGAACATTCCGACTCTCGGTGGACAACTTGGACCTAGAGAACACCCCCAACGCAAGTCGTCACATTGCGCCCCTGATGGCGATGAGACGCGGAAGCGATGGGCGTAGTAATAGGAAAGAAAGCTTGTAGATTTCCCGGATCTTGTGTATGGATGCCGCTTGCGTGCCCTGATGTGCGTAAACGTACGCTCGTAGGGAGACCCCAAGAGGAAGGTACAAAGAGCATAGCAGCAAGTGTTCCCTCAAAAAGATACCGAGGTTTAATCGACCAGTAGGAGAAATAAATCACTTATGAAGTTTGTTGGCAGCTAATGTTGGCAGGGCGCACTAACACGCTCAGCGGCAACGTGTAATCTGCAGACAACACAACTAAGATACTTTGCCCCAATGAAACAGTGAGGTTGTCAATCTTACGGGTTTTGCTGAAAACAAAGGATTAGACATATAGTGTGGAAAAAGGTAGTTGTTTGCCGTGAAACAAATGAGAACAATGATTGCAGTAAAAAAGAACAATGCTTGAAGTAGGTTGCATTATCAGTGTAAAAGAATGGAATTGGGTCCACAATTCACTAGTGATGTCTCTCCATAAAAGATAGATAACATGGTGGGTAAAAAAATTACAGCTGGGCAATTGACAGAAATAAAGGCTGCACCATAGTGCATATGCAAGACATGATGATTACTATGAGATTTATGCGGGCATTACATAATGATTCATAGACCGTAATCCAACTGCATCTATGACTAATAATCCACCCTCAGAACGTAATACAAGCAGACTTTGGGTATTAAGTTGCAAGCAACAGATTATTGCATTAACTAAAGTGCGTAATGTAAACAATAAAATTATACTTAGACAAAATGTTGTATTCTCCCTAATGGCAACAACACATCTCCCATCCGTCACGTTTCTGTCACTCGAGCACAGATGAAAGGGAGACATGAACCCACTATCGAGCATAAATACTCCCTCTTGGAGTTACAAGCATCAACTTGGCAAGAGCATTTACTAGTAACGGAGAGAATGCAAGATCACAAATAACAAAACATGATAGAGATATAATAAACTTGACATAGAATTCAATATTCATCTGATCCCACCAAACACAACATGTAACATTACAGATAGATGATCTTGATCATATTAGGCAGCTCACAAGATCTAAACATGGTGGCATGAAGAGGAGAAGACAACCATCTAGCTACTGTTATGGACCCGTAGTCCAAGGATGAACTACTCAAGCATCACGTCGGAGGAAGGCATGGTGATGTAGAGCCCTCCAGTGATGATTTCCCTTTCCGGCAGGGTGCCGGGGAGAGCGGGACGGCGTGGAAGCCGTTGCTCAGCACGAAAGCAAAGAAGACCACCTTGAGCTGCTCCGTCGCAACTTTGTTAAACATGGACATGGTTGCAGTGTTGCTAGGTCGACGTGGAGCTCTCTACTCTCACCGCAAACAATAAATAGGTTTTATATGTACTCCCTCCGTCTCAAAATAAGTTTCGGTGAAAGTGGTTAAAATGGATGTATCTAGAACTAAAATACATCTAGATACATCCATTTCAATGCCACTTATTTTGAGACGGATGGAGTAGGATGTTTGGCCAGATCCGAGGATCGACCGAGAATATTGACAAATGGTTAGGATTTTCATCCTTGCTTGTGCGGATAGCGCCATGTCGTCAACTTTTCCCTAGGTCATAGGTCCCCCAAAACTATAAAATCGGCCCTGACTATGGAAGACAGGGCGTATTCGCGAGAGACGGTGGGCTGTCTTCCCTGATGCCGGTGGCTGCAGCAGGGGGCACCCCGTGCGGACCACAACTGTCTGATGTGGATTTTTCATTTATTTTGTACGGAGTAATTGTTTGCGCTAGTCTAGTTGTGACTAGGGGTGACTCGCGATGCGGCTGGATCCGGTGGTGCAACGGTTAACCCAACCCCATCAGTTCGCCTTTACTAAGGGTCGTCATATTCATGATGGGATTCTCACGCTTCATGAAATTGTTCATGAAGTGAAGGTTCGACACCTTAAGGGTGTCTTCCTGAAGCTGGACTTTCAGAAGGCATATGATTGGTTGGACTGGGCTTTCGTGCGCCAAGTCCTTGAACGTAGGGGGTTTGATAATCGGGTCATATGTTGGATTATGCATCTTGTTACGATAGGTAACACGGCGATCAATATTAATGGGGAGATTGGACCGTCTTTTTGGTCCTCCTGCGGGGTCAGACAGGGGGATCCTGTATCGCCCATCTTGTTCGACCTCATAGTTGAATCCCTTGCGACTATCCTAAACTTGTCTAAGGGGGCCGGCCACATCTCGGGTGTGGTAGGCCACCTTATCCCAGTAGGAGGGGCTTCCCTCCTCCAATATGCGGATGACACGATGATTATGGTGGAGGGGTCGGACCGGGATATCTGTAATCTCATGTTACTCCTCTTCTCCTTTGAAGCCATGTCGGGCCTAAAAATTAATTTCGACAAGAGTGAGGTGGTGGTGATGGGATATCCCTTGGAGGAGAAACAACGGATTGCAGATAACTTTAACTGCAAATTGTCATAGTTTCCGGTGGAGTATCTGGGAGTCCCGCTTGGGGATTCGAGGATCTTTATGAGAGATCTCGAACCCCTCATAGGTCGGGTCAGGAGGAAAGCGGAACCTTGGTGCGGTAGATTCACCTCTAAGGGGAGAAAAACCGTACTTATAGATTCCTGCCTCTCCAGCCTGCCCGTGTATATGATGGGAATCTACCTACTCCCTGAACGGGCCCATAAGGCTTTTGACAAGGAACTCTCGCGGTTCTTATCTTCGGCCTCCAATGTCCAGCAGGAATACCATATGGTCAAGCGGGCACATGTGTGCGCCCCCAAGGACTTTGGGGGCATAGGGATTATCGCGTCTCGTAAGATGAACACCGCTCTTATGCTCAAATGGGTGTGACGTATCTTGCAGGATGATGGAGGGATTTGGCTTCAACTTATCAAAGCGAAGTACTTTAGCGGCTTCCCTCTATTATCATGCGAGCGCCGGGAGGGATCCCAATTTTGGAGGTCCATCCAATCCATTAAGTTTGAGATCCGGAGGGGGCGCGATTTATTGTTGGGGATGGGAGTCGCACCCTCTTATGGATAGATTTGTGGCTTGAGGATAGACCACTACAGTTTGTCTACCCAAGGCTATATGCGATTTGCTCAGATCCATTGCTTTCAGTTGCCAATGCCGCTCCGAAAAGAGTTTGGAACATCTCGTTCTGAAGGACGTTTGGTCCGGTAGAGGAAACATCATGGGATGAGCTTAGGGACGTGTTGTCGGGCTCCTTAGTTGGAGCTCCGGATAGTGTGGAGTGGAGTTTAGCGCCTTCGGGCTCCTTCTCCGTCAAGTCAGCATACCGGAGTCTGTTACCCGGGCCGGGGCAGACATGGTATGTTAAATTGTGGAAAGCTCCCCTATCACTGAAGATTAAGATCTTTGTTTGGCAGCTTCTATGGGACCGCCCTCCTTCAGGAGTGGAGGTTAGGAAGCTTCAAGGGCCTGGTGATGGCATGTGCCCTCTATGTGGGATTTTCCCGAAACGGAGACCCATATTCTGTTCACATGTCCCGCGACCCGGTTCCTATGGAATTTCGTTTATGAAGGGCTGGAACTCCAGGCAAGTAGGACCGGGAGGGGACTCGCCTCTTCTGGTTTATCTTTGCCGGGATGACATGGACTCTTTGGACAAGTAGGAATAAGATGGTGATAGAACGGATATGTTTTCGGCACGCTAGTGACTCGATGATCAAATGTCTCGCTTTTTTGCAGCAGTGGTACCCGCTGTGTAGATATCGGGATAGGGGTCAGCTTGATGACATGCTGGATAGTCTGGTGGCGACGGCGAGGCGCATCTTCTCCACCCCCTCTCCTACGAGCTGAGCCCAGCGGATGGGTGTGATCGTGTGTGCCCATGACTTCGTCTCACCCCCTGTTTCCTATTTTCGTTTCTCTTCTCCTCCCTGTTTTGGTACTTTTTAGCTTATTTGTGTTGTTGCCCCAGCGAACCCTTACTTTCTTGTTTCTCCCTTTCTCTATGGAGTGTGTTGTTTAAACCTGATTTGGTGGGTACTTTATTTATAAGGGCATCTCCAATAGTGTACATGTCATCGTAAGATAGCAATGCCAACTCAGAAAAATGCCTACATGGCATGTAATAATGAGGTGAGAGAAGATGGGTTGTATGATATGCAACCAACAAGCTAGCACGCATGCCAAGATACTTTTCTCCTTTGGTCCCACTAAAATGACTATATGATTGGCTAGAATGTACTACTTTACCAACAACTCTTCCAACAAACCATTGTAATAGCTGTATGATACATTGTTGGTTGATGAGTTGGCTACTCTATCATACGGTGTATCGTACAACCTATTGCGGATGCCCTAAGGACATCTCCAACAACAGTGTACATGTCATCGTAAGATAGCATTGCCAACTCACAAATATGTCTACATGACAAGTAATAATGAGGTGAGAGAAAATGAGTTGTATGATATGCAACCAACAAGCTAGCACGCATGCCAAGATACTTTTTCCTTTGGTCCCACTAAAATGACTATAGGATTGGATAGAACATACTACTTTACCAACAACTCTACCAACAAATCATTGTAATAGTTGTATGATGGGTTGTTGCCTGATGAGTTGGTGTACACATCGTACGGCGCTCGAATCGATCATCCGGTGGACCCTGATCATCCGTTGCCTTATTTGCTGCCACAAGACGCTGCTGCCTATGTGCCGTCCTTGGCACCTTTTACGCGTCATGGCGAGTAGACCACAGGCCACCACTGCAGTCACTTCACGAGCATGTTGAACTACATATCGTTGCGCCGCCAACGTCACCTACCACGCTAGTAGGAATCCAGCGCGTTGCGACCCCCGAGCACTGCCCCGGCAGCGGCGGACTCCTCCCGTCGGTCGATCCCTGCGAACGACGACTCCTCGCCGGCAGTCTTGCAAGCTACTGCTGGTTTTTTTTTTGGCAAAATCGTGGACTCCGGCCGTTCATCGTAGTACTCAAAATACAGGGATTTTGCCGCAAACCACATACACAACTAGTACTACCATCACAGAAAATACAGTGATAAACACAACTAGCACCATCACTGAAAATTGTTAAGGACTAGAGAACAGAAGACATTGAACACTGAACCTTCTTTTTTACTGCAAACCACAGACACTAGACATAGACATAGCACAGAGGCTGAGACAAGTAGGAGAACACGCCTAACACTAACAGGCTAACACGAGTCGAACACATGCACGGACTAGTTGTGTTTATCGGCCACCCACCCGGAGAATCCGTGCACTGCCGCCATGAGTAACATGAGGATATAGAAGGGCCAGCCATCTCTGAACGGGGCCTGGACGTGGCAGCCGGTACGGTAGTAGTACCCGTTCTCGAAGGCGATGATGGCGACGAAGGTGGCGCCGCCGGAGAGTAGCACCGCGAGGGAGAGTAGCGCGCGAAGCGAGCGCCTCTTCCACCCGGCGGGGACCGAGGCGAGGCCCATGTGGTCGGCGTCCAAGGCCCTGCGTCCGGCGGCGGCGATGGCGCGGGCCTCGGCGGTGTCGATCGCCATCCGGACCGCGAGGAGGAGCATCGCGGATGTGAAGATGTAGAAGGCGAGGAAGTAGTGGGTGGTGAGAAGGCGGGGGTAGAAGTCGCTCCCACAGGCGTTGTCCGGGCTCGCCGCCGGGAGCGGGACGGCGTGGAAGGCGTTGCCCAGCACGAAGGCGAAGAAGAGCACCTTGAGCTGCTCCGTCGCAACCTGCTTGAACATGGACATTGTTAGGTCGAAGTGGCGATCTCTGCTCTCACCGGCTCCGCTGTGCTTGGGGTACTGGTCGGATACTTGGAAGGAGCTCGCACTCGCTTGGGGTTTATACTGGTGAAGCTGATCTCCCCTCGTGACCAGAGAAAAGCGACTGATTGATGGAGCTGACGATGCAGCGGCGCCCACGCAGGATGCGCGTACCGTACGTGCGGCACTGTTGTCCCGCCACCGGGTACAGGAGCGCAGGAGAGATCGACAACGATTGATTGGTTTTTGATGTATATAAAGCATAAAGAAAAAGAGATGTGGGAATATTTAAAAGCGTGGACAATTTTTTTCGTAGGAAAAGGAGAATGATTAAAGACAACGGGAGGGTTTGGCTTAAAGAAAGAGGAGCTGATGTTTTTTCCTTGGAAGCTCTTGCTATGAAAGAGGGTTTGGCTTTTGCAAATGAGCTTGGTTTTCATAAAGTGATGGTAGAATCGGACTCGCAAGAGGTTATTAATTTTTGTTCGGGACAGACACAATGGTGGGATTCTGCTGCGACTATCTTTGCAGAGTGCGTGGATATTTCTTTATCTATTGGTATGGTCGAGTTCAATCACTGTCCTCGACTGCCTAATGGGGCAGCTCATGAGATCGTAAAATTTAGCTTTTCTAATAAGTTTTCGGCTAGATGCCTTTCAGACCCGCTGAGGTGGTTGATAAACTCTCTTGTAAACGATGCAACTATCTATTAATTGGCCGGCTGCAGGTTTCTTACGCACTCTTTTCCTCACTAGGGTACCTACGGAGGCTGGAAGATTTTTAATGAGGCGGTATGCACTGGTAGAAAATAGGCCTACAGTCCCGGTTCGCCAGGACCATTAATCCCGTCCGGGCAACCGGGACTAGCTATGCGCGACTAAATGCCCCCCCCCCCCTATAGTCCCGCCACTTACGGACCGGGACTAAAAGCCCGTCCACGTGGGCGCTAGGGGTCCGTTGCGGCGGAGGACCTTTAGTCCCGGTTCTTGTGGTTAACCGGGACTGAAAACCTGCGCAGGTTTAGGGTTTTAGGCCCCCTAAACCTGTTTCCTTTTTAATTTGTTTTGTTTTAATTTCAGTACACATATTCATGCATATATATATATATATGAAATATCAAACAAGGAGAATTCAATAGGAATATATAATATATATTCAATATCGGGTGACCATATATACAACCTCGAACAAGTTTCCATATTACACAATTAAGATGGACGAGCATACACAAATTCGCACAAGTTTCAAAGTACTTAGGGCTTATACATGCGTATAAAAGTCATCGTCGGTGGACGCATGGAACTCTCCTTTCTTCTGGATGACATGCCTAAGGAAAAATCCCGCTATTTCCTCTTGAATTGGTCGGAAGCGAGCTTCTGGAGTAAGCGCCCTCCGCAAGTTATTGAGACCCTTCCGCGTTTCCTCGTCCTTCTTCCTCTCAGATATTTCTTTCCGTATGTTCTCACAGACATAGTATCCACATAGACCGGTCCCCGGTGGCTGCTTATCCACACCTTTGACCACATTTTTAAATTTTAGCGCATCTTTGAATTCACCGACATGTTGAAGTGAGAGCCGTCTCCAAACTCTACAATGCAAATAAAATTAAATGAACAAGGGAGTTATTAGCTTAGAAAATGAACAAAAGAGACCGATCGATATAGAGCGCAAATGATTGAAAAATAATTACTTTTGCATCATTTTTCTCATGTCGACCCAAAGATCTGTATTTGAATTCATAGAGTCAATGATGAAAACTATGGACTTGTGAAGATCAATTTTTAGCAGAATCCAGTGGTACCTGCGGACACATTAGATGCAGAGTCATGCATAATTTATCGATTAACATACCATGCATGGAGTAAACAAAAGAGAATGGGAACATGAGAGAAACACTCACCCAAAATGGTAAGGAAATAGAATATATTTTTTGGATTCATGCTTTTTAAAAAAATTGTACAAGTCTTTCTCCACGTCTATGGGGTGACGTTCTAACATAGTTCCATTAATGATTTGTGGGTCAATGAACCCAACATCATGGATGAGTCTTACTTTGCATTCCCAAATCTTCAATCTGCATAATAGCGTACGGAACAATATAGTTAGGACAATATATATATATATAGTGTAGGCAATGAAGAACGAGATGAGGTAGAAATAAATCACTTACAGAACGTAGCAACTCAGGATAGATTTGTCGAGCTCACGCATATTGAACAGCTGGAACAATTCACTCAACTCAACTGTTACAGAGTACTTTTTGGTGTGATGCTCCTCTGTATAATCCACATACACATATTCTTTGTCGGTAAATGTTATGAAATCTTTGTACCAACGTAGCAGACTTTGCATTAGTGGTGGTAGATCCTTTTCCTTCGCAGGCTCGACGAGAGGCCCTTTCTTCACATATTTTAATGCTACATCAGCCACTGGCATATCGTCCATGTCTAAAAAGGCACGAAGAGACATACCGGCCTCGGACGCATTTTGCATGGCAGTAGCTACAGTCAATCCCATTGCTGTCACAGCATTTATGACCTCGGGGTCCTGTTCCGGAGCGGCTTTCACTATGAGGGGGGATATCGATTGTTTACTCTGCATCCCGAGCTGGGCAACTTGTTTCCCGCTTTGTATCATTTTTGCTTTTTTTTTCTCCTCCTCCAATATTCCTGCTTGCTTACGAAGTTCAATATCATAGTCTTTAGGCAAATTCTTCACGGATTGGGACACTGTCGATAAAAAATCCGTATCCCAATAGTCTACAATCGGAGGGAATACTTCCTTGGGCTCAGGCTCCTTTAGCGCCTTCAGTTTGCCCTTCCATTTCTCAACGTCAGCCTTCACGACCAATTTGGTTTCAGCATCACTAAGTTCCCAAGGCCTTGGGGTGAGAGGCTTCAGTGATGGCTCCGGTACCCGTGTGGTCTTAGGTACATAAGGGTCCGGGTTAATAGACCAAGAGCGGGTTCCCTTGCTGGCCGCCTGCTTCTGTTTCTTCGCTGGAGGAGGAATGGGGGGCGACGTCTGCTTATCCTCCGGAGGAGGAATGGGGGGCGACGTCCGCTTATCCTCCGGAGGAGGAATGGGGGGCGACGACGTCTGCTTTTCCTCCGGAGGAGGAATAGTGGGAGACGTCTGCTTTTCCTCCGGAGGAGGAATCGTGGGCGACGGCTGCTTAACCGCCGGAGGAGGAAGATCGGGGGACGGCGTCGAATGGCGTGAAGGAGGCATAGGTGAACCAGCACTAGCACCACCACCACCACCAGCACCTGCACCATCGTAGGGGGGTGGACTTGTTAGCCTTGGCGTCTCGCCTGGAAACACTATGTACTTCTTTTTCCATAGAATGAACTGGCGCTTGACATCTCCAAGTCTTCTCTCCCCTTCGGGTGTAGCTATGTCAATCTCCAGGTCCTCAAACGCTTGGACTATGTCTTCCACCGTGACACGAGCATAGCCATATGGAATGGGGTTGTTGTGATGGAGTGCTCCAGGTGTATAGGGTAAAGCACTGCCGGTAGCCACCTTCATGGAAATGTTCCCCACGGGATAATGCAGATCACATTCTTTCATCTCCTTTACGTCATCCACGGGGTAGTGAGGCTCCGGTGCACGACTCTCGATCATCGGTGCATTAGCACCTGCAGTCGGGGCCTCCGTGGAAGCCACGCTGCTTCTCCGCTGCTGGCTTCCAAGATCCGTTGCATGTTCTTGATGCGGCCCTGCAGCCGACGCTTTTTCTTTCTCAAGTATTCCCGCCACGACCTTCTTCAGGTCAGAAACTTCCATTGCAAGATTCGCCAGTTCATCTGCAGCCCGGTCCGTACCTCTCCTGCGGCTTCTGTAACAGTACGGGTCACCCTCCTGGGAAAACCCTACTTTCCACGGCATTCTGCCTTTGCCTCGTATATGTCCTTCGTGTTCAGGATTTCCGAGGGCAACTGTCAGTTGGTCTCTCTCTCTGTTGAACGTGATCTTGCCCTGTTGAGCTTTGGTCATTGCGTCAACAAGTTCTTTTGTGGGAGCAAACTTTTTCTGCCGGTGAACACACTCCCCTGTCTCCGGGTCTAGCGATACCCCATGCCCGTACCACCACATTTTGGCTCTTTCGTCCCATCCCTCTGTAGCTAGACGGATTCCTCTTGCCCTTAGGCCGTCCTCCATTGCCTGCCACTTAGGCGCCGAAACGCGGTATCCTCCTGGCCCCATAACATGATGGTACTGTTTCTTTTTCGCATTAGCCTTATTTTTTGCCGACATTTCCTTGAAATGCTCCGATTTATGTTGCGTCACAAATTCTGTCCAATCATCTCTCAGTTTCTCATATTGTCCAGTGAAAATCGGAGTCTTGCCCTGGCTGACATATTCACGGAACAATTTTTTCTTGAAGTTCCGGAATGCTTCGGCCATCTTCTGAAGAGCGAACTCTTTGACTATCCTCCTCCTCTCACGTCCACCCGGAACGTCCTGACCGAATTCATCTTTTTTGTTGTATTCCGGAGGTAGAATGAAATGTGCAATAAGCTTTCTAAACATAATCTTTTTCGTTCTCTTGTCGACATAAGTGAAACCAACACGTGCTTTCTTTGGCTCCTTCCATTCCTGGACGGTGATCGGGACGATGTCTCTAACAATGACTCCGCATTGGTTGATAAACTTTGTGGTGTGCTGTAGGGGCTTGCCGATTTGACTGACTGATTCGATGGTATATATTTCGGAATCTTTCATCGCCTTGGATTTGCCACGCTTTGTCATACTAGATCCGACCGAGGGCTAAAATAAGAAAGAGAGTCGCGCGCGTTAGTCTTTGCAATTGGACCGAGGGCTAAAATAAGACCGAGGGCTAAAATATATACCTCGCCGGAGGTGGTTGTTCTTTGCAATTGGAGATCGTCGTTTGTCGATGGTTGACCTCCGTCATCAATGTCCATTCCTTCACCTCCTTGATCATCAACAATGTCTGTTCCTTCTTCACCTCCTTGATCATCGACAATGTCTGTTCCTCCTTCACCTTCTTGATCCTCAAGGTTCAGATAAGAAGAGATTACATCATCGTCAATGTCTGTTCCTCCTCCGGCTATGATATCTAATATATAACCTTCAGCCACCTGTTCCGCCGTCAGGTCTCTATTGTCTGCCATATGTCACTCCTGCAGACATGCATGTAGTAAAAATTAATTAAGTATATAGGAGACTTAGCAAATATTGTCGTAGAAAGAGGGAAAACAGATTGGTAGGGTCGCTCAAATGACTTGGAGAACCCCATAGCTAGGTTGCATTTGCTTTTCTGGTCATTTTGGTATATTATACTTAATATTCTGAATTTATTGAATTAAAACTTACTTTCATTATTTTAATGAATTTAACTCAAATTCAAATATGGTCTCATTTTAAACTTTGTCAAACATGAATGATAATGATATAAACAGATAGCTTACATTTTTGTGAACATTTTGCATATTTTTCCATAATTTTTGGAATTATAAATTAAAAGTTATTTAATTTACAAGATTTAATTATGTTCTGTAATTCCATATACAGTGGGCCCCACGTGTCATGATGACGTCATTAAAAAAACTCGTCAACACGTGGCCAGGTGACGTCATGATGACGTCACCCCTGGCGTCACACGGTGGCCGGCGGTGGCAGTTCAGGCTCTCGGGTCTCCGGCGATTCCGACGATTCCGGCCACGGGGGAGGGAACGGAGATGGGGAGGAGGCCACTGTGGTGCTCGCCACGGGGGAGGGGACGGAGATGGGGACGAGGCCACGGCCACTGTTGTCTCGCCGGCGGCGAATCTGGCCGCGGTAGCGAGCGCGAGGGCGGCGCGTTCTCAGTTCGTGGTCGCCGTTCGAGGGCGGCGCGTTCGCGCGTGATTCGTGGTCTCCGTTCGATGGCGTTCGCGCGTTGGATCTAGGGCGACGGCGACGGCCCGCGGGGAACCTACCGGAGAGACGGCGACGGGACGGGGGCGGAGCAGGGTGGAGGCGGTGGAGAGAAGGGCTCGACGACGGCGACGGCGACGGCGATGGAGACGGCGCGGTCCTCTGCGCGGGCGACGGCGACGGGGCAGAAAGACGAGCAGGCGCCGGCGCGAGGGAAGAAGAGGGTTTGTGACTTAGAAAATTTTGGGGCAGGAAGGCATCGCACATATATAGTTCCAGCCTTTAGTCCCGGGTGGTGTCACGAACCGGGACTAAAGGTCCCCTGGGGTACCCTCCGCGGGCCTTTAGTCCCGGTTGGTGTCACGAACCGGGACTAATGGTGAAAATTTTCGCGGCTTTATCGTTCCCGCGCAGAACGAGCCTTTAGTCCCGGTTCGTGACACGAACCGCGACTAAAGGTGGTTATTCGAATAGAAATAATAGATGCGTGCAACCTTAAAAATACAAATAATATATCAGAAAATTCAGAAAAATAAAACTAATTCTTTTTCCAATCTTAAAAATACAAATAATATATCAGAAAATTCAGAAAAATAGAACTAATTCTTTTTCCAATCTTAAAAATTCCCATAGATAAAAAAGGCAGTACATAATGGCAAGAGTGGATCTAAACCTAAACGGAGAGCATAGATGCATGCATGATCTGATATCTGCTGCTAGTCATACTCCTGCCTAGGCCTACGACATGAGAAAATTCAGAGCCCAGGACTGGGCCTGAGGGTAGCGCAGGCGGGGGTTATCACCGGCCCTGATGTAGTCCATGACGCTCTGTAGAGTCCGGCCGGACCACCATAGCCGACGACCGGCCTCGTGAAAGTTCCCAGGAGGCAGGCCGTCCTCCTCATACCTGGCGAGCGCCCTCTCACGCCGATTGATGAAGAAGGCATCCCAAGTATGTTGGTTATCGGGATGCCAGCTGGGATCTCTCCGCTGCTCCGGCGTGAGCTCGTGGTAGTAATGGTTCGTGATGGCCGCCCGACGTGCCACACCTTGAGGAAGAGGAGGGACCGGCACTCCTCCGGCGCTCAGCATCCAACCGGCGGGAACACTGTAGCCGGGCGGGCAGGGGTAGTTCGAGGCGGAAAGTGCCTCGGCCTGGTTGAATGTTAGAGTGGGTACGGTAGAAGCCATGAGAGAGTGGTGAGTTTGTATGTGTTTATGCCAATGGTGTGGCAATGCACATATATATAGCGAGAAGAAAACATCCCTTTAGTCCCGGTTGGGGACACCAACCAGGACTAAATGGGTTAGGGTTTCGTTTGGACCAATCAGATAGAATCACACGGATCGTGTGTTTCTTTAAAGCGCTTGTGAGTCGTTGGATCCGGGGTGTGTTTCTTTTGAGCTGTTGTGAGCCGTTCGATCAGGGCTACGGTGTGTTTCTTTCGAGTTGTTGTGAGCCGTGGATGAGGTGGTTTCTTAACCGTTGGATCAAAACCCTAGCAAAACACTTTGTGAGCCAGAGGACCCTATATATAGCCCACCTTCATACACCGGTCAGTTCATCGAGCAAATACAAAACATCCGGATTCGCCATCATACGTCCTACCGTGCATTTGGTATGCATATTGCACTGAGTAGCCACGGTAGGGCTGTATGATGGTGATACCGATTGTTTTGTTCTACACCCCCCCTTTAACACATCCATCCATGCTTGGGTCAGTGTTCACTTTGAGCTCGGGTAGTAATGCAACTATTTGCTTGGTTGTGTTAGGGTGGCGCGTGGCGCGGGAATTGTGACGCGTGGCGCGGGAGTTGCGACGCGTGGCGCGGTAGTTTGTGACGCGTGGCCAGGAGGGCGCGGTATAAACTGTCGCGCCTCGAGCGCGTCTTCTCCTCTCCACGCACCGTCGCGCTTCCACCATGCCTCCGAGGAGGAACAGCACCACCGGCTTCCGCGGCGTCCGAGCACGGCAGAACGGAATGTTCAGCGCAGATATCCGCTGGGGGGACGACCGCATCCCCCTCGGCACCTTTGCGACGGCGGCGGAGGCAGCCCGCGCCTGGGACGCGGCGGCCTGGCGCCTCAACCGCCCGCGGTCGCTGATGAACTTCAACGACTGCCACACCGTCTGGGAAGCGGAGGCCAGGGCGCCGAAGCCGCAGATCATCACTGCCGCCGACCACCTCCACCTCCGCCACCGCGCGTTCCAGGGCCTAGTCGACGCCAGGGAAGACCGCGTCGTCCGCGAGTATTACCGGAACAACCCGGGGGAGGAGAGCGCCGACGAGGAGCTCTGGCAGACCCGCGCGGGTCAGCGGGCGGAGCGCCGCCTCGAACGCCACCTCGCGTTAGATGCCGCTCGGGAGGCGAGGACGAGGGCGCTGCAGGAGCTTCGTCGGGCCGACCGCGCCGGCGAAGTCTGGGCCTCCGACGATCCGAGGTGGGGGCCTATCTCGGACATACCATCATGCACCTCCGACGACGACGAGGAGGTCACGGACGAGTTCGGCGACGATGATGACCCGGAGGAGGTCACCGACGAGTTCCCCGACGACGACGGCGAGGAGTAGCTAGTGTTCGTCTGTTTTCTCTTTTTAATAAAAGAATTTGCATTCCGGCGACACTGCGGCGCGCTAGCGCGTCTGTTTTCTGTTTTTAGTAAAAGTTTGGTACAATAAATTAATTAGAGATAATATAATTCAAAATGATCCATTAAACATGATCCATTCAACAAAGTTTGGTACAATAAATTATTACACATCAATTCTTCCCTTGTGTCCCCGCTTTCTTACGATTTGGACGTATCCATGGAGCATCCTCATCATTTAACTTAATGCTTGGGTCAGAGTTCACTTTGAAGGGCGGAATTTCACCAAACATATTATAATCTTCTGACATGTCTGTCTTGTCCTCCACTCCCACGATGTTTCTTTTCCCTGAAAGAACAATGTGATGCTTTGGATCATCGCATGATGCACTGATCGTTTTCTTATCTTTCCGTTTCCTCGGTTTGCTACTCATGTCCTTCAAATAGAAAACCTGAGCGACATCTTTGGCTAGGACGAATGGTTCGTCAAGGTAACCAAGATTGTCGAAATCCACCATTGTCATTCCGTATTGCTCGTCCACCTTTACCCCACCTCCTGTTAGCTTGAACCATTTGCACCGGAACAAAGGGACCTTAAAATAGGGTCCGTAGTCAAGTTCCCATATCTCCTCTATGTAACCATAATACGTGACCTTTTGCCCAATCTCGGTTGCTGCATCAAAGCGGACACCACTGTTTTGGTTGGTGCTCTTTTTATCTTGGGAGATCGTGTAAAATGTATTCCCATTAATCTCGTACCCTTGGAAAGTCGTGATAGTCGAAGATGGTGTCTTGGCCAACATGTACAGCTGATCTTCAACATCATTGTCATTCATTAAATGTTTTCGCAACCAACTGCCGAAAGTCTCCATGTGGGCCTTTCTAATCCATGATTCAGGCTTCCCCGGGTTGTTCGAGCGTAAAATATTCTTGTGTTGCTCGAAGTACGGAGCCACCAAGCTCGAATTTTGCAGAACTGTGTAGTGTGCTTCAGTCATAGAATGACCGTCCATACATATCGTTGATTTCCTTCCGATCGTGCCTCTTCCACTTAGTCTCCCCTCGTGCCGCGATTGAGGAATACCAATCGGCTTAAGGTCAGGAACATAGTCAATACAGAACTCAATTACCTCCTCATTTCCATAGCCCTTTACGATGCTTCCTTCTGGCCTAGCACGATTACGAACATATTTCTTTAATACTCCCATAAACCTCTCGAAGGGGAACATATTGTGTAGAAATACAGGACCGAGAATGGAAATCTCTTCGACTAGGTGGACCAGGAGGTGCGTCATAATATCGAAGAAGGATGGTGGAAACAGCAACTCAAAACTGACAAGACATTGGACCACATCGTTCTGTAACCGTGGTAGATCTTCTGGACTGATTACCTTCTGAGAGATTGCATTGAGGAATGCACACAGCTTCACAATGGCTACTCGAACATTTTCCTGTAGGAGGCCCCTCAAAGCAATCGGAAGCAATTGCGTCATAATCACGTGGCAGTCGTGAGACTTCAGGTTTTGGAACTTTTTGTCCGCCATGTTTATTATTCCCTTTATATTCGACGAGAAGCCAGACGGGACCTTCATACTGCCCAGGCATTCAAAAAAAATGACCTTCTCTTCTTTCGTAAGAGCGTAGCTGGCACGACCTTGAAACCATTCCGGATGCCGGTCATCTGGGTCTTTCAAAAGTTGTTGATCCCGCCGTGCTTCCTTTGTATCCTTTGTCTTCCCATACACGCCCAAGAAGCTTAGCAGGTTCACGCAAACATTCTTCGTAACATGCATCACGTCGATTGCAGAGCGGACATCTAGGACTTTCCAATACTGTAGCTCCCAAAATATCGATTTCTTTTTCCACATGGGTACGTGCCCGTCAACTCCCTGCGGAACTGATTGTCCGCCAGGACCCTTTCCAAAGATGACATTCAAATCCTTGACCATATCAAATATCTCAGCTCCAGTACGTTCCGCAGGCTTCGGCCGGTGATCTGCCTTGCCGTTGAAATGCTTGCCTTTCTTTCTTACGTTATGATTTCGGGGAAGAAATCGACGATGACCCAGGTACACGTTCTTCCTACAGTTATCCAAAAATACACTTTCAGTCTCATGTAAGCAGTGCGTGCATGCTTTGTATCCCTTATTTGACTGTCCAGAAAGGTTACTGAGAGCAGGCCAATCGTTGATGGTTACAAAAAGCAACGCTCGTAGGTTAAATTCCTCTTCTTTGTGCTCATCCCACACAGGTACACCAGGTTTGCCCCACAATTGTAAAAGTTCATCAACTAATGGCCTTAGGTACACATCGATGTCGTTGCCGGGTTGCTTCGGACCTTGGATGAGCACTGGCATCATAATGAACTTCCGCTTCATGCACAACCAAGGAGGAAGGTTGTAGATGCATAGAGTCACGGGCCAGGTGCTATGGCTGGAGCTCTGCTCGCCAAAAGGATTCATGCCATCAGTACTTAGACCAAATCTTATGTTCCTTGCGTCAGCTGCAAAATCTTTGAACTCTCTGTCGATCTTTGTCCATTGCGTTCCATCAGCGGGGTGTCTCAACTCCCCGTCGGACTTACGGTCCTCTTTGTGCCATCGCAACAACTTGGCATGATCTTTGTTCCTGAACAGGCGTTTCAACCGAGGTATTATAGGAGCATACCACATCACCTTGGCGGGAACCCTCTTCCTGGGTTTCTCGCCCTCAACATCGTCACCAGGGTCATCGCCTCTGATCTTATAACGCAATGCAGTGCATACAGGGCATTCATTCAAATCCTCGTATGCACCGCGGTAGAGGACGCAGTCGTTAATGCATGCATGTATCTTCAGAATCTCTAAACCTAGAGGGCACACAACCTTCTTTGCTTCGTACGTACTGGTGGGCAACTCGTTATTCTTTGGAAACATATTCTTCAACATTTTCAGCAAATTTTCAAATGATGAGTCAGCTACACCTTCCCGTGCCTTTCATTTCAGCAAATCCAGTGTGCAGCCCAGCTTTTTCAGACTATTGTCGCATCCTGGGTACAGTGACTTCGTGTGATCCTCTAACATGCGATCCAAATTCTCACTCTCCTTGTCAGTTTCGCAGCGTCTCCGTGCATCAGCAATGGTCCGACCAAGATCATCAGCGGGCTCATCATGTGCCTCTTCTTCACCTTCACCAAACCCTTCCCCACCTTCAGCATCATCCTCCATGAAAGTATCACCGAAAAGGTCATGATAGTTGAAATCGATATCATCCTCTTCTTCATCTTCTTCCATTCTAACCCCTCTTTCTCCATGCTTGGTCCAACAATTATAGCTTGGCATGAAACCGTGCCGAAGCAGGTGCATGTGAACGACTCTTGAGGAGGAGTGACCCTTCTCATTCTTACATTCAGCACATGGACACATAATAAAACCTCGCTGTTTGTTCGCATTTGCCACTATGAGGAAATCTTTCAAACCCGTAGTGAACTCACCGGAGAGTCGGTTACCGTACATCCATTGCCGATTCATCTGCATTATTATTATATAAAGTATATAATTAACCATCATGCATCTGTTAAACTAACTAGCTAGCTGGAAATAATACAAATCATGAAAGGTTCAAGTTGCTAACCGCGATCACGGAGGTAAAATAAATGAAAACGCTCAAGTGTGTTTCATGCTATGGGGCATTTCATCGAACACCTTGTGTGCATAGTAGGAACCAAAAGCATACCCACCACCCCCTTGTGAATATTGTGAGCAAATGTGGCCAAGTGCAGCGAGGTGAGTCCTATATATAGGGATGGGCCTTTAGTCCCGGTTCACCTGGACAACCGCGGCTAAAGGCCGTGGGGCCGGCCCGAGGACCTATTAGTCCCCGTTGGTCTGGCCAACCGGGACTAAAGCCCCTCCCCTCCGCCAGCTGTGGGCCGAGCGCGCTGGGCCCAGACTATTGGTCGCGGGTCTCGTCCCGAACCGTGACTAAAGACCCCTATGGTCGCGGGTCCATTATTTTGGGGACTAATGGGGGCGTACCGAAGGCCTATTTTCTACCAGTGATGTATGCCTAATATAGTGGTTTAAAGTTTCAAAAAAAGACAACGGAAGGGTTCGAATATTTGAAAGACACGGACATGCATGCATGCATGGTTTGGATCAACGGGCATGCATGGTCGATCTTTTTCTTCTTTTCGTGGTCGGTCTTGCAAGGAACACTAGGTTTCTATAAATGGAAACCAGAGAGCAAACATCTTTTCTAAAGAAATAGATTAAAAGCCACAATGGTTTCGTTGGTTTTGTTAACGAATAGGCTACCCACGTGTCGGTCAGTTATTCACCAAGGTGGCTGATGTCCCCTTAATTACTTGTGTTAGTAGATGCTTTGCTTTTACTTTGTCACCCTCTCTGACAACTCCTTGGTGCGCGCCTTGGTACGTGGAGAATTTGACTCAATCTCTCACGGTTTAATTAGTAGACGTGAATTTTTTTGGCGCGAGACCAGCAGGCATGCACGCATTTGTGGATGGAATGTAAATCCCGGTCACACATCACGGGCAAGGAGAGATTCGTCTGGACTCGATGCGATTAATGGTGGCCGCTGGCTGGCCTAGCAGACCACCGTATGTAGCTGCTGCACCATGTCTGTGTTGCAGCGTGCGATTTATGTCCCGTATGACGAAAGAGGCAATCGCTTTAGTGTAGCACGTAAATGTTATGTGGTGCAATAGACCCGGTCAGACGTCGTTCTAATTTTGGCACTGTTCAATTCCAGCCCATCACTGCGCTCACACAACACATACATATCACGCACATGGCTACCATATGCCAAGACCCAGTTGAGTCAGCAAGAGCAGGCCGAGCGAACCATGGCCACGTTCAAGGAAGGCGTGATGAACCAGCGCAGGGAGCACACCACCGTCTTCCTGCTCTGCCTGATTGTTGTCATGGCGTACGTGCCCATGCACCCTGAGTGGCTCCCGTAGTCCTGCATGCGCGCCCTTAAGCTCGTGAGTGTCTTCAACTTTAGTGTGAGTGTGTTTAGGAACGTAGAAGGGCTTGCTATTACTATCTGCTGGGTGTCTATAGTTTGTAAGAAAAAGCACAATAAAACTGGACGAAGGGGATTCTTTATTTGGCCCTTACTTAAAATCTTTTTCCTTATTTGGCCATAAAAAAGAATTCTTTCCTATTTGACATCTTAACTTAATTTTCTTTCTAACGTGGCCCTATAATGTATTCTAAACACAAATGGTGATGTAAAACGACTCTTTTGTCTCTGATGGATTTTTGTACGAAATTTCATAATAGAAGTTCAAAATATGCCGAGCAGTTAATTCCTGATTCATTTGACAATATCCTGATTCAGAATAAGCATAGTGCGTGGCTGGGCTGTCCGTGCGTGATAGTCATCAATCCGAGGTCTAGGCGTGAACATTCAAAATCGGGTGTCCATATACATGGTCGCAGCCGTGTACGTATGTACATGTGATTCTCCTACATTATACACCTATATGCCGTGTCTACTGACTACGGCTACAACGTATTGCGCGCACACACACGTCGACGAAACAGAAATGAGCTAGCCTGGCCTGCCAACGTGGGCTCGTGCCAGACGGGCTGATCGAGCTCCGCAAAAGCGGAAACGAATACACGTTTGGTTGTATTGCTTAGCTAGGCTATAGTTTCCCTAGCCCAGCTTGCTCGGCTAGGCAAAGCCAGCCTCGCCTCGTCCAAAGCGTTTGGCTGATTGCTTTCGCTGGCAAGGGTGAGGCGCAATTTTTTATGGAATTGCTAGCTACGGTAACTTTCAATCAGTTCAGATGTATCTTAGCAACGTATATGGTTAGCAGATTAGGAACTTGTTTTCGGCTGTAGTCACTAAGGGAATTAACTGCTCGGCATAATGATGTCTGAATCAGGATATTGTCAAAGAAAATGTCTGAATGAGGATATTGTCAAATGAATTAGGAATTAACTCCTCGGCATATTTTGAAATTCTATTATGAATTTTCGTAAAAATTAATCAGGGGCAAAAGAGTCTTTTTGTATCCTATTTGTGTTTAGAATGCATTATAGTGCCATGTTAGGAAGAAAATGAAGTTAATGTGTCAAATAGGAAATATTTTTTTTAGGCCAAATAGGAAACAAGATTTTAAGTAAGGGCCAAATAAGAAATTCTCTCTTAGTTTAATCCTATGTATGAGAGTGAACGGAGGGAGTAGCATTAATTTAATCATGTGTTTAGGAATGAACAAGGCACCCAGAATAGTACCAGTACTACCACCGCCGGTTGTTGCTTCTATATATCTCTACTATATAATGCGGGCTAATGTGATTGTTCCTGATGGTAGGCCGCCATGTCTCCATCGTCACTAGTAGAAACATGGCCATAGGATTTGACCTTTAGTATCTGTTCAGTTAAAAACCGGGGGTATAGCACCGGTTCGAACGGGCACTAGTGGAGAACGGGGCTTTTGCTCGGTGGCGAGCACCCCTTTCGCCCCGGCTCGGCCACCAACCGGTGCAAAAGCCTGCAGCGGTGTGGCCGGGGCGAGCAGGGCGCGTGGTCGGGGCGAGCATTATACACCTATATGCCGTGTCTACGTGACTACGGCTACAACGTATTGCGCACACACAGTCGACGAAACAGAAATGAGTTAGTCCGGCCTGCCAACACTACAGGAATCTGCTGATGTGCCGACGGCCAGACCGCGCGCCGACGGAAAAATGTCGGGGGCCGTCGGCGTAGGTGGTCGGAGCCCCAGCCTGCATAAGAGGCCGTCGGCATAGGTCTGGCCGTCGGCACAGAGGAGATAAGGCCGACGGTGGCCCTCGGCACCAACTTAGCCGTCAGCACAGGGAAAATAAGGCCGACGGTGGCCCTCGGCACACCCTTAGCCGTCGGGACAGAGGACTGTTCCGTCTGGCTAGGTTCGCCAAGCACTGTGCCGACGGCTTTGCCGTCGGCATAGGTGCAATAGTTTTTTTTTCTTATTTTATGGATGTATGTGTATTTATTATTTACTCTAAATTGATAAAATTAATATGTTAATATTTTATGTCTAAAATATATAAATTCACATACGTTACCATGTATCAAGATCTAACTCAATTTTATTTATTCATACTACACCGACACCACTATCGAGTGGGTTTCACACACTACGTCTATTTTATTTGTGTTTTGGGTTCCCTTGGCCTACCCTAACACCAACCAAGCAACTAGTTCCACATTGCTACCCCCTTTCGACGACGTTACCGCGTGTTTTCGTATAAGTCCGGTATTTCTCCAGCGGGTCTAGGGTTTCACCGGAGGGGGGCTCCGGATCGTCTGGACCCCAACACAAGCAAGGTGGTGCCATAGTATGTTATTATAGGTGTGTTGTGTGCTTTGGATGCCAAATATTTCACTCCGGGGTGTGAGCCGCTTCACCGGCATCCACTTCTCTCTCGTGAGTTTACACGCGCTTATAGGCTGAAACTCCCGTATCGGACGAAACTCGTGAATTTTCCGAAGAGGTGGGTTCTACCTTGTTGTTTTGGGTTGCTATGGCCTACCTTAACACAACCAAGCAACTAGTTACACATTGCTACCCCATTTCGACGCAGTTACCGCGTGTTTCCGTATAAGTCCGGTATTTCTCCAGCGGGTCTAGGGTTTCACCGGAGGGGGGATACGGAGCGTCTGGACCCAAACACAAGCTAGGTGGTGCCATAACATGTTAATATAGGGGTGTTGTGTGCATTGGAGTGCAAAGATTTCACTTCGAGGTGTGGGCCGCTTCACCGGCATCCAGTTCTCTCTCGTGAGTTTACACGCGCTTATAGGCTGAAACTACCGTATCGGACGAAACGTCGTGAATCTTCAGAAGAGGTGGGTTCTACCTTATTGTTTTGGGTTGCTATGGCCTAACCTAACACAACCAAGCAACTAGTTACACATTGCTACCCCATTTCGACGCAGTTACCGCGTGTTTCCGTATAAGTCCGGTATTTCTCGAGCGGGTCTAGCGTTTCACCGGAGGGGGGGATACGGAGGTGGGTTCTACCCTAACACAAGTTGGTATAGGGGGTGCCATAGAATATTTATAATCCCCCGAAATTAGCGAGAATAATGAATAGAATAGTTCAAACAAAATTATTAGAGAGAAGAATTTTTATGTTTTTTTGAAACCACCGAGAAACATTATAGAAATTGTGTTTCACTTTATAATAAATAAAATAAAATGTACTAGTATTAATATTACAAAGAACAATATACATCTCACAAAGAGTAATATTCACTATATGAATTTTTTTTAATATGTGCCGACGGCAAAGCCGTCGGCGTAGGGCTGCGAAAAAAATAAAAAACATTGTGCCGACGACATAGGGTTTTAGGTATACACGCGGGCAGGGGCCACCCGTTGACCCCCACCCGCGCATCTCCCCGCAGCCGTGCTCGCTCCCCTTCCCCACCGATCCGCCGCTCCCGCCGCCCTCTCCCTTCCCCGCCGCCGCCCACACCGTCGCCGTCCCCTTGGGCCCTCCTCCTTCCCTCTCTGCAGGCCACCACCACCGCCGCCGCGCGTCCTCCCACGCCGCCGCCGCTGCGCCCCCGACGCTGTCGCCGTCTCCCTGCCCCTCCACCCACCCGTGCCGCCTCTGCCTCTCCTCCACCGCCGCCGCTACTGCTGCTCCCCCTCCCAGCTGCCTCCCCCACCACAGCGAGCTCCTCCACCCGAGGTGAGCTAGCACCATTTTTTTCTTGTTTTTTTTATTGCTAGGTGTTAGATGGTATATAGATAATTTAGGTTAGATGTTAGATAATTTAAGTTAGTGTTAATTAGAATTTAGGTTAGTTACAAAATTAGTATTAGGGATTAGAAAATAATCTAGGGTTAGCGTGGGTGGCGGTGACGGTGGCCATGTCGCCCGCCGGTGGCCATGTCGCGCGCCGGTGGTGATGCCACCGGTGGAGATGCCGCGCACCGGTGGAGATGTCGCGCATCGGTGGAGATGGTTTCGGTGGTGATGTCTCGCGCCCGTGGTGATGCCGCGCTACGGTGGAGATGTCGCGCACTTTTGAATATGGCGCGCGCCATTGTCGTTCCGGATGGTCAGTGTCAATGGCGCGCCCCGGTGGTCGGTGGTGAGGGTGGGCGCCGGTGGTCGGTGGCAAGGGCGGCGCCGGTGGTCGCTATCTTTGGCGCGCTCCGGTGGTGAAAAATGCTACAATTTGAAAATTTTAATGCAATTTCGTAAAAATTGTTGCAATTTGTTAATGAATGTTCATCGTGTTTTTTTAGATGGCGTAGGTCCAGCCACCCACAGCCGTGGTCTTATCGAGCTTCTTCAGCGGGTCCAGGGCGGCGCGTCATCGACATTTTCTCTCTCGCTGCTTCGACAACATACGGCTTCGCGTCTTGGCCTCATGCATGGTTTGTCATTTACACTGTGCGATCTGCGTATAACATGGCTCGCTCGGAGGTTTTTATTAACAACGGGAGCTTGTCGGGGCGAGGGCTATCTTTGGCTGTCGCTAGCGATGGTAAACTTTGGAAGAAGCTTTGGAACATGAAAGCTCCAGGTAAAATGAAGATCACTCTCGGGAGGTTTGCCCAGGAATGTTTGCCTAGTGGACACCAGCTAATCCGGCGCCGTATCCCCGCTTCGGATGCTTGTGTGTTCTGTATGAGGGAGGAGAAGGCGGAGCATACACTGCTGTTCTGCCCATTTTCCAGAGAGGTGTGGCGTGCGGTGAAATCCGCTTTTCCAATTCGACTTCAGCGTCTGTTCTTCACAGGGTGCAAGTCATGTTTGTTTGACATTCAGGATAGAGCGGACGATCTGCAGTTGACCACGGTGGCTGTGTCGATGTGGCATATTTGGGAGGAAAGGAATGTTGTTCGTAATGGTGAACGCCAAAGACACCCACACAGCCTGGCAGAGCAAATTAAAGCTTACATCGAGTTGATACGGTTGCATCTCTTCAAACCGAAGGTTGTCCTCAGACGTGAGACCAGGCTTCCTCCTATGTGGTCTCCGCAACTGGATGGCACGTTCATAGTCAACGTGGATGCAGCTTTGTTCTCTTCTTCATCGCGGATGAGGATTGGCGTCGTGATAAGGTACCACAATGGAGATTTTCTTGCTGCTTGCGGTGAGTTACTTGTTGATGTTACGACGCCAGAAATCGCAGAAGCACTGGCCGTTAGGCGTGAAGTTTCCCTCGCCCGCGACGAAGGTTTGGACAATATCATCTTGGTTTCTGACTGTCTCTCGGTGATTCAGAGAGTCGAGTCCAAGGCCCGGGACAGATCCCTTGTTGGAGTAGTGATTGAGGACATCAAAATTCTCGCCACTGCCTTCTCTTCGGTGTCTTTCCGTCAAGTTAATCGGTTGTGTAATAATTCAGCCCATACTCTGGCTCGTCGAGCTGAAACTTTTGGTAGTGCTGCTCCTGAGTTCATTCATGAGAAACTTTGTATTGATGTTATCAGATCAATAAAGTGTTTGAAGTCTCAAAAAAAAAAGGTGAATCGAACCCGGCTCTCCTCGTGTGCATCCTACGGCGCCGGAATCGATCCTCCGGAGAGGGATCATCCCTTGCCTTATATGCTGCCACGAGACGCTGCTGCCTATATGCCGTCCTTGGCACCTTTTACGCGTCATGGCGAGTAGACCAGAGTCCACCACTGCCGTCAGATCACGAGCATGTTGAACTACATATCGTTGCACCGACAACATTTTTTTTTTGACCTGGACTACGGCGGGCTTACGCCAGCCTGAACAATTTTATTAAACAACAATCAGCCAGACAGAGTTAGATTACAGGGTGTGCGGGAAGAGAAGGGGGGTGGTAGCCTATGGGGGATCATACAAATTACACCACGATACAAGGGCAGCAGCATGAGCGGGGGAGGTACAGCGATTAGCCCAAAGTCTGACATCCTGAACACACCTGCAAGCCGCAATGGCTAAGCTCTCATCAACGGCGTTGAAGGTCATGGCGTTGCGACGCTTCCAAATAGTCCAAGCGATGGCAGTGCAGATCGTGGCGCCTACAAAGGAGGTGCAGCCAACCTCCCAGAGGTCGTCGACGGAGCTCAAAACGTGCTGACCAAGAAACGTCCGAAAATGGCGCCAAAGCTCATGGGCGCGATGGCAGTGGATCAGTAAGTGATCCGTGTCCTCATCCTCAGAGCAGAAGAGGCAGGTCGCCATGGAAGTAAGGAGGTGCCGAAATCTGCGCTCGTTGGTGGGTAGACGTCGTCGGTGGGCCAGCCAGCAGAAGATCTTGCACTTTAGTGGCGCAGCACTCCTCCAAAACTTGGCCGCAAGCTCATCCACCTGCAGATGCTTAAAAGAATTGGAGTAGAAACACTTATTTGTTAGCTTTTTGTGAGATAGACGGTTACAACGAGAATCCGGTTCCGAAGGATTTAGCGTAATAGAGAGGAGCTCGGAGTTGAGTGTGGAGAGTTCCATAGAAGCTATATTCGATAGACGGGGGGCAAGGGAGTCAGAGAGCGAGCGAGTGAAGATCGAAAAAACGAAGGCGTTTGGTCTTGTGACATGGGAGTAGAGGGCCGAGAAGCGGTCGGCTAGGGTGGAGTCACCTAACCAAAGATCATGCCAGAACGATGTGGCATCACCGTGCCCGACAGAGACAGAGGAGACATCACGGAAGGCGGGAAGGGTGGAAACAATGCTTTTCCAGACATGGGAGTCGTGTCTATGGGGGTCCCCTAGGTCACGGCGCAGGTTCCAGCCATACTGACGGCGGAACCAGCAAGCCCACGGAGCCGTGGAGTCGGCATGGATCTTGGAGAGGAACTTGGCGAGACGGGCTGAATTCTGGGCACGGACAGCCATGATACCGAGCCCGCCAAGACGTTTCGGAGTACAGACCGTCTCCCAAGCGACCTTACAGTGACCTCCAGTGCACTGTTCTTCCCCAGTCCAGAAGAAAGCCCTACGCCTACGATCGATGGCCTCGATAACTTGATTGGGAAGAAGCCCAGCAGCCATGGCGTGGGCGATCATAGCTGAGAGCACAGAGTTAACAAGGATTAGGCGGCCAATAGCACGGATCCAGCGCGTTGCGGACTCCTCCCGTCGGTCGATCCGTGCGAACGACGACTCCTCGCCGGCAGTCTTGCAAGCTACTGCTGTTTTTTTCTTATACCATCACCGGCAAAATCGTGGACTCCGGCCCTTAAACGTAGTACTCAAAATACAGGGATATTGCCGCAAACCACAGACACAACTAGTACTACCATCACAGAAAATACAGTGATAAACACAACTAGTACCATCACTGAAAACTGTTAAGGACTGAGAACAGAAGACATTGAACACTGAACCTTCCTTTTTACTGCAAACCAGACTGAGAGAAGTAGGAGAACACGCCTAACACTAGCAGGCTAACACGTACGCACGCATGGACTAGTTGTGTTTATCGGCCACCCACCCGGAGAAGCCGTGCACTGCCGCCATGAGTAACATCAGGATGTAGAAGGGCCAGCCATCTCTGAACGGGGCCTCGGCGTGGCAGCCGGTACGGTAGTAGTACCCGTCCTCGAAGGCGATGATGGCGACGAAGGTGGCGCCGCCGGAGAGTAGCACCGCGAGGGAGAGTAGCGCGCGAAGCGAGCGCCTCTTCCACCCGGCGGGGACCGAGGCGAGGCCCATGTGGTCGGCGTCCAAGGCCCTGCGTCCGGCGGCGGCGATGGCGCCGGCCTCGGCGGTGTCGATCGCCATCCGCACCGCGAGGAGGAGCATCGCGGATGTGAAGATGTAGAAGGCGAGGAAGTAGTGGGTGGTGAGGAGGCGGGGGTAGAAGTCGCTCCCGCATGCGTTGTCCGGGCTCGCGGCCGGGAGGGGGACGGCGTGGAAGGCGTTGCCTAGCACGAAGGCGAAGAAGAGCACCTTGAGCTGCTCCGTCGCAACCTGCTTGAACATGGACATGGCTAGGTCGACGCGGCGCTCTCTGCTCTCACAGGCTCGGCTGTGCTTTGGGTACTGCTTACTTGGAACTTGGAAGGAGCTCGCTCTGGCTTGAGGTTTAGGGTCTGTTTGTTTGGGCTGCTGCTGTTGAAAATCAGCTGTAGCTGCTGAGCTGTTAGAAAGCAGCTATGGGAAGCAGCTGTCGGATTCTATGATTTGGTGTTTGGCAAGACTGCTGTTGATGATTGCTGTTGTTGGTTTGACGGATGAAATGTCTGAAATGCCCCTAAATGCTGAAGAAGTTGTATAAGTGCTGATTCAAAATGAATTAGCTAATTCTGACCCTCTTTTAACTTATGGGCTGAATTACCTCATTTTTTTATTTGCTAATAAATTGTAAACATTTTTGCTACCAAAATAATTTATCAGTCAATTTTTAGGGTTTTAGCTTTTACCTTTTAGCTTCTGGCTTTTGACTTTTGAGTTGAGCTTCAAGTTTGTCATGTCTAAACATATGTTAGAGCAACTCTAGTAGAGTCCGTAAAAGAACCGGAACAATAAAATAAACGCTGCTTCTATTTTTTTGGCCGAAAAAACGGACCGAGCAGAACACTCAAACCGCGCCGACCCGTAAGTAAGTTTAGGGAGTGCTGAAAATTTTACACCCCAAAGAAGGGAAACGCATCGCGAGAGGGACATTTCAGCCTGCGCTAGTTCCTACCCGTTCCCCCAACCGAGCCGCCGCCGTCGGCGAGTGTTATTCCGTGCGATTAATACCCCCAAATGATCTCTATGAGCATCTAATATTGGAGAGAGCCATGCACATAATATGTGCATTTTTCTTCGAGTGGTACATCTGTTGTAACATTTTGCTAAACAACGAGATGCCCAAAACAAAAGGAAGTCATCGAAAATCACATAGCATAGGATTATCTGAAGAATAGTCTGCCTGTTAGCCTGTACGTAGCAATTCCATCAATCCACCTCCCTACTTTCTTCCAGTACTTCAGAAACCAGGATATCAATGTGCATAAGAAAATGTCACGGTATGTTTCTACTTCGTACAATACTCACAAAGAACAAATGTAAGCGAATTACCTAATACTGTACTAATTGTCAACCAATCGACAGTTCATCTGTCAGGGATGCATCGTACAAAGATAACCTCCTGCATTCTTTTGGGGCAATCGACAGTTCATCTGTCAGGCTTGCGTGTATCTCCGCCTCAATCTGGGCTCGAAGGGGAAAATGTCAGAGCGGAGGTAGCCGCCGGTTTAGGAGCGGCCGCTCGGGGAGGCCATGGCGACCAGCTCGGGTGTGAAGTGGACGAAGGGCTCCAGTCGCTGGTGGAGTTCCTGGAGGTCGACGGCAGCGGCAGCCGGACCGGCACAGAACGGCGCGGAACAGTTGGGCGGCGCAGATCAAAAGGGGAGGAAGCACGGCGGCGGCCGGAGTGGCACAAGACGGCGGGGAACGGCTGGAGGAGCAGGGAACGGCGTCGGCCGGAGGGGCGGGGAACGAAGGCGGCGGACGGAGGGGCGGGGAACTACGGCGGCGGCCGGAGAGGCGGGGAACGAAGGCGGCGGACGGAGGGGCGCGGAACGACGGCGGCGGCCGGAGGGGCGCGGGACCCTAACCTGCATCGCTTGAGAAACAGCCATGTTCGATGGGAAAACGAGGCGGGGGCGTCAGCCTCTGCGATTAGAACGAGAATGGCATTCTTCTCGTAAATATTCTAAACTAGTGGGGGCATTCGCGTCCAGTGCTACTCGGGAAGCAGGCAGAGTTGCGGGAAGCAGCTCGCGCGGTGCTTTCGCCCGCTTTCAACATCCCAGTTCATTTCGCGAGCAGCGCTTGTCCACGGCGCTTTCCTATTTTGTGTCGTTTGTTTGGGCTTCTGCTTTTGGACCCCAAAAGCAGAAGCAGAAGCCCAAACAAACGGAGCCTTATACTGGTGAAGCTGCTCTCCCCTCGTGACCGGAGAAAAGCGACTGATTGATGGAGCGGACGATGCAGCGGGGCGCCCACGCAAGATGCGCGTACCGTGCGGCACTAGCTTTACCAAGGTCCTGCTGTCCCATCGAGCCTGCATGTGCATCATTTATCGGTAAAACAAAGATAGTAGCCTAGTCCGCTAGAGAGCGCTAGTAGCCTATTATCAGCCTGGTGCCAATGCACCGCCCACTATTCACGGGCTATAGCCCCCGCCACGTCACCTTCTCTCACCACTCTCACGCCACTCTCACGGGCACGGTGCCAGTGCACGGGCTATAGCCCGGGCTATAAGATTCTCTCTCCCCACTATCGCCCGGCCTATCGCCCCCATTGGCACCGCGTCGCCCCGCTATCGCCCCTCACTCTCGCCCGGCGCGGGCGCTATCGCCTCGCTAGCGCGGGCGGTAGGCCGCGTTATAGCCCCATCTCGCCGGGCGAGCTGGCTGGCGCCCGTCGGCTCCTCTCGCCCCGCCTTGTCGCCTCCTCTCGCCCCGTAGCAGGCGATAGAGGCCCCTATCGCCTCCCTTAACGCCCCGGTTGGCACCAGCCTCACTAGTGCTGGTACTGTGTTGTCACTGTTTGCCGTGAAGTGGACCTTTTGTTCACAAAACATTTATATTCCTTATTTATTCACATGCGATCGACTCTCGCCGTATGTCCCGGTACAACTGCTATCCAATGCAATTATCACTAGTGATCGTCTAAAAATAGCTACTCCCTCCCTCTCAAATTAAGTGTCATAAAGTTTAGCAAAATTGGATGTATCTAGAAATAATTTAGTGTTAGGTATATCAATTTTTGTTAAACTTTGTGACACTTAATTTAAGACGGAGAGAGTATAATTTTTTTCAAAACAACAGTCATCTTGTTTAAAACCCATTTAACATGTTTTCTTTTCAGCTACAAGATTTCTGTAGCTATGAGATTTCTCTAAACAGATTATTTAGCTGTAGCTATCATATTTTTTGAAGCAACTTCTAGGTTCCCCCAATGCAGTTAATAGGATATTTGACAACACCAACATTTATCGAAACAAATGCGAAGTTATTTAGAAACAACTATCGGATTGCTTACAAATAGTTATCAGGTTATTTGATAATAGCTATCAAATTTATTAGAACAACTACCAAATTATTTAGAAAGCAACAACCATATTTTTTTACGAATAATTATCAGGTTATTTGACAATAGCTACCGAATTTATCGGAACAATTATCAAATTTTACAGAAAAAAACTACAAGCTATTTTTTTTTACAAATAGTTCAATTTATATTTAACAATAACTACCAAATTTACTGGAACAACTACCAAATTGTTTAGAAAATAACATCTAGATTGTTTGCAAATAGTTATCAGTTTATTTGGCGATAGCTACCAAATTTGTAAGAACAACTATCAAATTATTTCAATAACAATTACCAGATTTTTTACAAATAGTTATCAGATTATTTGACAATAACTATCAAATTTATCGGAACAACTATCAAATTATTTAGAAAATAACTTCTGGATTTACAAATATTATCAGGTTTTTAGACAATAGCTACCAAATTGTCGGAACAACTGCCAAATATTTTAGATAACAAATACAAGATTGTTTACAAATAATTACGAAAAAATACCAAATACTTACGTAAACCGCCTCTAACACTAGGTTTTGTACTAGTGTATCCCGAGCGCATAGGCATGCAACACGTGACAGTGCACAATGCCGACGGCTGCCATCGGGCTAGACTAAGGGCATCTCCAGCCGTTCGGCCCCCCCAGGTTTCAGTTCGGCGCTTTTTCGCGATATCGCCGCCCCGCTCCAAAACCTGGGGGGGGGGGGCGATTTTACCAGTCGTTCGGCGACCCAGAAAAGAGAACGGCGATAGCATTTGAAACTTCCACTTCCCGCCCCAAAAATAGAGCCCGAGTTCGGCGATCACGGCAGGCATAGTTTGGGCAATCATATTACAAAAAACGTCACAAGTGGACGATCAAATAGTCTAGATCGAATCATAGACGGGCGCACGCGGCGTGAGCAAAGGTAGGCGATCAGGCAGAGGCGTCGGCGGCGTCGGAGCAGGCGGCGAGCTCGGCGCAGCATCATCCAGGTCGATGACGGGAGATGCTTCCTCCAGGTCGACGGCGGGCGCGGCATCCTCCAGATCGACGACGGGCTCGGCATACTTGTCGACGACGGGCGCGGCATCCTCCAGGTCGACGTGCTTGCTCGTCGGCGTGGTGGTGTAGCTAGTGCCACCAGACGACGTAGTAGGGGCCGGACCGTTTCTCCTTCGGCGCTCTCGGCGACCCACTCCTTGTTGGTCATGCCAGGAGGCTTCTCCTTCGGCGCTCTCGGCTTGCGCGGTTTTTTGCCGAGATCGGAAGTCGCGGGAATGGATACGGCGACGGCGGCGGCGCGGGGTCCTGTGAATCGGACGGGAGCCATGGCGTCTAGATCTCGGGGTGGGGTGGCAAATGGCGTGAATGGAGTGGGAGGGAGGTACATGAGCGGGGAAAGTGGAGGGAAACGCCAAAAAGGGGAGAGAAATTGTCTCCCGTCGCCGGCAGTTCTAGCCCACGCACGTATTTCGCCCCCCCCCCCAGCGCGCTGGGTTCGGCCTAGGTTCGACAGCGCGAAACGGCGGAAAAAACGACGCAAAGCGGCGCTAAATCGGATCATAGGGGGCAACCGGTGCGTTTTCGGCGGTTTCGACGCGAAAAACGCCCGCTTGAGGGCTCTGGGGGACGGCTGGACATGCGCTAACAAATGGTAATCGGGGCTGCGCCGACTGCAATCCGCCGTCGGCGTACTGTCTGTTTCGATGTTTTTGTGCACTAGTCGCTGTTTTGCAGAGGAGTGCGGGAGAGAGATTGCTAGAGACATAACACAGCCGATAACGTAATTAAAATCTGTCATGTACCGTGAAACTGATCAGTCTAGGCAGCTAGCTAGATTCTTTGTGAGCAACCCAAACAACCAAGGCTGCTTGCTAGGGCGTAGGGACTGTAGGGCTCTTGCTGCTATGCGTTGCATGGATGAGGAAGAAGCCCATCTTTTATATCGTAGCTAGCTTCTCCTACCTCTACGGGTACAGGAGTGCAGGAGAGATCGACAACGATTGATTGGTTTTTGATGTGAAGCTTAAAGAGAAATAGATGTGGAATATTTAAAAGCGTGGCCAATTTTTTTCATAGGAAAAGGAGTTTTTTTTTTGAAACTTCATAGGAAAAGGAGATGATTGACTAGACGTAAATTTAAAGACTAGGGGAGGGTTCGAATATTTGAAAGAGAGGGACATGCATGCATGCATGGTTTGGATCAACGGGCATGCATGTTCGATCTTTTTCTTTTCCTTTGGTCGGTCTTGCAAGCAGAGAGCAAACATCTTTTCTAAAGAAATAAATTAAAAGCCACAATGATTTCGTTGGTTTTGTTAACGAATAGGCTACCCACGTGTCGGTCAGTTATTCACCAAAGGTGGCTGACGATGTTCCGTACTTGTGTATTGCGTTATCTCTTCTTTTTTCTAAACACGTTCTTAGTGGAGCATTTGACTGCACATGAGCATGTAAATGCTTTGCTTTTACTTTGTCACCCTCTGTGACAATTCCTTTGTGTTTTTTATCTGTCACTGCAATGCCTTTTGCTACGTGGAGAATCTGACTCGATCTCTTATATTTTTGGCGCGAAACCAGCAGGCACACATTTGTGGATGAAATGTAAATCCCGGTCACACGTCACGGGCAAGGAGAGACTCGTTTGGACTCGGTGCGATTAATGCATGGTGGCCGCTGGCTGGCCTAGCATACCACCGTATGTAGCTGCTGCACCATGTCTGTGCTGCAGCGTGCGATTTATGTCGAGAGTAGCACGAAAATGTGGTGCAATAATTGACCCGGTCAGACGTCCTGCCTTTGCACTAGATGAGTAAATTTTGGCACGTTAGCCGTAAGCACAGTTCAATCCAACCCATCACTGTGCCCACACACACATACATATCACGCACATGACTACCATATGCCAGGACCCAGTTGAGTTAGCGAGAGCCGGCTCTTCTACACCATCTCTCAGATCGGCATCCTTGGTACTTCCTCTGTTCAACAATAGATGACTTTCACTTATCTAGATATAGATGTATCTAGACATGTTTTAGTGTCTAGATACATCCATATAAAAACAAATGTAAGTCATCTATTGTTGAACGGAGTGAGTAACAATCGTCGATGTCATTGTTATGTCTCCAGCTATACCACAAAACTCAGATGTCACGGTGAGCCCGGCCCATGCTCAGAGGATCGGCTAGTCCATCGATATATAGTTAAGGGACACTACCATGGAATAGTTCATGTTAATGTGTCCATGTTTTTGGTATAGGTGCACCTTGCCCTGCCACGTAACATTGCCAAAATAAAATTTCCAATCATTTTGGTTTAAAAGATGTTTTTCCACTTATAAATGCCAAAATGATTTTTTTTTGTGAAGTAGCTACAAATAGTACAATGCAAAATGTCCACTATATTAAATTTCCTCACAAAGCTAGTAGACAGTACGGAATGCCCAATTCTCAAATAAAAATTAGTTTTCCTAATCTTGTAGCCACTTTCGCACATGTAACTGAATTTTGCTTGATTTCCTGGAAGCAATTTCAATTTGAACAACAAGGTTGATAAAGTTCGGTCACAAAATTGCCAAATTATAATTTTATGGGTCACGTACTATAACATGTTAACATGTTGTTTGTTATGTCAAAATTGCCGGTGATGAAATGTCTCCTCTTCCAGAATTAACCCCGTTAATTTACTCAGAGGAAAACCTTCCATATCCCAAATTAGAGACGTGTAACGTGTTCTATCACTAGTGGAAACAACCCCTCTCGTCCAGGGGGCCGGGGGGCAGCTGTCCCGGTTGCAACCAAATCCGGGACAAATGCCCTGCATTGGTCCCGGTTCGTGCGCCCGGGGCAACAGGAATCGCCTGGGCGCATTGGTCCCGGTTCGTGGGGGGTATATCGGTCCCGGCTCTTGCCACGGACCGGGACCAATGCCTAGCCACAGGCCACGTGGCACGCGCATGACCTGTTGTCCCGGTTCAGTCCACGAACCGGGACCAATGCCCCCTTCCCCTATATATACTGCCCCAGCCCCTCCCTCCTTCCATCTTTTTTTTTGCTTGGAGGTGTGAGAGAGTGTGGTGTTAGTGTGTTTTTTTTTACTATGCACACGAGGTGTTCGACGAAATTCCCGAGACGCGCACAAGCTCACTGAAAATGGTATCTTCGACCGAGGTTAACAAATTATCTTTTTCATCTGTAACTGATACATAAAAAAGTATTATTTGTCGATGTACTGTGGTCATCTCTTAATTAATATGTATTTTGATAAACTTAATTATATGATGCAGATGGATGCACGGCAGCGATGGATGTACGGTGACCGACGCACTTCCGAGTATATGGCAGGCCTGAATGCATTTCTTGCTGTAGCTCAGGCGAACAAAGATAATGGCTTCATGTGTTGCCCATGTGTTGATTGTCGGAACGTCAGAGAACATTCTTCCGAAAGAATCCTTCACGGCCATCTACTTCGGAGAGGTTTCATGCCCAGCTATAATTGCTGGACCAAGCATGGAAAAAGAGGGGTTGTGATGGAAGACGATGAAGAAGAAGAAGAAGATCCTTCGTTCCCTGAATACGACGATACTGCAATGGAAGAGAATGCAGAAGAAGGAGGTGATCAAGAACAGCCATCAGAAGAGGCCGATGATGATCTTGGCCGACTTATTGCTGATGCAAGGGAAGACTGTGAAAATAAATTGGAGAGGTTGAAGCTGGACAACATGTTACAGATCACAAAAAATTGTTGTACCCAAATTGCGAAGATGGTAGCACAAAGCTCGGTACCACACTGGAGTTGCTGAAATGGAAGGCACAAAACGGTGTGACTGACAAGGCATTTGAGAGTTTACTTCAACTAATGAAGCCAAAACTTCCAAAGGATAACGAATTGCCTGAGAGTACGTACGAAGCAAAGAAAGCTCTCTGCCCTCTAGGATTAGATGTGCAGAAGATACATGCATGCATTAATGACTGCATTCTCTTCCGCGGTGAGAAGTACGAGAATTTGGATGAATGTCCGATATGCACTGCACTGCGGTATACGATCAGAGCAGATGATCCTGGTGATGTTGACGGCGAGCCCCCCCGTAAGAGGGTTCCTGCTAAGGTGATGTGGTATGCTCCTATAATACCACGGCTGAAACGTCTGTTTAGAAACAAAGAGCATGCTAGGTTGTTGCGATGGCACAAAGAAGACCGTAAGAAAGATGGAAAGTTGAGGCACCCCGCCGATGGATCGCAGTGGAGAAAGATCGAGAGAGACTTTCCAGACTTTGCAGGAGAGGCGAGAAACTTATGGTTTGGTCTAAGTACAGATGGCTTTAATCCTTTTGGGGAGCAGAGCTCCAGTCATAGCACTTGGCCTGTAACTCTATGTATGTACAACCTTCCTCCTTGGTTGTGCATGAAGCGCAAGTTCATTATGATGCCAGTTCTCATCCAAGGCCCGAGGCAACCTGGCAACGACATTGATGTGTATCTAAGGCCATTAGTGGAAGAACTCTTAGAACTGTGGGGCAAACCAGGTGTACGTGTGTGGGATGAGAACGAACAAAACCCATTTGACCTACGGGCGTTGCTTTTCGTGACCATCAATGATTGGCCAGCTCTTAGTAACATTTCCGGTCATACAAACAAGGGATACAATGCATGCACACACTGTTTAGATAAGACTGACAGTGTTTTTTTGGATAAATGTAAAAAGGTTGTATACCTGGGGCATCGTAGATTTCTTCCGATCAAGCATCCCTTAAGGAAAAAAGGAGGGAAACATTTCAGAGGTGAGGCAGATAACCGAAAGAAGCCTGAGCTCCGTAGTGGTAATGATATATTCGATATGGTCAAGGACCTAGAAGTAATCTTTGGTAAGGCTGCTGGCAGCCAACCAGTTCCGTACGGCCCTGATAAGCGGGCACCCATGTGGAAGAAGAAATCTATATTTTGGGAGCTACCCTATTGGAAAGTTTTAGATGTCCGGTCTTCGATCGACGTGATGCACGTGACAAAGAATCTATGTGTCAATCTGCTATGCTTCCTGGGCGTGTATGGGAAGTCAAAAGATACGCCTGAAGCACGGGAGGACCAGCAACGTATGAAAGACCCAAGCAACAAGCACACAGATACAGGGCGCCATTCCTTAAGCAGCTACGCTCTTACTAAAGCAGAGAAGGAAATATTCTTTGAAGTCCTTTACAGTATCAAGGTTCCGTCTGGCTTCTCGTCGAATATAAAGGGGATAATAAACATGGCAGAGAAAAAATTCCAAAACCTGAAGTCTCATGACTGCCACGTGATTATGACGCAATTGCTTCCGATTGCATTGAGGGGGCTTCTACCGGAAAATGTTCGAGTACCCATTGTGAAGCTATGTGCATTCATGAACGCAATATCTCAGAAGGTAATCGATCCAGAAATTCTGACAAGATTACAGAGGGATGTGGTCCAGTGTCTTGTTAGTTTTGAGTTGGTGTTCCCACCATCCTTTTTCAACATTATGACTCATCTCCTTGTTCACCTATGTGAAGAGATTCATATTCTCGGTCCGGTCTTTCTACACAATATGTTCCCCTTTGAGAGGTTCATGGGAGTCTTGAAGAAATATGTTCATAACCGTGCTAGGCCAGAAGGAAGCATCTCGAAGGGCTATGGAACAGAGGTGGTCATTGGGTTCTGTGTTGACTTTATTCCTGACCTTAAGACAATTGGTGTTCCTGAATCACGGCATGAGGGGAGACTGAGGGGAAAAGGAACGCTGGGAAAGAAAACAATGATACCTAGGGACGGGCATTCTTTGACCAAAGCACACTACACAGTTCTACAAAATTCTATGTTCATGGCTACGTATGTCGAGGAACACAAGAATATTGTACGGTCTGCAAACCCGGGGAAGGATGACTCATGGATTAAACGCGAACACATGGAGACTTTCGGAAGTTGGTTGCAAACACGTCTTATAAATGACACCACTGTTGAAGATCAGCTATACATGTTGGCAGGGTCACCATCTTCGACTATTGGGAGTTTTCAAGGGTACGAGATAAATGGAAATACATTTTACACGAGCTCCCAAGATAAGAAGAGCACCAACCAAAACAGTGGTGTCCGCTTTGATACAACAAACGAGAATGGAAAAACTGACACATACTATGGTTACATAGAGGAGATATGGGAACTTGACTATGGACCTTCTTTTAAGGTCCCTTTGTTCAAGTGCAAATGGGTCAACCTGAATGGAGAAGGGGTAAAGGTAGACCCGCTTTATGGAATGACAACAGTGGATCTCAACTGTATTGGTTACAATGACGAACCATTCGTTCTAGCCAATGATGTGGCTCAGGTCTTCTATGTGAAGGACATGTCTTCCAGACCGAAGAAAAGAAAAAATAAGGGAACAATTTCATCATACGATGAGCCGAAGCATCACATAGTTCTCTCAGGGAAAAGAAACATCGTGGGAATCGAGGACACGACAGACATGTCAGAAGATTATAATAAGTTTGTTGAAATTCCACCCTTCACAGTGAAATCTGACCCCACCATCCCGTTAAATAATGAAGATGCTCCATGGTTACGGCCGAAGCGATCATAAGCAAGGGACACGAAGAAAAGCTGGCAAGCATTATTGTTCCACCATCCCACTTTTCTGTTTCTCTCTCCTCCGTATGTTGGTGATGTGTAATAATAAGCGTGGAATACATGATCATATAGTTCTGTTTGATTAGTATTTTGTATTGACCGGTAAATAGCTGACAACTATGACCCATATCCGAATACATTTCGAAGTGATAGTACGGATAACATCCTGACAGATATTGCAGGATTATAACTACTTTTAAGATGTAGTATCTGTTGACACACGGTATAGAACAAGCGATTGTTATTCATTGGAGTTAACCACCATAAACAACACAAAAAAGTTTTGACTGACTGCTTTACATCGATAGGCCTTATGGGTGTCATATATTCCGCGCACATATTGCAGGCACACCATATTAATTTGAGGCATTGGAGGAGGAGAGATAGCTTTGCACAGGCTTGGCATCCACATGAAGACAGTGATTTCAGTTGAGATAGGTGAAGTTAATAGGAGGATTCTGAGGGGTTGGTGGGATCAGACACAAACTGGCACTTTAATTCTGTAAACTAGGCAGAGGAGAAGTAGAATCAGGTAGAGAAACATTAGAGCCGATGAGAAGTACAAATAGCATATGGAGAGAAACAAGGTTTAAAAGATATTGCTAGGTGCTTCCGGCCAAAAGATTATCAAATCAAAGTTTTGAAATTCTCAAATCAAACCATAAGTTCACAAAGCATACGCAAACATGGACCGTTACCAACCTGAGCCGCAAGGAGCAGTAGAGCAGAGCAGAGCAGACTCTAGAGGATGGACAAGCAGCCAGGACTGACATCGACTCTAGAGGATGAACAAGCCACCCTACTTCTACTATGAAAATGAGGCCCTAGCTCCAAAAAGTGTATGGGTGGAAATTTCCAGAAATTTGTATGACATAGAGCCGGAGTTTGTGGATTCTAAGCACTTCTGTGCAGCTGCTCAAGAAAGAGGCTACATCCATAATTTGCCAATTGAGAATAGGTCACGTCTCCTTCCTCTCGCTCCAAAGACCATATTTGAGGCATTCCCTCATTATGAGAACTGGTGGCCTTCCTGGGATCCTAGAAAGCAGCTCGATTGCTTGCAAACCCGTCTGGCAAGTCCAATTCTGATAAAACAGATCGAACGTACTCTTGCAGGCTCAAGTAATCCACCACCTCTAACTGTTCAGAGGTATGTTATGGACGAGTGCAGAAGATGGAACCTTGTTTGGGTTGGAAAGAACAAGGTTGCCCCTCTAGAGCCAGATGAGATGGAATTTTTACTCGGTCTCCCAAGAAACCACACAAGGGGAGTCGCAAGAGAGAGAGGTACAAATCTCTTGGCAATTCATTCCAAATTGATACTGTGGGTTGCCACTTGTCGGTGTTAAAGAACATGTTTCCCAATGGTGTTAATGTGGTGTCCTTATTCTCCGGTATTGGAGGAGGAGAGATAGCTTTGCATAGGCTTGGCATCCACATGAAGACAATGATTTCAGTTGAGATAGGTGAAGTTAATAGGAGGATTCTGAGGGGTTGGTGGGATCAGACACAAACTGGCACTTTAATTGAGATTGCCGACGTGAAGTCTCTCACTAATGATATAATTGCATCATTTATTGCTAGATATGGTCGCTTTGACTTTGTGATTGGGGGTCTGGAGGGCGAGCAACCTGCTTTATTCTACCACTATTCTAGAATCTTGAAAGCCGTTAAGTCATCTACAACAAGTCTGATGCTCCCGCTGCGTACACGGAAGTTACTATGTTTTCAAGCGGGGGCCGGGATAAAGGGAAAATACGTGGGGATGCGCAGAGTAAACCTTCGAAGGAAAACTATGGTTTTTCTGTTGTAGACGAAAATCTCAAATTCACCGTGTCAATAAGGTACAATTCGCTTTGAATTAGGAAGATCACGAGAGAAATAAAAAATTGTAACATTTTTATATTCAAATTATATACAAATGAAAAAATAAATAATAGTTTCAATAGTTAGAATAATTATTTAGTTAAACGAAAAATGGATTTAAATTAGTTTTGCAAATTCTAGCATTTTTCATGTTGGAATTTTTGTCAAATTTGGAAGTATATAGAAGTTGTTAATGTGCAAACTTAACACTTTTCAAATTTTGGCGCTAAAAATTTTTGGACGCGCAGGGGTGCCACCGAAATTCGAAATTTGTTTTTGGTCCCGGGCCGTGGTACCAACCGGGACCAAAGGGGCTCTAGTCCCGGTTGGTGGCACGGGCCGGGACTAAAGGCCCAGGTGTATAAAAAGCGCGGCCCTCTCTCCAGGCCGAGCGGACACTCCAGGGGCGGGTACGAGTGGATATGGCTGGGCGAAGCCCTGCCGGCGGCGGGAACGAGTGGACAGATCCGCCGGCGTTCCACCACCGCCGGCGGGGATGGGGTAGGGACACAGTAGATTAGGGGGAACACAACTTATATTAAAATAAGGCCAGGGGCCTTGCTTACATAGGGGCGGGGCGGCCACAGGCGGCCGGCCGTACTTGCATAAGGGGCGGCGGCGCGGCCACAGGCAGCAGGCCGTTTCTTGGGGGGGGTAGCTAGGGGCGTTGTCTATATAGAATAGGGGGGGCGGCGCGGCCACAGGCGACCGGCGCCGATCTAGTCGTCCTCGTCGTCGGAGAGGCAGTGGTAGGGGGGCGGCTGCCACAGGTGGGCAGGCGGCGCCTGGGCCGGGGGTGCAGGCATCGGGGGCATCGGAGGCGGGTACGGCGGTGGCGGGGGCAGCACCTCCTGCGGCGGCGGCGGCGGAGGGGGCAGCTCCTCCTCCTGCTCCGGCGACCCCGGCGCCCAAACGCCGCCGGTCCAGGCCCAGGTCATGCCGTACTCCAGGCCTGGTGGGAGCGGCTGCGGCTCCGGCTGGTCCTCGGACGCCTCCAGCTCGGCGTTCATCACCTGCCACCAGGGGCAGCAGGCTCGTTAGGGGGTGGCGGCGGCGGCATGGCGGCGGCGTCGGCGGCGGCGGCCACGACCCGCTCCCACCGCTTGATTTCGTCGTCGATGAGGGAGCGGCGGGAGCGCTCGCAGGCCTCCTCCATGGCGGCCCGGAGCTCGGGGTCCTCCTCCCCGGAGAAGTCCTCCGGCTCGTCCACGAGGAGCCATAGCTCCCTCTCCCGGCCGGGCGCTGGCGGGGGGTAGTCGTCCACGTTGGCCTCGTGGGGGGCGGGGATGAAGGAGCGGCGGCGCAGCTCGTGCTCCTGCTCGAGCCAGGCGGCCCAGTAGGGGGAGCTGCGCGCGTACGCGCGCTCCCTGCGGACGGGGGCTGGCAGGAGCTCGCGCCGGCGGTCGACCTCCTCAAGCAGCGCCTGGCCGGTCGGGACCGGCGGCACAGGGATCCGCTGGGGGTTCAGGTGCCAGCCGTCCGGGAGGTGGACGTCGGCATAGAACACCGGAGTGGCATTGTTCCAGTGCCACTCGGCCTCGTCCACCCGGACGTACCGGAGGAACCTCTTGCCCTTGGGCGCGGCGCTGGGCGGCGGGCGTGCAGCCAGTGGTGGCGCGGGGACGCGCGGCACCCCGCCGAGGCGGACACCTCCAGGGCCGTAGCCGAAGGCCTCCGCCGGCGGTGGTGGGACGCGGCCGGCGCCGCTCGAGGAGCCGCCTTCATCCCTGGGGCGCTTGCCGGAGCCGCTGCCGGAGCCGCTGCCGAACCAGCGGGACATGGTGGCTATGGTTGGTCTGCCTTGGGCGCGGCCGGGGTGAATGGGTTGTACGGGCGGCGGGGGGCCTTTAAAAAGGACCCGGGGTGGGCTGGCATGCCAACCGGCGGCCTGGACGTGGCGGCGGTTGCAGGCGGCCATGAATGCGCGTGGGGAAGTGGGGGCGCGGGAAGCCGAGGCGGGGCGGGAAGACGAGGCGACTGGCCCTTTGACCGTCCTGTAGTCTTAATTTAAGGGACCAGGCGAGCCAGCCAACGGCCGCTGGCCAGTGGCCCCTACGAACCATTTGACTGACCACGCTGGCCAGTGGGCCCTTCGAACCGTTGACTGACCATAATAAAAGACGCGGGCCAGTGGGCCCTTTTGACAAAAAAATGTGACCAGTGGGCTTAATAAAAGACGTGGGCCTGGACGCGGTTGGGGAAGTGGAGGCCGGCTCGGGATTGGGAGACAGGAGCCCAAAAGATCGGGCTCGGGATTGTATATATTTTTTTGTCAAAAAAGTATCCATCCCGGTCCCTTGAACGAACCGGGACGAACTCCCTGGCCCAGGTTCGCCACGTGCCCTATCCTTACCATCCCGGGTCCTGGCACAACCGGGACCAATGGGACGAGCCATTTGTCCCGGCCAGCCCATCCCGGTTGCACAACCGGGACAACTGGCCCTTACGACCCGGGACAAAAGGCCCTGTTTCCACTAGTGTATGTGGAGAGAGAGGAGGCAATTGAGAGCATCTCTAGCGGATCCCACATTTCGCCAGCCCGCAAACCTGGGATGAGGGTCACGGCAAAGCGCTTATTTTGTTTAGCAGTTCCGCATTGCGGTGTCGGTTCTGCCGCAGCCAAAACCGGACCTGCATAGGTAGGTTTTGATACTAAAATCTCTAGCAAATTCTTATGCAAACATGAACTAAAATATAAATATTTGTTTATTGTACATTACAACAATAGTCAAACTTACATGAATGAAAGAATTAAACAAATAATCAAGTACAACAATTGTCCGGAATAAAAGAATGGTTCATATTACACAACAATCAAATAGATGAACATAGAAATCTCTACTGCCCATGCAACTGCCATATGTGCTCAATGAGATCATGATGCAGCAAGGTGTGCCCATGGGCGTCCTCTATATGCCGGTAGGACTCCAGGAAAGCTTTAATACGGTCAGGGTTTTAGGATGGCTTCACACGGCAACCAACGTTGTCGTAGAAGAAATCCAAGTTTAAATCCCTCTCATCTTCGATGATCATGTTGTGAAGAATCAACAACATGTCATGATGTTGTTGAGGGTTTTCTTATCCCAAAAATGCTCTCTCAATATCTTTTCTACACCCCTTTTGTTGCTTAGCAAATTCAGCTTGTTTCCTAGTGCTTGGATTGGATATAGTTTTCACGAAACTAGTCCAAGGAGGATAAATGCCGTCAACAAGGTAGTACCCTTGAGTATAGGCATTACCATTCACAGTGAAGTTGCAAGTAGGAGCATCACCACTAGCAAGCATTCCAAATAGGTGTGACCGTTGCAACACATTGATATCATTGTTGGTGCCCGGCAAAACTAAGTGGCAATGCCATATCCACAAATCCTTTGACGCTACGGCCTCAAGTACAATTGTTACATCTCGGCTTTTGCCACAATATTGCCTATGCCAAGCCTTCGGGCAATTTTCCAAGTCTAATGCATCCAATATATGCTACCTAGCATACCCGACCAATCTCTCCTTTCATTCATCATCATCAACCTCTTCTTATCATCTTCGTTTGGTGCTCGAAGATAAGTTGGACCAAACACACGGATCATAACCTTCACGAACCTACACACATACTCTATTGTAGTATCTTCACCAATACGAAGATGCTCATCGACATAGTCCGCAGCGATTCCATACGCAATAACCCTCATGGCCGCGGATTTCTTTTGGTACACACTAAATCCCAATAATCCTGCGACGTTCCTCCGACGAGTAAAATAGCGAGAATTTGACTCGCAAGCCTCTACTATTTTGACAAAGAGAGATCGACGCATTCGGTACCTTTGCCGGAAGAGATTGGAGGGATAGGTTGGCCGCTCGGCGAAGTAGTCATGCATCAGCAGTTCGTTGCCGACGTGGCAATTGCCCGGGATGAGAGGCAACGTACCTTCGATCTGCGTCGTTGACTCCTCCGTCGATCCTCGTACTCCTTGATGGCCATCAGGACCACCAACATCTGTTGTCATTGGTTCTACAAGAGGTTCTCCACATCCGAGATACCATCGAAGGAAGAATCGGCGAGCAAAAATTCCACATCCGAGCTCAATACCATTTGTTGAAAGAACAAGAACGAGAGTGGGCGGTAGAGAGGTTGGAGGCGGAGGGAGGAGAAGGCAGCGAATCCCACCTGAGAAGAGCAAGAGGCAGCCGCGGCGGAGGTCGGTCCCGACAGGCGGCGCTGCGGTGGTGCGGATGCCCTTTTCGCCGGGGTGGCCTCGATCTTGGGCGGTGGAGAAAAAGACTCGGCACCGCCGTGGGAGCTCGAACGCGCAGGGCCTGCGGTGACGTGCAGCGGGGGCGGGGGCGGTGAGGAGGGTGTTCGGCAGCCTGAATCTAGTGCGGGGACGGGGAGGCCGGTCGACGTGGCGCTATATCTCTACTCTCACCGGCTCCGCTGTGCTTGGGGCACTGGTTGGATACTTGGAAGGAGCTCGCTCTGGCTTGGGGTTTATACTGGTGAAGCTGCTCTTCCCTCGTGACCGGAGAAAAGCGACTGATTGATGGAGCGGACGATGCAGCGGCGGCCACGCAGGGTGCATTATTTATCCGCTAGAGAGCGCTAGTAGCCTTGTGTCACTATACTCTGAGTGCCCTATAGCCTAGTCACATTCCTTATTTTCTCACATGCGATCTCGCCGGATGTCCCGGTATAACTGCTATTCAATGAATTATCACTAGCGGTCATCTAAAAATAGCTATAAAATTTTCAAAACAGCCACCATCTTGTTTAATACCCATTTAGGGCCTCTTTGGATCAGATGGTTGAAAAACGTAGGAATATCACAGGTTTGTATGCGTAAAACAGAGGAAAACCGCAGAATTAGTCCTTTGGATGAAATGAAGGAAAAATGCAGAAAACATGTCTCGAACCTACGCACTTGAGTCTAAAAAAAGAGGTTAGAATGGATGTTTAGAATCCTATGGAATTGAGGCATAGGAAACCAATCCATAAGAATGTAGGTAGTACCATTCCTTTGATCCAAAGACATACCATAGGAAATAATCTTAAGGATTGAAATCCTCTAAAAATCTTACAAAATTCCTACAATCCAAAGAGACCCTTGGGGCTTCTTTGGATCATAGGATTACAAAAACACATGAACCGAGAAAACATCGGAATTTGATAGGATTGTAGGTGCAAAACATAGGATTACAAAACAGAGAAAAACTGTCCAAACAATCAGTTGGATAGAACCATAGGAAACCTGCCTCGATCCTACGCGAATGAGTGTAAAAAAGAGGTTCGAGTGGATGTTGAAATTCCTATGAAATTGAGGTGTAGGAATACAATCCATAGGAATTTTATAGGTGTCATTCCTTTGATCCAAAGGCATTCCTTAGGAAAGAATCCTATAGATTGGAATCCTCCAAAATTCCTTTGAAAATACTTCAATCCAAAAAGGCTCTTAACATGTTTTCTATGTCGGCTACAAATTTTTGTAACTATGAGATTTCTCTAAATACAGTTACAGATTACGTTGCTGTAGATATCATATTTTTTGAATCAATTTCTAGGTTCCCCCAATGCAGTTAATAGGGTATTTGTCAACAACTACATTTATGGAAACAAATGCGAAGTTATTTAGAAAAACACTATCGGATTGCTTACAAATAATTATCAGGTTTTTTTATATAATAGCTATCAAATTTATTAGAACAACTACCAAATTATTTAGAAAGCAAAAACCATATTATTTTTATGAATAATTATGAGGTTATTTGACAATAGCTACCGAATTTATCGGAACAATTATCAAATTTTACGGACAAAACTACAAGATTTTTTTTTACAAATAGTTATCAAGTTATATTTAACAATAACTACCAAATTTACTGGAACAACTACCAAATTGTTTAGAAAAGAACATCCAGATTGTTTGCATAATTAAAGTCCATCATGTACTGTGAAACTGATCAGGCTAGCTAGATTCTTGTGTGCAACCCAAACAAACAACGCTGCTTGCTAGGGCGTACGGACTGTGGGGGCTGTGGCTGCTCTGCGTTGCATGGATGAGGAAGAAGCCCATCTTTTATCGTAGCTTCTTCTACCGGGTACAGGAGTGCATGAGAGATCGACAACGAATGATTGCTTTTTGATGTACAGCTTAAAGAGAAAGAGATGTGGAATATTAAAAAGCGTAGCTAATTTTTTTCATAGGAAAAGGAGATTGATTGATGAGACGTAAATTTAAAGACAACGGGACGGTTCGAATATTTGAAAGAGACGGACATGCATGCATGCATGGTTTGGATCAATTCAACGGGCGTGCATGGTCGATCTTTTTCTTTTCCTTTGGTCGGTCTTGCAAGGAACACTAGGTTTCCATAAATGGAAAACGAAACTTCTGCGCGTACGACGTTTCTATATCCGATACCTGTCCGATAGGTGATCCACCGGCTGGATGTAGAATTGTTTTGTATACGGACGCTTGGATGTGTAGCGTCGTACATGGATCGGATAAGAAACGTCGTATGCATAGCACCTCTCAATGGAAAAACCGGAGAGCAAACATCTTATCTAAAGAAATAAAAGCCACAATAATTTCACTGGTTTGTTAACGAATGGGCTACGTACCGACGTGTCGATCAGTTATTCACCAAGGTGGCTGATGTCCCCTTAATTACCTGTGTATTGCGTTGCCTCTTCTTTTTGTAAACATGTTCTTAGTAGATGCTTTGCTTTTACTTTGTCACCTTCTCTGATAATTCCTTTGTGTTTTTATAATCGGTCACTGCGCAATGCCTTTTGCTACGTGGAGAATCTGACTCAATCTCTCACGGTTTAGTAGACGTGAAATTTTCTGGCGCGAGACCAGCAGGCATGCACGCATTTGTGGATGGAATGTAAAGGTCACACATCACGGGCAAGGAGAGATTCGTCTGGACTCGATGCTATTAATGGTGGCCGCTGGCTGGCTGGCTGGCCTAGCATACCACCGTAAGTAGCTGCTGCACCATGTCTGTGTTGCAGCGTGCGATTTATGTCCCGTATGACGAGAGAGGCAATCGCTTTAGTGTAGCACGTAAATGTTATGTGGTGCAATAGACCCGGTCAGACGTCGTTCTAATTTTGGAACTGTTCAATTCCAGCCCATCACTGCGCTCACACAACACATACATATCACGCACATGGCTACCATATGCCAAGACCCAGTTGAGTCAGCAAGAGCAGGCCGAGCGAACCATGGCCACGTTCAAGGAAGGCGTGATGAACCAGCGCAGGGAGCACACCACCGTCTTCCTGCTCTGCCTGATTGTTGTCAAGACGTGGGTGGCCGTGACAAAGCACCCTGAGTGGCTCCCGTAGTCCTGCGCGCCCTTAAGCTCGTGAGTGTCTTCAACTTTAGCGTGAGTGTGTTTAGGAGTGTAGAAGGCTTGCTACTACTATCTGCTGGGTGTCTATAGTTTGGAAGAAAAAGTATAGTAAAAGTGGACGAAGGGAGTAGCATTAGTTTAATCCTATGTATACACGTGGACGGAGGGAGTGTAGCACTACAGGAAAGACACAAAACGCCGATGGCCCAACTACCGTCGGGGAAACCCTAAACCCCGTTGGCGTATGCATAGCCCGACGGCCCCCGTCAGCATATGTCCCGTCGGCCTTTTGCTCCGTCGGCGTAGGCACGCAAAAATTATTTAAAAATAAATTCATTTTTTTTCAATCTTTTTAAATGTTTTTCTGCATTTTTTATTTCACTTGTTTAACCACTTAATCACACTATAGTCACATTATCTTTATCTCTAACCATTTTTAATTTTAATTAGATTACTCGCTTCTACTAACACTTTTCGATCGGTATCCATCATGAGATTGCTCTAACCTCAGCACGCATAACTTCGTAGTTTCTTCCCTGTGAGCTACCTAGAAACAACGCATGTGTTGCTCACGATATAAACGATATAATCCAACCAATCTTGTTAACCCTTGGACCATCATGTCACACTCTTTTATTTTATGAATTCAAACAATTATTTAAATAAAAAATAATAAACTTGAATTCAAATAATCTTGAATTTAACTGGTAATTAACATTTTTTCCTTTTCTATTTAATATTGAATAATTCATATCTATAAATCCGTAAATTGAAATTTGACAAATAATATGTCTATATCGATTAGAGAAATGAGAGAAATTCAAATATGACATCCATATAATACTTTCCATCACGTATAACACTTTTTGTCCTTTTCATTGTAAAAAATATCTATTTTCCATTTTTTGAGTGAAAAAATGGTATTTTCTTTGTGAAGGACCAAACACAAATATGTTGCAAAACTTGAGAGCTACAATATTTAAAAATACTAGACCATGTTATATGCACAAATAAACAATTTGTTTCCTATGAAAACGTTTCAATCCACCTCTTCTGAAAAACACAAGTTTCTGCCGATTCAGCTGGAAACTGGTTAAATTTGAACTACAAGTACCTCATAGTTTTCTCATAATTTTTGGCAAAAATCATTTTTAGTTACAAAAATACCTATTTCATCATAGATACACCAAGAGTTTCTCAATATTCAACCCCTAGCTACGAACGGTCATGCCCGCCGTCTTCACTTTTTCCTCAAACCGTTTTAGAAAATTCCAAAAAATTCAAATCAACCCAAAATGAGGCAAGACCTTCGCGTGGTGTCATTATATATGTCCTAGTATACATAAAAAATAATAAAATTTGAATACGACAATTGTGTTAAAAATGTGTTCACAAAAATATGCTATCTCCTCCGAACATTCCAGGGTGTCAGGCCAAATGACGGGTGTTATGGTCAAATCCATGGCATAGTTTGTTTAAGTGTGCCCATATTCCACACAAACATGTATCTTGGAAGCACGGACAATGTTGAAGGAGGAAGTTTTCCTTTTCATTGAATAAAAAACTAATTTTCTATTTTCCGAGTGTAAAAAATGGTTTTTTTTTGTGAAGGACCTACCACAAATATATGCAAAAATTGAGAGCTACAATTTGAAAAATAATAGACCATGTTATATGCACAAGTAAACAATTTGTTTACTATGAAAATGTTTCAATCCACCTCTTTTGAAAAACACAATTTTCTGCCGATTCACCTGGAAACACGTTAAATTTGAACTATAGGTACCTCATAGTTTGATCATAATTTTTGGCAAAAATAATTTTTACGTACACAAATACCTATTTTATCATAGATACACCAAGAGTTTCTTAATATTGAACCCCTAGCTACGAACGGTCATGCCCGCTGTCTTGTCTTTTTCCTCAAACCGGTTTAGAAAAATTCTAAAAAATTCAAAACAATCCAAAATGATGCAAGACCTTCGCGTGGTGTCATTATATACGTCCTAGTATACACCAAAAATAATAAACTTGGAATACGACAGTTGTGTTGAAAATATCTTCACAAAAATATGCTATCTCCTCCGAACATTCCAGTGTTTCGGGCCAAATGACGGGTGTTATGGTCAAATCCATGGCATAGTTTTATTAAATGTGGCTATATTCCACAAAAACATTCACCTTGGAAGCACAGACAATTTTGACGTAGGAAGTTTTCCTTTTCATTGAATAAAAAAACCATTTTCTATTTTCCGAGTATAAAAAATGTTTTTTTGTGAAGGACCTACCACAAATATGTTGCGAAACTTGGGAGGTGAATTTTTTTAAAATACTAGACCATGTTATATGCACAAATAACCAATTTGTTTCATATGAAAAGGTTTCCTTCCATATTTTTTGAAAAACACAAGTTTCTGCCGATTCAGTTGGAAACTGGTTAAATTTGAACTACAGGTGCATCGTAGTTTTCTCATGATTTTTAACAAAGATCATTTATAGCTACACAACTACTTATTTCATCATAGATACACCAATATTATCTTAATACTCAACCCCTAGCTACAAACGGTCCTGCACCGGAGCCCTTTTCGACGAAATCGTTGACCCTTTATTGTTAAATCAATTCTTAATCATGATTCTTTTTTAATAAAGTATCTTGAACAATATACATGATGATGTAGATATGTTTCTCCTTTTCGAAACGAGCTTAAGAACGTCAAAATCTGAACTCGTATGCAAAAGTTACGCTCAAAACGGTGAATAGCTCAAAAAAAAGGCCGAGGGCTTGCCGTCGGTGTAGGAAAAAAATATGTAGTATTTTTTTTTCTTTTTGTATTTTAGATTAGCATGTCCTGTATATGCCGACGGCCACGACCTTTTCCCCGTCGGCCTATTGCGTTTCACCCGTAGTGTAGCATTAATTTAATCATGTGTTTAGGAATGAACAAGGCACCTATCATAGTACCACCACCGGGTTGTTGCTTCTATATAGCTATATCTGCGTGCGCCTCTTGTTCTGATGAAAATGTAGTAGTGTTAATCCTGTGTTAACGTTGTTCTAGTTAGCCGATGCTTTAGAATTCTCTTTTTTTTGAAACGGAAAACCCAGCCTCTGCATCCAGGGGATGCACACAGATTTCTTTATTAAAATAAATATCTCAGGTTACCAACCAATATGGATTATTACAAATCAACGAAGCTGCCTACTGGCTACAAAGTTTAGCCAGCAGGTAAAAATAACTCAGGAGTCTACACATATTGTATCCTCCTAGCGTGCAGCCACCCAGCCTGGCTGAAGATAGCCCGCACGACCGCCAGCAGTCTTGCACATCCGGTATCCAAACGTCCACGCAGGGCTTCGGGAGAGAGGAGTGACCATGTATGTATCCAATGTGTGACCCTGTGTACTACCTGCAAAAAATGTCCAATGTCCATCTTGTTAAAAATAACATCGTTTCGACAATTCCAAATCGCCCAAAGAAAAGCACATACACCAATGCGTATACTCGCTTTAGTCTTTGTATCAACTCCGTCTAACCATCCCCCGAACAAATTATTGATCGAACTCGGTGGTGTGATGCTGAAAGTAAAGTGAATCAATCGCCAAATCTTCTTTGCGAACAAACAGGAAATGAACAAGTGCTCTATTGTCTCGTTCTCCCCGCAGAAAACGCATTTGGGGCACCCTGTCCATTGCCTTTTAGCCAGATTATCTTTAGTCAATAATTCCTTACGATAAAGGAACCACATGAAGATTCTTATTTTAAGTGGTACTTTTAATTTCCAAATGTATTTGCGTAAAAATTTCGTGCCTCCATTCATTAAATCCTCATAATAAGATTTAACCGTGAAGGTACCAGACGTAGTTAATTTCCACTTAAAACTATCTGGCCCAGCTGATCTGGTTATCGTCATCAAGCGCTCAACTAAATGTAACCACGCGTTCCATTTATCACCTGTTAGCGCTCTCTTGAAAGCTAAATTAAGCACCTGCTCCCCAATTACTTGCGAGACAACAACATTTTTGTTTCTCACAATATTATAAAGAGATGGATATTGATTAGCTAAAGGACTAAGACCCAACCAAACATCCTCCCAAAAACGCACCGTATGCCCGTCCCCCAACGTGAACTCAATATTTTTGAAGAAGTCCCCACTGACTCGCATAAGCCCTTTCCAAAAGGGCGAGTCATGCGGTTTTGCCACCACCTGTGGCAACGGTACCCCTTTAATGTATTTGTTATGTAAAAGTTCCTGCCAAACTCCCTCTTCAGTAAGTAGTATATATAGCCATTTGCTAAGTAAACATTTGTTCTTAATATTAAGCACCTCAATCCCTAGACCACCCTGATCTTTCGGTCTGCAGATAATATTCCACCTAGTTAGCCGATACTTTCGCTTCTTCTGGTCACTTTTCCAAAAGAAACGTGAACGGTAAAAATCCAATTTTTTCCGTACCCCAATAGGTATCTCAAAAATGGAGAGGAAAAACATTGGTAGACTAGTCAGAACCGAATTAATGAGGACCATCCTATCTCCATAGGATAGCAGCTTACCGATCCAAGTACTAAGCTTTTGTTCAAATCGATCCTCAATAGATTTCCATTCTTTAATCAAAAGCTTACGATAGTGAATTGGGATACCCAGATATTTAAAAGGTAAATGACCTACCTCACATCCAAAGATATGACGATACTCATCCTGCACATCAGCAGCAGCCCCAAAACAAAAAATCTCGCTCTTATGAAAATTAATTTTCAACCCAGATAGTTGTTCAAATATCGACAGAATTAATTTCATGTTAACCGCTTTATCAAGACCATGTTCAAGAAAAAGAATTGTGTCATCAGCATACTGCAAAATGGATACCCCCCATCAACCAAATGAGGTACCAGACTCCCCACATCATTCTCCTCCTTAGCTCTAGCAATTAGAACTGCTAACATATCAGCTACAAGGTTAAAAAGAATAGGGGATAACGGATCCCCCTGCCTCAATCCTTTTAATGTTTGAAAAAAATGACCAATGTCATCGTTCACTCTGATACCCACACTCCCTTCCTGAACAAAGCGCGCCACCCAGTCACACCAGATAGGTGAGAACCCTTTCATTCTTAGTGTTTGCTGCAGAAAAGGCCAACTGACCTTATCATAGGCCTTTTCGAAGTCAATTTTTAATAAAACACCATCCATTTTCTTTGTTTTGAGCTCATGTATAGTTTCATGTAACACCACCACCCCCTCTAAAATATTTCTCCCAGGGAGAAACACAGATTGTGTGGGTTTAATGATACGCTGCGCAATAGCAGTTATTCTATTGGTTCCCACTTTAGTAAAAAATTTGAAACTAACATTTAACAAACATATAGGCCTATATTGCTCAATCCTAGCGGCATCTTCCTTCTTAGGAAGTAATGTAATAACACCAAAATTCAACTTGAACAGTTCCAAGTCGGCATTATAAAGTTGGATGAACATATCAAACAGATCATCCTTAATAACCTCCCAAAATTTCTTATAGAACTCAGCCGGGAACCCATCTGGTCCCGGTGCCTTATTAAGTTCCATCTGATTAATGGCCTCAAGGATTTCCTCTTCAGTAAAAGGTGCTGTTAAAAGCTCATTTTCCTCACTCGACACCTGAGGTAGATCATGATATCGACCTTCATTTAGATGAATAGTGGTCTGTTGGGAAGGACCAAATAGTTTCTTATAATACTCGGAGATGAAAACTTTAAGATTTTGTTGGCCCACAATAGTGCCTTCATCTTGCTCTAACTGAAATATCTTTTTTTTCCTATGTTTTCCATTTTCCATTAAATGGAAGTACTTAGTGTTATCTCCCCCTTCCCTAATGTGTCTCATTTTAGCCCTTTGAGCCCATTTGGACTCCTCATCACGCCTAAGTTTGGCAAGATACTTATCTGCCTCCCTTTTCGTGTTCCTTTCCTCCTCCGAAAGAGGTACGTTTTCCGCTTTCTTATCCAACTCGTCAATCAAGAGAATAAGTCTTTCCCGCTGTTTTTTATATTCACCACTCATATTCTTAGCCCAGCCGCGTAAGAAACTACGTAAGTGTCTTATTTTATTTTGCCATCTGTCAACAGGAGAGGTACCTGTCTGTGAACTCAGCCATTCGGTTTTAACCATATCATAAAACCCTGTTTGACGAAGCCACGACAACTCAAAAGAAAAATTCGATCTATTTCCACTATGTGCAGAACTACCTGAGTCAATGAACAAGGGGACACGATCCGACCCAGTTCTAGGTAGAGTCTGCACCGTAACTAGTGGGAACTTCTGTTCCCACTCCACACTTGCCAGTATTCGATCCAACTTCTCAAAAGTAGTTTGTTCACGTCTACTAACCCAAGTGTATTGTCTGCCCGACATTTCTAGCTCTTTGAGATCCAGACTCTCAATAATAGCATTAAAAATCGAAGGCCATCGTGTGTTAAAATTATCATTACTCTTGTCGCTGGGTCTCCGCATAATATTGAAATCCCCACCTACCAAAATAGGTCGAGATTCATTTTCACATATCCGCACTAGCTCTGACAAGAACTCAGGTTTCTTGTCATCTTGAGCCGCCCCATAAACTACCACCAATGACCAAAGGAAACCATCGTCTTTTGAACGTAAGTGTAGTTTAACAGAGAAATCTCCCGCAATAACCGATTGAACCGTCAAGTAAGTATTATTGAACCCAACCAGGATGCCACCAGACCTCCCATGCGGAGGTAAACAGTACCATCCAAAATCCCTGACACCCGACAAGTGAGACAAAAGGCGTTGCTCGAAGCTGGATCTAACAGTCTCTAAAATAGCAATGAAATGCAAATCAAATTCTTTCACCATCTCATTAACAGCCAGATGCTTTGCTGTATGGCCGAACCCATCTGTATTCCAAATTACCCCTTTCATCATGTAAAAGCTAGTGATTAATTAGAGATTGAATTCGAGCACTTCTCCTCTTAGGTTTAGAGGAACTGCCTTTCTTTTTCCTACGAGGACGCGTTAACCGAACGCTTTTTGAGAGATCAACCGAATCCCCCAACTCCTCCTCCTTTATAACCGAACAGCTCTCATCCAATGATGAAGCCATCTTATGAACCAAACTAGTGGATTCTTCCGAATTTGAATTTTTGCTATCATTCTCTAGGAATATAAGTTGTCGCGAAGCTTCTAGACTCTTTAGTGATTCTACCGCCCCTTCTACCTCGGAAGTATTATTACCAAAAGATACACCTAAACGTGTAGCAAAATCAACAATATGACTGGTAGAAAGTAACGTAAAAGACCGTAATTTAGTACCTGAGAAGTTGATGTCGCGTTGCTCGGCGAGACGCGAAGCCCTCTCGGATATCGGCGTGTCCGCATCCGGTAGCGCACGCAGCCGTGCACTAGATCGCAACCCCATGCTCTCTGGTTCTGGAATGCCACCGAAACTGATAATATCAGCCCTTGTCGGCTTCTCCTGCCTCGATGCCGACACCATCTCCGCCACCGGTACAGCACCGTTCTCCACTCGCGGAAACTCATCAAGTCCCTGATACTCCTCCGCGCGAACAGCCACGGGAGTAATGATTTGAGCCTCCAGCTCATCCAAATGAGACGGACACGCCAGCTCCTCTTCTCGTTCTGCCAGTACATCAGCATGCTCCGTAGTTCCACCCAGCCCTGACTCACTTTTGTTCGGAGACAATACAGAGAGCATGGGTTTTTCCATCATCACAGACAGAGATCGCGATGACGTAGCTGCCCACACTGACGACATAAGCTCATCTGTAGACATGGGGGACTGCACCTGCTGTCCGCCCGAATACTGTGTCAGCGCAGACCCCTTGGTCGCCATCACGGAAGCTGACGGCAGCATGATCGGCGACCCACGCGCCACGGCAGCTCCCAGCAGAGGCGCATCACCCTGTTTCCCTGTCCCTGCCGAGTCATGCGGCAATGAGTGAACCTGTGCGAACCCAGCCTGGTCATGAGCCACAACAGCTCCGACCAGCAGCTCATCCTCTCCTGGATGCATGCCGCCACTGCCATGCTCGTCAGCCAGTTCAGCGGTAACCACATCCCCCGAAGACTGAGCCCCATCTAAACATGGACCAAGATCATCTGTATCATTCAACGTGGGTAAAAACAGCTCCCTCAGCTCCTGCCTAGCTCGCTCGATAGAACGCAAAACCAACGGCGAGAACATTACCCCGGTCCTCATTGCATTAGCACCACTCGGTCCATTAGAAACATTATGTTGAGAATCAGTCATAACCTCATCAGCCTTGGACACAGGAGCATCTGATGTATTAAGAGAGGTATTCGCCAAAGCATCAGTGAAGTCATCTAGTATATCCTCATCATCGTCATCACCTCCCCCCTCCTTATTTGGATCAGTCATATCAACATCACCATCAACAGACTTGTCTTCCCCTTCTACCTCAAAAGATAGATCATACAGCCCATCATGAATGAACAGTGGGTAGTTAGGTGGGATCTTAGTATAGTCTAAGCACCCCACTCTGATACGAAGAACCCCGTGCCTCCTCGTATAAGCTATATCAATCTTGGAAGTCTTTCCCAAGAGAAAACCCACCGACCATAGAGCTAGGAAATCCTCTAGTCTGTCCTCTGGAATGCCTGAAACACGCACCCAAAACTCCGGGAGTGTCTCAATTGGCTCAATCCGATGAGTCCAATAATCAAAAAGCATCTCACATGAACTATTAGTCACACGAAAAGCACCAAACACCTTCAGCCTATCCAGTTCAAGCTTAGAAGGAAATTGAACTTTGAACACATTCTGGCCCTCTTGGGAAACTCTCCAGATAAAGCTCTCCGTAGGTACCAATCTCTGCAATTGTGTGATGATCTGGGGTATAGTCATTTCACCTTTCGATACCACTATCGAAGCCATCTTGACATTTACCACTTTCGGTCTATAGAGCTCAGATAACGGCATACCAAAAAAAGTTAATTCATCGTGTGCATAGCCATACATGATAAGATGAGGTTTAGGATCTGACAACAGAGGGCAATTACTCGTGATGTGCTCAACAGATTTGCAAATCTCACAGATTGGCGCCGGGCATTCATTGAGAAGATGTCCAGCAACCCCACAACGGAAGCATTTCATCCGTTCCGTCTTCTTTTTCTTTGGCATAGCCCCTGCAACTGCAACAGCGACCTGCTCCGCCGATACACGCTGCACGTTATGTGGTAAGTTCCCAGCAGTTCCACCCAACGCACCTGCAGAAACCCCAGCCGGCTGCACAATAGCAGCCCCACGCGCCGCTGCCACTGGATGCCGAATGACTCCCTGCTGCTGCTGTTGCCCAAGCTGTGCTACACCTGTAGCCACTGTCTGCGCTACCACTGGAACGTACCGAGGTACAGTAGGTCTAGGGTACACCCGGCCGTCGTAGTATCCTCCACGAGCTCGACCATACGGTCCCCTTCCTGATTCTCATAGCGTTGCCTCCCGCGGTAGCCACCACGGTGATGATTCCCGCGGTACGCGTTCTGTCCACGGACGGCGTTGCCTTGATCACCTCGACCTCCATTGAACTGATCCTGCCCACCAGCCCCAAGCTGGAGAACAGCACCTTGCGCCGCGCCGCTAGACTCACCGGCCTCGAAGACTCGGGGCGGCGCACCTCCACGGCCAGCACCATCCGGTTCGCCTCCCGCCCTGCCTCCTCCTCTATTCGCCACGCTCGAACAGGGAGCGGCGGCCGATCGGTTCCACGAGAACCCTAGCAGCCTGCGTAGACGATTAGCGCTCGGTATCTTGGCACGAGTACACACCCGGCCGGGTCTTGCATGGCCCATGCACTCAATACGTGCACCCATTGGGCTTTGGCGTTTGTCTGGCCCACAGGGACCCCACACCCTTCGTTGACTCGATGCATCTGAATTTGAATCCGCACCCACAGGAGGGCTTCGGCGCCGGCGAACTTCCACCCACGGGAAGGGGCTATCCACCATCGGGAAGGAAGACGGAGGAAAGGGAGGAAGTTTCAATACCTTCGGCGCCAGTCTTGAGATCGAGGAAGATTTCGGAGAGATCGGCGATGAGCACTCCACCGCGCAGTGCCTCTGAAACCTTCGCTTCTCCATTCTTTTGACGTACCTACAACGACCAGAGGACAACGAGGCTCCAGGGGAAGGACTTGGAGTTCGACAGTCGTCAAGATACGAAGAACGTACCTGGATGTCGATCCGCATCTCCTCATCCTCGCTGACCTCCTCATCGGGATCCTGTAGAGCCCGGAACCGGGCCATATATTGATAAAGTAGTTCATTTATACCTAGTTAATACTTGTTTTTGAGCGCCGCACACAGGATTGTTGATTGTTGAAAGAATGATAGCTCGGATTATAGGTCGCTTGGAGGCATTGTTCGGCTCTCGGTCCTAGGCCCTGGCCCTAGCTATAGTTGTAGTTCTGTCAGCTAGGCTCTTTTTTCGCCTTTGCTTTTAATTTTTATTTTTCCTTGGTGTACATCTGTACTTAGCGTAAGATGTCTCCTACCTAAAATGAAAGATGGGCTGCGCCTTGGAGAAAAGATCAACAGAATAAGGTTTATCCAAAAAAAATTCAAAACGGATCAAATTTGTTGACCAATCAAGTATTTTAACTTCATGCAATAGACCTGTACTGGACATTCAAAATCTCTACAGGAAAGCACGACCATAAATGTCGATCATAAGTAAAACACGTTTGATCACCGGAATAGCAGTATGAACACGGTGAGAAAATGCGCCGCAAAATATAAAAATGATTATAATCGCGCGGATCAATCGGCTTTCCCACTTCCAAAGCATAGAAATAACTGTGAATTGAAACAACGTGTCGGTTCATTATATCAACCGGCTCTAAAAATTAACGTTGGAGACAGGCCGTAAATAATAGCCGTCTAAAGTAATCTTAGAGACGGTCGTTTATTCCAACCGGCTCCCATTGCAGTTTGTTAGAGACGGTTAGTAGTGGTTAGTAGTACTGCCCGACTTATATAATAGTAGAGATGAAAAAGGAAATTTTGACCGTCTGCGGTATAGCAGTACAGGCGGTTAGAATTTTTTTCCTGCTCTACTGGCTTAGTTCCCGTCTTGGATGCTTTGTTTGTACTAGTGACTTCCCCCATCTTCAGCAACGATGACTTCCTCATCGATGCCACGGCTGTATTTTCTTTCGGGTGTACATCAGCTATTGGTGGTGCAAGGGGTGGTTCCAATATTTTTACGATACTCCTGGTGGTATTTGTTTGTGTTCTGTGTCATGAGATCCGGGTGCCACGGGCCGTGTTTCCGGTATGTTGGGAGGGTTGTAAAAAAATTGGAGGTTAATGCTTCTGACTGGTGCGTCGTATTGGTTGGCGTTGGGGGGGGGGGGGGGTCCAAAATGATATCTTCCTTGGGACATAAGATGAAGGTGCCTTTTGCATCTAACAGAGTGCTGACTTCATCATTGGGGGGAAACAACAGATGGAACGACTTGAATGGATCGTGGATGCCATCGACGTTCACCTTGGCATGTTTACTAAGCATACGAGTGTTGTGTATCATCCGACCTACTTCCAGGATATACTTGACCCCACGCAGCCTCCACGATGGCTCCCGTCGGCCCAACCCACAATCCTAGCCGACACTTAGCGGGAGCTGGATGGAAAGTATTCAAATAAATAACTTTGGGTGTCATAATTCCATATGTGCATCTTGTTAAATTCATTGGGATATTACCTCTATGAGATCACAAGCGTATGTCACATCCTTGAAAGAAGTAGTCCTAGAGAGCTGCTACTCCGGAGTTTGTGAGTGCTGGGTGATGGCTGAAGTTGGTAAACCCGAAGAGAAAGGTTTTGAAGAGTGCAGCGGCAAGTTTTCCCTCGGAAAAGAAACCAAGATTGAATCGACCAGTAGGAGGAAGGAGTAACTTCAGAAGGTTGATGCAGTTGGATGATGGCGTATGTATCTTGTTGTAATGCTCGCATGCATCACATACTAATCCACCCTCTGAATATCATCCGAATAAACATTGGGTATTAAGTTGCAAGCAATAGATAATCACAGTAAGCAAAATGTGTAATGTACACAATAGAATCATCCTAATGGAAAAAGCATTGTTATTTTCTCCCTAATGGAAACAACACATCCTCCATCTGTCACTTTTCTGTCACTCGAGCACATATGCAAAGGAGGCATGAACCCACTATCGAGCATAAATACTCCCTCTTGGAGTTACTAGCATCTACTTGGCGAGAGCATCTACTAATAACGGAGAGCATGCAAGATCATAAATAACATATACATGGAGATAACATGATAGATTGATAATCAAAAGACATAGCTTTCCTCATTCATCAGATCCCAGCAAACACAACATGTAGCATTACATAAAGATGATCTCGATCATGTGAGGCACTCACGAGATCTAAACATGAGGCATAAAGTGGATGAGACAACCATCTAGCTACTGCTATGGACCCGTGGTCCAGGGATGAACTACTCACGCATCACTTCGGAGGAGGGCATGGTGGTGTAGACCCCTTCGGTGATGAATTCCCCTCCCGACAGGGTGCCGGGGAGAGCTCCAGAACCCTCCCGATCTCGGGATGACGATGACGGCGGCCTCGAGTGTTTCTCGGGAAAAAGTGGTATATTTCTAGGGTTGATATACCGGGGGGATTATATAGCCGAAAGGGCGCTGGCAGAGGGCACTTTGGGGGCCCAGACCACCCCCAGGCGCGACCAAGGGGGGCGCGCCGCCCTATGGTGTGTCCCCCTTGGCCCCTCTCCGGGTCTCTTCGGGACTCCGTGAAATCTTCAGGAATTCTAAGACTTCCGGGCTTCGAACTTTCAAATTCCGTGAATATTTCTAGAAAAACTTTTCTGAAACTAAAAACAGAAGAAAACATGGAACTGGCTCTGTGGCATCTTGTTAATAGGTTAGTCTCGTAAATCGATAAAAATGACATAAAATGTATAGCAAACATGTGGAAAATAACATGAAAACAACATGGAACATCAGAAATTAAGGATATGTTTATGACGTATCAACATCCCCAAGCTTAGTTCCTAGTCGTCCTCGAGTAGGTAAACGATAAAAACACATAGTTTCTGAGGTGACATGCTACCAACATGAACTTGATCATCAATACTGTAAAAGCATATGTAAACTGAGATCATAGAACTTTTTAACACAAGCATGATAAATAAATCTTTAATAATAAAGCATAGCAATCACCTTGCATCACGAGGAGTAACACAAATAAAAGATCATGAATAACAATGCATCGAAATTTATATGTTTGTTTCAAGTATAGAGAAAGCATGGCAAAGTGATATTTCGCTAGTCCTTAAGAGTGGGGCAAAACATAAATGCGAGGACACCTTGAAAGTTTATGAGGAAGACTAGAAAAAATAATTAGAGAACAAGCAATAGCACATCATGAATCAATTAATAATGTTTCTGGGACAAATGCACATTAAACTCAGAATGGAAACTATGCTCTCTCAACTGTGCATAAAGTTTGAAGATGGAGACTCAACATAAAATTAAAAGAAAGGCCCTTCGCAGAGGGAAGCATGGATCACTCATGTGCTAGAGATTTTATTTTATTAAACAGAGGTATAAATTGTTTGACACTCCTCCCATCCATCTTACACAAACCATGGCTAACCAAATCCTCGGGTGCCTGCCAACAATCAACGAATGGTAACCAGAAAATACAATACGTCACAAGCCAACTAGACTTCACAAGAGAGGCTCCCATATGAAGGACACAACTGGTGTAGAAGTTCATCCCTTTTTCTTATTTTTTTTACACAATTATGCTTTCACTTATAAATCATGGAAAAAATTGTGAAGAGAATTTGTTTGTATTAATTTGGGGCTAGGCACCCCGCTGCCAGCTCTTCTATCAATTGGATAAGCGGATGAATCCACTAGTCCAGGGTGTCAAATCCAATCGACAAGTGAGTTAAAGATTCTCTATTTATATCCTCATGAGCAAAAACAGGAACACAAAGCAGGAGTAATTTTGAAAAATTTAAAGGTAGCACATGAGCAATTTACTTGGAGTGGCGGTTAATTACCACATGTAGGTAGGTACGGTGGACACATTTGGCATACTTTGGTATTGGGAGATGGATTGCACGAGTAGAGCTCATACTCAGTATAGGTGGAGGCTAGCAAAAGACTGGGAGCGACAAATCAAGAGAGCAATAGTAGCCATAATCATGCATAGTGACATAAACATCATTAATCAAAGCATAACTGGTACCACAAGTTCAAAAACTAAATAACCAGGGAGGCTATTAGTGACTGGTTTGTAGTCATAAACATGGTGTGAGCATGAGCCAAGTGAACCAAATAAAACATTCAAAGGAGAATACCTCAAATTTGTCGTTTAATATGATAAGAACAACTCATGATTCTTTCGATGTCACATTAAACACCCTCAGCTATTTGAGACAAATCATGCTACTCAATAACCACTAGACTTTAGATTTAAAATACTCCCTCTGATCCAAAAAGACTGTCGCAGGCAGTACTAGTCCGTTGTATATCTTAAGTATTTTCTGGCGACACTTAAACCGGACTGGAGGGAGTAACATATAGCATGATATGAAATAGTCTAGCCACAGTCCATGCAAGCTTCTATTTGCATCGTTTATAATTTTTACCAAATGTAGCAGTTTCTTTTCCCAACAAGCACCATACGAAATATTTTTTTTTAAAAAATCTCTAAATGATACAGCAAGCAAACATGAGAGCACTCACATAACACTACTAAAACTAACAACTCTTAATAAGAGATGCAATGAAAACAAGAGCTAAACAAGAATTTTTGCAGCATCTAGAAGAAAAACTAAGAATACGAGCATAACGAATATTCAAACGAGGCGTGTCTCTCTCCCAAACAAGGATGCTAGGCTACAATGATATTATTGCATCAAGGAAAACGAAAGAAAACAAAACAAAAAATAACCGACGCTCGAAGTAAGTTTCACTAGAAGTGACGTGATAAATGGTTGATGAAGAAGGGGATGCCTTGGGCATCCCCAAGCTTAGATGCTTGAGTCTTCTTAATATTTTTTGGGATGAACCACGGGGGCAACCCCAAACTTTGACCTTGCAGACTTCTTGATCACATATATCACCTCTTCTTTTGACCCTTGAAACTTCCTTCACACCACACTCAAAGATTAATTCGCATTAGAGGGTTAGTGCAACAATCAAAAATCCATGGGTTCTGTATGGGAACAAGTGCTATTGATAATTTTAAACATTATCTACATCCACTGATGTTTCGTGAAGCAAAGAAATCCACTTGACATCGTAAAAGAGAAAATGAAAAAAAAAATGGCAGAATCTGCCAAAACGAGAATAGTCTGTAATGACGAATTTTTTTGGGGCACTTACGTTGCTTAAATCAAAAAACTTGAAGAACAAAAAATTTGCGTAATTAGCTGAGGAATAAGCACAAAACATATCCGGTAAATCTGATCTTTCTGAATTTTTCACGATTTTTTACGGTGGACAGCAGAAATCTGTTTCATGCGCAGAAATCCCAAAACCAACTCCAACTTTCGTCAAAAACTTTACTTGGCATAACTAATGCATGAAAATAAATATACAAAGGAGTTTCTACAGAAGTATACATCCCCTTGACTCAAAGAAAACAGATAAAAACAAAGCAAAAATAAAACCATGGGTTATTTCCCAAGAAGTGCTTTTCTTTAACGCCTTTTCGCTAGGCCTAGAAAAGTCGATTCACGTGTTTTCAAGTGAAGAAGATGCTCACATAAGAAATATGAATTAAGAAAAAGAGAGCATCAAGAAGAAAGTATAAAACAGATTTAAGTCTAACCCACTTCCTATGCATATAATATTGTAAAGAAATAAATTAAATAAGCTCAAACTAGTAATCATGGGAAGGTAGAACAAGAGTAATTTCAAAACTTTCAACAAAAAGAGGGGTGTTTTAGTAACATGAAAATTCCTACAACCATATTTTCCTCTCTCATAATAATTTTCAGTATCATCATGAACAAACTCAACAACATAATTATCACATAAAGCATGTTTGTCATGGTCTAAAAGCAAACAATTCATATCAAGCTCCAAAACAGTGGGATCAAAATTTAAAATCAGCTCCTCTTTTTCCCACTTTTAGCAATATCAAAGCGAGATGACTGATCACTAATAAAAGCTATACGATACATTATAGCAATCCTATTTTCAGTAGCATCATAATTTATAACATCAAGTAACATATGACCATCATCTAGAGCATTATCATCTAAATTTTCTAAACAAAATTTCTCATTATCATGCATATCAATAGTTGGAATATATAGAGGATTATCATAGTATTTATCAAAGTAGCATGGATTGGAATAAAAAGGTATGAGTTAAAGAGTTACTATCATTGGGCGGTAGACATGGGTTCCATTCTTCCTCCTCTTGATCATCATTCTCCTCTTCTTTTTCATTCAACGAGCTTTCAAACTCAGCAATTTATTCTTCCATAGACCCCTGCAAAGCATTAGTTTCCTTTGGTTGAGAGTATTTATAAAGATATTTAAGAATATAGCCATTTCCATCCTTGTAATTATCAAAGTAAAATTAAAGTATATCATAAGTCTCATATTTATAAGGTGCATCATCATTATTTTTAAACAAATAAGCAATTTTGAATGCACCCTTCCAAGCAATAAATTCTTCAATTTGTTCCACATCATATAGTTCACAATTTCCCTTAACATAAGAAGATATGGTAACATTATCATTACACTCACATTGAAAGGGGAGGTGTTTATACCTCCTAAAGCAACAAGATTTATCAAAGCAATAAGTAACATTATAAGCAGATGACAAGATTTTAGCATAGTTATGCAATTTATTAATTTTCTCCTATAAGTGTATCCCTTTTTGTGACAAGAGATATTCCTTATACTATTTTTATGTTCTTCCGTGAACCCATCTTGACAATAAGATCTAGTTTCAAAGACATAAAACATTGATAGCAAGCATGATAAAGCAAAAATAACAACAAGAATAAGAACTAATTTTTGTGTGTTTTTGATATAGAGAGGCAAACAAGATAAAATAAAATAAACTAAGCAAAACTAAAACAAAGTAAAGAGATAAGAAGTGAGAGACTCCCCTTGCAGAAATTCTGTTCCTCCCCGGTAACGGCGCCAGCAAACTTGATGGAGCCAAATCCCCGGAAATGGCGCCAGAAAACTTGTTGATGGCTGACGTTGATAAACCCCAAGAGAAAGGTTGTGAAGAGTGTAGAGGAAAATTTTCCCTCAGAAAAGATCGATAACAAAAATACATAGCATTCCTCATTCATCAGATCCCAGCAAACACAACATGTAGAATTACATAAATATGATCTCGATCATGTGAGGCCGCTCACGAGATCTAAACAAGAGGCATAAAGTGGAAGAAACAACCATCTAGCTACTACTATGGACCCGTAGTCTATGGATGAACTACTAACGCATCACTTCGGAGGAGGGCATGGTGGTGTAGACCCCTCCGGTGATGAATTGCCCTCCCGGTAGGGTGCCGGGGAGAGCTCGACAACCCTCCCGATCTCAGTAGATGATGACGGCGGCCTCAGATGTTTCTGGGGAAAAAGTCGTATATTTATAGGGTTGATATACCGAGCGATTATATATCCGAAAGGGCGACTGAAGAGGGCATCTGGGGGCCCAGACCACCCCGGCGTGGTCAGGGGCGCGCCGGCCTATGGTGTGGCCCCCTGACCCCTCTCCAGGTCTCTTCGGGAATTCTAAGACTTCTGGGTTTCGAACTTTCCAATTCCGAGAATATTTCCAGAACAACTTTTCTGAAACTAAAAACAGCAGAAAACAGGGAACTGGCTCTGTGGCATCTTGTTAATACGTTAGTCCCGGAAATCGATAAAAATGACATAAAGTGTATAGCAAACATGTGGGAAACAACATGAAAAAATCTGGAACATCAGAAATTAAGGATACGTTTATGACGTATGACTGGGTAACGATGGTGAGCCTCGCCATGGCCTTACATGATTTCTGCTTGTACGAGCTGCAATGCTTCAGCTCTTTTAGATTTGCGCAACTCTTGGTCTGCGAGCTCTTTGAAGGGTGCATTGTATAGAGAAAAAAAATCTTACGCGAGAGACACCCGAAGGGCCAAGATCTAATCTTGGAGATGAAAGCAACGGGGAGAAAGAGTCTTAGAAAAACATACCCTCAAAGACTCTAAGAGTTACAAGATCAAATCTCGTTGTTGGCGTAGTCGTACTCACGTCGATCTGAAGACCAAGAAGATGTGCACCGCAATCCGGTGATGCCTCCGTGATTGGTCACACGTTTAACTCGATGGAGACCTCCGTTCCCTCGATCAAGTGGGGCAGCCGAAGTAGAGGATCCCCCGGAACTCCAGCAGCATGATGGTGTGGTGTGGTGAAGAATTCCACGGTTAGAACTTCGCCAAGCGGATGACCATGGAATGGAGCAGCGGGTGGAGAGAATGGAGGTGGAACAAGTGTGTGAGGAAGAGGGAGCTTTCACCCTCCTTTTATAGGGGAGGGGGAGGCATCCAAAGGGGGGTGCGGCTAAGCCATGGTGGTGCCCCCACCTCTTCCCCCTTCATGTGAGTGGATACTCCACTCACACCCACTCATCCTCCCATAATTCCCCACTTAGAAAATCCAAGGGTTTTCTTTATTAAATAAAGAAAATATTTTTATTTCTTTAAATTATTATTTGTTAATTCTATTAACAAACATTTGCACATAACCCCACGAGTCATTTGTTATTTCTATTAACAACCATTTGATGGAAAACCCCTTGAACTATTTGAAATTTAGCCGAAACAATTCTAGTGATGTCCAAACTATTCTCTGATATTCTGTATCCTCTCAAATGCGTCATCAAACCTTTAGTGTCTCACCCTACGGTTCACGAATAATATAGACATGATTGATACACCTCTCCGGTCAATAATCAACAGTGGGATCTGAAGATCCGTGATGAATCCTCTATATTAAATGATGAATCTTGTGATCGTGTGAACCATGAACGTCGTAACTAATTCCCTTTATCTCGCGATATTTTACTTGTCAGAGATCCAATTTATGTCTTTCTACACAATTAAGGGCAAGAAGGATACCATCTTACCATGCTTTATTATGATCATTCTAACCTAGTTGACGTTATAATTTCATATTGTTTACTCCTGGTTATTTGTTCACTTTTTATAAGCTAGAATGATTTCTTAAGCTTTATTGTCCTTATAGAAATTATCAATACTTGTTAAATACTAATAATGGAATAGTATTATGCACACCATATGAATTGAAAAGTGTTTTCCAAAATTTGATTTATCGCGTCTAGTTTGTCGACTGGATTTGCAATAAGCTAATCTTAGGGGAGTTGATATGTTGGAAACGTATCTACTTTTCCAACCACTCATCTTTCTTTTTTTCCCCTCACATTTGCATGATTTGGATCAACCTAACATGGAATAACGTTGTTTTCAGCAGAATTACCCTTGGTGTCGAGTTTTGTGAAGAAATTTAAGTTTCTTAGAAAATTCCAGAAATATTTAGAAATTTATTTCTCCCTGGAAAATTCCCGGAGCCCGAAGGATAACTGGATGGGAGGCACTGGGCCTCCAGGAGGGTGGTGACTGCGGCCCCCTTTGGCCTCGCTTGGTGGGCCCCTGGGTCCTGGGACCACCTATAGAGCTCCCCTTTGGCATAAAGACTTCGTATTCCCCGAAACACAGAACCCCCAAAGGATTTCTCCGAAAATGATCCGCATCTCCGCGAAACCCAAAACCCTTGTTTGGTAGACAGAAGTTCCCGTTCTGGCACCCTGCATCACCATCACCTTGATGTGTCTCCAACATATCTATAATTTCTGATGCTCCATGATGATATTATGCCAATTGCTACATGTTTTCTCCCTTATTTATAGCATTTTTACACATTTTCCGGAACTAACCTATAAACAAGATGCCATAGAGCCAGTTCCCTGTTTTCTGCTCTTTTTAGTTTTAGAGAAGTTGTTCTGGAAATATTCTCGGAATTGGAAAATTCGAAAGCAAGAAGTCTTAGAAGTCTCGAAAGCTTCCAGAAGTCCCGAAGAGCCCCGGAGGGGGGGCCACAGGGTGGCCATACCATGGGGTGGCGCGGGCCCCCTGGCCACCCCCCGGCATCGCCCTTTCGCATATTTATAGTGCCCCGAGGGAAAACCCTAAGAACATCGACCTTTTCCACAAAATACATCTGTAGCTCCGCCGCCGTCGCTGACAAGCACCTTGCCGGGACGGGGAAGTGCCCCCGGAACCATCTCCATCGACTCCACCGCCATCTCCATCGCCGTTGCTGTCTCCTATGATGAGGAGGGAGTAGTTCTCCCTCGAGGCTGAGGGCTCTACCAGTAGCTATGTGGTTCATCTCTTTCTCCCATGGTGTGATCTATATGTGATCATGAGCTTTGTAATTGATTTGAATTCATAGTTGTTACTCTTCATCTTTTGCTACTCAAGTGCTTTATTAATATGAACTATGGAGTCACCTTGTATCGCGGTGTGAAGGTGACAGTGTGCACATCGTGTGTGTCTCCTCTATGAATTGTGGTGTTTGTCTAGTACCCTCTAGGGCGCTCATAGTGACAGCATGGGGTTAACTAGACATGGGAATGCTTACTTTAAGGAATGCTTTTTGCAGCCTTACACAATGATTAGTATTCGTTATCCAACCGGAGAGGGTTAAGAGTAGCATAGTGAGAGAATATATCTAGTTATTCATTTATGTGATCATTGTTGAGAGTGTCCTCTAGTGAAAGTAGGATCCCTAGGCCTTATTTCCAAGCATTGAAACACCGTTTTCCGCCTGTTCTGCTACATGTTTGCTTGCTACCATGCATATTTATTTCAGATTGCTATTATCACTTATTATCATCCATATTTCTTGCATTTTACTCTCTCTTCGCCAAACTAGTGCACCTATACAGCTGCCAATTGTATTAGGTGTACTGGGGACACAAGAGACTTCTTGTATCTTGATTGCAGGATTGCTTGAGAGGGATATCTTTGACCTCTACCTCACTGAGTTCGATAAACCTTGGATAATCCACTTAATGGAAACTTGCTGCTGTTCTACAAACCTCTGCACTTGGAGGCCCAACACTTTCTACAAGAATAGAAGCATGCATAGACATCAAACTCTTTTCTGGCGCCGTTGCCGGGAGGTAAGGTAAAAGGTACTCACATCCTCGGGTGTGAGTGCTCGAAGTTATTTCCTTTAGATTCTGCAATTAAATCTTTTTGTTTGTTGTTTTCACTAGTTAGGCTTAATGGAAAACAACAAAACTATGGGAGAGCTTTATAATATTTATCTTGAGTTAGGACATGAAGTGTTTGAAGAGAAAATTTTAAAAAATCTATGGAACTTTATTTGCATGCTAATAGCAATGTCATTAGTATGAATGCTTTGCAAAATATTATTTCTAATGCTATGGAAAAGTCTAAGCTTGGGGAATGTAGTTTTGATGAATATGATATTTTTAGTCCCACAAGTTTTGAGGAGGAAATTTTCTTTGATGATACTTTTCCTCTAATATATGATGATTATAATGATAGTGGTATTCTAGTTCCACCTGTTTACAAGGATGAATATGATATTTTCAGTCCACCTACAATAGAGGAAAATATTAATTATGATTACAATATGCCTCCTATATTTAACAGTTATGGTGATGAGAATAATAATGATAGCTATTTTGTTGAATTTGCTCCCACTAGTATTAATAAGAATGACTATGCTTATGTGGAGAGTAATAATTCTTTTATGCATGTGGCTCATGATAAGAATGTTTCTTGTGATAGTTAAATTGTCAATTTCATTCATGATGCTACAGAGAGTTATTATGAGAGTGGGAAATTTTTTCTTATGCATCTTAACAATATCAAGTTTCCACTCTTTATGTTGAAATTTTTGAAGTTGCACTTGTTTTGCTTTCCTATGCTTGTTGCTTTGTGTTTTCATGACTTGTTTTTCTACAAGATTATTTTTCATAGGAAGTGGGTTAGACATAAATTTGTTTTACATTTTCTTCTTGATTCTCTCTTTTGCTTCAATTCATATTTCTCATGTGAGCATCTTCTCAAATTATCATGCCTAGCTAAAAGGCTTTCTAGAAAAGCACTTCTTGGGAGATAACCCATGTTTTTATTTTTTGCATTGTTTTTTTTCTGTTTTATTTGATTCAAGGGGTTGTATACTTCTGTAGCAACTCCTTTGTATCTTTGTTTTCATGTTTTAGTAGTGCCAAGTAAAGGTTCTGACAAAAGTTGGAGTTGGTTTTCGGATTTCTGCGCAGAAAACAGATTTCTTCTCTCCACCGTAAAACAGCGTATAAAATCCTGGAAGATCAGAATAATCTGAATTTTTTGTGCTTATTCCTCAGCTAATTCCGCAACTTTTCTTAGTTGACCACTTTTTGATTCGAGCAACAAACGATTTTCGAAAAAAAATCATCTTTACCTGTTGTTCTGTTTTGACAGATTTCTGCTAATAATTGCATTTGCCTTTTAATCTCTTTCTTTTGGTGTTCTTTTGAGAAAAAGAGTTTTAAAATAAGTTGTGACAGTAGCTAATGTGTTTATAAGTGTTAGTCTTGTGTTGAAACTGAACCTTGTGAGTTTATTATTTTGATTGCACTAACGTTGCTAATGATATGATGTGATCAAGAAGAGTGAAGAGCCTAAGCTTGGGGATTCCCCGATGGTAGATACCAGAAAATTCCAGAATGACTCAAGTGTTTAAGCTTGGGGATGCCCAAGGCATCCCCTTCTTCATCGACAACTTATTAGGTCACTTCTAGTGAAACTATATTTTTTGTTCGGTCACATCTTATGTGCTTTACTTGGAGCGTCTTTTATTTTTTGCTTTCAGTTTGTTTAGTTTTCTTTGATGTAGCTTATGGTTGGATCTTATCATACTTGTGTGGGAGAGGGACACGCTTCGTTTTCATTGATTAGAAAACTCCACTTTTCATTCTTATTGTTCGGTGAGTGTTCACTTTTTGCTAGTATTGCGTTTAGCCTTTGTTTTCATGCATGTTTTATTCAAAGCTGTTAGTTTTAGTAGTGTTATGTGAGTAATCTCATTTTCTTGCTGTAGCATGTAGATAATTTTTATTAAAACACATTTTGTATGGTGCTTGTTGGGAAAAGAAATTGCTGCTTGAAGTAGAATTTTTAATGGTGCACGTAGAAGCTTGTATAGACCGTGGCTAGAACTTTTTCATGTCATGCTAAATGTTATTTTAGTTTTAAAGCCTTGTGGTTATTGAGTAGCATGAATAGCCTCAAATAGCTGAGAGTGTTTAATATGCCATTGAAAGATTCATGAGTTGTTCTTGTCCTAGTAAAGCATAAATTTATGTTATTCTCTTTCGAATGTTTTATTTGGTTAACTTGGCGCATGCTCACACCATGTTTATGACTATGAAACAGTCACAAATAGCCTCCATGAACATTCAGTTTTTGAACTTGTGACACCGTTTATGCTTTAACTAGTGATGTTTATGTCGCTATGCATGATTATGGCTCTTACGCTCTCTTGATTTGTCGCTCACGGTCTTTTCCTAGCCTCCACATGTACTGAGTATGGCCTCTACTCGTGCATCCAATTCCCTAAAGCCGAATTTTCCCATTGTGTCCACCATACCTACCTACATGTGGTATTTAACTGCCACTCCAAGTAAATTGCTCATGTGCTACCTTTAAAACTTTCAAAATTACTCATGTTTTGTGTTCTTGTTTTTGCTCATGAGGACGTGAATAGAGAATCTTTATCTCACTTGTTGATTGGATTTCACACCCTGGACTAGTGGCTTCATCCGCTTATCCAAATGATAGAAGAGCTGGCAGCGGGGTGCCCATCCCCAAATTAATACAAACAAGTTCTCTTCACTATTTTTGCCCCTGTTTTATCAGTCAAGGCATAATTGTGTAAATGATGCGCTTTGTTGGGAACCCCAAGAGGAGGGTGTGATGAGCACAGCGGTAGAAGTTTTCCCCTTAGTTAAGAACCAGGGTTATCAATCCAGTAGGAGAAAGAGGATCTTCGGAAGGTTGATGCCACTGACGGTGGTGCTGGCACTTCACCGATGTCAGCAACAACGTGGAAGCTGCACACAACACAACCAAAATACTTTTCCCAACGGTACAGTGAGGTTGTTAATCTCACCGGTATTTCTGAAAAAAAAGTTTAGACATATAGTGTGGAAAACAGTGTATGCTTGCAGTAAGTAAAGAGAGCAGGAAATTGTTGTGGTTTGTTTAACAGTGTGGAAAATGGACCGGGGTTCATAGGTTCACTAGTGGTGTCTCTCCATAAAAATAATAAGCTGGGTGAACAAATTACAGCTGGACAATTGAAAATTAAAGGTTGCACCGTAGTGCACATTATAACATGATGACTACTATGATATTTAGTGCGGGCATTAAAACAAAATACATAGAACGAAATCCATCTGCATCTAGGACTAATAATCAACCATTAGGTTATGATCCGAACCCCCTTAGGTATTATGTTGCACGCAACAGACAATCGCATTAAGCAATGTGTGTAATGTAAGCAATGATTATACACGCGGGCACTCTCATCGCGGTTTTCTCCCTAGTGGCAACATGACATCCTCCCCCGTCACGTTTCTATCACTCGATCACAGGCGAAAAGGAGGCATGAACCCACTATCTAGCATAAATACTCCCTCTTGGAGTCACTAGTAACTACTTGGCCATAGCAACCACTAGCAACGGAAAGCATGCAAGATCACAAACAACATATGCAATAAAGACTATAATCAACTTGGCATAAGGTCAATATTCATCGGATCCCAGCAAACACAACATATAGAATTACATAAGATCAATCTCGATCATGATAGGCAGCTCACGAGATCTAAACATGGAGGCATATGAGGAGAAGACAACCATCTAGCTACTTCTATGGACTCGTAGTCCAGGAATGAACTACTCACGCATCACTCCGTAGGCAGGCATGGTGACGTAGAAGCCTCCGGTGATGATTTCCTCTCCGGCAGGGTGCCGAAAAACTGCTCCAGAACCCTCCTGAGCTAGGGTTGACGACGATGGCGGCTGCGGAACTTTTTTGGGATTTTTGATCAAGTCCCTAGGGTTTTCCATCCGGGGGGAATAAATAGGCGAAAGGGCAGAGGCATTGGAGGAAAGGGGGACCACACCCATAGCTGGCGCGGCCAGGGGGACCCATGCCAGCCTATGGTGTGGCCCCCCTGTTGCCCGTCTTCGACTCCTCTTCGGTGTTCTGGATGCTTCCGTGTAAAATAGGCACTTCGGGCTTTGTGGGGTCCAATTCCGAGAATGTTTCCACAACAACTTTTCTAAAACCAAAAACAGCAGAAAACAGGGAACTGGCACTTGGCATCTTGTTAATAGGTCAGTCTCGGAAAATGTATGAAAATGCTATAAATAAGGGAGAAAACGTGTAGAAATTGGCATAATATGATCATGGAGCATCAGAAATTAGGGATACGTTTATGATGTATCAGTAAACAAAAGAGAAAGAGGGATGCCCTTCTACACCAGTTCCATCCTTCACATGGGAGCCGCTCTTGTGAATCCAGTTGGCTTGTGACGTACTGTATTGTATGTTTACCATTTGTTGACATTAACATACACCTCTCCTAAAATATAGACACTCCTCCACGGTATGTGATTGTTGGCAGGCACCCAAGGATTCGGTTAGCCATGGTTTGTGAAAGATGGATGGGAGGAGTGTCAAACTTTTAATACCTCTGTTTAAGAAAATAAAAAGCTCTATCACATGAGTGATCCCTGCTTCCCTCCGTGAAGGGCCTTTCTTTTACTTTTATGTTGAGTCTCCATCTTCTAACTTTATGCACAGTTGAGAGCATTTTTGCCATTCTGAGTTCTATGTGCATTTGTCCCATAAACATCAATAATTGATTCATAATGTGATATTATTTGTTCTTAAATTATTTGCTCTAGTCTTCCTCATGAACTTTGAAGGTGTCCTGGCATTTATGTTTTGTCCCACTCTTAAGGACTAGCGAAATACCACTTTGCCATGCTTTCTCTATACCTGAAACAAACTTTTATCTTTCTTTGCATTATTATCCATGATCCTTTATTTAAGATACTCTTCATGATGCAAAGTGATTGCTATGTTTTATTATTAAAGTTATATTTATCATGTTTGTGTTTGAAGTTCTATGATCTCACCTTACATATGCTTTTATTACATTATAATGATCAAGTTTATGTTAGTAGAATGTCACCTCAAAAATTATTGTGTTTTATCGTTTACCTACTCGAGGACGAGTAGGAACTAAGCTTAGGGATGCTTGATACGTCTCCAACGTATCTATAATTTCTGATGCTCCATGATGATATTATGCCAATTGCTACATGTTTTCTCCCTTACTTATAGCATTTTTACACATTTTCCGGGACTTACCTATTAACAAGATGCCACAGAGCCAGTTCCATGTTTTCTGCTGTTTTTAGTTTCAGAGAAGTTGTTCTGGAAATATTCTCGGAATTGGAAAATCCGAAAGCCAGAAGTCTTAGAAGTCCCGGAAGCTTCCAAAAGTCCCAAAGAGCCCCGGAGGGGGCCACAGGGTGGCCATACCATGGGGTGGCGCAGGTCCCCCTGGCCGCGCGACCTGGTGGTGTGGCCCCCCTGGCCACCCCCCGGCATCGCCCTTTCGCCTATTTATACTCCCCTGGGGGAAAACCCTAAGAACATCGACCTTTTCCACAATACATCCGTAGCTCCGCCGCCGTCGCCGACAAGTTTCGGGGGACATATCTCTATTCTGGCACCCTGCCGAGACGGGGAAGTGCCCCCGGAACCATCTCCATCGACTCCACCTCCATCTCCATCGATGTTCCTGTCTCCTACGACGAGGAAGGAGTAGTTCTCCCCCGAGGCTGAGGGCTCTACCGGTAGCTACGTGGTTCATCTCTCTCTCCCATGGTGTGATCTATATGTGATTATGAGCTTTGTAATCTATTTGAATTCGTAGATGTTACTCTTCATCTTTTGCTACTCAAGTGCTTTATTAATATGAACTATGGAGTCACCTTGTATCGCGGTGTGAAGGTGACAGTGTGCACATCGTGTGTGTCTCCTCTATGAATTGTGGTGTTTGTCTAGTACCTTCTAGGGCGCTCATAGTGATAGCGTGGGGTTAACTAGACTTGGGAATGCTTACTTTAAGGAATGTTTTTTGCAGACCTACGCAATGATTAGTGTTCGTTATCCAACCGGAGAGGGTTAAGAGTAGCATAGTGAGAGAGGATATCTAGTTATTCATTTATGTGATCATTGTTGAGAGTGTCCTCTAGTGAAAGTAGCATCCCTAGGCCTTATTTCCAAGCATTGAAACACCATTTTCCGCCTGTTCTGCTACATGCTTGCTTGCTGCCATATTTATTTCAGATTGCTATTATCACTTATTATCATCCATATTACTTGCATTTTACTCTCTTCGCCGAATTAGTGCACCTATACAACTGACAATTGTATTAGGTGTGTTGGGGACACAAGAGACTTCTTGTATCTTGACTGCAGGGTTGCTTGAGAGGGATATCTTTGACCTCTACCTCCCTAAGTTCGATAAACCTGGGGTAATCCACTTAACCGAAACTTGCTGGTGTTCTACAAACCTATGTACTTGGAGGCCCAACACTGTCTACAAGAATAGAAGCGTGCGTAGACATCACGCCTCTCCATCAACCCTCCATAATTCCCCCTTTAATGTGGGAGTAATTCCCTGCTTTAGGTTGAGGGGATGGTAGGGATTGGATGTGATTAATAATGTAATAGATCACTATTGTTGTTTATTGTCGTTGTTGCAACTTGGAGTGCTTAATGCTTGAAACTTAAGGCCCGAGTGCCATGATTTCCGATCTGAACATGTTATCATTTCACGAGTATAATTGATGTTTTGGATCATATCTATTAGTTGTATACACTTACTATTGTCCGGAACCCGAGACCCCAAGGTGACATGATTGGGATATCAGAGGAGATGGACTCTAGTTTGAGGATTACAGGTTTCCACTGTATGTTAATGCTTTTCTCCGGTGCTTGGTAGAACAAGTAACTTAATTACCATTAGTTCCTTTTTGTCCCGTACCAACGGGATGGTTGGAAAACATATATCATGCACGTTCTTATTGCAAGCACGGGCGACAATTTTCGGGATACATGCCTATGATAGTTTGTGACTTTGATACTCTCTTATATATATGTGATGCCCTTTGTTACCTCTATTACATTGTTAATCTTATTCATGCAACACTCGTACATACATCCCTATGATTATGGTGTTTTTAACACTTCTTCCCATTTCTTTTACTTTCATCGTTACTATTGCTACTACATTTGTCGTGGGATAATCACGGCAGACGTTACCGGGGGTAACTTGTCTTGGGGCAATTCGACTCTGGTGTTTGGGAGAGGGTTTAACTCAAGGGAAACCATGGTGATATGCGATCTGGTAGCCGGCAATCGAGTCGCCGAGTCTCCGATCTGAATATATTATCTCAACTCTCGTGTTACAAAGGATACTTGAATATCTTGTGTCCGTGTGATTGTATCTAATCTAACCCTAGGGGTCGGCTTATATAATATCCGGACCCCCTGGCTTACTATCCAAAGCATACTCAGAGTCCTACCCGGACACTGCTTACAAACCCTAAACTTCCTTATCGGAACCCACAATCCGGGTTACGAGGCCTACACTCTTGGGCCTTCTAGAAACTCCTTTTCCCTAAGCCGGGTCTTGCGCAGCGTCCTTTGGGCCGAATTACACCTTGGCGTTGGCCTACCGGGTTATCATCCCTCCATCAGTAGTCCCCAGAATAGCTTGGGCTTCATGAGATCCTCCTTGAAGCGCATGCTATTCCCTGCAAAAATAACAAACATACAATTTCAATGAGGCTGGGTTAGGTTGCTTTGATAAACAGCTAGGCCTAACTCCACTGGTGGTCCATATATAACCCGGCTTCCTCTGAATCCGTCTTCACTTTCTCGGGTCAATACTTCGAAGAAAATGCAAAGGACCCGGCTCACTTTGTTCGCCAATTAGTCCGGATATCGCGGAAGGGATTTGCTTCTTATCCTTTCCGGATATCACGCACGCGCACTTAACGTATATCCCAAAATTCTCGGGCGGGTATCCCTCCCTCCCAAATTTTTTGACTCCCGCTCATTTGACCTAGTTTTCCTCACCCGCACCTATAAATAGGTGCCCTAGGGGGTAACCTAAGCCCAACGTTCCATTTCTTCTCCATCTTCCTCCTCTCCGGCGCCCTCTCACTCGAGCTCGCAGCCGCGCCGCCACGGAGCCTACGGACTCGCCGCCGGAACCGAGCCGCCGCCATTTGCGCTCGTCCACGATTCGCGCCGCGCCGCCATCAGCTTCCGCCGCCGCGCCCTCGAGCTGCCCGCCGGAAGTTCCAAAGGGGCACCACAACTGCGCCGTTTGCCGCCGTCGTGCTCTCCTTCAATCCGCTTCGGTAAGCTTTCATCCTCCATTAATTTTACTCCAAGTTCTTCGCTCGAGCTAGATTGGAGCTAGGTCCGCCCGCGGGCTATTTTCTCGCTCCGTACCGAGTTAGATTGCTCGACTCCGTCCTTGCTTGTTTAATCGCTCAATTGTAGATCCAATAACACTCTCCTATCACTTGCAACCATTAATTTCTTCGCGAATCTCTCTGCAAATTTTCCAAAATAGGCGTAGTCTGTCAAGATTCTCCGTAGTTGTTCTTCGATACCCGGATAACCCACTATTCCCGGATCTCTCACTTTACTCTCTAGTTAACCAGACAATCCACCCTCTTTCATAGTTGCTCACTGATACTGAAATAACTCATAGTTTCCGTACTGCTTATTGATACTCGGATAACTCGTAGTTTCCGTACTGCTTATTGATACTCACTACTGCAGAATAGCCTACCAATGACGGGCACAAAAGGCTCACTAGTGACAGGCACGGTGCCTGTCACTAATAACTAGTCACTGGTAATAGGTTACTAGTGACAGGCAAGTGTCTGTCACTAGTAATCTATTTAGTAGTGACAATCGTTTATTCATGCCCGTCACTAGTTGGTTTTAAAGCGCAGCCCTTTTACCTCAGTATACGATCTTAGCAGCGACGGGTACTTTTCTAGTTTCGTAGTAAGCCTGTCACCAGTATATACTTGAGAAATTAAAAAAATCAAATACAAAAACATATTCCTCATCGAAAACACAATATGTATGATCCCATACAGTCGTAGGTAATGAAAATAGGACAAATTTGAATTAACATCGATAGCACAATATCCAAAACAATCTGTGTCATTTGAGAACAAGAAACATCTAAAATATAAATGTCGAACTCTCAAGAAACGTCAAAGCTTCCACCATTTGCTTCCTAGGACTCATCAGCTCCAGCCTACTCACAATCGTCGATCCTGAAAAAACTCCATGGTACATGAGGAAAGATTATATGACCTATCTATTAAATAAAATATGAAAAGATGCACACTTGTAGTCATTTATATTATGATTCTTTTGAAGTAGAAAAAGTATAGCTCGCTTAGACCGAAACATTAATATGGATGATACTGAAAAAGGTTTCCTAAAATGTGGCATTCAATACAGCAACCTGCCAGTTAATTCTCATATTAATGGCCTAGAGGATGCTAAGAATCCTAATCGAAATATGCGGGAGTTATTTGGAGGAGGTTTTCTTGATGAGCCTGGCAAAGCTAATGACTCTGAAACTCGGGTGGTGTCAACTTTACAGCGAAATGCAGTGGAGCCTATTTCAGATTGCAATGCTCCAGACTTATTTCATACTGAACAAATTCATGAAGGCGATCTACTGTGAGATTGTGATGGCATTAGTTCAGCTAAAACTAGAGAAACTCTCTGAGGATGTGAGGTGACCGAACACAACAGATTGCGTGTTAACTAGGCTTGTACATGTTTAGCAGCTGATACTGAACGAGGATTTCTTGAAGATGGCACCCAACACAACAAACTGCCATCTAGTTCTCGTAGCACATGGCCAGCTGATATGGTGAAAACTGGCATAGAACATGCCATACTACATGAGAATCATAATGATATCGGTTGAGTTTTCGTTAAAAAAAAGTTCTGATGGAGAACAAGCCAACCGCGGCAAGACTAAACTTAGGGATAATAAAGGAGAAGAAATAGTTGCACCAGATGCTTTCATTGATCGTCTCGCGCTTAGCACACCTAGAAACAACTCCAACTCCAAGCAATGGTGCAGCGAATGCTATCTACATTTCTGATTTTCTTCTCTTGCTACTTGGTGCCTAAACTGGATATAAAGGGGCCTATTTATACTACTTGTGAGATGAACAAGCTAGCTCGCCAAGGTGTGAACACTTGAACCATGAAGGCCAAGAATGTCACGCTGACTTATCTTATCTCCTGCAGTCAGTAGCTAGCATTGCAGGTTTATCCTACAGCTTTGCAGGATATCTTGCAGGTCCTGGTCGGCATCGTGGCTAACTGGCTATGTTCTTTCTCCCTATCGCTTTATTCTTGCATGGAGGCTGGTGTTCACACTAACGTGAGTGCATGAAAACTTGATTAAACTACTACAAGTCTCTAAACTAGCACACGCAAGTACTAGTGCCTATCAGCAATGTAGTTATTAAACACTAAATGAATTGGAAAACTAGTATATATATGCTTATTCTAAGATAGCTTATATCTTGTCGGATGAGAGGACTCAAGCACATCAGGGCTTAGTTCAATGCCAAGACCATCAGTATCTAGCTTACTCGGTTATATAAATTTAATTATCCAACATTTCAGTACCCAGATAAAACTATCAGATCATTTGACCAATTAGTTCCCATTCTGCACCAACATAAATCCTACAAACGAATGATCAGCCTATAAACAAATATAGCACTTGCAGCAGTCGTAGTGCTTCAAATCGGTGGCTTATTTGTATTTATGTAATGCATGAGTGTAAATGACAAGTGTAAATGACAACCAACGTACAGTAAGACTGGTTTCACAATGGGTGGCATCCAAAAACTTCCACATACAGAAATGATTCAGCTCAATTTCCTGCACATGTTAGAAATCACAATTCATGAGAGCTATCCAAATTAATCCACTTGTAAAATCTCTTTATTTTTCATCATATCATTTCAATAAGCAGTCTCCAATACTGAACCTGCCCTTTACTCTTTTACTATGTCCTCGTCAAATTTAAACCGCTGAAGGTATGAATTATGAATGTGGCTAGCTGGCAGTAGTAACCAAAAAAAAAAAGACTGCTCACACTTCCACACAAAAATAAAGGCCCTAAAAGGGCCCCTCCCAGCTTTGCACCTCAGATTCCCAAAAGTTCAAGGACATGCTAACGCCAAGGCCCCATCAGTGCCCACTTTAAACCCCAAAGAGAACAAATCCAGCTGGAAGCCCGGTAGATCCTTGACATACCCTGCACCGAGCCAGCCCAATGAATAGTCCCCAGAACATAGTATCTGGCATTATGGATAGATATTTTTCAAATGTAAAGGGAGAAATAATTCCATCTAGCAACTAAGGTCAGAGGCCAAGCAACATGTGTAATCTTGTTTAGCTCAGTGGTCTCAGGAGAAATGCAATCCCACAGCCTATGCAGGGAAGCTCATGTTTTCTGTGCTACTAACTGAAAAGGACAGAAAGACACACCTAGCTAAGCTCACGTTTAGCCCAGAGGAGTGCGTGAGTGTAAGTGTGGTCTCAGGAGAAATGCAGGTACCACGAGGCGAGGAGGTGGCTTCGGCCATCACTGACAAATCTCAAGGCCACACCAAGACAATACTAATCCCTGCTACCAAGATATCCTAGATCTATCTCCCCTGCATCTATTCTAATTGCAGGAACAAGTAAATTCGCCCATGCATCTATTCTAATCGCGTGAACTAGATGACCGGACAAAGGGCATACAGGGGAGAGGATGACAAACCGTCGATGGCGGCAGAGGGGAAACCATCAGAGGTCCCGGCGACGGTGGCTGCAACCAGCAGCACCCCTGGTGACGGTGGCGGCGGCGTAGGTGGCGGGGAGGAATGGCGGCTTCGGCCGCGTTGGGGCCGTGCGACGGATGCCGGAGGACTTGCCGCACGGCGGCAGCGGGGAGGACTTGCGGCCCGGCGTGGGCGGAGAGGCCTTGCGGCACGCCGTCGGCGGGGAGGATCGGCGGCGCAGGTGCTAGGGGCTGGGAAGGAAACTGTGCAGAATAGATGCAAAATTATAGGATCGTGGCCAAGTCCACTATATTTGGCAGTTCCACGATTTTTTTCCATGTCCCGCGAGTTATTTTTTTGGTTTCCTTAGAAATTTAGATATTTGGTTAAGCTAGTATTTTTTATTCACATATACAACCAAGAATTTGCAGTAAAAATCAGAAAAAATAATGTAAAATTCGTAACATCTATAAAACATAGAAAAGAATGAAAAACTACGTAAATACAGGAAAATTCATGACATCAAGAATCAAAATTCATTAGGTCTCGGTTTCATGATTCAGTGCCGGGAACGGAGGAGGCACACGGGGAGTGGGGGTATAGACCTCAGTGTTGTATTTGTAGCTCACATAATTAATCTAGGTTCGGTATGTAGCAAATAATAACACAAATGAGTAATAATTTACTTTTAATTCTGGCATTGTAAGAGTTTTTGTTTTCCTATTTGTAAAAGCTTGATCCAAATCATGGTGATTATCGGCTATTATGTATTCATTAGAATGTTTAGAGTAATTATTTTTTGTGTGAGATGGTAGTGGTATCAACTATCAATGAAGGAGAAAGAGGGACGAAGAAGCCGACCCTCATGGTCCGGAATAAATCTCGATGCATTCACTCTTGATTCATTCTTTTGGGAAATAACGGGTGTATAATTAAATAAGATGTTGCATTGTGCGAAGTGAAGATTTAATTGTTCTAGAACACTCTACATTATATTTACATGTATTTCATTCGCAAAATAATAAATTAACATGTATTTCATATTTTCATGCGCGATCTCCAATAAAATTGAATAGATGGTGGCAACGCACGAGAATTCAACTAGTTTGATTACAAGTAATGCTAGCCACTTCACATTAGTGACTGGCAAAAAAATATGTCCGTCGCTACTATGAACGTGACCAGCGACGGGCAAGTCCGTAGACCTGTCACAGGTATTATCCGAAATTACTAGTGACAGGCGAAAAATACTCTCCTGTCACTAATATGTTCTATAGTCACCCCGCAGAGCTTTACTAGTGACGGGCATACTAGTGCCCGTCGCTGATACCTAATACTAGTGACATGCATATTTTTGCCTGTCACTAAAGTGCTAGTGGCTATAAGCTATTCTCCAGTAGTGTACTCGGATAACTCGTAGTTTCCGTACTGCTTATTGATACTCGGATAACTCGTAGTCTCCGGGTCTTAGTTACTCATGTTTTGTACTCTTTGCCTTGTGCTTTGCAGACCGAACAAATGGCTCCCAAGAACAAGGGCAAACAGCCGGCAAAGCCAAGGACGACCCAAGCCATTTCCGCCAGCTGGGCTAGGTCCACCGTGACCCTGGTCAAGCTGGAGGAGCTTGCCGAATCAGGCGTCCTCCCTCCTCAAAAGGAGATCCATTGGCGTGTTCCGGGTGACGAGACCCGGCCATCCCCCGGTCCAAATGAGGTAATATGTTTCGTAGAACACGTGATCCGGGGATTCCGTCCCCCGGGTCACTCTTTTTTCCACGAAGTCCTCAGCCACTACGGCCTCCGAGTCTTCGACATAGGGCCTAACTCTATGTTGAATATAACTCACTTCATAGTTCTTTGTGAATCCTACCTGTGCATCCCCCCGAACCTTGCCTTATTTATCGAACTATTCCAATGCAAACCGTGCCGCGAAGGCGGTGACAGGGCCCTCTTGGCCTGCGGCGGGGTTTCTATCCAACGGCGCAAGAATTCGCCTATGCCGACTCTGAGTCTTAACTCACACGTTAAGCATTGGAAAAAATCTTTCTTCTACTGCCGGGACACCTCCCCACCCGGCGAAAGGAAATTGCCGGGTTTCTCGGAGGGGCTCCTCGATCTTTCTGATACCTTTAACGCCTTCTCCTCTGAGTCGGAGAGAGAGTCCATCCAGCCCCTCCTAGCCAAGATAGCCGTCCTTTCCGCCCATGGCCTCCTTGGGATCAATCTAGTTAAGACTTGGGTAGATTTCCGGATTCAGCCCAACGCCATCCGGCCTAAGCTGATGTCCGGGTATTCCGGGCACGTGACGGATTCCCTCCGTTATTCTTCAAAGAACTATCCGGCTGGTGATACAAACAAGACCATCAAAAGTTTCCTGACCGAGACACTAGTAGGGAAAGGGCTACCAGTGACGAACAAATATCAGCTACCGCTGGCGAACACTTGTTCGCCAGCGGTACAACGCCAGTGGTAGCAGGTTACCGCTGGCGAACAAGGGTTCGCCAGCGGTAGTGCAGGTTACCGCTGGCGAACAAGGCCTTGTTCGCCAGCGATATGTTCGCCAGCGGTAGTGCAGCTGTTCGCCAGCGCTACTGGTTCGCCAGCGGTAGTCAGGGTGTTCGCCAGCGGTTCAGTTCGCCAGGGGTAGGTACTGTGTTCGCCAGTGGTAAGTTTCACAGGTTTGTATTTTTTCTTTTTTTTTGTATAACAGTTTATATATTCTGATTCTGTATATATTCCCAGGTCCAAATACATTCAAATTCTATAATTTATAAACTTTCACACATATAAATCACTGATAGCACATCGATAAATCATAGATACATATGCATCCATCCATAACGAATTTAACACATCGATAACGATATTAACACATCTATACATATGCATCCATATCCAATTCTCATAAGTACAAATACAACACATTGATCTCAATAATATGTCGGAAGATTTCGAACCCAAAATATAGCCATCTAATTAGTTCAACGATTACAAAGGTATGACTACTACATATCTATGCAACGTACGCGCGATATAGAGATCAATCGCAAAGAAGACTAGCTAGATATACGGTCCGCCTCCGCTTTAGCTTCCGCCTCCGCTTGCGATCTTTCGCTAGGGCTAGCGCGCCGTCCACTTCTTCATCTCTCTGTAGACCAAGATAAAAGCATTAGACCGGCAAAGGAAATCACAAGTTCTTATTAGGAGCAATTCGTAACGAATCGAATACATACCGTCGATCATTTCTTCCTCGATGTTGTGATCTTCTGTTTCTTCTCCGGAGGGAACGGAAGAGCACCTTCTAACGAGTTGAATGGTCTCTCGTCAGTCTGCTCTAGCACATATTGTCGCAACTCTTTGTTAGATGGTGGGGTACCGTTCCAGTGGAAGCTAGATCCTGAAGTTACTACATCCTTATAGATGATTGTGCAGATCTTGCGCTGGATGCGACCAAAGTTTTGTCTGTACTCAGCATCAGACCATTCCACGATGCTGCGAGACCATTTGTCCACAGCAGACATGTATTGCAGACTATGTTGGTCCTTCACGATCTCCGTCATGTGTTGGATGAGGTACCATGCCTCCATTTGGCCGCCTGGCGCCTGCTTGGGGCAGGGAAACTCTGTTCTGTGTCTGAACACATATTTTCCTTTAATTTGTTTCTTCCTGTCGCAGAATCCTTCCCCCCTGATGTAGCCATCCATAGCATCATTGAGAACAGACTTGATGAGGGTGTAGTTCTTCTCCTTCATCGTACTCCCGGAGTCGAGATATACTGCGTGCGCGTCTCTCGGGTAGAGCATGATGAGGGTGCCGTATTTGTTTCTGCGCAAAACAGGAGAGTCCATATATATAATCCTCAAAAATTGTATATGCGCGAACTTATGTAAAGATGGGAAATATAACTTACTCAGGAAAGTAGGGCACGAGGGTGATCCTCTTGTGCATATGGTTAGTGAGCAACACTTGTTCGAGGTACTTTGTCGCTTTTGCCCTACCCTTGGGGTTGTTCAAGTACATGTCGTGCATGTAGTAGGGGTCTGCTAGCCCGATGTTGCTGACATTCTCTACGGATAGCTGATGCGCCAAGCTGAGCGTAAACAGACGGACGATTGACGAGTGGAGTGCTTTCATGTGGAACATCCGGAAAATGTCGTCAAATCTAATGATGATCTTGTTTGCGTTGCCTTCAGTGACAAATCCCGCCGTAGATGGCACCTTTGCGACCAAAACCGGCAGCGTTGGATTTTTCTCTTTGAGAAGCACCTCCTCCATATATAGTACACCGTCATGGACGCTACGCATATCACCTGTCAGCAAGGCGACCAACCTCGGCGGAAGCATCGGTTTCCCCAACTCATGGATCTGATGCCAGTCGGTTATGGGTATCCTATCCAATACACGTCCTGTCTGCGGCTTAGACTTGGTCCCCTCCACCGGTTGGCTCATCGATGCAACGGCAGGAGCCTTCTTAGTTCTTTTCCGTGCATACTTGATGTTAGGCTGAGTCTTATGAAATACATCAGCTACCGCCTCTTTGAGGGCATCCTGGCTGATGACTTCTTGCTCGGGGACTGCCGGCTCTTGAGAAGAGAAAAGACGCTTTGTGCATCGATATTTATCCGCCTCCTCCGCTGGCAAGAGAAGTTGATCAAGATCATCCAGGCCGGGCGCCCCCTCGTAAGGATCGTCGACGAGGTAGTCATTCGGGTTCTCATCTTCGTCGTCGTCGTGCTGCACGGACTTTGCAGGTGAGAAATCCTTGTGTTGGCTCGGGTGCCCCGACCCCTGGACCGGTGTTGGAGTGTTGGCAGGAGTACTTTCCAAACGAATTAGTGATTTCGGCCAGGTCAATGGCCAAACCAAGCATTGCTCCAGGTTCAACTCGCTGTCGGCTGCGGGTGGTTGGTTCGGAGGATCGAGAGCACCGCAACCAGGGAGCACCCGACTTAATGTCACTCTGAACACGTCCTCGGGCATACGAACGCCGTGGGATACGCGGTTCAGAGGTGTGATGATTTTTCCTTTGGCGACGTCCTTTAACTCGCCGTTCACATTAAGGAGCAATGTGCATCCCGTCTCGTCGGCCTGCGAAACGTCGCGCGATCGTTGTTAGAGACTGATGCCGTCACGAATCAAGTCATAATATATAATTAAGCAGTGCACGTTGAATTACCGTGAGGGCATTGAGCTCGGACAAGGGGGATGGACCGCTAAGTGTCGGCGGCGGCGTTGATGAGATGTGGCGGGGCGGCGACGGATCTTTGCGACCTTCCGGCTGAGGGTTGGGGGTCGGCTCGTTCCGCGCAGCAGACGCCACGACGGGGGCCGCGTTCTGCGGCGCCACGACGGGGGCCGGGTTCTGCGGCGCCACGACGGGGGCCGCGTTCTGCGGCGCTGGCTGCACAATTTGGGCTACGTTTATCTGCGGGAGCGGCCCTTGTCCTCCACCTAGCATCCACGGCGCTAAGGACTGAGCGACGGTCGAACAGATGGTAGGGAGGAGCTCATTGAGCCTCTCGTTCACAAGCTCGTCGACCGTCTTCTCCGGGCCCTTGTTCCGCTCCTTGCGCTTTTCCCTGGTGTCGGGGTAGTATTGCGCATGCCGATGACCCTTTCCGAGGCCATGCACATGGCTACGATTCGGCTTCTTGTCAAGGGGCACTCCCTTCATCGCGTTAAGCGCCCTAATGAAAGGGGTGTCATACGGGTCCTTGTTCGTCGTCGCCGAGGACCCCGCGTCAGATTGAGATAGGCGTTCTTTTTCTTGTTCCTCGATATACTTATCCTCGAGCAGCTTGACCTTCTCGTTCAACTCAAGATCGCCGGGCTTTTTGGGATCTTCCCTGTAATGGGCCCTGACAAAATTTCTCACCTGCGGGTCGGTGATCTTGTCAAACGGGTTCGGCCCTTCTCTCTTCGAATCCTCCTTGGCCCATACTTTCTGCTTCCCAAGGTAACCCCGGCTTCCGAGATTGTGAGGGCCAATGTTCTTTTTTCGCTGTTCTTTCCCCCATTTAGTCAGCGCAATCCTTTCCGGTTTGAGTTCGTCGATCTTGAATTGGGCCAAGTCTTCCTCGGAAATGGAGGGCCACATCTTATGGATCTCATCAAAATCCTTACCCTTCGCAAGCATCTGCCGCAAACTGGATCTCCAAGTCGTAAACGCCTTGGCGAACTTGTTCAGTGCTAAGGAGTTGACCATATTCTTCTTCAGGTCCTGGTTGTCGTAAGGATCCGGGAATTTATACCTTGTGTGCAGCTTCTCAATCAGCAGGGCGGCATGAGCCTTGTTTTCTTTAGCTTTCAGGTGCTCCATGTTAACGTTGCCGAAGTCTCGAGCTATGCAGCCTATCTGGTTTCCATAGCCCTTGGCATAACTCTCCGGCTCGAGTGGAGCACCGCTGGGGTCCACTTCCGTGAACTCTTCCCGCATGGTGGCGAGCATGTTGTGCCGCCTCTCTTTGCGCCTAGCCGCCGCCTCGCTACCGGAGGCGGTATCCCCGGTGCCACTACCGGTTTGATCACCTTCTGCGCCCGATGTATCGTTGTGTCGCTCTAGCTCCTGGCGAACGGTTTCGTCCATCTCGTCGTCTGCATCGTCACCCTCCATCTCTAGATCCGGGTGCGGATCTACGGGTCCGCCTCCCGTGCTTAGCATGGAAAGCCACGCATCGTCGTTGTCTCCGCCGTGTCCGAGACCAGAACCACCCGCCTCGTCGTTGTGAGCCATATCTAAGGAAGGAGAGAAAACCCGAAATAAGTTCAACAAATCCTACAATTTAGACGATGTACCCCATATGAGTCCAAATTTCTCGGACACTCTAAGTTGTGATATTTTTAGCAAAGATCATGCCAAAATTCACGGAAAATTTCGGCATGACCTTTGCTAAAAATAGCACATATGGAGTACCCAAATTTGCCGGAACGGAAATTAATCAACATTCCGGCAAACAGGGACTCACGTGGGGTACCTGCACATAAAAACCCACCCCTCATATAATCCCACCCCTCATATTATCATCGTCATCCACACGAAGGTGGGAACATATCAATACGACCACACCATCACCACCATCCATACACCACGCCATCCATCACCACCACCATCCATCACCACCATCCATACACACCATCCATCACCACCAACCATCACCAAAGTAATTAAATTTAAATTATGCAAACCCCAAAGGAGAATAAGTTGTACACCAACCATCCTCTGTTTGTTCCATTTTGATATATTGATAAAACCACATCCCATACTTATAATAGATGGGTTTTAACAGATCAGAAGGAATAACTAACATCAGTCATAGCAAACATGTTAGTGTGCCATCTATCTTATGCTCAGAGATTATATTTTCTGGTTCTTGCTTTTACTTGGGCTATATGTTTGGTATCCTTTCATGCTGATCTTCCTGTATGTAGCCTTATAATTAAGAGACGTACACTGACATTGGAGCTTTTATCGTCAAAATTTTTGATCGCGCTAATTTAGACATAAAAGACTGAAAAACAATTTGTGGTGCATCCACAGTTACTCACTCACACCTGACAACATCTTGTGTGCCATCTTCTAGAAATGTGATCCAAAGCCATCAGGCAATTGGGATGCAATGCTATCATGGTGACTTATGAGATATATCCATTTGCAGGAATCATCTTAATATTATCGCTCTGTTCCCCAACGGCTTATATTGTGGAACAGAGGGGGTACTACAGCAGGAGCAACTTGGTTCGCAGCATGAACAGTCGAAGCAGCTTGGTCTTTTGCACTTGGGTAAGCACTGGCAACAGCAGCAAAACCATGAAGCACACACGCACAATTTTGATCTGCAGGAGAAACATTTCCCCCCACCAATTTAAGTTCAGTGCTGTCAGACTCATAAAAGTGACAATTTTGCCATGATTTTTTCTTCAATACTCCTACCAGACCTGGGCTGCTTAGATTAACAGATGAAAACTGCATCCTTACCATGATGACATGAAAAATTCATCTCTCTTTTCTAAAAGAGAGTTAACCATTAAGATGCATACGCAGTTGTATCAATTGTTGTAAAATGTTTCTGTACTATAGTTGACTGAAGAAGCTAGGAACTGAAGCAAGCAAGGAAGCCAGCAACAACAACCAGCAGCAGATCCTCAAGCACACCACATCCACAGCATCAACACAATGGCAGGTTGATCCCTACACACCATTCAGCAATAAATTGACTTACTAGAGTGGGCTGGGGTTTTTTTTCTCATTCCAGCAATAGATTGCTAATTTATGCACAAGGAGTAGGTTGGGGTATTTTTTTCCTCAGTCCAGCATAGGAGTGTTATGCTAAATTCATCCCTCAGAATTAAAAGCAAGTACAAATATGTTGTTATAAAAAGGGAGTAGGCCTTGGACAAACATACATCATAGGCCAGGGCCAATAAATCAATGGATAATCTGTTCTTATCAGTTTAAAAGGCCAAATAGGGGTAAATTCACAAATATTAAAGCACAGCAGCTGTGTTATACATGCTAGGCATGAACGAAGCCTGGGCACATCCCAACAGGGGCACCACAGGGAGGATACATGCCAAACAATCAAGCACATGGGAACAGTTTAGGATAAATTGGCTAACAAGATATACCGAGTACATGGGCACTTGCACATGGAGTTGTTGGGCACAAATCCTAAATGATTTTGCACCTCCAACACAACTCACACTTCTATAATTAGCACCACCAAATCTTAGGGCTCACAGAAATAATTAGACATACAAGTATGTCCATTTACATAGATTAAATGTCAAATTATCCTTGCAGTGGCACATCCAATAGAGAGGGGGAAAACAGTACCTGTTTCTTGCAGAACAGGTGTCGAACACCTTCTGTGCAAGGTTGAAGAGAGGGCAGCAGAGGCAGTAGGCCGGCGCCGCCGCGCTAGGAGGCAGTAGGGGCGGCGGAGTGGAAGAGGAGGGAGACGTAGGGGAGGTGGAGGCCGGCCGGCGTGGCGTCGATGGGAGTGGAGGAGCGGCGCGGCGTGCAGAGAGAGGGGGAGGGCCGATGGAGGGAGGGGAGGGCGCAGTGGTGGAGGGAGGGAGTGGAGGGGAGGGCGCAGTGGTGGTGGAGGGAGTGGAGGGAGGTAGGAGAGGGCCGGAACGCGCGGTGGTCGCCGGAGACAGGGCCTCGCCGGAGCTACAGACGTGCGCGCGCGGTTGGTTTTGGAAACGATGGATTGAAAAACGGCTAAGTCCCGCGGCCCCCTGTGTACCTCTCTATGGGGGCTTACCGCTGGCGAACATGGCTGCTGGTTCGCCAGCGCTATACTACCGCTGGCGAACAAAGGTTTGTTCGCCAGCGGTAGCATAGCGCTGGCGAACCAGCATCCATGTTCGCCAGCGCTACATTTTTTTTATTTTTCTTTGAAATGATTTACTTTATTATTTTTTCTTAATTTTTCTTGAAAAACATTACTGTTTTATTTCAAACACATTACAAATAATAATGTTTTATTTTGTTTTCTTTATTTGTTTAAATTATTCAAATACATTTCATTTATAATAATTCAAACACGTTACAAATTAATTTCAAACACATTACAAATAATAATGTTTTATTTTGTTTTCTTTATTTGTTTAAATTATTCAAATACATTTCATTTATAATAATTCAAACACATTACAAATTAATTTCAACACACATTACAAATAATAATGTTTTATTTTGTTTTCTTTATTTGTTTAAATTATTCAGATACATTTCATTTATAATAATTCAAACACATTACAAATTAATTTCAACACACATTACAAATAATAATGTTTTATTTTGTTTTCTTTATTTGTTTAAATTATTCAAATACATTTCATTTATAATAATTCAAACACATTACAAATTAATTTCAACACACATTACAAATAATAATGTTTTATTTTGTTTTCTATTATTCCCTTTATGTTTTCAATTAATATAAGTCCACACATTTGAAATACAAAACAAGGGTACGTACATTAAATTTATAATAAGTGCACATCGATATCAGACTAGTTGATCCATGCATATACATAGTTTCGTCGCATACAATTGGCAGAAAAATATATACATAGTTTCTCATCAGTGTTTGATTTTTTTGCCTTTTTTGGTCGAAGTTGCATAATTTAACCCCACATTATGACTTCTTCTTCTGAATGGAAGACCATGCCTAGGTAGCGTAGTTCTGCTTCTTCTTGTTGTGTATGTTGCATGACTATCATCATCATCTTCTTGATCATCGTCAATATTTGGGTCGCCGAACGTGTCGAACTCGTCCTCGTCAACGACTCCATCCATTCCGATGATATTTCTTTTCCCTCTCCTCACGACAACACGGCTAGGCCTTGCGGGGTCTGTTATGAAGAAGCATTGTGACACATGCTTAGCCAATACCCATGGCTCATTTTGCGCTGTGACATTCGCGCTTGATGAGGTTCCGGCTTCGGGAATAACCATGGTTGTAAAGTATTGGTCTTCTTTCCTGACGGTCGACATCCTAGCCCATCTGACGCGGAACATAGGCACCTTCTCTCCAGAGTAGTTAAGCTCCCATATCTCCTCGATCCTTCCGTAGTATCTTAACTTTTTGTCACCGGTGTAGGATTCCATCGTTACCCCTGAGTTTTGATAATCGGAAGTTTTGTCTTTCTCCTCTGTGTAGAAAGTGAACCCGTTGATATCATATGCTTGAAACGTCGCTAGGTTGGGAGCTGGGCCATGTGCCAAGGCGTACAAAAGTTTATTTTTCGCACAATCCCTTGGCGGTGGATTAGCGACGATCACATCTTTAAACCAACGCAAGAAAGTGGAGTTATGCTCTCTGATTATTTCTCCTTCGGTCCTCCGCTTGCCTTGTTCACTGTACTTTTTCATAATCGAGCTCTTGTGTTTTTCCACCCAAGTATCGACCATGTCAATGTGTTGGAGAGCTACTAAGTTTGCCCTGTTAAAGTCGGTGCGTCGACAAGCCCGATCCACATGCACTTCTCTACGTCCATTTTTGTGACCTACTCCATCGAGCTTGCCAATGTGCTTGTTTCTGGGCAGACCAACTGGGTCCTCCACGTCCATATGATTCGTGCAGAAAGAGATGCACTCTTCGGTGAGAAAGCCCTGAACGATGCTTCCGTCCGGACGAGCTCTGTTGCGAACATATCCTTTGATGACCCCATTCATCCTTTCAAACGGCATCATGTTGTGCAGGAACAACGGCCCGAGATGGATGATATCGTCCACGATATGGACCAACAGATGAACACATATGTCAAAGAATGATGGTGGAAAGTACATCTCAAGCTCGCATAGTATCACGACAATCTCTTCCTGCAGCCTTGAGATCTGCTTCCCCGTGATCGACTTTCGAGATATAACGTCGAAGAAGTTACAGAGGCCAAACAGGGTTTCCCGGACGTGTTTGTCCATTATTCCGCGGATCGCAACCGGAAGTATCTGCGTCATCATCACGTAACAGTCATGAGACTTCATCCCGCTAAACTTTTGTTTCTGCGCGTCGAGGAATCTGCTTATTAGCCCTGAGTAACCGCTAGGGACTTTGACTCCGAGAAGGCACATCATCAATTTTGTGATCTCGTCCGGACTAAGAGTGAAGCAGGAGGGGGGGCAGTAATAGTCATTCCTCTTAACCCTTTTGGCCTTGCGACCATCCGTCTCCTCATCACACGATTGATCGCCGTCGTCATCATCCGGGCGTCCCCCCTGAAGATCTACCCTAATACCAAAATATTTCAGGTCGTTTCTTGCTTTCACCCCGTCTTTGGTCCTCTCCGGCATGTTGAGCAGCGTGCCAAACAAACTTTCAAACACATTCTTCGTGATATGCATCAGATCAAGGCAGTGAGGCGTATCGAGAAAGGGCCAGTATGGCAAGTCCCAAAACACCGACCTCGTCTTCCATACATCCAGAAGCGGTTTTGGCGCCTTTTGCTTCTTTCCAGGCTCTGGGCATTCCTTCCAATCATTCAGCAAATTGTAGATTTCTTCGCCGCACCTCTTACGTGGAGGTCCACGGAGCTCATCCTCACCGTTAAAAAGGTCTCCTCGCCTTCTCCACGGGTCTTTGTTGGGTAGCCACCTTCGATGGCCAACGAAAACTGTTTTCGAAGACCCAGGATCTTTCGGAAGTTGCATAAACGTGGGGTCATCCATGCACCTCACGCAACCGTTATGTCCGTGGCACACCTGGCCCGCCACATATCCGTAGCCTAGTAGGTCGTGAACCGTACAGAGTAAGACAGCTCTCATTGGGAAATATTGTTCAGCGAAGGCGTCCCATGTGTTCACCCCTTCCTCGGCCCATAGCGTTTCCAGCTCATCTTTAAGCAGCTTCAGGTATAGATTTATGTCGTTGCCTGGTTGTTTCGGCCCTTGAATTAGCATACTCATGTGAATATACTTCCTCTTCATGCACAACCAGGGAGGGATGTTGTACATCCATACAAACACGGGCCAGGTGCTATGGGTGCTGCTCTGGTTGCCAAACGGATTGAGTCCGTCGGTGCTCACACCCAACCTGATGTTCCTTGCCTCCGCCCCGAACGTTGGATATTCACAGTCAATTGCTTTCCATTGACTTGCATCTGAAGGATGTGTCAGAATTACTTTTTCACTTCGATTTGGATCTTTCAAAACTTTATTCCTCCTTTTCGCGTGCCAGCGCATGAGCTCTGCTTCCTTGCGGTCCGCGAAATACCGTTGCAGACGGGGAATGAGCGGAAAGTACCACACAACTTTCCGAGGAGCTTTCTTCTTCCCTTTCTTGTATCGAGCGGCGCTGCAAACTGGACAAATGGTTTTGTTCGCGTCCTCTTTCCGATAAATGTAGCAATCGTTGATGCACACATGGTATTTTTCGTGAGGTAAATCAAAGGGGCACACGACTTTCTTGGCCTCGTCGCAACTTTTAGGACAAGTGTTGCCCTCTGGAAGGACATCGTGCCAGTATTGCAGGCTTGCATCGACGCTTATGTCGCTCCATTTGTATCTCGCCTTCATCTGCAGAACATCGAGGGCCACTCTCAGGCGGGACTCTCCCGGACCGCAGCCTGCATACAACGGTGTCTTCGAGTCTATCTCTAGTTGCGCCAGCTTCGATTGCTCTCTAGCAGCAGATATCGAGTTAGTCGTCTTTCTCAAGAGCAGTTCTTTCAGATGAGGGTCACGCACAACTTCCGTTAGGGGTGTCCCTGTGTCCTCGTGATCTTCTTCCACGTCTTGTTCAACATCTTCTCCATGATCATGTGCTGGGTCATAAGGCTGATCTTGGTCCTGTTGTAGTTGGTCCTGCTGTAGTTCTATTCGATCGTTGCTATTGTCCTGTTGCACATCATTTCCTACCGCCGCCGCCCCATGGACTTCATCATCTTCATCATCACTTACCCACTGACTGTTATACCCATCCATGAAACCATACCTTAGGAGGTGACTGAGCAAGTCTCCGGTAAAGGGATTGAGCAAGCCCCCTAGTTTGCACTTTCGACATGGACATCGTATCTCCTTGCGGCCATTTTGTAACATGTCTTCTGTCGCGTGTCTCAAGTAACTATTCACGACACGTTCACTCTTAACGACCACCATTATATGTCGCCTGCACGAGAGCGCGCGCCGATATAATTAATATTAGAACCAAACATAATATATATATATATTGCGATATTCACGGAAAAAAATCGGCATGACCTTCCTACAAATTGGAGGTTAGAGGAGTGCCAAACTATGCCGAGACGGAAATGAATCAACATTCCGGCGATAGTTGGCTACTCAATTTCATTCCACAACAAATTGCGCACACATGCATTTATCGTCTCCATCACACGACCATTGTTGAATCCGGTGAAATTTCACACATATTGCATATCGCGTGTATCCGGACAAAATTTATATACAAACTCATTTAATTATATATTATCATTCATCACACCTCAAATGAATAGATGCCCACACGATGATATCCGGAGAAATTTGGAGCTTTGGAGAGAAAGGGGTTAATTCTAGATCTAGATGGCTAGGGAGGGAAAATTTGGGGTAGAAATGATGTTAGGAGGGAGATAAACATATATATACCAACTAAAATAAATTTAGTTGGTTCAAAATAAGGTAGGAGGGTGAAGAAATTGGCATAATTTCGAGCTAGAGAGAGAAGAGGGAACAAGGTGAAGAAGATAGAGTGGAGGGGAAAGTGGGTAGGTGGGGGTGCCACTTTGTGGCAATATCTGCGGACTACCGCTGGCGAACAGATGCTTCTGTTCGCCAGCGCTAAGATGCGTGCTGGGCCCACATCTTAGCGCTGGCGAACAGAAGCATCTGTTCGCCAGCGGTTGTGGTAGTAGCGCTGGCGAACAATACAGGCCGTTCGCCAGCGGTAAAATAAGGCAGCGGCGCTACCATTTCAAATCGCGCGCAGGTGGGGCCCAGGCATACCGCTGGCGAACAAGGGTGGTTGTTCGCCAGCGGTAGTGCTGGCGAACAGGCATAGTTGTTCGCCAGCACTATTAGCGCTGGGCAACAGCCATTCTGGTTCGCCAGCGGTATGGTGGTGGCTATAAGCCATTCCCTACTAGTGAGAAGATGGAAGTAATCCGGAACATAGTCGGGTTAGAGCCATACACTCGGGACAACCCGGCTCCCGTGGTAAGATCCAGCACTTATTCTTTTACTCTTGTACTTTTACCTGATAGAATCACTAACTCTCACTTTTATGCCTTTATCTCAGGCTGATAGCGCTTTTTGGAACATCGAGACTCCCCCCACCTCCGAAAATCCAGAGGAGGACGAGGAGGCAGCTGACTCGGAGGAAGGTACTTTCCGGGTTTCACCCACCCCAACTTCTGTTAACTTGTTTCTCCACACTCTCCTTTTTCCGACTGTATGCTATGTTTCTCAGGAATGGAGGACAGAGAGGACAAGGAAGAGAAAGAAGATCCGGAAGATGGGGAGGAAACCCAAAGTGATGAGAGCAAAGCAGAACCGGTCATCGAAGTCGGAGCCAAGAGGAAACCCCGAGGGGTTGTTTTTAAGGTTCCATATCGCTCCCTCGCTTCCAAACCATACAGTTTTGCTAATATGTGCGAGCTAAACCGAGAATTATCCGACTGGCCATACTTGAAGGAGCCGCCCATGGTCAAGCGCAGGGTGACCCGGAACTCTCCGGGTGAAACCGCACTCAACCCGGGTATCCCATCATCTCCAACCCAGCGCGCCGGTACTTCTCAATCTCAACCTTCCAATTTACCTCAAAGATTTCCTTCTCCCAATCACCCCTTAGCGGGACAACTCCGAGTCTCACTTTCTCACTCTTTATCAGCCTCATCCGGGTCTAGCAGCGAGTTCCCCTCAGATTTCATGGTGAACTCCGGGTAAGATACCTTTCCTGCTATTCTGACACTTTTCCATAATTTTCTTTAGTCATATACTAACCGTTTACTTGTACTTTTCTCAGAGCCAAGGTCACAACCAGTGACCCGGATAATATGGAGACTGATGACCCGGCCCGAGAATATCCGGTTGATGATGTGATGGCCGCGGCTGGCGGCGATGGAGAACAACAAGTGCCACTGAAAGACCCGGCCGATCAAGAGGCCGAGTACCCGATGGCCTCGCATGCGCGCGAGGATGAAGAGGATGAAGATGTGGTAATCCTGGGCACAAGGGGAAGTGGGCTCAACTCCAACGCTCAAGCGACCCGAGTACCTTCCCCCGCAAAGGAGAAGACTCCTTCTCCGGGTGACCAGGATCCCGGTTCTTCCAATCTGGGCCTGGGTAACCGTTCTTATGATCAAGTGATGAGTGCACTCCTCGCCATGAAGGCCACGGAAAAAGAAATACTAGAGCGCATGGCTGCTGAGCACCAGGTAACGCTGATCGATATTTCATAGTATTCATCTAGTCCCCAAGTTCCGAGTTTAACTTGTCAAAGTTTTACTCGGTACTTCCCTTGATACTCGGCTTATTGTTATACCCGGCTAACCTTCACCTCTCCTTCCCTTATAGGCACACATGGCCAGGTCCGAGGAAGTTTTGGCAAAAACCAATCAACTCCTGGAGACTGAGGTAAGGCTGCGACAGGCGCTTGAGGCTGAGGTGGAAACGCTTAATAAGGATGTCGCGAAGTACAAGAAGAAATGCCACACCGCTCAAGCTGCCCTGAAGAAATTATCAGCTCAAGTTGCCGACACTTATCGTGTCCTACTTGGTGAGTTTTTATAGCTTACTGTTTTGTAACTCAGCTTTTTCTTTGTGTATGATACCCGGAATTTTTGCTTTAACCTTTGCTGTTTTATGCTGTAGGCCCTGGTCTTGCACCCCCGGAAGATGATGATGTCCAGAAGGCAAAGAACTTGAAGACTGTGCTCCGGACACTCTGTGCCGGCACTAAATGGATGCTAGACGCCGTGCAGTGGCCGGCTGATGGATATCCGGGTATGGACACCTTGATCCATGCGTGCTCCACAGTCCCCTCATGGATTGAGCTCTGGAAACGCTCGGCATGCCGGGTTGGGATGACCCAGAGGCTCATGCTGGCTAAGGCTTATTTTCCTAAGCTTGAGCCGGAAAAGCTGGTGGCCGGGTTTCCAGAATTCAATGTCGATGGCTCCAAATTCTCCGCCAAGGACTTCAAGGCTATACAGCATGAGGTGCACCACTCGGCATCTACAATTGCCGATACTCTAGACCTGGATAGATTTGCAACTCCATATGATGCCGAAGATAAACCGGTGAAGGAAGATATGCCCTTGCCCTTTGATATCCTGGAGAAGTGGAACGCATACTCGGCCAAGAGGAAGAAGGAGGCTGCGAAGAGGAAAGCCGAGCTTGAGTCTGCGCCTACCACCTCTACTCCGGCTGTCCGCCCGCCTGTTCGTCCTGACACTGCCACTCCGGGTGACGACGCTAAGAAGGCCCCTAAGGAGCGAAGCCAGGACCAAGACCCGGAAGACAAGGGCAAGGCTGTAAACCCGACCCAGGAGGCCGAGTAAACCTTTATCCGCTACCATCTCAAGCACTTTGTTCGGCCGATGGCCTTTAAAACAATTATTCTTTTGATAGTGCGCCTGTGCACTTTTTGATACTACTATCGTGTCTTGTAATACATTTAAAACCTTAATAGTTTTCATGGCCCTTCTGGCCTTTGCGTAAATTTGATATTTTCCTGTCTTTGGATCTTTTTCATTCCTGATTTTCCGACTTTCCACTATGGTTCCTTTTGTGAGACTCGGTTTCCGGGTCTCGTGGGTTTTGACAGGTGGACTTTTTCTAAGTCCCCAAGACTCGGATTTTTGGGTTTTTGAGCTGAATAGCTAGATGATTTGTTTCTTTTTTCAAATTCCTAAGTCCCCAAGGCCCGAACTTCCGAGTCTAGGGTTTTAGACTTTTCCAAAAGGACAAATTGTTTCTGCTAAGGCCCAAAACCTAGAGTCGTTCACATAGGTTTGAAGTTATGCTTAATATGCTTTGAGTTTCCGGGTGTTAGCCTTGTACTCTGCATAACTTGTGGTTTGGATGACCCTTTTGACCTTCTTCTACTATAAGCCGGCTTTCGCGTGGATAATCAATGTTGCTACAGCTGTACGAAGACAGGGTCAGGCAAGTCCCATTGGGCATCATGACTGATTGTAATCGTACGCTAGCAAAGCATGCCACTTTAGTGCGAGTCACATCAAGCTTAAGCGAGAAAAGTCAAGAAAGTTTGGCTCCTTTGTCCGGTTATAAGATTGCAACCGTACTTATTACAAGTAATCGGCCCTTATAACTCAATGGCATCGTGGTCGGGTCTTTGGGTTTGCAACTGTGCTATTCAAGCAATCAGCCCCCAAGACCAAGATATATGCAATTTACTAGAGAAAATAATATACTAAGAACAATAAATAATACTTACTTGGAAGAAAAAATAGAAAAACAACGGGAATATAAAAACTTAACAAAAATACATAGGAAAGAAACAAGATACTGTTTAACCATCTCTTTATTGATATGAGAAAAGTTAGGTCAGCAAGCCGCCTCATTAAAAACCCTCCAGTCCCCTTAGGTACCCTGGATAGGAAAAGAGTGCGTCTGAAACCTGCTGCCTGTTACATCGTGTAATTCCACTTGTGAATCTAGTCTATTCTAAGTGTAGTAGGGACGCAGCTGAGCCACGTTCCATGGTCTCTCTCTTTCTTGCATAGATGAAGTTGTATGAGCGGTGTCATTAACGGTTGCCGACTCTTCCCTTGCGTCTACCAAGTAATACGATCCATTGTGTAGATTCCGGCTTATGATGAACGGTCCTTCCCATGGTGGGGATAACTTGTGTTTTCCTTCCTTTGACTTTACCAGGCGAAGAACCAGGTCTCCTTCCTGGAAGACCCGGGTTTTCACACGCCGGCTATGTTATCTCCTCAGATCCTGCTGGTATATGGCCGATCTCTCCAAGGCTTGTTCTCTATGTTCTTCCAGCATATCCACGGCATCCTGCCGGGTCTTCTCGTTCTCCACCTCGACGTAAGCCGACACTCGAGGCGAGTCATGGATAATATCACTCGGCAGCATCGCCTCTGCACCATAAACCATAAAAAACGGTGCCATCTGAGTAGATCTGTTAGGTGTGGTGTTGATTCTCCAAACCACTGAAGGTAACTCCTCCACCCATGCTCCAGCAGCTCTGACGCATGGGACTCGCAGCCGTGGTTTTAATCCACGAAGTAACTCCTGATTTGCCCTCTCCACTTGTCCATTGGCTTGTGGATGGGCTACGGAAGCTATGTCAAACCGGATTCCGTTGTTACCACAAAATTTCTCCATCTCACCAAGGGACATGTTAGTTCCATTGTCCGTTATTATGCTGTGAGGATACCCAAACCGATAGATAATCCTTTTCAGGAACTTGACTGCCGTAATCGCTTCACAATTGGTAACTGGCATAACTTCCACCCACTTGGTAAATTTATCAATAGCCACCAAGAGATGTGTCATTTTGCAAGGTGACATGTGAAAGGGGCCAACCATGTCCATACCCCAAACAACAAACGGCCAGGTTAAAGGAATTGTTTGCAACTCCATAGCCGGCACATGGGTTTGGCGAGCATACCTTTGACACCCGTCACACCTTGCCGCCAAGCGCTCCGCGTCTGCTAGGGCTGTGAGCCAGAAAAAACCGTGTCGATAGGCTTTGGCCACAAGGGATCTTGTGGATGCGTGATGCCCACAATCACCTTCGTGAATTTCCTTCAGAATCTGTCGGCCTTCTTCTGGTGCTACACAGCATAGAAAGACTCCTGCTGCGCTTCTTTTATACAGCTCCCCATTGATTATAGAATAGCCCTTTGCTCGTCTCAGAACTTGCCTTGCTAATACCTCCTGCTGTGGTAACTCGCCTCGTGATAGGTAGGCCAGGAACGGGTCTGTCCACTCGGGAACATCACGTACTGTGGTCACGACCTCCAAATCCGGGTCTTGGTTAGCCACTTCTTCCTCAGACTCGGTTTTAACTGATGGCCGCCATAGCTCGTCCAGGAACACGTTGGGTGGAACCGGCTCTCTGCGCGAGCCGAGTATTGCGAGTGCATCTGCTGCCTCGTTCTTTCGCCTGTCAATGTGCTCCACCTCATACCCGGAAAAAACACCCGGCAACCCTGTCCACCTCTCGGTGATATGCTGCCATAGTTGCATATTTTCTATCCCAAGTTCCTAAGACCTGCTGTACCACAAGGTACGAATCTCCATATCATCATATCCTCTTAATGTTCATCTCCTTGGCCGCCTTCAACCCATGCAATAGTGCTTCATACTCGGCCACGTTGTTGGAACAATCAAAATGAATCTGCAACACGTAACTCAACTTGTCTCCCTTGGGTGATGTGAGCACCACTCCAGCTCCTGATCCCTCGTATTGCTTAGAACCGTCAAAGTGCATGATCCAAGACTCGGAACTTGGTGTTATTGTGAGCATGCCTGTGTGAGTCCAATCATTAATGAAATCAACTAGAGCTTGAGATTTGATTGCTGGCCTGGGCTTGTAGTTGATGTGATAATCTCCCATCTCGATCGCCCACTTGGCTATTCTACCTGTTGCATCCGAGTTTCTGATGATATCCGACATTGGTATAGAGCTAACCACTGTTATGGGGTCTTCCTGAAAATACGACTTCAATTTCCGGCTGGCGATGAAGACCCCGAAAACCAGCTTCTGCCAATGTGGGTAGCGCTGCTTTGCTTCTGATAATACCTCGCTGACATAATAAACCGGCCTCTGAACCGGGTGATCTTTCCCATCCTCCTTGCGCTCAACGACAACCACTGCACTAACCGCCCGGGGCCAGGCTGCAACGTACAATAACATGGGCTCTTTAGGACCCGGGGCTGCTAGGACTGGTGCCTCAGATAGCTGCTTCTTCAGTGCCTCGAACACCTCGTCCGCCTCTTGGTCCCAAACGAATTTGTCGGATTTCCTCAAGAGCCGGTACAAGGGTATTGCCTTCTCTCCGAGTCTTGATATAAACCGGCTCAGCGCTGCTACACACCCTGTAAGCTTCTGAACATGCTTCAGGTTTTCCGGCTTTTTCAGACTCTGGATGGCTTTGATTTTATCCGGGTTTGCCTCAATCCCTCTCTCTGACACGATAAATCCGAGTAACTTCCCTGCTGGAACTCCAAACACACACTTTGTGGGGTTAAGCTTCATCTGGTATCTTCTCAGGTTCTTGAATGTCTCCTTCAGATCATCAATAAATGTCTCCGCTTTCCTGGTCTTGATCACCACATCATCCACATAGGCGTGAACATTGCGCCCGATCTGGTCCTCAAAGCACTTCTGTATGCATCTCTGATAAGTTGCGCCAGCATTTTTTAGCCCAAAAGTCATGGTTTTGTAACAAAAGGCCCCAAAAGGGGTTATGAACGATGTTTTCTCCCAATCCTCCTTCTTGAGCTTGATCTGATGATACCCGGAATATGCATCCAGGAAACATAATAAGTCACTTCCAGCCACTGCATCTATGATTTGGTCTATCCTTGGAAGGGCAAACGGATCCTTTGGGCAATGCTTGTTAAGACTCGTGTAATCTATGCACATCCTCCACTCGTTAGTCTTTTTCATCGCGAGAACCGGATTTGCCAGCCAATCCGGGTGGAATACTTCCATGATAAAGCCGGCCGTCAACAGCCGAGCAATTTCTTCCCCTATAGCTTTTCTTCTTTCCTCATTCATCTTCCTCAGGCCTTGCTTTACGGGCCTAGATTTGGGATCAACATGCAAGCTGTGCTCTGCCAACTCTGTGGGGATACCCGGCATATCGCTAGGCGTCCAAGCAAACACATCCTCATTCGAACGAATAAACTCCACGAGTGCTTTTTCCTGCTCATTGTCCAAGTTAGATCCTATGGCAAATTGCTTGGAGGGATCACCTTCGACAAAGGCCACCATCTTGGTGTCCTGTGCTGCCTTGAATTTCGCTCTCTCATCCTCCATATTCGGCCTTTTTAACGCTGTTCTGTCATCCGGGTCTACTTGAGACCGATAATACTTGAGCTCCTCTTTTCTACAAGCTTGTTCCGCCATTGCCGCGTCTCCTTCGTCACACTCAGCCGCTATATCCCGGCTCCCATGTATGGTGATGGTCTGCTTAGGACCCGGGATTTTTAGCTGTAGGTACACGTAACACGGCCTGGCCATGAACTTAGCGTAAGCCGACCTCCCAAATAGCGCGTGATAAGGGCTGCGTAACTTCACCACCTCAAACGTGAGCCATTCCACCCGGAAATTATCCTTTGATTCTCCAAAAGCAACCTCCAAAGTGATCTTTCCCTCAGGGCACGCCGAGTGACCCGGCACAATCCCGTGAAAAACTGTTGAAACTCTTCTGTAGCTGAGACTCCTTGAGACCCATGCGTAGAAAAGTTTCCCAATATAAGATGTTGATGCTGCTTCCACCGTCCATTAAGACCTTTTTCAGCTCATAACCATTAAGCTGTGGCGCAACCACCAATGCTAGGACTCCCGGGTGTTCTATCCTTTCCGGGTGATCTCTTCTGCTCCATGTTACATCTTGCTCCGACCACCTCAGGTATCTCGGGACAGCCGAGGAAACCGAGTTTACTGCCTTCTTCAATATCTTTCTATCCTTGTTAGAAGTTCCTGTGGTGTGAACGTGGTAATGGCCCAATTGCTTGGGGTTGGCTTGGAAACCTCCAGCTCCTCCCTGATTGTTACCCGGATTACCAACTCCTGGGTTGCCTGCTGGGTGTGGGCCGTTGCCCGGGTTTCCGCCCGGACCCGGTCCTCCTCCCCGGCCTGCACCTCGCATAGCCTTGTTTACTTCCTCGTTCTTCCATCTCTGCAAATCCACACACTGCTCCAATGAGTGGTTAGCCGGCCTTCCGTTCCTGCTGTGTTTCGGGCACGCCATTCTGAAGATATCCCAGTTGTTACCCGGCCTTGGTGGCCCTTGATAGTTTCCTCCGTTATGATTACCTCCGTTGAAATTTCCTTCTGCTCTGAGTCTCGAAGACCCGGCTTCTGTGCTGGCGACAAACTCGGAATTCCCCTCGAACGGGCGCTTGTTCTGGTTGTTCCTATTGTTACCTCCATGGTTACCCGGCGTAGATCCATTGCCGGTTCTTACATTATTACCCGTATTTGCTTTTGCTTTCTTGTCATCAACATCCTCTTCTGTGGTATCCGTAGCAGCGTGTTTGTTGCATGCATCCATTAGCTCTCCCATTGTAACCTCTGCAGCATTCCGACTAGATTTCATGCGGTTAACTTCTGTACTAAAGGCGTATACTTGCATGTCTTGGCCATAGCTTGTAACGCATCCTTTGGCTGAATATCCGTGGATGAGTGCAGTATTTCCATGACCCGGCGCACCCAGCTGCGCGCCGACTCCCCCTTCTTTTGCACACACCGTTCTAGATCGTCGATAGTAAACAACTTCCTGCATGTTCCGTGAAAGTGCTTGATAAACGCAGTTTTCAATTCACTCCATGATTTAATAGATCCTTCAGGTAAATTGTTGAACCACAACTTTGCTGCTCCTTCTGACATCATTAAGTACATGAACTTGGCTTGAAGATTTTCAGATGTGTTGCGAATCGACATAGCCATCTCATAACTGCTCAACCATGTTTCTGGATCCATAGTCGGCTCATAATTCACCACTTTGCCCGGTTCTTTGAACTTGTCCGGGTAAGGCTCGGTTCTGATGTTATCCGACAGACACTTAGGCCCAGCGAGGTTAATCAGCACCGGCCTCGCTCGGGAAACGTGTGATCCGGCAACGGGTGCGGCGGGGGGTGCAATCGCTACTGGCCCTCGTACTGCAGACCCGGCCGCTGCGCGGCTTGCTCGAGAACTATCCACGATAGCTTGTGCGGCTGATACCGCGGGTGTTGCCGGTCTACGGGGAGGAGGCGGCATTTGCTGCTGCTCTTCCCTCCGTCATGCTGAACTTGTCTGGATATTGCAGGTATTCCCGTTATGCCGGCTGATATACGGTGTTCCATGTATTCCGCTCCTGTTATCCGGGTAACGGACTTGTTGAGCTACTGCCGTGCACAGCAAATCTATCGCCCGCCGGGTCTCCTCCGCATGGGGGGACTCTCTTACGGGGATTCGATCCAACGCCAGCGTCGCTGCATATACATTATCCATGGGGTTGTTAAAGTGATCCGGTGGCGTATGAAATCGTGATGGTGGTGGTGGTGCTGTGTTGCCAACAGTGACTCCAGTCTGCAATGTGGGTAACCCGGCCTGCACGTTTGCCGGTTGTCCTGCTCCGGTCGCGGGCTGGTGCACAGTTTCCTGATTCACAGCTGGAATTGGCTGATCCTGGGGTGTGATGAACAGTGCGTTCGGGTTTATGACTCCACCCATTGCCGGTAATCTTGTCTGGTACCTTTGATGCATCCTAGTCGACTCAACCCGGAGCCGGTTCTCAAATGCTTACAGCTCTCGTTGGCGCGTGGCTACCCCTTGCTTCTCCGCTTCCACGTCTCTCCTCTGTTGCTCTAATGCACGACGGGCTACATCCAGATCCCTAGCGCGCGCCGCTGCGTTTTCCGGGGTAATGACTGTGGCTAGCACGGTGGGATCTAGGATCATGTTGTTATTCAACAGGACCGGGTGTTGTGGATTTGAAGGACCCGCCCCTGGCGTCCGGTTTGCCAAATACCCGAACATATTCGCCTGCAACTCGCTGTCCGCCGCTCGGCTGGTAACTGAAGCCGACTCTCCGTCAACCCGGGTCAGAACCGGATTTCCGTCAGCCGGATTTTGCTGTTGTGTGAATGCTTGCGCCGCTCCGACCGCGGCCGTAGTCACGTTCCCCTGGTTGAGATTGGTTGCAGGGGCCGTGTAGACCGCGACCTGGCGCGCAATGCTTGGTGAAGACTCATATTCCTCCTCATCATAGCTATCCTCCTCGTACCGTTCCTCCAGCAGGTGCAGGATAGACTCGGTATCGTCTTCTCTCATGACCCGGCCACGCGGGGTCCATGCCGGCTCCTCCGGTTGTTCCCTCTTCGTGGTGGGCTCTTCTATCGGATCCACCGTTCCAACCGATTCTTCTCCATCCGACTGAACGCAGGTGGCCTCCCCTGACACAGAATCAAATCCAAAATCGTCAGAGATTGAACCGGACGTACGTACCATGCCGATGAAGATGTTGACCCGGCCGATTGTCATGACAGATCCGGATTCGAGCAGATCCGACTCTGGCCCCCAGCCAAAATCGTCCACCATCTTCTCTCCTTCGGGGTTGGTGTAGATCTCGCCGACGACGAGGTTCTTCATGTTCTCTCGAGTTTCTCCCGTGATGTAAACACCATTGGACGCTCGCCCCACGGTGGGCGCCAACTGTCGTGGGATAATCACGGCAGACGTTACCGGGGGTAACTTGTCTTGGGGCAATTCGACTCTGGTGTTTGGGAGATGGTAGGGAGGGGAGAACCCGACAGACACGCTGCGTCGTCCACCCATCCCTGCACACACCTGAAAAACCCCAACGAAGCACAACGATCCGCACCGCAGATCCCGACCGACAGTCAAGAATTGCGCCATGCCAGCCTTCCCATGAGCTCACCGCGCTGGAGCACCCTGCCTCCTCGTCCAACAGCACGAGTCCGCGCCGCCCGCGACCACCGCTGCGCCGGTGACACCACCGCCGCCACAGGCACGTCAGATCCCGCCGAGCCACCCCGCCGCCGTCAAAAGGGACACGCCGCCATGCCCTCTGCTCAGCATGGCAACCTCGCCGGCCGTGTCGTCCCGCGACGCCACGAACTGGCGAGGGGGAGAAGACACCCCGCCACTGCCCACGCCGCTCGGCCGTTTACCGGTGGCGCTCTCCGGCGCGGGCGAGGTGGGGGAGGAGGGAAGGAGGAGAGGCTAGGGGAGGCACCGCCAAGGGCTCCCGGTCGCTCGCGGGAGCGACACGGGAGCAGGGTTAGGGTTCCGTGTGTCAAGTTGCTGGCAGCCGGTGCCGGCATTATTGAACATTGAGGATCGAAGCGACAGCTGGGAAAATGAACCGTCCTCCACCCAGCCGGCCATCCGTCCGTTAACCTTCCGTGCGCCGTTCATTTTCCGACTCCGGTCCCCAGGCTTCAACCATCAACGCCGGCCTATATATTGCGTCCGCACAGAATCTCCACAGTCACGCACTCACGCACCGACATAGGCGCATGGCACCCACAGCGCCCTTGCCTGAGTCGTCTCTGGCCAGCCGCCTCATTGAGGTCCCACCGTCCAACATCGGCGAGCAGCTTCTCCGCCTCCTGGAAAGCAAGGAAGGCGCCGACGTCACCTTCCATGTCGGTAGCCGCGAGTTCGCCGCGCACACACTCGTCCTCGCAGCGCGCTCACTGGTATTCCGCGCGACGTTCTCCCAACAGAACCAGCAGAACACCGTACATGTCGACGGTGTAGGGGAGGCCGCCTTCGGCGCGCTCCTCCATTACATCTACGCCGACGCGCTGCCCGCCACGACGACGGCCGAGCTTCTCGACGCCGCCACCGGTGAGGCGGCAATTAGCGCGAGGATGGAGGCGGCGGCGGACCTGATCTCTGCGGCGGATAGGTACGGCATGGAGAGGATGCGGCTGCTGTGCGATCGAGCGCGCTCTGTGCGAGGCCGTCATCAACGCCGACACCGCGGCCGCCACCCTCGTGCTCGCCGTACGGAGGCGCTGCACAGAGCTCAAGGCATTCTGCGTCCAGTACCTCGCGTCGCCAGATGTGCTTAAGGGGATGATGGGCACCGAAGCGTACGTGTCGCTGAAGGCGCTCTGTCCGGAGGTTCTGGTTGAGATCATGGAGAAAGTAGTGGCCGCGCTCTTCGTGGCACACAATAATGGCAATGGTAACGGCCCGCCACCTGCTCCTACCCGGCGTCCAAATCATGTCGGCATGGTCATTGACAATAGAAATTCAAATTACCGAGAATTTAAGTTTCCCTCATTAATCTCAGTTCAACAATATTTAGACGAGAAGTACTAAAGTTTTAAATAGTACTATTCCCCTCCTCGTTGGGGGCTCTTTTACGGTACAATTTACTACTTGCTTTGGAGGAGTAGTATCCGCTTAAATCAGCCACAAAGCATGGGAACGCGGCACGGCAGTCCACTACAGGAACAGGGCCGGTCCTGAGATTTTTTGGGCCCGGGGCGAAAATAAAATTTAAGGCCCCTTAGTATAAAAATCCAAACATTAATAAATTCCATGAGTATGAAATATTGCCAATGAACACATAAGTATATTCAGTTGATCTCTTATATCAATATTAAAAATATTTTTACAATCCTAGATATAATATGAGTTAGAGGTAAAAAAGAGCGAGTGGTGATGGTATCAACCAATATAAGAAAATATTCAACGATGGTAGAAGAGCTATGAAACATCATCGAAACAACGAGTAAGAGGTCTCATGATCAAGTACATGGAAAGAGATATGCCTATGCATACACATATATATAATTTTATCTATGATATAAAGTGGGTGATAATGGTATCAATATCAATTCCATACGATAGTTTTTTAACTATAAGTAATTGAAAATGAGCGCAAATAAAGTACACTACAACTATCCTACTAGATTAATGAAATGATGCGTGATGAATTCATAAATCTTAGAACATTAAAAAAAAAACCTTGAAATTATGTCACGGTATCGATTAACAATGGTCCTAGTACAATAGTGTAGATCTAGTTTTGGGATTGGCCAAAGAAATAGATGGCGAGCAAAAGTAGAAACCGTGAGTTGGAGGGTTACATTTTTTTTTTGAGAAACCCACGAGCGAGCGTCATGCCTCGGCCATGATTACCTGTATATGTCCTTTTCTCGCTGCATGGGCTGAAGTGGCGTGGCCAGGTTCCTTTTTTCTCTTTCTGTTCTTGTTGCTGATGTGCACGCTGTGAATTTAGTCTAGCTAAGGTAGGGAAGACAATTTTTTGGGCCGCTGGTATTCACGGGCCCGGGGCGGCCGCCCCTCCCGCCCTGCCCCAGGACCGGCCCTGTACAGGAATCGGCCGATATGCCGACGGCCAAATTCTATGCCGACGGCAATTTGTCGGGGCCGTCGGCATAGATCCAGTGAGGAAATCTAAAACTGCGGAAAAAAAAATTGCTATGCCGACGGCAATGTCGTCGGCCTTTTGTTTTTGATTTTTTTTTTGAGCTACGCCGACGGCTGCCGTCGGCATCGACACTAAGAGGGAATTCCGAATTCCGAAAAAAAAAATTTGAGCTATGCCGATGGCAAAGCCGTAGGCATAGCCAAGCTCATTTTTTTTTTGGACTTAATCACCGTTTTGGTCATAACTTTGCATTCCAACTTGGATTTTGACGTTCTTTAGCTCGTTTCGAAGAGGAGAAACATATCTAAATTATCATGCATATTGTTAAAGCTAAATAATTAGAAAAAAATCATGAGAAATAACGCAACTAACAATAATGGTTTAACAGTTTCGTCTGAGAGGGTTGTGGGGCGTCTGAATCCAACCAAAACCTAGGTGGACCTAAAAATCATGAGAAATAGGTAGTTGTGTACCTAAAAATGAATTTTTCCAAAAATCATGAGCAAACTAGGAGGCACCTGTAGTTCAAATTTGCTCCGTTTCCAACTGAATCGGCAGAAACTTGTGTTCTTCAAAAGAGGTGGATGAAAACCTTTTCAGAGGAAAATAATTGGTTATTTGTGCATATAACATAGTCTCGTATATTCAAAAAATGCAGCTGCCAGGTTTTGCAACATATTTGTGGTTGATGCTTCACAAAAAAAGCCATTTTTCACACTCGGAAATTGGAAAATGTTTTTTTTATTCAATGAAAAGGAAAACTTTCTTCGGGAACATTGTCCGTGCTTCCAATATGCATGTTTGTGTGGAATATAGGCATATTTAAACAAACTATGCCATGGATTTAGCCATTACACCCGTCATTTGGCCCGAAACCCTAGAATGTTCGTAGGAGATAGCTCATTTATGTGAACATATCTTCAACACAACTGTCGTATTCCAAGTTTATTATTTTTGGTGGATACTAGGACATATATAATGACACCACGCGAAGGTCTTGCATCATTTTGGGGTTTTTAAAATTTTATGGAATTTTCTAAGTCGGTTTCGTGAAAAAGTGAAGACGGCGGCCATGACCGTTCGTATCTAGGGCTTGAATATTGAGAAACTCTTGGTATATCTCTGATGAAATAGGTAGTTGTGTACCTAAAAATGATTTTTTCCAAAAATCATGAGCAAACTAGGAGGCACCTGTAGTTCAAATTTGCCCCGTTTCCAAGTCGGTTTCGTGAAAAAGTGAAGACGGCGGCCATGACCGTTCGTATCTAGGGCTTGAATATTGAGAAACTCTTGGTATATCTCTGATGAAATAGGTAGTTGTGTACCTAAAAATGATTTTTTTCCAAAAATCATGAGCAAACTAGGAGGCACCTGTAGTTCAAATTTTCCCCGTTTCCAGCTGAATCGGCAGAAACTTGTGTTCTTCAAAAGAGGTGGATGAAAACCTTTTCAGAGGAAAATAATTGGTTATTTGTGCATATAACATGGTCTAGTATATTCAAAAAATGCAGCTCCCAGGTTTTGCAACATATTTGTGGTTGATGCTTCACAAAAAAGCCATTTTTCACACTCGGAGAATGGAAAATGGTTTTTTTATTCAATGAAAAGGAAAACTTTCTTCGGGAACATTGTCCGTACTTCCAATATGCATGTTTGTGTGGAATATAGGCATATTTAAACAAACTATGCCATCGATTTGGCCATTACACCCGTCATTTGGCCCGAAAACCTAGAATGTTCGTAGAAGATAGCTCATTTACGTGAACATATTTTCAACACAACTATCGTATTCCAAGTTTATTATTTTTGGTGGATACTAGGACATATATAATGACTCCACGCGAAGGTCTTGCATCATTTTGGGGTTTTTTAAAATTTCTGGAATTTTCTAAGTCGGTTTCGTGAAAAAGTGAAGACGGCGGGCATGACCGTTCGTATCTAGGGCTTGAATATTGAGAAACGCTTGGTATATCTCTGATGAAATAGGTAGTTGTGTACCTAAAAATGATTTTTTCCAAAAATCATGAGCAAACTAGGAGGCACCTGTAGTTCAAATTTGCCCCGTTTCCATCTGAATCAGCAGAAACTTGTGTTCTTCAAAAGAGGTGGATGAAAACCTTTTCAGAGGAAAATAATTGGTTATTTGTGCATATAACATGGTCTCTTATATTCAAAAAATGCAGCTCCCAGGTTTTGCAACATATTTGTGGTTGATGCTTCACAAAAAAAGCCATTTTTCACACTCGGAGAATGGAAAATGGTTTTTTTATTCAATGAAAAGGAAGACTTTCTTCGGGAACATTGTCCGTGCTTCCAATATGCATGTTTGTGTGTAATATGGGCATATTTAAACAAACTATGCCATTGATTTGGCCATTACACCCGTCATTTGGCCCGAAACCCTAGAATGTTCGTAGGAGATAGCTCATTTATGTGAACATATTTTCAACACAACTGTCGTATTCCAAGTTTATTATTTTTGGTGGATACTAGGACATATATAATGACACCACGCGAAGGTCTTGCATCATTTTAGGTTTTTTTAAATTTTCTGGAATTTTCTAAGTCGGTTTCGTGAAAAAGTGAAGACGGCGGGCATGACGGTTCGTATCTAGGTCTTGAATATTGAGAAACTCTTGGTATATCTCTGATGAAATAGGTAGTTGTGTACCTAAAAATGATTTTTTCCAAAAATCATGAGCAAACTAGGAGGCACCTGTAGTTCAAATTTGCCCCGTTTCCAGCTGAATCGGCAGAAACTTGTGTTCTTCAAAAGAGGTGGATGAAAAACTTTTCAGAGAAAAATAATTGGTTATTTGTGCATATAACATGGTTTAGTATATTCAAAAAATGCAGCTCCAAAGTTTTGCAACATATTTGTGGTTGATGCTTCACAAAAAAGCCATTTTTCACACTCGGAGAATGGAAAATGGTTTTTTTATTCAATGAAAAGGAAAACTTTCTTCGGGAACATTGTCTATGCTTCCAATATGCATGTTTGTGTGTAATATGTGCATATTTAAACAAACTATGCTATGGATTTGGCCATTACACCCGTCATTTGGCCCGAAACACTAGAATGTTCGTAGGAGATAGCTCATTTATGTGAACATATTTTCAACACAACTGTCGTATTCCAAGTTTAGTATTTTTGGTGGATACTAGGACATATATAATGACACCACGCGAAGGTCTTGCATCATTTTGGGGTTTTTTAAAATTTCTGGAATTTTCTAAGTCGTTTTCATGAAAAAGTCAAGACGGCGGGCATGCCCGTTCGTATCTAGGGCTTGAATATTGAGAAACTCTTGGTGTATCTATGATGAAATAGGTAGTTGTGTACCTAAAAATGATTTTTTCCAAAAATCATGAGCAAACTAGGAGGCACCTATAGTTCAAATTTGCCCCGTTTCCAGCTGACTCGGCAGAAACTTGTGTTCTTCAAAAGAGGTGGATGAAAACCTTTTCAGAGGAAAATAATTGGTTATTTGTGCATATAACATGGTCTAATATATTCAAAAATGCAGCTCCCAGGTTTTGCAACATATTTGTGGTTGATGCTTGACAAAAAAGCCATTTTTCACACTCGGAGAATAGAAAATGGTTTTTTTATTCAATGAAAAGCAAAACTTTCTTAGGGAACATTGTTCGTGCTTCCAATATGCATGTTTGTGTGGAATATGGGCATATTTAAACAAACTATTCCATGGATTTGGCCATTACACCCGTCATTTGGTCTGTTTCCAGCTGAATCGGCAAAAACTGTCAAAATGGCCACCATGGCTATTCATCAAAAGAGTTTAATTTTTTTAAAACTATCGATGTTTTTATGGTATGATGTCATATTTGAATTTCTCTAATTTTTCTAATCGATTTAGACATTTTATTTGTCAAATTTCGATTTACGAATTTAAAGATATAAATTATTGTATATTAAATAATTTATTCACAAAATAAAGTAATTTCTAACATTATATTGTTATTTAGTCAATAAAGATATTTATATAATCATTGTTATTTGTTCAAATATTTTTTTAAATTTAAACAATAGAAAAGTTTAACATCATTCCCCACAAGTTAATATGATTGATATGATAATAATATCGGTAAGTTCTAACATCTCATATGGAATCTAGTTTGGAAGGAACTCAAATGTTAAGCGTGCTTGGGCTGGAGGAATTTCAGGATGGGTGACCGAACGGGAAGTTTGACTAAGTTAAGTATGTTGAATAGATTAATTGTGTAATTAGAGATTAGAGATTAAATATGTGGCTAAGTGAAAAATTCTGAAATAGAATGTCAAAAAAGTTCAAAAAAATTCGAAGTTCTTCTTGAATTTTTTTTCCAATTATTTTGGAAATATTGTGCCGACGGCTTTGCCGTCGGCATACCCTACGCCGACGGCTTCTAGTGTGCCGACGGTCATTTGACATGTGCCGACGCGGGCATATGCCGACGGCTTTTTAGCCTGTGCCGACGGCTTATGGCCGTCGGCATATAGGGAGATTCCTGTAGTGGTCAGATTCTCGCACGTCAGGCTCGCCCCTTCCACGAGCACTGTGCCTTCACCCACAGTTCATGTCGTTCCGTTTCTCCTCCCCAGTTTTCCTGGTTTACTTTTTATATTTCCAGCCTGTGTAAAAATTCGGAGCTTGTTCAGGAAATAAACGGACGTCACTAGGTCCGTAGATTTGTTCCGGTCGTGATCCAAGCGCGCCCTTAATGTATGTGTGAGTTGTATGTCTGAACTTTTTGTTGGGCTTAGATTATAAATCCAGAGTGATGCATGAGAATTACTGTATTAGGGCTGGAGGAAGCGGATGGACTTGGCCTCTGTCTTTTCCGGCGAGACAGTCCAGTGTGGGTTCGGTCAAGATTACAGGTCTCTAGGAGTCAGAGCACTGCTGTCTGTTGTCGTCAGCACCGGTCATGGAAGGAAACAAATTAATATTCCCCCGCTGATTATTCTTTGGGCTTGGAATTTATGCGTCCCCTCTACCCATTTTACCCCTTGTCAAAAAAATACTACTCATTTTATCTCCTAGTATTGATAAATATGGTCCATTGGATTTGCTGGATGGATGGTCCATATTGACCGGTCCCTACCCTAAAAGACCCCGTCGGGAAATGTTCTATCAGATATCAACACCCATTGACAAATAAATACGTGTCAAATGATTCACTGATCAGCTTCTCAGACTGTATTTTGTTGCTTAGCACGTAAAAAAGCGATCGATTAATACTACCACTTGGTTGCTGAATTTTGAACCCTTGCTTTTCTTATTTCCACACAAAACTAATAAACTAAACTCTCGAGCACAAGGTCGCTCTATCCATGTTTACATTTTGCAACATATCTAAAAAAATGGTAACAAAAAGGAAAATGCACGGCGAGAAAAGATGGACACTCTTCAATACTACATCAAGATGCATGCTGCTGAATGGCGAGAAATCCCGATGAAGAAGCCAGTCTCATCTCTAAATCGTATTGAAACTTGGAAAGCCCCACCAAATGAATGGGTTCTAATAAACTCTGATGTAGCTTTCAGAGCGAGCCAAGGTAGAGGAGGCTGGGGCATTGTGGGCCGGGACAACGATGGGGACATGGTTTTTGCGGCTGCTGGAGCAATCCAGCATACACGCAACGCCCTGCAAGCTGAGGCCACGGCTATGCTCCAAGGTGTCAAGATGGCAGCCCAAATGGGTATAGGACGGGCTAAATTTGTCACTGACTGCATCAATCTAAAAAATGTTGTATCCTCAACCAGCTACGACATGTCCCAGGTTGGTGCTCTAATCGGGGAGATCAAGTTCCTCTTAGGCTTTTCCTTCATCGAAACTCAAGTGGCCTTTGTGCCCAGGTCTTGTAATAAGTCAGCCCATACTTTAGCTGCTATTGGTCTTGCTGGGGAGGAAAATAGACACCGCGTGTGGTTTGAAATGTACCTGTCGATGTAAGCAGGGCTTTGTACGGCGATTCCGTCGTCCAAGTTTAATGGAATGTCAGCGTTCCAATGTAAAAAAAACACCTAAAATGTCCAAGAGTTGTAAACCCTTCAGTACATCGTACTATGGCAGCCCCACACCAGGTCAGCTCACGCTAAACAGCCGGAGGCGATCGACGCTCAATTGAATTTGGGGAAACAAAGCAACCAAAGTCAGTCAAGCCTTCAAGACTGACCTGCATTAATTAGAGTAGTATGTTTGATTGACATTATAAGAAAAATTCAGGGCATCCAATACTAATTTAGCTAGCATGTGTTAACAATGTGGGATTCTTCTAATTTTTTCACCAACAAAAACATGGTGGCCAAACTTTTAACAATAGGCCATTCGCCATTCTTCCAATTATGAAGCAATTCGAAGCACAAAATTAGTATTTACTACTGAAACTATAAGCGGACAACCGAGAAATATATGAAATACACTGATTTGCATGCTATATTCTTTTCTAACAGAGGTTGTAACAATGAGGAAGCTAAAGTATATATTGGTTCCACATATTGGTTCTGTTTTCTACCCACAAAGTTGGTTGTAATGGGACATTGATCTAATCTGCTATGACAACATGCATGCATGTGCAAATGCTTAACAATTTCAGAAGATATTTGATGGTTGCAAACATGTTTTTTTTTATAGAAAAGATAATTTACTTAAAAGCAAGTACTCAACACAAAACATGCAAGTGCGAGTGTGAGTCTACCATGGCTGCTTGTGGTATTTCTATTTGCAGATAAGAAGGTTTACTTCAATACATTGTATTACACATCGCCATTGAGACATGACCATATGCTTCACATATAAAACAAAATACGCGTGTATCGAAAAGGAGGATGCAGCAATACCTAGATGGATCCACACCTATAACCGGAGAAATGGAGACCTAAGCATTTACACATCGAAAAAAACAACATGCTATAGTAGAGAACCAACAAATGATCCTATGAATATAATTATCACGGACATACCAAAATCACTGAACATGCATGGAACTACTTTCCCTTCTTTTTGGTTAGTGGCTTCTTGCTCGTCGTAGCTGAAGAAGATTTGCAACTTGCAAAAGAAGAGGTCACATCGCCCTTCAGAATAGGAATAAACATAAGTAAACAATGACACGAGAAGATGGAAACCCAACCTAAACAGACAAGTAACATCACACGCCTCTTTTGGGGATAATTTCCATCCTCATTGTGGAGGCCCATCTGACCAGCCTGCAAAACACAATATGTTTCAACCGATGTTCTCCAGCAGCAAACATTTTACTGATGGACTCAAGCAGTATTCTAATATTCATAGAAATGTAACATATCTCGGTTCAACACAAGGCCGAATAATGTACTAAATTTGGGCATAAGGGGGTTTAGTAGGTTCAAATGCGGAAAACATAGTTCTATATGATCCACAACATGCTAAGTGAATTAGATTCGACTATTTCATGATATATATGTGGATTGGAATCCATGTATCGTGTAGATCCCAGCAAGGCCAGTGCAGAAGCGTTGAAAAGCAGTGAAACAACCCCTACCTTCCTCACATGCTTCAATGTGATATTCAGCTTCTTAAAAAAGGATTGGGTTGTATATCAATCTGTAGGAAATTTTGATCATTATTGGTTCATCGTAGAGGGAGAAGAGAAATCAAAACATTTAGTAAGCACAGTCAAAAATTTGTAATCTGTCTTATGTAAAAAAATCTTGCATGTTAATAGATGATTTTGCAATGGAATAAAGAAAGCAATAATAATGTAATCAGCATAGGCTCATCGATAAATAATGTATATTCAATTTCTACCCGGAAAAGATGCCATGCTAATTATAGAATTGAAACAAAGTCTTAGCAATGAGCTCAATAAAACGGTATTGTTTCAAACAATCTATTGCTAATTTCTTGCAGTTCAAATTTGGCCACCATGTAGTACAGTTGAGGAGCCAACATCGAGGACATAAAGGCGTGCGGTGGTGCACAGTGTGTAGTCACCTAATCAGTACTTGTATCCGTAGAGGTAGTAGGGGTGTTACCTCCACACGAGGAGTAGGGGTGTTACCTCCTTGACCTTGAGGAACTCTTGTACTTGACATACACTTATACAGAGAGAGAGAGAGAGGCAGGAGTAGGGGTGTTACCTCCACACGAGGGCCCCGAACTTGGGTAGATCTTGTTTGTTTGCAGTGTTCTGAGTGCGCTAGTTTGGCGTGCGATCCCTCCCCGGATACCTACAATGTCCATCGGCCCCAATATTAAGCCATCCTATGGCATCTGTCGTCTCCACACCACGACAACTAGTGGTTGCTCTGGCCAAGTAGTTGCTAGTGACTCCAAGAGGGAGTATTTATGCTCGATAGTGGGTTCATGCCTCCTTTTCGCCTGTGCTCGAGTGACAGAAACGTGACGGGGGAGGATGTGTTGTTGCCACTAGGGAGAAAACAACGGTGTGAGTGCACGCATGTACAATCATTGCTTACATTACACACATTGCTTAATGCGATTATCTGTTGCTTGCAACCTAATACCTAAGGGGGTTCGGATGATAACACGAGGGTGAATTATTAGTCATAGATGCAGTTGGATCACGGTCTATGTATATTGTTGTAATGCCCGCACTAAATATCATCAGATTGCATTCAAAATTAAATATATAAGAAAATAAGCATACTGAATATCACATTGACATAACATAAGATGGTTGTATAATTCACATCCACTCTCAATTCAGTTAGTTCTTCTCCTCCGTGACAGAGCATCAGCGTCGAACCAGCGACTGAGCAGTGATGCTCCAGCAGTAGTAGTGACGGCTAGCCAGGGAGGACGCCCACCGTCTATTCAACCAGATCCTAATTTCCTAGGTAGTGTGGCACCTTCTCCAATGTTCTTGTTGGCTGCTGCATGCGTGTCACTAGTGGAAACAGGGCCAAAGTATTTTACCTTTAGTACCTTTTAAATTACGAACCGGTACTAAAGGTAGCATTAGTACCGGTTGCAGAGCCCAGGGCGCCATAAACCTTTAGCACCGGTTCGTTTGGTGTCTTTAGTACCGGTTTGTCATACGAACCGGTACTAAAGGTTTTCGCGCCAAGTTTGCTGCGGATTGGGGCCCGTGCTGCACCTTTAGTACCGGTTCGTATCACGAACCGGTGCTCTCCTCTCACACTCCAACAAGTCTCCATTTCCCCCCACAATTCTGTTAAGATTGGTGGCAACCATCTATCCAAGGGTTAGCAACATGATCCTTTCCTCCGGTGTTCATAATTTAGCCCATTTCCTTCCTAGTTTAACCCATTTAATTTTTTTTAGTGCTAGTAAGGTGTTCGATGAAATGTCTAAGTTAGGAATTTCATTCGTTTTATATGCAATTTGAGCTCAAGTTAAAGTATGATTTGTTGGTTTTAGTATCGTCTCCGTCCTCACTGCCGTCGATCGCCAGCGCTGTCCCCTAGCCGGCACCACCTCGGTGAGCCTCTTGTTTTTATTTTTTATAAAAAAAACTTAGTTTTAGGTGATAGATGCATATAGTTATTACTTTATAATTTTCTTACATGTATAATTGTTGTTTATATGTATAGTGTCATGGTTTTGATATTAGTCCCCGTCAGCCCTCGTCCGGTCTATGATTTGAATGTGGTATACTTCTATAACTATTTTGTTACATTTTGTTTTATAACAATTATGTCGACCAACTTGACATACCTATTTTATCTAGGAGGTAGTCGAACCGTAAATTTCAACCGACCCTCTTGTTGAGATGCTAAATTTCTTTGAGAAAAACATAATGATTTGAAAGCAAAATTGAAAAGAAGTGAAGATCTTCGTTTGCAATGCCTAGAAGAGAAGATAAAATTGGAGTTGAACCTTGCCGACGTTGTCGATGATCACCACATCAAGATGGATGCAATGCGTTTGAAGATTAAAAAGATTAGAAAATGTGTCATTAATCAAAAGGCCGGGTATCATTATGTCGTTGGTTCAGTAGTTACCTTAGTTGCGATTTTAATCGCATTTTTGTTGGATTTTTTTTAGATAGTTCACTATGGGAGACGTGATCTTTAACGTGTGCTCGATTCTTTACCGTGTGCTTGCACCTCTTTTTAAATCTTTGTCGTGTGCAAACACACGGTAAAGATTGGCAGAGATGACTGATGCATGTAAAATGCATAGATGAATTTTGCATATTTTTACATGGTTTTCTATTACATATTGCATCATATAAGGGTATAATTCAATGTTTTATAGTATTTTAGGGTTAAATTACAAAGTCCCCCAACTTTTATGGAATTAACCCTGCCTGTCAAAAACCCCGTTTTCTATATTTTTGACGTTTCAGGGGGCAAACTTCCGCGAAATCACCTGAAAATCTGCGGGGTCATTTTCTTGGAAGGAGAAGACTTGCGGGCGAAGGATCCACGAGAATTGGGCAAGGAGGCCCAAAAGAGGACCCTCCACGCGGCCAGATTCCTTGGCCGCGTGAGAGGCCCCCTTTTGGCCCCTGTGACCCCAATTCCTTCCATCTTCGACTTACCGACTCCGTCTTGACCTAAAACCGACTATAAAAAGGGTCCCCCGTACCCTTACGGAGAGGAGCGCCGCTGAAACACCGAACACTACAAGAAATATGTTGATACATGACTCTGAATTTTTGTCACTAGAAGGTCACGTAGTTTCATTCATGACCCCTTTTTGACCAAAAATGAAAAGTCACATACCGAGCGTCTTATTTGATCGTCAATGACTAATTTAATGGAATTGTCATAAACTCTATGACCCAATCAGAGGGGTCATAGCCTTATGACCAATTGATTTGGTCATGTGATATCCTGCCATAGCCACGTCAGATCCTACGTGGCCAATCCTACGTGGAAAAATTATGACCAAATAAGAAGGTCGTGGATTTAATTCAGCCCAGTCCATGTTGCTCGTCTATATGGGCTAGCCCAATATTTCGGCCCATTTCTTTTATTTTCTCTGTTTACTTTTTACTGCAATTTCTTATTGGATTAATAGGCCGAGGTGAACATTTCAACAATTTTACTTTGTTGGCCTCGGCCTTATACAGTCCATTTATTCCCTAGGCCGGGGCATTTTCAAGGTCCACTTTACTTCCTGGTTTAGGCCTATTTCAGTCCATTTACTTTGAATTTTTTGTATTTACGCTAGTTGGGCTGTGGCTTTTATTACAGCCCAATTATTTCGTGAACTGGCCAGATTCAAATTTCAAATGCTTGTTCGAATTAAAATTTCATTGCAATTCAAGTAAAATTGAGTTATAGCACATATTTCAAGAATTCAGAAACTGGAAGATCACATCACCACATACTCCAGGTTCAAATAATAGACCAAAATTACAATCAGGAACAAGGTCTCAACACATAACAGCCACATTTTTTAGGTTTACCCTTGCAAATACGATCAACATTAATGTCCTAGAAATCTAAACACATACGGCTCGCAGTATGGTAATGTTGTCTTCCTGTCGCAATCTGGAAAATCTGCTAGACCATTCCACCAAGCTCGTGCATGCAAAGAATAAACAATTGGTCAAATAATCTAACATTGAACGTGCATGAAAAATATTCAATATCTACCAGCATTAGAATCTACAGTGTTGCTGAGGCCAGAACCAAACAACTGCAATGGCCTTCATTATGTAGAACAAATTGGAACACGTAAAAAAGAGCAGCAGCGGCACTCTGGCCAGGCGCTCTCCCAACAGTTTGTGATCGCCTTGCTCTGGCCATCACCTTGCTCTGCCTTACCTCCACATCCACTGAGCACTGCGTTACAGTCAAGACAAGTTCAGCAAATTAGTTTGCCACCCAGATATGAACAAACAAACGAAGTTCATGCGAGGTTTTCTTTAGAGTTCTTGATTTTCCTTTGCATTAAAGGAGAAACATGTGAGATGCAGGAAAGAGAGGAATCAGATTCAGACAGAGGATAGTGGACAAACATGTGAGATGGAGGCATACAGAATTACAACTGGGAAATGCAGGTATCATACACTGTCAAGCAAATGGATACATTTGTCTGCAACAATCGGCAAAACAGAAATCAGATCAAATGATACTCTATAAACAGTACACGTGTATAACTAAGAATCAAAAGTACACGTGTATAAACAGTACACGTCTATAACTAAAAGAGGCTAGCTACCAATGACATGTGGTCTCCTATTGCACTGCATGGTTCCATGACAGGCAGAGACTAGTGGCAACCCAAATCTGACACATTCAGTGACTGCATAGAGCAGCCACTGCCCAGTTGAAGAACATGGAGCGAAATATATGGATCCATATTCTCATTTTGGTTAAACTGATAAGCATTTTATTCAGAAGTAAGGCAAGGATTTCAATGCGAAAAGGCCAAACTAAAAACAGAATGATAGGCAGCGCAGCAGGGCAGGGCTCTCTTCCGCCAATGGTGTCATTTACTCGCACGGTATGAAAAAAAAAACTAATAGGAGGATTCAACTAGATAATTGCGTCATAACCACAAAATATTCAGTCAAGAATCATCGTGGTGGGTGATAGCACATGTTTAACATGGGTTAACATTACAATGAACTGAGAACTCCAAGGCATCCACGAAAAACAATTACCATAGCAATATTATTAGAACATTCAGAGAAATATATATGACTGAGATGGAAACTTTTTCCTTGTTAACAACCGAAGTGAGCTTTCCTGCAGTCAGTATAACATGCAGAATTCGCAAATTTATATATTAAATTAAACTAACTATGTTTCGTAATGATGGCCTTAGACCGTAGCATTTAATGTTATGGCATGCATCCAAGAAAATGAACCAGAAAAACAAACAGCTCTTCAAGGGACAATGTGGCAATACTGATTATAATAATGGGTGAAGGAAAACAAATTGTCTCTGCTCTCAACAGATTTAACCATGACCTCTTTGTTTAAGCAGGGAATCAATGAACAGTTAACCAGAAAAACTACTAGCAAGGAAACATACCAAGATAGGATAGTAGACTAACCGATAAGATTCACATGAGTAACAGATCTTGGAGACCATCCACAAAGAAAGTCAATTAGACATAGTATAAGCTGGCAGCCCTTGAGCATCCTGTCTTGGTATAGCCACAACTTAAGCTGCAGACGGGTCACAATACACTTACAGTGAGTTCAATCTACCCTCCAAGCAGCTTACATGCAGCCAGGCAGCAAGGGTGTGGTTACCGTGGAAGGCGGGCAGCTTGGCGGTGTTGGATGCGATGAGGCGGGAGGCTTCTCCTGGGCAGTGTCCGTGAACATGCTAGCCAAATTTTCTTCCTCTGTATCACAACCAATCAAAGCAGAGCAACAAATTTAATGGATGTTTATATATGTGGATAAAGATAGCAAATACTCAAGATCTCTGAAGCATGATGCGTTCATGACTGAAACTGGAAGCTTTGTTAACACAAACATGTAATTCTTACTTTAGAAGTCCGAGGTCCCTGTGAGCACTGTTTGAAACGATGGCCGGTAATCTTTTCTTGCGCATTCTGCATACTCTCTAGCCCGAAGACCTGCCATGATAAGATAATATCAGCAAGTTGTTGAAAGTATGGTATGGGCACCTAGAGGGGGGGTGAATAGGTGCTACGGCAAATTTTAATTTTTCTCAAATTTAGGCTTGACAAGAAAGGTAAATTCTCTAGATAGTGCAACTAGTGATGAATTTACCTATATGACAAGACAAGTAAACAATGCAACAAGTACAAGTAAGTAAAGAGGGGGAGGAACGAGGTAACCGATGGGAGCACACGGAGACACGATGTATTTCCGAGTTCCTCCTTTTTAAGGGAGTACGTCTCGTTGGAGGGGTGTGAGCTCGCCACAAAGGCCTACTCAACGCCACTAAGGCTTCACCCTATTCTCCGATGAACTTCGCCACAAAGGCCTAGTTCACCTTCCACTATAGAACCCCTTTGAGGCGGGGATCAAATCCTTTACAAACACCTTGGGGCACACACCCACAACTTAATTGGGGTCTCCCAACAACTCTTGAATCACCAACTAGAAACAAGATGCCTAGGTTCTCCACAAGAGGAAACCCTAGGCAAGATTCCTCGAGCTAGAGAGGGGGAAATGAAGAACGGGTTGGTGAAGATGTAGATCGGGGCCTTCTCCTTCAATCCTCCAAAGATCTTCAAGATTGGGTGGAGGGATTGGGAGTTATGAGGGATTTGGTGAGTTCTTAAATGCTCATCAATGCTAAGGGGAAGAACTAGATCTTGAGGAAGAAGAGGAGGGCTATTTATAGTCCCTCCTCACAACTAGTCGTTGTGCAGGAAAAAAGGTACCGGAATATCCGGTTCAAGTTTGGACCGGAATATCCGGTTAGCTTGCTCCACGCTGTACTGCAGTGCTGGACCGGATTATCCGGTTGATTTGAAATAATCCGGTACAAATAATCCGGTAGATGCCAGTACGCAAATCTTCTAGTCCTTAGCCATTTTTCCACTTCCTCAACTGAAACCGGAATATCCGGTATATATATGAAATATCCGGTACAAATAATCCGGTTGACTCCAGTAGCTCAAAACTTCCACTCCTTAGCAGTTTTTCGCAGCAACCGGAATATCCGGTCCGGGATGAATAATCCGGTCCAAATAATCCGGTTGACTCCAGTAGCTCAAAACTTCAGTCCTTAGCAATTTTTCGCAGTAACCGGAATATCCGGTCCAGGATGAAATATCCGGTCCGAATAATCCGGTTGATTCCAGTATGCAAGATCCTCAGTCCTTAGCCATTTTTGAGCTCCTTTCTCAGCAACCGGAATATCCGGTCCAGGATGAATAATCCGGTCCGAATAATCCGGTTGAGTTCTGTCCCAAAAACCTCAGGCCAAACTTCACCGACTTTTCAGTGCTCGATGCCGATGTTAAGTATAACACCTGCACACTAAACACCTCGATAAATAATGTACTTAGTATTGTTAACTAACACACAAAACACTGGGAAAACGAAATGCACTTTCAATCTCCCCCTTTTTGGTGTTAGATGACAATACTAAGATTTGCAATAAACCTTGACAGTAAGCATGCTTGAAACATGATGAAAATCTCTCCCCCTATCTCTATGCATATCTTTTGTTTGCCTCAAACACAAATGGGTGCAATGATGTATAGGAAGAGATTTTCAACAAGTAGCAAACACGACAATGAGACAACATCACCGATATGTTGAGTGTAAAGAAGTATATACCTTGTGCGAGAACGATATATCCAAGAATAACCAAGCACAATCATAGATAATCTCCTCAACATATCCGATAGATAACCAACACACCATAAATAGATAACCATGATAGTATCCAGATAACCAATAGTCACACACATAAGCACACATAGTTTTAAACGACAATAAACGACAAGTTCACAAGCACGACAAATGAAGATAAAATGGACACAAGCGCTCAAAGGAAGGATAAAAGCGAATGCTTGTGCCCAAACCCATGCAAATCCCGTAGTCTATAATAGCTACTTCTCCCCCTTTGGCATCGAGACACCAAAAAGGAGGGAAATAGCTAACTAACGCCCCAGACACGGTCTAAGCATCTGACTCGTCTCCAGATCCCTGCTCATCATCAGACTCCTCCTCATCAGCAGCAGCATCATGAGCTCGTGAAGCAGTCTCCCGAGTAGACCTGAGGGCCGCCTCAATGCTCTCCCAAGGAGTGGAATCCTCAGCAGACCAAGCAGAGTAGGACTGAGCATCAAGAGGGGCAGGAACATCACCAGTGCCACCACTCACGTGATGGAGAATCTGACGCTGCGAGCTGGCCAAATCAGTGTCCCTGCGATATGCCCTGTACTGTTCCTTGTGAATGTCCAGCTTCATGCAGAGCACGTTGCGCTGAAACCAGGATAGCTTCCTGACGTTGCGCAAAGTGGTGAGATCAGACACAGGCACCCTGGGAGCAGACTGAGAGCTAGAAGGACCACCCATAGAGGAACCACCCTCAAATGGGGCACTCCGAGAGGCAGCCGCAGTCTTCACCTTCCTCTTGACATACAGCTTCCTCACCTTGTGCTCAACCATGGGAAGCTCGGTGTACTCCTTCCGCATCTCATACTTGATAAGCATCATGATGTAGGGAGCATAGGGTATGGTGTAGCCACCAATCATCGCAGCATAGAGCTCGTGAAAGATGATGTCCATCACATCCACAGTGTATGATACAGCCGGGTCCTCTTCCTCCATACACTCCTTAGCCAGAATCAGAAGGTTGCACAGAGGAGTGGTGAGAGCATCGTTGTTACCTCCACTTGGCACAAGGAAAGCTCTGAAGATACGCACCAGCTGATCATAAAGAGGAAGCAGTCCCTCAAGGCCCCCAACAGTGAAACCAGGGGCGTAGAGCTCAGCCATGGACACCTCCCTCCTCGGCCTATCAACCTCATGGACGCGGTGACCAAGAGGAGGGTGCTCGCTGTAAGAGTAGCCAAGACGCCGAGCAAACCTCTCAAAGGATGCCTCACAAGGTGTATCTCCAGACATCCACTTAAGACGGGTCACAATATCACCAGTGGAGTACACGAGGGTGGACATAAACTGCATCACCAGCTGCGTGTTGTAGTTGCACTGGGTCTCCATCAGCTTCACCAAACCGAAGCGCTCAACAATACTGGCAGCATCAGCAAACTCATCCTTGGCCTTGAGAGCAGCATGGTCATAGGGATGCATAGGGCGGCACGGATAGCAGAAGTCACAATAGATGTCAGTGTAAATGTAGGACTGCTCCAGATTCCAGAAACGAGGATCAATGTTGCCAACCCTCGGAGACAGATAAGCATCCTTCTTTCTGAGCTCATTGAACTCCTGAATCGGAATGTCGGTCTTATAGTTGAGCCGAGGTTTCCTCTTGTTACGGGTAGAGACAAGCTTCTTGCGCTTTGGAACGCTTCGATCGTGGTCACCATCTGTGAAACAAGATATAGTAGGAAAAGCACAAGATGAGTACACTAATGTCATACAACGGATACAATCATACATAGAAATGATAGAGAAGATGACAGGAAACAATCGAGATGGAAATCTGGGAAAGATTCATTTGGGGCTGCCCTTAAAACCGTACTGGACTCAGCCGGATATTCCGGTTCAAAACTGAACCGGATATTCCGGTTACCCGGATATTCCGGTTCAGTCGTGGACCGGATATTCCGGTAACTTTCGGAACAGCACAAAATTAACCTAGATCTCAGATTTCCACAAGGATTGCAAACAAGTGATCTAATCTATGATTTCTAGCATGTATGGGGAGTCCTCTTCGGAACGAAATCTACCAAGCAAGCTAGCAAAAACGCACATCCAAGGAAGGTGAGGTTATAGCACCAAGATTCAAGAGATTTGAACTATACCGGGATCCATGGAGAGAAAAGCTTGGGTAGAATCGATCCAAAACGCGAGGGGATCAAGATCTGGGTCAAATCTCCAAGATCTTGCGGAGGAAACGGCCCGGGAGGCCAAGAACCACGGCGGCGGCGATTTGGTGGGGAGGAGCGGACGGGAAATAGGGCAAGAACTGCCCATTCCCGTCGGGCTCCAGGTTATATGGATTTCGCCGAACCGGATATTCCGGTTCAAGTTTGAACCGGATATTCCGGTACAGCCGGATATTCCAGTTCAAAACTGAACCGGAAATTCCGACTGCCTCCAGATTCGAAATTTCCTCGTTTTCAACGGACGACACTAGTGCTTAGAAAGAAAGGCTTTTTGAGAGAAAGGCTTAGGATAGAATTACCAAACTGAGACTAGTACTTATCCCTCTCAAGAGCAAGAAGCAACCAACCAAAAACGTAAAACAATTGAGTGGGATTTTCCTAGGAAGAAACACTTAGCCGAGAAAAACACACGAATTTCAATAAAATGACAAGTAGACAAACCCAACTAAGATCCAACTCTTCGCAATGAAGAGGTTGGTGGCCGAAGCCACCATGTAAGAGTTCTTGGTATGCAACCGCGAAGATATATCTTGGGGGCATTGCCAAAACTCAACATTGAAGCTCACAATTCAACATTAGAAAAAGAGATTACAATGAATTTTTGCTATGGGCATAATGGGGGGAGGGAGAACCCAATGTGTTAGGATAGCACTCCCCCTATGTCCATGCCTACATCTAAGCTCGACCACGTTTCATCTATAGGGGTGTGCGCAAGATAGTCAAGCCAAGCTCCTTGAATCAATCACATTTAGCTCATTCCTCAAGAACATGAACCTTGCATCATCAAGTGGCTTCGTGAAAATATCCGCAAGATTGTCCTTGGTGGGCACATAACCGAGTGCAATGTCTCCTCTCGCCACGTGATCACGGATGAAGTGGTGGCGAATCTCAATGTGCTTCGTCCTTGTGTGTTGCACCGGATTGTATGCAATCTTGATAGCACTTTCATTGTCACAAAGAAGAGGTACCTTGTCCAAATGAACTCCATATTCCTTGAGAGTTTGCCTCATCCATAGCAATTGGGTGCATGCACTCGCGGCGGCAACATATTCCGCTTCGGCGGTGGAGAGAGAGATGCAATTTTGTTTCTTCGAGGACCAACTTACAAGGGACCTACCAAGGAATTGGCAAGCCCCCGAAGTTGACTTCCTATCATCTTGATCACCCGCCCAATCGGAATCCGTATATCCATTGAGAGTAAATTGTGCCCCCTTTGGGTACCACAAACCAAATCTTGAGGTGTGAACCAAATAACGAAAGATTCTATGAACCGCCATTAGATGGCAATCCTTAGGAGCCGCTTGATACCTTGCACACACACCTACACTCAAAACGATATCGGGCCTAGATGCACAAAGATAGAGCAAAGAACCAATCATAGAACGATAGAGCTTTTGGTCCACATCCTTACTCCCTTTTGGATTGCGTGATAGATGACACTTGACTTGCATAGGAGTGGTTTTGATCTTTGCCTCTTGGAAGTTAAACCTCTTGAGCATGTCTTGAGTATACTTGGCTTGAGAAATGAAGGTACCACGGGCCAATTGCTTGATCTCAAAGCCAAGGAAGAATTTAAGCTCACCCATCATAGACATCTCGAACCTGTCAGTCATAAGCTTAGAGAACTCATTATTGAAAGCTTGGTTAGTTGAGCCAAAGATGATATCGTCCACATAGAGTTGGCATATGAAAAGCTCTCCCTTTACTCTCTTGGTGAAGAGAGTGGGGTCAATCTTCCCAACTTCGAAACCACGATCATCTAAAAACTCCCTAAGGTGCTCATACCAAGCACGGGGTGCTTGTTTGAGACCATAGAGAGCCTTGTCAAGTTTGTAAACGTGGTTGGGAAAGTTGAGATTCTCGAACCCCGGAGGTTGCTTAACATATACCTCCTCTTTTAGTGGACCATTCAAGAAAGCACTTTTCACATCCATTTGTTGTAATTTGAAATTATGTGAGGATGCATAAGCAAGGAGGATACGGATGGACTCAAGGCGAGCCACGGGCGCGTAGGTTTCATCAAAGTCAATGCCTTCAACTTGGGTGTAACCTTGAGCGACCAATCTTGCCTTGTTCCTAATGACAATGCCATTCTCATCTTGCTTGTTCTTGAATATCCACTTGGTGCCAATAACATTGTGGCAATCCTTGGGTTTCTCAACCAATCTCCAAACCTTGTTGCGCTCAAAGTTATTGAGCTCATCATGCATAGCTTCAACCCAATCGGAGTCCTCAAGAGCTTCAAACACTTTCTTAGGCTCCACCATAGAGATATGAGCTTGATGCTCACAAAAATGAGCCAATTGCCTTCTAGTGGATCTTCTAGTTTGAACATCCTCCAAGACCTTGTCATCTTGGGCATCAATTAGCTTCAAAGCTCTTCTTATCCTATTGATGCGACGGGCTTCGATCTCCTCATTATTGCGAGGAGGAGATACTTGATCATCTTGATCATTTGGGTTCCCATCTTGACCATCATGGCCTTGATCATCAACATTGTCATCAACAATATCTTCAACACTAGCTTCAACTTGAGAAGAGGATGACGAGGAGGAATGATCTTGGCCTTGATCTTGACTCGCATTAGTGAGAGGAGTGGGTACGACTTGCGGAGTCACTTGATCAATGAGAGGAGGGTCTTGAATATGTTCTCGGTTCGGTGTAGTAGGTGGCTCCTTGGCTTGATCTTCAATTGTAGAGGAGGGCTCCACTTGGGTAGAGCATAGTCCTTCTCGAGTCGCCATAAGGTGTCCCTCGATGGGGCGGAAGAATCCCACACCCATCCATCCTATGGCTTCTTGAGGCATTTCAACATCTACATTTGAAACATGAAATTGCGCCACTTGGGAGCCGTCATTTTCCTCGAACACCACACTACAGGATTCTATGACAATCCGTGAGGCTTTGTCATAGACTCTATAAGTGTGGGATTCGGCACCGTAACCAACAAAAATACCCTCAATAGTTTTGGATTGAAATTTCGACAACCTAATACCCTTGATCAAATAAAAGCACTTACAACCGAATACACGGAAGTAGGATACGTTGGGCTTGTTGCCGGTGAGGATCTCATATGGGGTCTTGCTCAAGCCTTTGCGGATGTAGAGGCGGTTGGAGGAGTGGCAAGCGGTGGATACGGCCTCGGCCCATAAATATTGGGGAGAAGAGTACTCCGCCAACATGGTCCTTGCCATATCCAAGAGAGTGCGATTCTTCCTTTCGACAACACCATTTTGTTGAGGAGTGTAAGTGGCGGAGTATTGGTGACGAATGCCTTCTTCACTAAGAAATTCATTCAATGTATAGTTCTTGAACTCCGACCCATTATCACTCCTAATAGCCATGATTTGCACATTGTGTTGACGTTGCACTTCGTTGGAGAAATCGATGATGGTTTGTTGAGTCTCACTCTTGCACTTGAAGAAATAAACCCAAGTGTATCTTGAATAATCATCGACAATCACCAAGCAATACTTCTTGCCACCAAGACTTGCCTCGGGCACGGCACCAAAGAGATCAACATGGCGAAGCTCCAAGATCCTCTTTGATGAGATAATAGTCTTGGCCTTGTGCACAATATCATGCATCTTCCCTTCAACACACGACCTACAAACGCGATCCTTTGCAAAGGAAACATTTTCTTTTAGTCCGACAATAAGGCCACTTTTGTGAAGACTTTGCAAAGTTCTCATGTTGACATGGGATAGGCGGCGATGCCACAACCATCCCAAGTCCGCCTTCCCGAAAAGACACATTGCTTGAGTGTTGGTTGACTTCGAAAAGTCCACCACATACAACTCATTTTCAACATGTCCCACGTGAACGATGTCAAGAGTCTTGCTCCTCAAAAGGACCACAATATCACCATCAAAGAAGACGGAAAGACCCATCTTACTAAGAGAACGGACGGAAAGTAAATTGTAACCAAGGGATTCGACAAGCATGACGTTCACGATAGTGATATCGGGAGCCACCACAACCTTGCCAAATCCGGATACCTTAGACTTGGACGAGTCCCCATAGGTGACGGTTGCTTGGATATCATTTGGTTGCAACTCCGTCACAAGTTCTTTGCTTCCGGTCATATGATTAGTGCATCCACTATCAAGAATCCATTTAGCCCCACCGGAAGCATAGTCCTGCAAGAGATCATTGACTAGAGTTAGGACCCGAGTTGGGTCCCTTCATGTTAGCAACAAGGGTCTTTGGAACCCATATAGTGTAGTCAATAAAACCCTCAATAGGACCAACATATTTAGCTTGCACAACACCATAATAATCAACATATAAGAAATGGTGTGGGTTGTTAGTTCCCGCGGAGGAGCTACGGGTAGTGTTGTCCCTCATGACAATGCCACCCGAAGCACCATGTTTGTTCTTCTTCTTGTTCTTCTTCTTCTTGTTCCTTTTCTTGGCTACATAGCCAAGACCTTGCTTGCCCACTTGTTGCCTTGGAGCACTCACTTCTGGTCTAGAAATGACCGCATTAGTGCTTGAGGCAACCACTTGTGGGGTGGCAAGCACCACCTTTTCAACTTGAGTGCTTTTGCCCTTGAGCCTTGCAAGTTCATCCTTCAACCTAGCATTTTCTTCAATAATATTTGCATGATCACAAGAAGGAGTAGAAGTGCTAGGGTGGTTAGCTTGAGTAAGTTGAGTTTGAAGTTGTTCATGCAACTCTTTGAGGGATGAGTGTTGGCTTTCCAAAGCCTTGTGAGCAATGGTTAGCTTTTCAAACTCCTCGGTTAGTTTACCATGACCAACCCCAAACTCTACTTTATCCTTTTTAGCCTTTTTATATTTAGCAATAGCAAGATCACGTTCCTTAATGATTTTAGAGACAAGTTCATTGTGAGTGGTTTCAATAGTTTCAAGTTCATCCTCTAGAGAAACTCTACCATCATGCTCTTCTTCAAGAGTCATTGAGAGAGATGCAATTTCATCCGCATCCCTTCTCTCAATCTCACCTTTCTTCTCAAGGGCCTCTTGGGCCTCTCCCAATTGCCTCATGAGATGCTCAAAGTACTTCTTGGTCTCCCCTTGCATGTTAGACATAAAACGATCCAAGGAGGCTCTTTCCTCTTCCTCTCTAAGACAAGCAATATGTTCTAGTTCACTAGGGGTCTTAGAGTTAGGAGAAGATGATACCTCCGTGACCTTAGCCATGAAGCACTTGGCATCGCGTTGAGGAAGATTTTCATTGGGAGATTCAAAGAGGGATGACGAAGATGGAGTGGAAGCAATAGCTAGAGCGGCTACTTCACTAGTTGTTTCTTCTTCTTCATCACTCCCGGAATCATACTCCTCTTGAGTCAAGAGCACAAACTTGGTAGGAGTCTTCTTGTTGAAAGGTTTCTTCTTGAAATGAGGTTTCTTGTATTCAACCTTGGACTTGTCCTTGCGGATGAGCTTGCCACTATGGTTTTCTCTATTCTCATATGGGCATTCCGCGATGAAGTGGTACTTGTCTTGGCAATTGAAGCAAGATCTCACTCTTTGAGCCCCATCATTACCATAACGAGACTTGGTCTTCTCCTCAACAAACTTCTTGCCTTTAGGGGGATTGTTCCAAAACTTTTGCACGGTGAGAGCTATTAGATCCTTTAGAACGGGATCATATTCTTGTTCCTTCAATGGAGGCAATGCTTCTTCCCCATCTTCATCATTCTCAACTTCTCTTGTCAACACCTTGGCCTTCAAAGCAACAGAAGCTCCTTGATGCATTCCAATGGCCCTAGCACGGTTGTCAAGAGCATTCTTGGTTTGCACTTTGTAGGAGCTCAACTCTTGCATGACTTGGGTAGAGGTCATGGTGGAGAAATCATGTCTCCCTTGAATGCTCTTCATATCCGTGCCCTCGAAAGGCATCACGGCAATTATGAACTTCCTCTTGATCCAAGCATCATCAATATGTGTTGCACCCGCATTAGAGAAGGCGGTGGCAAGAGACTTGAGCCTCCGATACATGTCAACGTGATCTTCTCCATCACGCATGAAGAATCCTTCGGCCTCATTGGTCAAGGTGTCATAGCGATTTCTTTGCATGCTTTCATTCCCAACAAACATGACGACAAGGGCATCCCATGTCTCTTTGGCGGTGGAGAAGTGTTGAAGATGCGGCATGTGATTGGGGCCCACGGCTTGATGAAGGATGGACAAAGCGGTGTAATTGAGTTGGCAATCTACAACCTCTCTTCTTGTGAGATTCTTGGGATCATATGGCTTGTATCCATCACGAGTGATTCTCCAAAGATCTATACAAGAAGAGTTCAAGTGAGTCTCCATGTAGTATTGCCATTCACGAAAAGAATATGCATCAATTTTAGGTGGATCTCCCCTAGGAATTATATGAGGAAAAGGGATGGGAGGATCGGGAGAATATGAGCCTTCTACGGCATTATATCCTTCTTTTCCACTCGCACCCTTCTTAGAGGATTGTTCGGCGGAAGCAGTTTTAGATAGTTCACCATCAACCCCAATCTTGGCACCCTCCGTTTCCGGAGGGGATGAGTCGACCACCTCCGGTTCCTTGGTTTTGAGGAGTGTTGTCATGAGTAGACGCAACTCCTCAAATTTAGTGTCTATGGATGAGGTCAATGATTCTCTCAAAGCATTGAGATCATTCATGGACACATTTCCTTCGGACGGAGCGTCATCCTCATCACCCATACTTAAACTCTTAGGCGGTTAAGCCCGATAGAAGAGCCGAGGCTCTGATACCAATTGAAAGTATGGTATGGGCACCTAGAGGGGGGGGTGAATAGGTGCTACGGCAAATTTTAATTTTTCTCAAATTTAGGCTTGACAAGAAAGGTAAATTCTCTAGATAGTGCAACTAGTGATGAATTTACCTATATGACAAGACAAGTAAACAATGCAACAAGTACAAGTAAGTAAAGAGGGGGAGGAACGAGGTAACCGATGGGAGCACACGGAGACACGATGTATTTCCGAGTTCCTCCTTTTTAAGGGAGTACGTCTCGTTGGAGGGGTGTGAGCTCGCCACAAAGGCCTACTCAACGCCACTAAGGCTTCACCCTATTCTCCGATGAACTTCGCCACAAAGGCCTAGTTCACCTTCCACTATAGAACCCCTTTGAGGCGGGGATCAAATCCTTTACAAACACCTTGGGGCACACACCCACAACTTAATTGGGGGCTCCCAACAACTCTTGAATCACCAACTAGAAACAAGATGCCTAGGTTCTCCACAAGAGGAAACCCTAGGCAAGATTCCTCGAGCTAGAGAGGGGGAAATGAAGAACGGGTTGGTGAAGATGTAGATCGGGGCCTTCTCCTTCAATCCTCCAAAGATCTTCAAGATTGGGTGGAGGGATTGGGAGTTATGAGGGATTTGGTGAGTTCTTAAATGCTCATCAATGCTAAGGGGAAGAACTAGATCTTGAGGAAGAAGAGGAGGGATATTTATAGTCCCTCCTCACAACTAGTCGTTGTGCAGGAAAAAAGGTACCGGAATATCCGGTTCAAGTTTGGACCGGAATATCCGGTTAGCTTGCTCCACGCTGTACTGCAGTGCTGGACCGGATTATCCGGTTGATTTGAAATAATCCGGTACAAATAATCCGGTAGATGCCAGTACGCAAATCTTCTAGTCCTTAGCCATTTTTCCACTTCCTCAACTGAAACCGGAATATCCGGTATATATATGAAATATCCGGTACAAATAATCCGGTTGACTCCAGTAGCTCAAAACTTCCAGTCCTTAGCAGTTTTTCGCAGCAACCGGAATATCCGGTCCGGGATGAATAATCCGGTCCAAATAATCCGGTTGACTCCAGTAGCTCAAAACTTCAGTCCTTAGCAATTTTTCGCAGTAACCGGAATATCCGGTCCAGGATGAAATATCCGGTCCGAATAATCCGGTTGATTCCAGTATGCAAGATCCTCAGTCCTTAGCCATTTTTGAGCTCCTTTCTCAGCAACCGGAATATCCGGTCCAGGATGAATAATCCGGTCCGAATAATCCGGTTGAGTTCTGTCCCAAAAACCTCAGGCCAAACTTCACCGACTTTTCAGTGCTCGATGCCGATGTTAAGTATAACACCTGCACACTAAACACCTCGATAAATAATGTACTTAGTATTGTTAACTAACACACAAAACACTGGGAAAACGAAATGCACTTTCAGTTGTATGCATGTACTTTACAAAACTATGACTGAGATGGGAAGGAATAACTATTGTAATGATGTGATGATATCATTTCTTCCTTCGGTAGATAGTGATTCTCTGAATGTAGCCGTATCTCTGCTCTATTTAATGAGAAAATTGCAAACTACGACCACAATTTAATGTATATGCATATGATCACTGTGTTACATGTAGGTTCACATTCTTATCGGTGTGTTACATGTAGGTTCAGATTCAGAATAAGACAAGAAAAACATATGTATTTGGTACTATTCGCTACTCTGCTAATGGGCACTGCAAGAAACATCACATGCATACAAGTTGTCGGTGCGACCAAACATTCAGAAAGAAGAGAAAAATGCTAAATCAAAAAATCAGAGACCCATGCCATTCTATTAATCGAAGGATCGAGAGGAGACAGCTCCTGCAGGAACATCTCGAGCAGCGTTGGCATCTAGATCCATGGCAGGCCACACCGCCGAGCCATGATCGAATCACGAATTGAATCTGGATAGGATCGAATCACGAATTGGCATCCAGAACATACCTCTCTGCCAGAATATAGAGAAGCCTTCTTGCGGTCGCATCCATCCCCGACGTGGCCGGGAGACATGGCTCGGGGAAGACACCTCCAAGAGCAGATGGTGCGCGTGTGGGGGCCTTGCTCCCCTTGTGGCATGTCAACGGTGGTGGCGTTGCTCCCCTTGGCGCAGGTCCGACTGCAAGGAACCGCCCCACTTCGGTGGTCGCATCCATACCAGAACTCCGCTCGATGGGGGGCGGCGTGGCGGTCTGGAGAGGTTGGAGTGGCGTGGAGGTCTGGAGAGGTTGGAGTCGATCCACCGCCTCTGCCTGAGCTCCCCCATCTGCAGCTCGGTGGCGATACCCACGTACCGACCCAGTGATGGAGAAGGAAGGGAGGGAGGGGCTTGCGGCGCGAGGGACGATACATGATGGCGCGCGGCCTCCGCACGAGGCGCACCAGCGCGATGAACGCCCACGACGGGGATCCAGGAGAAAGGGGATTGGGGAGTATCCCGCTGTGGTTCCCCGGGACGAACGACATGTCGGCAGTGACGGTGGGAACCGGGCAGAGGTGGGGTTTGTGACGGAGGAGAAGGCTTCTTCGTGGGGGAGAAGGCGACATGGACGCGGGGTGGAGCGGCGGCTCGGGGGAACGAGATTTGGGAAGAAAAGAAAGGGAGGGGGAGAGGAGCGGCTCAGGAAAGGGGACCGAGATCTGGGGGAGAGGAGCGACGGCTTGGGGGTTCAAAAATATCTAGCGGCCCGTGTTGCTAATTTTAGGTTTGGGCGGCCACCAAAAATTTCACCTAAAAACTAGAGGGAAATGGGGTTGCAGCCTCTAAAATTTAGCTGTGTACTGGATGCCTCTAAAATTTTCTCACGAGATGAAATTTAGCTGTGTACTGGATGCCTCTAAAATTTAGCTATGTACTGGATTCCTCCCTTGTCATGCGGTGACAAAAGGTTTTCCTTTGGAGATAAAATTTCATGTCGGTCATAGATAAAATTTCATGTTGGTCACAGATAAAATTGGCGGTGTTGGAAGGAGCATGCAGGCGTACAGGACATGGATGGCAGTGGAGTTGGGGGCGAGCTTGTAGTCCGTGTAGAGGAAGTATCCTCCGCCGGCCTCACGACCACATCGTGGTGGGAGACGAAGGGAAGGGCTAAGTGGGAGTGGTTTTAACGAAGGGTCATGAGCAGGTAACGCTACTACCGCGGATCCGGATCTGGATTTTGGAGGGAGAGACAGAGGAGATAGGGCATAGTTTCTTTAAATGTGACATCCATGGCATAATTTGTTTAAATGTGACCATATTCCACACAAATATGCATATTGGAACAACTAACAATGTTCACGAAGAAAGTTGTATCTTTCTTTGAATAAAAACATCATTTTCCATTTTCGGAGTGTCAAGAATGAGTTTTTTGTGAAGCACATACACAAAATATGACACAAAATTTTACAAAGTAAAATTCTAAATATATTATGTAATATTTTATCTACAAATAATAAATTTACTACCTATAAATAGCTCAAAATACACCTCTTTTGAAAAAGACAAATTTCAGCCGATTCAGTTGAAACCGGGCCAAATTTGAACTACAGGTGCCTCATAATTTGCGCATGATTTTTTGTAAAAATCATTTTTAGGTACCCAAGTAACTATTTCAATAGAGATACACCAAGATTTCATCAAGATTCAACACCTAGGTACCAACGGCCATGTCCCCCGTTTTGACCGTTTTCCGAAACCGGCTTAGAAAATACCAGAAAATTCAAAAAAACTCGAAACGATGCAATACCTTCGCGTGGTGTTATTATATATGTCCTAGTATCCACTAAAAATAATAAACTTGTAATACGACAATTGGGTTGAAAAGGTGTTCACAGAAATGAGCTATCTCTTACGAAGATTAATGGCTTTCGGTCCAAATGACGGATGTTATGGCCACATCCATGGCATAGTTTGTTTAAATGTGACCATATTCCACACAAAGATGCATATTGGAACAACTAACAATGTTCACAAAGAAATTTTTATTTTTCTTTGAATAAAAACATCATTTTCCATTTTCGGAGTGTCAAAAATGTTTTTTTTATGAAGCACATACACAAAATATGACACAAAATTGTACAATGTAAAATTCTAAATATATTATGTAATATTTGATCTACAAATAACAAATTTACTACCTCTAAATATCTCAATATACACCTCTTTTGAAAAATACAAATTTCAGCCGATTCAGATGAAACCAGGCCAAATTTGAACTACAGGTGCCTCATAGTTTGCTCATGATTTTTTTGTAAAAATCATTTTTAGGTACCCAAGTACCTATTTCAACAGAGATACACCAAGAGTTCATTAAGATTCAACACCTAGGTACCAACGGCCATGTCCCCCGTTTTGACCGTTTTTCAAAACCGGCTTAGAAAATTCCAGAAAATTCAAAAAAACTCGAAACGATGCAAGACCTTCGCGTGTTGTTATTACATATGTGCTAGTATCCACCAAAAATAATAAACTTGGAATACGACAATTGGGATGAAAAGGTGTTCACATTAATGAGCTATCTCCTACGAAGATTTATGGCTTTCGGGCCAAATGACAGATGTTATGGCCACATCCATGACATAGTTTGTTTAAATGTGACCATATTCCACACAAAGATGCATATTGGAACAACTAACAATGTTCACGAAGAAAGTTTTATTTTTCTTTGAATAAAAACATCATTTTCCATTTTTGGAGTGTCAAAAATGGGTTCTTTGTGAAGCACATACAAAAAATATGGCACAAAATTGTACAAAGTAAAGTTATAAAGCAAATATATCATATTTTATCTACAAATAACAAAGTTCCTACCTCTCGGTAGCTAAAAATACACCTCTTTTGAAAAAGACAAATTTCTGCCGATTCCGCTGAAACCGGACCAAATTTGAACTACATGTGCCTCGTAGTTTGGTCATGATTTTTTGGTAAAAATCATTTTTAGGTATAAAAGTACCTATTTCATCATAGATACACCAAGAGTTTTGCGAGATTCAACACCTAGATACGAACGGTCACGTCCCCCGTTTTAACCGTTTTCCGAAATCGGCATAAAAGATTCAAAAGAAATTCAAAAATAGAAAAACTTCGCAATGTGTCATCATAAGTGACCTAGTAACCTTACAAAACAATAAACTTGGAATAATGTGTAAACCCTGCATTTTTTATCTTGTATTCAAATTTAAAACAGTAATCCAAAATTTTAATTATGGATCTTCACTATCCTATATGAAACATTATATAAAGCATAGCGGTATTTTTATTTGATTTTGACTAAAAATGGTCCCTAATAGTCTATAATAACAAAATACATATTTAAAAAATTGAAACTGGTTTGGTTGAATTGAAGTTCAAAAGCAAAACTTATAAAATAAGACAAAAATGAAAAAAAATGAAAAGAGAAAAAAAAAAAACCTGCCAAAGTGGTCAGCCAAGCCTAGCAGCGAGGCCGACCTAGCCCAACAGCGAGGCCCATCCCTCCCGGCGGCAGGTCTGCCCAGTCCAACTTTCCCGAGGACGGGCTATTGATAGTAATTACGTAAATGTCTTATCAAACAATAAATATGTTTGTGGTCTGATGGTTAGAGCATGCGAGCGCGAGCAGGAGGTCGTGGGTTCAAATCCTCACCTCCCCTTATTTCCTAGTTCATTTTTCTTGTCTTAGTTCGGATGGCTCTTAGTGATCAAATAAAGTTACGATTCATATTTAACATGAAATAATTCCTGGCTTAGTGGTTACGTTGGTTGTAGAGGTCCCAGGAAGTTGTGGGTTCGAATCCTCACCTCCCCTTATTTCCTAGTTCATTTTTCTTATCTTAGTTCGGATGGCTGTTAGTGATCAAATACAGTTGCGATTCATATTTTCCACGAAATAATTCCTTCATTAGTGGTTAGGTTGGTTGTAGTACGACTAGGAGTCGCGAGTTCAAATCCTCACCTACACTTATTTCCTATTTTATTTTTCTTTTCTCAGTCCGGATGGCTCCTTACTTCAAATAGAGTTGCGCTTCATATTTATCATGACATAATTGTTGTCTTAGTGGTTACGTGGATTGTAGAGCTCCTGGGAGGCGTGGGTTCAAGCCCTCATTTTGCCTATTTTTTTTGTTTTCCGTGTATGACAAAAAATGACACGTGGAAGTGACACATAGGCGAAAATTGACACGTGGACATGACACATAGGCGAAAATTGACACGTGGACATGATACATAGGCAAAAATTACTGCCAACATTTTCTTTGTTTTCTGTGAATGATTAAAAATTGACACGTGGACATGACACATAGGCAAAAATTGACACGTGGACATGACACATAGGCAAAAATTGACACGTGGACATGACATAGGCAAAAATTGACACGTGGACATGATACATAGGCAAAAATTACTGCCAACAAACTCATGACAAATTCAATTGGTCTTAGTTAAGCAAAAAAAAGGTCATACACCAGGTATCATGTGCTATGACCATCTTGTTAGAGAAAATCATGAATTTTTTGCCAAAAAAGTCATGGGTTTAGTCCCTCCCAAACATGTCATGACCAACAGATTAAAAATGGTCATGGATCTATGACCAGTTCATCCACGGTCATTAAAAAAGTGTCATGTATCAACATATTTCTTGTAGTGGAAACACCGAAACAGAGACCAGAAGTTCCAGATTGGAGGAGGAAAACTCCGGCGGGACGCCGCCGGTGTGATCTCCTACCCCTCCAACGTGATCTCCATCGACATCTCCATGAAGAGGGAGTAGTCCACCCGAGGGCTATGGGTTTGTGGAAGTAGCACTTGTATCTCTCTCTCTATGTGCTTCACTAATTAGATCCGTATGAGCTGCCTCACATGATTACGGGCACCGTTGTAATTCCTATGTGGTGGATCTTTTCTATGAGTTATTGAATCTGAGATTGCAATTGTTTCTCTTGAGTTATTCGAGTAGATGTATCTTATGTACCCCGTTCTTATTTGCTAGCTTTAATCAATCTAGTTCTTGAGAGCGTGTGTGGGGTGATGGGTGCATTAGTTGGAGTAACGGGGGGGAGGGGGGGTGGCTAGTGCTGTGAAAGTGACAGAAGTTCAGCGATCCACTTAGGTTTTGTTAAACCTTTCTTAGTTACCTCACTAGGGACAAAAAGGAGTACCTTGTTACCGGGGATTTGAAGTGACACTAATCAATCTCCATGACTAGATCTAGAAAGTTCTTACTTCAACTTCATGTCACATTGCTTAAAGCTATGCTCTGGTTTTTCCTTAATTATCGAGGTGTTATGATTTATTTCGCATCTTGGTGGAGTATAAGAGGGATCAATACGACCGTAGAGATATCTATGCTAGGACGTGATGCCCATATGAAAGTACTCAATGTTAAACATGTTATTGTAATCTCACATGTAATTCTTTATGTCCACCGTCTACCACTTTATTTGAGAGAATGCAAGTGTGAAACCATGAATCCCGGTCCTATTTTAAATATAAGAAAACACTCTAGTTACTTTGCTGCAATTTACTTTACTTGCACTTTACTTTACTTGCATCTCCAATTCGAATTTACATTATCTCCATCACCACTTGCATCACAAAAATACAAAAACAATCCAATGCATATTTATTTTCTCATTTGCATTTAGTAGTAGATTTAATTATTGCACATTTACTTTCAGTTTTGCATTGCAATTTAGAAGTCTCACACCTTGTGCTTGACAACCACTTGGTGAGGTTGAGGGAAAAAAATTCTCTACTTGTTTGCAGGATCCTGGAGGAAGCTTGGAAGACAACTACTGAAATACTGGCTCCCAAAGAGTTCGATATAAACCCTCGAGTCACCCTCGTGGGGAAGAAGGCTTGCCACTAGCTACACACTCTGCACTTGGAGTCTCAACCTAGCCATCAAGCGTTTTTCTGGCGCCGTTGCCGGGGAGCCATAGGTGAAGGAGTTGTCCAAGGGAGCTCACAAGAAGTCTTCGTCACCAACAAGGTGTGGAAACACCTAAGCTTGGGGAGGTTGCACCTACGTGAGTACCGTCCTTTCTATCTCGACCTTCTTTCAAGTAGATTGTTTTGTTTCTTATCTTGTTTTTGTTTTTGTTTCGTTTTTGTTCTTGTTTTTGTTTTGTCTTGCATATTTTATTTTAGTTTGCATTTTAGTTTTGCATTTAGTTATCTAGTTTATTTTAGTATTTCGAATTTTCCTAGTTACTTTACTTTTCAGTTTTGCATAAAAAATTAAAAACTACATAAAAACTGTTAAAATGGGTGATAGAACTAAATTAAGTGACTACACAAATACACCCAATGACCAATTCATTGCTAGGCCAATTACTACACCTGAAATACAAGCTGAAAGCTATGAAGTAAGTCCTAGTTTATTGAATTGAATTACTAGAGAGAAATTGGGTGGTAGTGCTATGGAGGATGCCTCTATGCATCTTCATGATTTCATGGAAATATGTGATATGCAAAAATTTAAAAATATGGAAAGTAGTGTTTTAAAACTGAAATTATTTCCTTTTTCACTTAGAGGAAAGGCTAAAGAATGGTTACTTTCACTACCTACAGCTAGTATAAAGTCTTGGGGTGATTTAAAAGAAGCTTTCACTAAGAAATATTATCCTCCCGTTAAAATTTGCAAAATAGGAATAATATCCTCTCATTTAGGCAAAATGGTAATGAACATGTAGCCGTGGCATGCGATAGAACTAAATTAATTCTTAGAACATGCCCATCACATGGAGTAAATGAATGGACCATACTACACTCTTTTTTATAATGGTCTAAACTACATGTCTAGAAATATACTTGATTCTACTACTGGAGGTGCCTTTATGAGTAAAACTGTAGGTGAGGCTAAGAGCATATTAGAAAGCATATTGCAAAATTATAGTCAATGGAATACTGAAAGAGCACCCAATCCCACTAAGAAAATAAACTCAATTGAAGAAACCAATGATTTGTCTTCTAAAATGGACACTATTCTTACTTTTATTAATAAACAAAATATGGAGAATGTGCCTTTGCAGGAGCTAGTTGGTAGTAATTCTGAAAGTGTGGATGTTAATTTTGTTAGGAATTATGGTAGCAATGGTTTTGGTAGTGCTTACAATTCATATAGTAAACCTCCTTATGTGCCAAATAAACCTTTTGTTCCATATCCTAATGCTAATGAAAATAAGTGGAAGCCTTCTAGTGAAATTTCTGAATCTAATAAATTGCTTATGGAACAAGTTGCTAGTCACAATGCTAAGATACATGCGTTCAATAAGTCTATTGGATCCATAAGTAGTGATATTAAAAGATTGCAACTTCAATCTTCGAATTTAGATAAAGCATTGTCAAAATTAGCTGATAATCAAGCAACTCTATTAAGCATGTCAGCAGGAAAGCCACAAGCACAACCTAGTGTAGGAATGAATTCTATTACTATTGCTGCTCCTATTATTGAAAATATTGATCATATTGCTGAGAATACAAGTGAGCATGTCCCTACTAGCTTAGAAGAAACTTTGAATGAAATAGTGAAGTACCCTGAATATTTACTTCCATATATGTCTTATCTTGCTAGCAAAGATGAAATTAGTCCTCATGAATCAAGCATGCTAGCTAAATTAGAGAGTAAAGTAGAGGAAATTATGATGCTTACTGAAATTAAGGATCCATTGCTTGATTTAGAAAAAAGTAGCTTGCAAGAACTTATTGCTACTCTACAAAAATTTGCTAGTGATCCCACTATAAATGTTAATCAACCTGGCTTTGGATCTTATATTGCTAATCATGTCTTGCAAGAAAAAATTGCTAGGTACAAGAATGAGGCCATGATACCTCCTAAGCTTGGGGATGCATGGATCCCCAAGGTGCTAGTTTCAATTGGAAAAGAAATTCACCATGCTATGTTAGATCTAGGTTCTAGTGTATCGGTACTCTCTAAAGAATTATATGAATTGCTAGAACTAGAAAATTTAGAAAAGTTCTCAAGTGAATTTGTCCTTGCTGATAACTCTACTAAACATGCTGTAGGACAAGTAAAAGATGTTATGATTGAATTGCACATGACTTTTGTACCCGTTGATTTCATTATTATGGATATGGGGGATAAATCCCCTAGTCCTATTATTTTGGGTAGACCTTTTCTTCGTACTACAGGTGCAATCATAGACTCCAAGGAAGGGAATGTCAAGTTTCAGTTCCCTCACAAGAAAATCATGGAGCACTTCCCAAGGAAGAAGGGCACGCTGAAGAACAAGCTCCCTCATGAGCTTTATCCCTCTTGATTATCAAGTAAGTAAAGCCTAGCTATATGGCTATAAAGAAAACGCTTTACGGGAGGCAACCCGGTTGTTTTTGTTTGGATTTTCCTAGTGTCCTCTTGCTGTCTCAATAGATTAGTTTTTTTGTTTTAATTCTGAAGTTTTCAATAAAGAGTCAAGTCAAACCCATTTGGACTTATAAGTTGCTATCCTAGTGCATGAAATTTCTGTTTCTGCACGAGTCTGCTCTCCGTAAGATTTTACGTTTTTTATTGGTATGTCGGATTGAGCTAATGTTTTAGTATGTTCTGCAACTTTTCGTCCTCTGTAAGCACAAAAATTGGCTTAATTTTATTACGAGTCTAACTTAGGGAAAAACGTTCGTTTTGCTGCTGCTGCTTTTCTGGACAGATTCTGCCTTCTTTTGTTTTATGCACTCTTTGTGCTTGGGAATCGAATTTCCATGATTATTTCAAGCAAGAGAGTGAACATACAACATAATGAACCTTATTTTCTATCTACTGGAGCATTTGATTTGGAATTTTGCACAGCAAGCATGTGATTTGTTTGTCCTTGCTAATCTCACCCCACAGAAAAAGAATGGGAGAAACATGTTTTGTGAAGTTTTTTTCACAGGGAATAGAGGAGCTGCGCCTCAAGACATCCAAGAATGGTGAAAGAAGTAAGCTTGGGGATGTGATGAACACCCCACTGGAGCTACACTCTTTTGGTTAGCACACGTCTACTTTCTGTTTTTCTAAGCAAAACATTTATCGTAGAGACTTGAAGCGTCTAGTTTTTATTTTTATTTTTGTTTTGATAAGACCACCACCATCATTTTATATGAGATTGAGCTACTGGAGTTTGGGGTTGGAATGTATTGGATGCTAGTATTATGACTTGGAATAGGGATGCCATGGTTGATTTGAAGAGCTACATATGTTTGCATGATTTATAGGCTTTTTATGTGTAGAAATTTGCAATAATGTTGTCTTGAGCTATCTCTTATTCATGTTCTTGGTGTTAATTGCTGGTTTATTTAGTTTGTCATGAAATGAGTAGTTCTATGGACGTATGCATGCATAGTATCTGGTCAACTATCTCCCTCTTGCTAGCCCAAAAATTTAAAAATTCCAACAAGTAAAAACTTGTTTCCAACACTCCTTAGCCAAGTATTTCCAGTGAGTCCACCATATATTCCCATTAGGTTCATTGCTATTCCGAGTATGTTCACCATGTTATTGTGTTATTTATGTTCTAAATTAATATATTCACTTTATTAATTGTCATGGGTTGAACTTGGGATAGGACTCTCACGAACTTTTGAAGGCACACTTTACTTTTTATGCATCTAATAAACATGACCCAATAATGGGAGCCACAAGTTTTGCGTTTGACAAGTGTGTGGTTGGGAGCTAGCTATAAACGTGTATCACCGGAAAGCTTTCAACATTGCACAAATTTTTTTACATCATGTACTTTTGTTTTTGGACTCCTGCCATGCCGAAATGAAATAGAGGAATAGTAAGTTTTGATGAGTAAGTATCTATATGACTAGAGAAACGCATTGGGCCGCTAACCCAAGCCATGCTTTATCATGGTGGAAATTTACTTACAACTTGAGTGACTCTACAACACATCCTATAATAAAATAAGTAGCTATGCATAATAGTGAATGAAAATAAAAAGGATGATGAGTCTACTCCGTTTGTTCATCTTGTCATTGTAACATGGGCTTGTTTCCATGTCATGGGGCAAGAGGTACCTCTTTGCGGTTCTCTATGATGTCATTAATACTTATTATGATTGTACAAATCTTATTAGGAATCTTAAGTTGAGTAATCGTGGAGTAGGTTTTCACACTCACGGGGCATGAGGCTTTCAACCACCTTGTCATTCTCATTACTTCAATACTCACAATTTTAAGATGCTAGTGATAAAGGGGCAATGAGAGTCCTAGATCAATGGATACCACATTTCAATTAGTAATTTTAGTTGAATAATTTAGAGGCTAAATAAGACTTGATCATGTTTTACCTCTACTCAATTTTCTCCAAAGTGTCCACTATATTTTCTATTCTCCATTATGCTATTCTTTGACCAATATAGGATTTTATTTTTCATTTTGTGTATGCATTTGGTCCATAGTGCTTTTATTTCATTATACACTTTGTGAACTTTCATGAAGCATCTTTGCTTGCATATTTGATATTTCTTACAACATGAATTGTATATTGCTACTCATTTCTAGTACTCCCTCCGTCCAGTTTTATAAGGCTCACTTCTTACTATTGAAATGCTAAGAAGTGTGTCTTATAAAAGTGTACGGAAGGAGTATTAATCATTTGATTATATGTAGCATGAATAATCCTCCTTGATATCCCATGATTGTTTCAATATGCAAAACCCATCTTAGTTTTATCACCTTCATACTTGAGGACGAGCATGGGTTAAGCTTGGGGATGTTGATGCATGTAAAATGCATAGATGAATTTTGCATATTTTCACATGGTTTTCTATTACATATTGCATCATATAAGGGTATAATTCAATGTTTTATAGTATTTTGGGGTTAAATTACAAAGTCCCCCAACTTTTATGGAATTAACCCTGCCTGTCAGAAACCCCGTTTTCTATATTTTTGACATTTCAGGGGGCAAACTTCCGCGAAATCACCTGAAAATCTGCGGGGGTCATTTTCTTCGAAGGAGAAGACTTGCGGGCGAAGGATTCACGAGAATTGGGCAAGGAGGCCCAAAAGAGGACCCTCCACGCGGAAAGATTCCTTGGTCGCGTGAGAGGCCCCCTTTTGGCCCCTGTGTCCCCAATTCCTTCCATCTTCGATTACCGACTCCGTCTTGACCTAAAACCGACTATAAAAAGGGTCCCCCGTACACTTACGGAGAGGAGCGCCGCTGAAACACCAAAACAGAGACCAGAAGTTCCAGATTGGAGGGGGAAAACTCCGGCGGGGCGCCGCCGGTGTGATCTCCTACCCCTCCAACGTCATCTCCATCGACATCTCCATGAAGAGGGAGTAGTCCAGCACAGGGCTATGGGTTTGTGGAAGTAGCACTTGTATCTCTCTTTCTATGTGCTTCACTAATTAGATCCGTATGAGCTGCCTCACATGATTACGGGCACCGTTGTAATTCCTATGTGGTGGATCTTTTCTATGAGTTATTGAATATGAGATTGCAATTGTTTCTCTTGAGTTATTTGATTAGATGTATCTTATGTACCCCGTTCTTATTTGCTAGCTTTGATCAATCTAGTTCTTGAGAGCATGTGTGGGGTGATGGGTGCATTAGTTGGAGTAACGGGGGGTGGCTAGTGCTGTGAAAGTGACAGAAGTTCAGCGATCCACTTAGGTTTTGTTAAACCTTTCTTAGTTACCTCACTAGGGATAAAAAGGAGTACCTTGTTAACGGGGATTTGAAGTGACACTAATCAATCTCCATGACTAGGTCTAGAAAGTTCTTACTTCAACTTCATGTCACATTGCTTAAAGCTATACTCTGGTTTTTCCTTAATTATCGAGGTGTTATGATTTATTTCGCATCTTGGTGGAGTATAAGAGGGATCAATATGACCGTAGAGATATCTATGCTAGGACGTGATGCCCATATGAAAGTACTCAATGTTAAACATGTTATTGTAATCTCACATGTAATTTTTTATGTCCACCGTCTACCACTTTATTTGAGAGAATGAAAGTGTGAAACCATGAACCTCGATCCTATTTTAATTATAAGAAAACACTCTAGTTACTTTGCTGTAATTTACTTTACTTGCACTTTACTTTACTTGCATCTCCAATTCGAATTTACATTATGTCCATCACCACTTGCATCACAAAAATACAAAAACAATCCATTGCATATTTATTTTCTCATTTGCATTTAGTAGTAGATTTAATTATTGCACATTTACTTTCAGTTTAGCATTGCAATTTAGAAGTCTCACACCTTATGCTTGACAACCACTTGGTGAGGTTGAGGGCACAAAATTCTCTACTTGTTTGCAGGATCCTGGAGGAAGCTTGGAAGACAACTGCTGAAATACTGGCTCCCCAAGAGTTCGATATAAACCCTCGAGTCACCCTCGTGGGGAAGAAGGCTTGCCACTAGCTACACACTCTGCACTTGGAGTCTCAACTTAGCCATCAATTACACAATAGGGAGAGGGGCTGTGGGGCCCACATGTTAGTCTTTGCCTTGTGCTAGTGGCCCACCGTGGGGGGAAGGCAGTGGGTCCCACCTGTCAGTCGTTGTCGTGTGCTAGCACACGGAAGCGACTGACAGGTGGGACCCACATGTTTCCGTTCCCGTTTCGTGTGTAACCAAGTGGTGGTGGGGCCACAAGATTTCTTTGCCGTGTGCCCCGATGATATGCACACCGCAAAGAGGTCTTCACCGTGCAAATCTCTACTGTGTACTCTTTGCCATGTGCCACGATGAAAAACACACGGCAAAGGCGTTGCCGTGTGTTTTGTTGCCTTTGTCGTGTGCTTTTGGCACACGGCAAAGAGGTTTTCTCCTGTAGTGTTGTATGTTAGTTTCAGTGTATGTTTTATGAGAAATATATGTATTACATTTGGTCACTACTCTAATTTTATTCAGTGTGATGAATTTGAATATTAATTAATTTTGTCACTCATCTATTCATGAAGTAGTATAATTAAGGGTTATTTAACAGCGTGCCCTCAGTTGGCACCACGACCTCAGTTTTACCCCTAGCGCCGAATCGACCTCAGTTTTGCCCCTAGTATGTCCGCAAGGACTCGTTTTGCTGCTCCCACCGTAACTTTCTGCCCCCGTTAGGATATTGACCTGTGGGACCCATCATAGAACCGTTGGCGCGGCATGTGGGCCCCAGCTGTTGAGCGTTGGCGTGGCTTGTGTGGCCCAACTATTGACGGCTGGCGCTGCATGTGGGCCCCAGCTGTTGACCGTTGCTTGCGGCCCAATGTCAAATGAGGCCCAATGTCAACATGCAGACTACACATTATCCATTTATATTTATTAATCCCTACGTGCAGACTACACATTATCCATTTATTAAACCATCAAATTATTCGTATTAATAATATAAAATATATACTGTGATCAACTGAAATTTGTATATTATCTTAGAAAACATAATGCATCACATCTCTTATAAGTAAATTTTGTTTACAATGTGCATATTTTAAAGCGATAATTAGATTTTTTTTAAAAGCGATAATTAGAAAGGATAAAACTTCTAAACAGTGGGTACATATTTGGACAAATATAAGAACATAACTTTATATATAATTAAACATAGTACTTAGAAAGGATAACTGGCCCCACTTTACATATAATCAGTGGGGCCCGAGGGACATTAGATCAAATTTAAAAAAAACCCTAACTGCTCCCGCTCTCCATGCGGGAGCCCTTGCCGCCCTCCGGCGCCCTACTTCCTCCATTCCGCCGCCCTGTCCTCCATCTCCTTGTTGACGCGGGCGCGGCGGTTCTCCGCCCGCATCCTCTCCTCCTCTCTCTCACGGACCCGCTTGATGCTGGCCCGCAATGCCTTCACGTCCTCCTTTATCCTGCTTCTTCTCCTCGGCCTTCAACTCCTTCTTCTCCAGCCGCTCCAGTTCCTTGAGGCGGAGGATCGTCTAGGGGGAGAGGTCCTTGGGGGCGGTGAGGGCGGGCTTGGGGTTGTGGATGAAGGGCGGTGATGGCGATCTCTCCCGTTTGGGAGATTCGACTTCCTCCGACGTATAATCGGCCTCGTACCAAGGCCGATCTTTTGGGAGGCTGTCCTCGTCGGAGACCGACTCAGGGCTAGATGGTAGAGAGTAGGAAGACATTGTTCGGGCTTGAAGCTAGGGAGAGAAGGGCAAAGGGCTGGAGAGGGATGAGAAGATGGAGGACGAGTGAAACTGTCTATTTAAAGGCACGATTAGACGTGAATTAATTGGGGTAGATGAAGCAAACAGTGTGAAAACGTTGGGTGCAGTGTAGAAGAGTCGATGCATGGTCAAAGCGGTGTAGAACATGCGTAGGCGTAGGCGTAGGACAGCTAGTGATACGGAGTACGAGCGTGTGTGCATTAGGCAGTCAAGTGATTCGACGTTGCATGCGTGTATTAAAGAGGTGAAGAGAAGAAAGTCCAAAGTCTCACGCCAAATCCTGCCTCGCTGCATATGCATTGATGTGTATCTTCTGAAAACTAGGCGTGGAGGGCTGCGTCGCTGCAAATGCGTCACGACTCGTGTTTCTGAAACGAGGCGTGCTGGGCTGCTACAAATGCGACGCGACTCGTGTTTCTGAAACGAGGCGTGTAGGGCTGCTGCAAGTGCGACACGACGTTTACTCTTTTCTTCTTCTGCCACGTTGTTTACTCTGAAAAAACGAGCCGTGCATGCACCAGGCTGGTGAACGGGGCCCCACTAGACAGTGTCCGTTGTTGCATGCAGTTACATTGAGACAAAACACCCAGTCCATGCACCGCTTCATTTTCAATCGTTTGATCGTAAGGAACGGTGAAGATCGAGTCCATGCATGCAAACTACGGCGGCAACGGCCTGCAGACGCTGAGACGAGCGCTTCTCTGTGTGGGAACGCGATCCCCTGACTTTAGGTCACTTACAAATGGAGCCCATAACACACCGGACCCACGTGTCATGGGAGAAAGTCAGAGAACATAAGGTGGGCAAAGTAAGAGGATCTGGTTCCCTCTGTTTTTAGGGCATGTACAATAGTGTAGACGGTTGCTGTCTGCACTACTCGGTCATGTCATTTCTAGACATTTTTAGAGATAGTTGGTACAGTGTGGTGACCCCCTAGCTTGTGTTGGGATCCAGACGCTCCGTAGCCCCCTCCCGGTGAAACCCTAGCCCCGCTGGAGAAATACCTGAATATACGGAAACACGCGGTAACTGCGTCGAAAGTGGGTAGCAATGTGGAACTATTTGCTTCATTGTTCTAGGATAGCCCATAGGAACACAAAACAAAAAGGTAGAACCCACCTCTTCGGAAGACGATGTTTGGTCCGATATAGGAGTTTCACCCTATAAGCGCTCACGAGAGAGAAGTGGATGCCGGTGAAGCGGATCACACCCCGGAGAGAAATCTTTGACATTCAAAGCACACAAACACACCTATACTAACATGGTATTGCACCCCTAGCTTTTTTTGGGATCCAGACACTCCGTAGCCCCCCTCACAGCGAAACCCTAGCCCCGCTGGAGAAATACCGGACTTATACGGAAACACGCGGTAACTGCGTCGAAAGGGGGTAGCAATGTGGAACTATTTGCTTGGTTGTGCTAGTATATCCCATAGGAACACAAAACATAAAGGTAGAACCCACCTCTTCGGAAGATTCAAGATGTTTGGTCCGATACAGGAGTTTCACCCTATAAGCGCTCACGAGAGAGAAGTGGATGCCGGTGAAGCGGGTCACACCCCGGAGAGCAATCTTTGACATCCAAAGCACACAACACAACTATACTAACATGGTATGGCACCCCTAGCTTTTTTTGGGATCCAGACACTCCGTAGCCCCACTCCCGGTGAAACCCTAGCCCCGCTGGAGAAATACCTGACTTATACGGAAACACGCGGTAACTGCGTCGAAAGGGGGTAGCAATGTGGAACTATTTGCTTGGTTGTGCTAGGATAGCCCATAGGAACACAAAACAAAAAGGTAGAACCCACCTCTTCGGAAGATTCAGGATGTTTGGTCCGATACATGAGTTTCACCCTGTAAGCGCTCACGAGAGAGAAGTGGATGCCGGTGAAGCGGGTCACACCCCGGAGAGAAATCTTTGACATCCAAAGCACACAAACACACCTATACTAACATGGTATGGCACCCCTAGCTTTTTTTTGGGATCCAGACACTCCGTAGCCCCGCTCCCGGCGAAACCCTAGCCCCGCTGGAGAAATACCGGACTTATACGGAAACACGCGGTAACTGCGTCGAAAGGGGGTAGCAATGTGGAACTATTTGCTTGGTTGTGCTAGTATATCCCATAGGAACACAAAACAAAAAGGTAGAACCCACCTCTTCGGAAGACGATGTTTGGTCCGATATAGGAGTTTCACCCTATAAGCGCTCACGAGAGAGAAGTGGATGCCGGTGAAGCGGATCACACCCCGGAGATAAATCTTTGACATTCAAAGCACACAAACACACCTATACTAACATGGTATTGCACCCCTAGCTTTTTTTGGGATCCGGACACTCCGTAGCCCCCTCACAGCGAAACCCCAGCCCCGCTGGAGAAATACCGGACTTATACGGAAACACGCGGTAACTGCGTCGAAAGGGGGTAGCAATGTGGAACTATTTGCTTGGTTGTGCTAGTATATCCCATAGGAACACTAAACATAAAGGTAGAACCCACCTCTTCGGAAGATTCAAGATGTTTGGTCCGATACAGGAGTTTCACCCTATAAGCGCTCACGAGAGAGAAGTGGATGCCGGTGAAGCGGGTCACACCCCGGAGAGCAATCTTTGACATACAAAGCACACAACACAACTATACTAACATGGTATGGCACCCCTAGCTTTTTTTGGGATCCAGACACTCCGTAGCCCCACTCCCGGTGAAACCCTAGCCCCGCTGGAGAAATACCTGACTTATACGGAAACACGCGGTAACTGCGTCGAAAGGGGGTAGCAATGTGGAACTATTTGCTTGGTTGTGCTAGGATAGCCCATAGGAACACAAAACAAAAAGTTAGAACCCACCTCTTCGGAAGATTCAGGATGTTTGGTCCGATACATGAGTTTCACCCTGTAAGCGCTCAGGAGAGAGAAGTGGATGCCGGTGAAGCGGGTCACACCCCGGAGAGAAATCTTTGACATCCAAAGCACACAAACACACCTATACTAACATGGTATGGCACCCCTAGCTTTTTTTGGGATCCAGACACTCCGTAGCCCCCTCCCGGCGAAACTCTAGCCCAGCTGGAGAAATACCGGACTTATACGGAAACACGCGGTAACTGCGTCGAAAGGGGGTAGCAATGTGGAACTATTTGCTTGGTTGTGCTAGTATATCCCATAGGAACACAAAACATAAAGGTAGAACCCACCTCTTCGGAAGATTCAGGATGTTTGGTCCGATACAGGAGTTTCACCCTGTAAGTGCTCACGAGGGAGAAGTGGATGCCGGTGAAGCGGGTCACACACCGGAGAGAAATCTTTGACATCCAAAGCACACAACACAGCTATACTAACATGTTATGGCACCCCCTAGCTTTTGTTGGGATCCATACACTCCGTAGCCCCCCTCCCGGTGAAACCCTAGCCCCCCTGGAGAAATACGTGACTTATACGGAAACACGCGGTAACTGCGTCGAAAGGCGGTAGCAATGTGGAACTATTTGCTTGGTTGTGCTAGGATAGCCCATAGGAACACAAAAAAAAGGTAGAACCCACCTCTTCGGAAGATTCACGATGTTTGGTCCGATACAGGAGTTTCACCCTATAAGCGCTCACGAGAGAGAAGTGGATGCCGGTGAAGCGGGTCATACCCCGGAGAGAAATCTTTGACATTCATAGCACACAACACACCTACACTAACATAGTATGGCACCTCCTAGCTTTTGTTGGGATCCAGACACTCCGTAGCCTCTTTGGAAGATTCAGGATGTTTGGTCCGATACATGAGTTTCACCCTGTAAGCGCTCACGAGAGAGAAGTGGATGCCGGTGAAGCCGGTCACACCCCGGAGAGCAATCTTTTACATCCGAAGTGGATGTCTAGGAAATTCATTTGATTGATTTAGAAAGTATGCCAAAAAATGTTGAAGCACAAACATGGGTATTTACCCTAGCTTCGGACCTCATTTGAAGCACATTTCTCACGAGAATAGAGCGATGGTTGCAAATGAGCATAAATAATTCAAAACAAATCAAAATTACATGAATCCAACGCACAAAGTTGTTATATGTGATATAGTTGCTCCTCAAATTTATTTGGATAATTTTGGCAAGGTCAAATTTTTCATGAAATTATAAACGGGGGTATTTACCCTAGCTTCGTACCTCATTTGAAGCACATTTCTCACGAGAATAACGCGATGGTTGCAAATGAGCATAAATAATTCAAAACAAATCAAAATAACATGAATCCAACGTACAATGTTGTTATATGTGATATAGTTGCTCCTCAAATTTATTTGGATAATTTTGGCAAGGTCGAATTTTTCATGAAATTATAAACGGGGGTATTTACCCTAGCTTCGGACCTCATTTGAAGCACATTTCTCACGAGAATAGAGCGATGGTTGCAAATGAGCATAAATATTTCAAAACAAATCAAAATGACACGAATCCAACGCACAATGTTTTATATGTGATATAGTTGCTCCTCAAATTTCTTTGGATAATTTTGGCAAGGTCGAAATTTTTATGAAATTATAAACGGGGGTATTTACCCTAGCTTCGGACCTCATTTGAAGCACATTTCTCACGAGAAGAGAGCGATGGTTGTAAATGAGCATAAATAATTCAAAAAAAATTAAAATGACATGAATCCAACGCACAATGTTGTTATATGTGATATAGTTGCTCCTCAAATTTATTTGGATAATTTTGGCAAGGTCGAATTTTTCATGAAATTATAAACGGTGGTGTTTACCCTAGCTTCAGACCTTATTTGAAACACATTTCTCACGAGAATAGAGTGATGGTTTTAAATAAGCATAAATAATTCAAAAAAAAAACTGACATGAATCCAACGCACAATGTTGTTATATATGATATAGTTGCTCCTCAAATTTATTTGGATAATTTTGGCAAGGTCGATTTTTTCATGAAATTTCAAACGGGGGTGTCCACCCTAGCTTCAGACCTCATTTGGAGCACATTTCTCATGAGAATAGAGCGATGGTTTTAAATGAGCATAAATAATTCAAAAAACATCAAAATGACATGAATCCAACGCACAATGTTGTTATATGTGATATAGTTGCTCCTCAAATTGATTTGGATCGGATAATTTTCACAAGGTCGAATTTTTCATGAAATTCCAAACGGGGGTATTTACCCTAGCTTCAGACCTCATTTGAAGCACATTTCTCATGAGAATAGAGCGATGGTTTCAAATGAGCATAAATAATTAAAAAAAAATCAAAATGACATGAATCCAACGCACAATGTTGTTATATGTGATATAGTTGCTCCTCAAATTTATTTGGATAATTTTGGCAAGGTCGAATCTTTCATGAAATTTCAAATGGGGGTGTCTACTCTAGCTTCAGACCTCATTTGAAGCACGTTTGCCCAAAATTTTGGAATGACTTGGTTCACCATCATACAACATTATTCAAACATTCTTTTCGCTTTTAATCTACATTCTGGCTCTTGATTTTGTTCAGAAATAATCAAAATTAATTAAAAAACGGCGAACTCGTTGAAATAGGCGCAAATTCATAGATTCGACGATAGTTTTACAGAAAGACGGCATAATTTAACTAAAAACATTGAAAAAAATAAAAATAAAACTACGGTTGGCCGAGGCTCGCCGCGATCACCCGGCCTGGTCGTCGTCCTCCTCCTAGACGTCGTCCTCTTCCTCGTCGTCCTCATCGCTGTCGTCGTAGGCCAGCATGTTGGAGGGCCCCGCCTCGTGGTCGTTCTTGGCAAAGGGCGATGGGTCGCTTGGCGATGGGTTCGCCACCGTAGCGAGCCCATGCCGCTCCGCTCTGCCTTGGATCCGCAGCCGGTGCAGCAACGCCTGCTCGGAGGGATGGCGGCGGTCCCGCCTCTCGCTCTGTAGGGCAGCCTTGCGCCGGTCGCTCTCGTACAGCGCGACGAGCGCCTGCTGCTCATCCGACGCCGCGGTTGCGGTGAGCTTCCGGTAGACCTGGCGCTCCGCCTGCTCCCTCTGGTGGGTCTCCAGGGATGCACGAACAGCGGCAGCCTCGGCCGCTGCCGCCGCCTCCTCGAGCCAAGAGTGGACCTGGTGGAACGCCTCCTCGTTCCGCCATGTTTCGAACGAGTAGATGGCGGCGTGCTGCTCGGGCCAGATAGGCTGCCTCCTCCTGTGCCTCCTCCAGCGCTGCGCCTCCTGTGGCGGCTCCTGCTCGGGTGCAGCCTCCTCCTGCGGCGGCTCCTGCTCGGGCGCCGCCTCCTCCTGCGGCTGCTGCTCATTCTCCTCGTAGTAGAACTCGTTGTCGCTATAGCCGTCACTGTGGCCCCGCATCGCGGCCGCAGGGCGGCAGTACAACAACGAGTTGCGGTTTGCACGGAGCCGGCGAGGCATCGTCTCGGGGTGTCTAGGTGAAAATGCGGCGATGAGAGTGAGTGCGGTGAGGGCGAGATTAACGGCTAGAATGGGGAGAGCGGAGAGCGGCGGAGGGCCTTTTGTAGCCCTGGCGGGGCATTTGCTGCGCCGCGCGTGATGTTACTCCGGCAGCCTTTGACCGACGCGGGGCCCGCGGTTTTCCCACGCGTCGCTGAACCCAGCGGGAAGCTTGGGTGTGGACTATTCAAACTGCGCGGTCCCACCTGTAAGCTCCGGATGGTTTCAACGAACTTGGCAGTCCCACCCGGACCCACTTCGCGAAACAGAGTCTGACTCATCAGACCCACTTCGTGGAACAGATTCTACTCCAAACTTACCGTTCCGGCCTCTCCATAGTAGTTGCGCACGGACTAGGGGCAAAACTGAGCACCATTCGGCGCTAGGGGTAAAACTGAGTAGTAGTGGACCGCTGTGGGCAATTCGATAAATGACCCTATAATTAACGGTTACTGGTATACTTATATAATGCAGATGAACCGACAATGGATGTATGGTGACATATGTTTTCATGAGTTCATTACTGGCATGCATAATTTTCTCCACGTGGCTGAGAGAACTAGGCGGTCGAATGATTTCATTTCTTGTCCATGTAGTGCCTATAATAATATGATGGATTCTACCTCGAAAACCCTTCACGTCCACCTGCTTAAGAACGGTTTCATGTCCGGCTATAATTGTTGAACCAAGCAAGGAGAAAGAGGGGTTATAATGGAAGACAACGAAGAAGAAGACGATAATGATAACTATCCTATGTTCACCGAACACGATGATAGGTCAATGGGGGAAGACAAAGTTGAAGAAGAGCTCATTTTTTGATGAGCCATTTTTGATACGAAGATAAACTGCGGAAGTGAAAACGGGAAGTTGAAGTTGGAGAGAATGTTAGAGGATCACAACAAATTGTTGTACCCAAATTGCGAAGATGACCAGAAAAAGATGGGTACCACACTGGAATTGCTGCAATGGAAGGCAGAGAGGGTCTAACTGACAATTTTTTCTGAAAAGTTGTTGAAAATAATAAATAAGCTACTTCCAGGGAAGAATGCATTGCCCTCTAGTACGTACGAAGCAGAGAAGATTATCCGCCCTATAGGATTAGAGGTGCAGAAAATACATGCATGCATCCTCTACCGCGGTGAGGAATACGATAATTTGAATGGATGCCCAGTATGCGGTGCATTGCGGTATAAGATCTGGCGAGATGACCATGGCGATGTTGAGGGCGAGCCGCGCCCCAGGAAGAGGGTTCCTGCCAAGATGATGTGGTATGCTCCTAAATTCCACGGTTGAAATGTTTGTTCCAAAACAAAGATCATGCCAAGTTGTTGCGATTACACAAAGAAGATCATAAGAAAGACGTGATGCTGAGACACCCCGCTGACAGGTCGCAGTGGAAAAAAATCGACAGAGAGTTCAAGACATTTTCACATGACGCGAGGAATTTAAGATTTGGTCTAAGTACATATGTCTTTAATCCTTTCAGGGAGAAGAGCTCCAGTCATAGCACCTGGCCAGTGACTCTATGTATTTATAACCTTCCTCCTTGGTTGTGCATGATGTGGAAGTTCATTATTATGCCAGTGCTCATCCAAGGCCCGAGGCAACCCGGCAACGACATTGATGTGTACCTGAGGCCATTGGTTGAAGAACCTTTACAGTTGTGGCGTGAAGAAAGTGCACCTGTGTGGGATGATGACGAACAAAACGAATTTAACCTACGAGCATTGTTGTTTGTAAGCATCAATGTTGGCCTGCTCTTAGTAACATTTCAGGACAGTCAAACAAGCGATACAATGCATGCACACACTGTTTAGGTGATACTGCCAATATATATTTCGGAAACAAGAATGTGTACCTGGGTCATCGTCGATTTCTTCCAAAACAACATCACGTAAGAAAGAGAGGCAAGCATTTCAAAGGTGAGGCAGATAACCGAACAAATCCTACCCGCCTTACTAGGGATGTTATATATGATATGGTCAAGGACTTAAAAGTGATCTTTCGAAAGGGTCTTGGCAAACAATCTGTTCCGAATGACGATGACGGACACGTACCCATGTGGAAGAAGAAGTCTATGTTTTGGGAGCTAAGCTATTGGAAATTCCTGGAGGTTCACTCCGCAGTCGACGTGATGCACGTGACGAAAAATCTTTGCGGGAACCTGCTAAACTTATTGGGCGTGCATGGAAAGACAAAAGGTACACCGAATGCATGGCGGGACCAACAATGTATGCACGCGCGAGACAATCTGAATCTAGAGAAGTATCAAGGTACTGCCAGCTACGCTCTTACCAAAGAAGAGAAGGAGATATTTTTTTGAAGCGTGAGCAGCATCAAGGTCCCGTCTGGCTTCTCGTTGAATATAAAGGGCATAATAAACATGGAAGAGAAAAAGTTTCAAAACCTAAAGTCTCATGACTGCCACATGTTCACCTAGTCGAAGAGATTGACGTTCTCGGTCCTGTATTTCTACACAACATGTTCCCATTTGAGAGATTCATGTGAGTCTTAAAGAAATACGTTCATAACCGTGCTAGTCCAGAAGGAAGCATCTCCAAGGGCTATGGAACAGAGGAGATCATTGAGTTTTGTGTTGACTTTATTCCCGACCTTAAGCCGATCGGTGTTCCTGAATCACGCTATGAGGGAAGACTGCGTGGAAAAGGCACGCCAGGGAAGAAAGCAACAATATGTATAGACGGACATTCTTTCACTAAAGCACACTACACAGTTCTAATTCCATCTTGGTCGCTCCGTATATAGTAGAACACAAGAATATTTTACGCTCGAAATATCCGGAGCAACATGGATATTAGATTGATGGAGAATACATGAAGACTTTCGGCGGTTGGTTGCAAACACGTTTCATTAATGGCAATATTGAATAACAACTATACTTGTTGGCCAACCAACCATCTTTTAGTATATCGATTTTTCAATTGTACGAGATAAATGGGAATACATTTTACACGATCGCCCAAGATCAAAAGAGCATCAACCAAAACAGTGGTGTCCTCTTTGATGCAGCAGATGACAATGGGAAGAAGGTTACATATTATGGGTACATAGAGGAGATATGGGAACTTTGACTATGGACCTACTTTGAAGGTCCCTTTGTTCTGGTGCAAATGGTTCAACCTAAAAGACGGGGTACAGGTAGACCCACAGTACGGAATGACTACAGTGGATCTGAAGAATCTAGGGTAGGACACCGAACCATTTGTCCTAGCCATTGAAGTGGTTCAGGTTTTCTACGTGAAGGACATGTCTACCAAATTTATAAAAAAAAGAAAGGAAAGATGATACATCTATGATGAGCCAAAGCGCCACATAATTATTTCACAAAAAAGAAACATCGGGGGAGGGGAGGACAAGACAAACATGTCAGAAGATTATAATAAATTTGATGATATTCCACCCTTCAAGGTGAAAACTGACCCAAGCATCGTGTTAAATAACAAAGATTGTCCATGGTTGTGTCGAATTCAGAAGAAAGGGAAACATACGAAGAAAACTCAGAAGACTAGATAGGGATGTTGCTGGTGATGTGTAATAATGTATCAAAACTTGTATGTTAGAGATAGACCATGTTATATCTTGACTATGACAGTTGTGTTGAAAATGTGTTCACAAAAAAGAGTTACGAAAGGTCATGCCCCTCGTCTTGACTTTCCCCTGAATCGGCTGAGAAAATTCCAGAAAATTAAAAAAAAAAACCCAAAATGACGCAAGACCTTCGCGTGGTGTCGTTACATATGTCCTAGTATCCACAAAAAAAATAGTAAACTTGGAATACGATATATTTCCATAATGGTACTAGAGATCCAAGGCTTAATTCGTTTTTAAAGGAGACTCAAATACGATATATGTCCATAATGTTGCCAATGGGAGACATAGGAAAAAGCGTATTCACTCTCTCAATCAGGATGAAGGCCTGATTGAAGGATGGGAGCAACTCAAGGCCAATATTAGTCTATAAAGATCTAAGCAATCTTACTATGGATGAGTCGCGTACGGATGATACTACCGAAGTATTTAATGAAGAAAATGCCAATCTTAATGCTCCCTTCACTGAAAATGATATCATAAATGTAGTTTTTGAAATGGAGCATAATAAGGCACCTGGTACAGATGGTTGTCCTGCAGAGTTCTACCGGCACTTTTGGGAGGTCATCAAAACTGACCTATTAGATTTGTTCGCATTCTTGCACTCCGGACAGTTAGATCTGTATCCCCTTAACTTTCGGGAAATTATTTTGTTGCCTAAAATTTTAAAGGAAGAAAAGATCCAACAGTATAGACCAATCTGCCTCCATAGTGTTAGTTTAAAAATCTTTACGAAAGTTGCAACCATTAGATTAAATTTGGTGATAGATCATGTGGTAAAACCTATACAAGCGGCTTTTATGCAAGGTAGGAATATCATAGGCGGGATTGTGATTTTACACGAAACTGTACATGAGATGCATACTAAAAAATAGGATGGTGTAATTTTAAAAATAGACTTTGAGAAGTCCTGTGATAAAGTGACTTATTCGTTCCTTCAAGAGACCCTGAGAATGAAATGTTTCTCAGAAGAGTGGTAGCTCTGATCCATAATTTGGTGTCTGAAGGTAGTGTCACTGTTAAGGTCAATGACGAGGTGGGAAGATGCTTCCAGACAAAAAAAGGGATTGAGACAATGTTATCCACTATCGCCCATATTATTTAATATTTTGGCTGATATAATTGAAAGAACCAAAGAAAATGGCCAAGTTGAGGGATTGGTGCCACATCTAGTCGATGGGGGACTATCTATTCTTCAATACGCAGATGATACGATTTTTTTTTATGTAGCATGATTTGGATAAAGCTATGAACCTGAAGTTAATCTTATCAGTGTTTGAACCATTGTCTAGATTAAAAATTAATTTCCATAAATGTAAATTGTCCTGATTTGGCGAGGCCTAGGATGCAGCAGCTCAGTACTCTAAGTTATTCGGTTGTGAGGAGGGTCAGTTTCCTATTAAGTATTTGGGTATACCAATACATTATATATGATTGACTAATGCAGACCGGAACCATATCGAAGAACGTCTGCAGAAACGGCTAGCAAGCTAGAAAGGAAAATTGTTTTCCCTTTGTGTAAGACTTGGTCTCATCAATTCTTTGCTTTCTAATATGGTGTTGTATATGATAACCTTCTTCCAACTCCCCAAAGGAGTATTAAAAAGGTTGGATTATTTTCGATCAAGATTCTTTTGGCAAGGGGACAACGATAAAAAGAAATATCGGCTGGCCAGGTGGGACGTAGTTTGTCAGCCAAAAGATCAGGGAGGGTTGGGTATTCATGACCTTCAGGTTAAAAACTCCTCCCTTCTTGGAAAATGGATATTCAAACTACTTACCTAAGAAGGCGTTTCGCAAACGCTCCTTAAACGAAAATACATCGGCACCAAAGGAATATCACATGTTATACAGAAACCAGGTGATTCTCATATTTGGGCCGGCCTAATGGCGACTAAGAAATATTTTATTTTGCTTTGGGGTATTTAAAATTAAGGATGGATCACATATAATATTCTGGGAGGACATATGATTGGGAAATACCACACGTCGAGAACGGTACCCGGTTCTATATAATATTTTGCGGCACACGTGTGATAAGTTGGCTACGGTTATGCAAACATCCCCTCCAAATGTGTCATTCAGGCGAGATGTCATTGGTCCATGACTGCTATCTTGGAATGCCTTGGTGGATTGGTTGGCTATGGTATTTGACACCTGGCACTAATGCGTTTCAATGGAAGCTAATAGGGAACGGTATGCTCTCGGTGGGCTCCATGTATAGGGCTATGGTTCAACCAGACATTGAAGTCGATAATAATAATAAAATATGGCAGATGAATGTACCATTGAAAATGAAAATATTAGCATGCTACCTTAGTAAAGACATCATATTAACAAAGGATAATCTTGTCAAGCGTAATTGGAATGGAAGTACGAAGTGTGTTTCTTGTGCTCATGAGGAGACAATTAAGCACTTATTATTTGATTTCACGTTTGCACGTTCTATTTGGTCAGTTATCCAAATGGCTTCGGATCTGTATCAGCCCACATCCGGTACTAATATTTTTGGAAATTGGTTAAATGAGGTTGATAAGAGATTCAAAAATATTATTAGGGTAGGGGCGTTAGCCGTTATATGGTTGTTCTGGCTATGTAGAAATTACAAGATTTTTAATGATAAAAATTTCTCTCTTCTGCAGGTTCTATCCGGATGCACAGGTATTCTCCGTTCGTGGTCCACATTACATCGTGTGGAGTATCAAAGCCTTTTTTACGAAGGCGTGTGGACCACTGGAAGAGGCAGTAATAGATATTTTTATCCCACATGAATGACCGCTTGATCTATGGATAGCAGCTCCATAGGCGACGACAATCTACGTCTTCTTGATTTATTTGAGACTGTCGCATTTTGTTTTGATTTTTATCGGATTTCTTGGTTGGTTGTTGTGTGCATTCTCATTATGCAGAGCCCGGGTGTAATGCTTGAACACCTTTAAGTAATAAAAGCCCTTTTATCAAAAAAATATAGTAATCTTAAGCAAGGAAAAAACTGAAAAGCACAGAAAAGTTAAGAAAAAAAAACACCAGAAACATAGTAGAGAAAAAAAGAATGTTACTAGATTCTCGTCTACTCAAACTACATCCAGAGAAGAGGTCCAAATGTTATTGGCCATGTACATTTTTTTTGGTCATGTAACTTGTGCATAAGTATTATTTTTTTCATCATATGCACTAACACTTCCTTGACATGCATGTTCAATCAATATTGTGAGGAGAGAGAATACTCATTAATAGAATTCGTATGTAATCGAAAGAATACTAATATTGCTTTTTTTTCACGTTCAGGATCGTTTGGGTGAAGGGCGAGAATGTGGGTGGATGGCTTATTTGGAGGGAAAGTGGGTAAACTGAAGGACGTGCATATGGTTTTGACTCGTAGCTAGAAAAGAAAAAGGGGAGTTACGCGGGAGCTTTTGTACAAACAAACCGGAAGATACTAGCTATAGTACGGGATGAATATATAAGTGATGGACTTTGGAGGATTTCTCTATGAAAGAGTCAATCAAATCTCAAAGCAAAATTATCTCAATTGTAAGAGAACATATGGTACTACGATTTAGGTTCATCACGTAGTACTACTGGTGGCAGTGGAGTTTCGCATTACCAATGCATGGAGAAGGGTCATTCTTCTTGGACGTAACCAGCTTAATTAGTTAAGCTACCAATACGTACGTAGGTAGTCGGTGAGTGTTGACAGTGCGGTAGCAAAGGAACTCCATGATTATAAGCTACGCAGGTTACGTATGGCCGATCGAGCAGTTCGTACGTGAATGTTTTGTTGTTCGGTCCGGCCTGTCATAGCTTAGCTACTGGAGCATTAGGTGCACGCATGCACTTCGTACGTCCATGCTTAATTTGTTGATCTCATGGCGTAACTTGCGGCGGCCGGTGTGATCTGGAGGCATTCAAGCTTTCTCTTGCTGCTGCGGCACCTGGTGTACTCTGCTCGTGGAGGTTTCCTCGGACGGCACCACTTTGATGAGGGCCTTCTCTTCCTGGTGGATGGCCGGAAGCTGCCTGTGATCAACCTTGTTCTTCTCCTCGCTGTCTTGGGGCAGTGGCAGGTTGTCGCTGTGGATGACCTTGGCGTGGTTGTGGTGGCCGACCTCCTCCTGGCCGGCTTCCGGCAGGTTGTCGCTGTGGATGACCTTGGCGTGGTTGTGGTGGCCGACCTCCTCCTGGCTGGCTTCCGGCTGGTTGGTGCTGTTGACGACCTTGGCGTGGTTGTCGTGGCCGACCTCCTCCTGGACGGCTTGGGGAAGCGGCAGGTTGGTGCTGTCGACGACCTTGGTGTGCTTGTGGTGGCCGACCTCCTCCTGGACGGCTTGGGGAAGCGGCAGGTTGGTGCTGTCGACGATCTCGTCGTCGTTGTGGTGGGCGACCTCCTCGCGTTCTTGGGGCAGCTGGACGATCTTGTCATCGTTGTCGCCGGCGAGCTCCTCCAGGCCGTCTTCAGGCAGCTTGAGATTCTTCATGGCAAGTTCCTCCAACGTCGAGACATCTACCCGTGTCTCCCTCACATTGTCCTGGTTATGAGGAGAGTGGCGTCCGTCGACGGTAGCGCTGGCGTCGTGCTCATGCCCATCCTCCGCCTGGTTCCCGAGCAAGGGTGTGGTGTCGACGGCCAGTGGTGGCGGCGGCAGGCACCAGCAGACCACATGTAGCACCACCTGGACCAGCGTGGATAACAAGGCAACGCCACTCGGTATCTGCATGCAAACCATGCAACAGACAATGAGCTGAAGCTCTCACTCATCGGCTGAAATGTAAGGCTTGGACTGCACACGGCCATCGACTTACAGCCATGTTACGGTCGATGTCCCCGGCGGCTCCGGCTGTGTTGCGAACAGTCGACACAATCGCGTTTACCAGTCCCAGGCCCGCCACGATGACCGATGGCATGCTGTCCGTGCTCCTTGTCCGGAACACCGCCGGCTGTAAAATTAGATAAATTTGCATTGGATCAACCTTTCCACCCCAACTAATTAAGTGGCAACGCTAGTGACGATTATTTTCCGTGAACACTCAGGTTGCATCATAACTTACCAGGTTCCATAACGGGGCTAAGGAGGTGAGGCACGCGACCGTGCTGCAGAAATCTTGGTACGCGGCGTCGCTGGCGAAGATGCGGAGCCCGACGCCCACAAGGAGGACGGCCGCGCAGCCGCCGACGACGTAGCGAAGCAGACACGCCCGGCGAGGGTCAGCAGGCTCCGAGTTGAGGATGAAGGCGATGAGGTACCCCGAGTTGAGGATGAAGGCGATGAGGTACCCCGCTTATGCAACAACGCCGAAGCAGCTAAGACGCCAGAGAGCGGTGCGGTTGTCATGAACTCCGACGGCGATCCAGAGGGCGCAGCTGGTGAGACCGAACGCGTATGAGTAGGGAGCGTAGCGGCGGGTGGATCCAACCATGAGCATGGCGATCCTGCGTGCATATTGTACATGTAAACGATGAGATCGAGATAGACATCATCACATTAGCAACTATATATGCATGGACGACCCCGCCGGATCTGCGAACTAATGTCGAATTAATTAACTAGACTGCACCCCGGGGAGAAGAAGGCGAGTATCGCCGTGGTGGTCGATATGCTGGCCAGCAAGAATAAATAATCCGTGATCGATACCTATGCATCGAGCGTGCACAAGCTACGGGAAATGGATCGATCGTTCGGGAAAAGTACACACAAAAAAGCGCTGGATCAATCGAGAACCAAGCTCCAAATCTGACCAAAAGGAAACCAAGCAAAACGGTGACGAACCTGTGCAGTGTGGGACGGCGAGAAATTAAGGAGAGGAATCAAGGAGTCTGGATCGGGAGGAGGGCAAGCAGAAGCAAATTAAAGCGTACCCGGTGTTGCGTACGATCTAGCGCGCGTCCATGTCTGATTGAGGAGTTGAATACAGTGGGGGTCCTAATAGTTGTCTCCTATGTGCATAGTAGTCCCAATACTTCAAAATGGGGGCCAGTGATCCCAATAGTTGTAATTAGGTGCAAAACAGTCCCAAATAGCTGTGGTGCGGACAGGTGGTACATACAACCTTAGGTCATCTCCAGCGGGGCTGCTCATTTGCCCCGGACTGGTCCGTTTTGAGCAGCCTGGCCCAAAACCAGGCCCCAGCGGGGCTGCTCAACCCACGGCCTGGTCCCTTTTCAGTCCGCGGATGCTCAAATCCGACCCAAATTTGGGTCAGATTTGAGCAGCCCGCGGACACGAAACGGACGCGCGCGCTCGGTCGTGTCCATTTTTCGGTCAAAGGGGTGGCCCGCCGGCCAGTGACCGCGGCGACGGCTCGGCTACCCACGGGGTCCTATTTAAATGGGACCCGCGGCCACGCGTCCCTCCCCACGCGCACCGCCTCCTCGCAGTCACCGCCCACTTCACTGCCCTCGCAGTCACCACCGCCTCCTCCCCTCGCCTTCCTCGCCGCCGGCCATGGGCCGCAACTGGCTAAACTGGGGCCGTGGGAAGAACGACCACGAGGCCGGCGGCTCACGACGCCGCCGCGAGCCCTCTCCCCCTCCTTCCCTCCCTCCTCCACCGCCTATGACCCGCCTCCAGCGCGCCCAATCCGAGCAGGTGCGCTCGCCGCCGCCCTCTCCCCCTCCTTCTTCTCAGGCGCCGTTCCGCCTGGTGCCCGCCAGGGTCCGCGAACGGCCCTACCTCAATAAGAGGCGGTGCCAATGGTACTGGGACCGTGCGATCCCAGTGCCATGGCCAGATGTCCACCTCTCCGACGGGTGGCATCTGAACAGGGACAGGATCCCTGTGCCGCCGGTGCCGCGGTCCGGCGCGGCGCGGGAGGCGGAGATCCGCCGCCGGCGCGATGAGCTGCCACCGGACCTGCGCGCCCACCCGGCGTTCGCGGTGAACAGTCCCCACTGGGACACTTGGTTCACCGACGAACACGACCTGCGCCGCAGGTCGTACTTCGGTGCGCGCCGCGCCCGCGGGGAGCCCCAGTTCCCGCCGCCGTCACCTCCACGCCAGGCGAGGCGTGGAGCCGCCCCCCAACGTCCCCTCCGCATTGGCGGCCGCGCCCCGGTCGTCAAGGACGAACCAGAGGAGGAACCTCCTCAATGGTTCGAGGAGGAGGACGACCAGGACGTCGACATGGCCGAGCCCGAGCCCAACGAGGAGCTCCAGCTGGCCATGGCCATCGAGGCCTCCAGGAGGGAGGCGGAAGCGGCGGCCGAGGCGGAGGCCCGCGCGCTGGAGGACGCCCTCGCGGCGGTGGCCGCGCAGCAGGCGGCGGAGGCGGCAGAGGCCCGCGCAGCCGGCGCGCGGGCTGTGGACGAGGCCGTGGCGGCCATCCACGCGCAACGCGTCGACGACTACCCCTACGACGAGGAGGTAGACGACGACGGGCGCGATGAGAACGCCCCGGTGCCGGCCTGGTTCGAGCCCCTTGTGGGCATGCGCTGGGGGTGGGAGGCGCCACCACCAGAGCACCTCGTGCCGCCGCCCCGGCCTGCCACGCCGCCACCGCGGACCCAGCCGCCCACGCCGCAGGCGGCCAGGGCCGCCCCGCTGCCACCCCACCTCGCCCCCGAGACTCCCGACTACGTCATCCTGGATGACTAGGAGCTCCGGGGCCAACTCCGGCGCCGCCATGCCACTGGCCAGTGGCCGTCTAGCCCTAGCTAGACGTTTATTTTATGTTTTTTTTTTTTTTTTAGTTTGTAAATCTATGGGCCCCTGTGGGCCCTACTAAATCTATCGAATGTCCTCTTTTGATATGAGCAGCCCCACTGGGGGCACCTGGTCCGGGCCGTGTCCGAGGACAGCGGACGGCTGCTCAAACAGACAAAATGCGGACCAAACTGGTCCGCATTTGAGCAGCCCCGCTGGAGATGACCTTACCTGACCAATGTGGGTCCTACGTGTCAGTATGGGGGCGCGGCCAAATTGCAAAATAGAGGGAATTTCGCTGGGGATTCGATCCTGCGACCTGGAAATAACTCGAGCTAACGCAGGGAAGTCACAACCACTAGCTATCGCGTGCGTTCGTGTCTAAAGTTACATGTACAGCGTCTTATATATATTTCCGGGACAGATGACCTGTGTTCTTTTAGATACAGCTGGTATAATTCTTATTTATAAAATCATAAATTCTATATTCTTTCTAAATTTATCATTTTCTGTGATTTAAAAAGCAACAAGGTTAACGTTCACACACGCATCTCTGCTCACCAAATATAAATATAAAATATGGCCACTTATAAAGTTTGACGGGTAATATTGTATTCACGAGTATTTTAGAAAGTAAAAAAAAAATTGACACTGATATAACCATGTTGTAATTTTCATATTGGTAAATATAATTTTTCACACTTAAACTTATATCCAAGACGAGTATTTACCAGTGTTACAAAAGATCTCCAGAAACAATTTTAAGTATATTTCTGTCAGATAAAAATACCGGCACGAATATTCTTACATAAGGGGTAATTAAATTCGTATTTTTTTTGGTTCGTTATTTAAAAGCACCGAAAATGACGCTCACACACACATGAAACTCACGTACTCCCTCCGGTCCGAAATAAGTGGCGGAAGAAATACATGTACCATGCACAATGCACAACTTCGTTAGTTGTATGGTACAGATTTATCAGATCAGAGGGAGTATTATAAATTTCATTACATAATGTGATAAACGGTTCATTCTAAATATGTTGACTATTCCACCCAGGTTATGTTAGCTAATGGCAGCTGCAGCTATATGCGTACGGCGTATTAAATAATAGGTTACCGTCAAATGAATGAACACGAAGATCGTTGAGTTGCAATGGCAACGACGCCCTCGCATGGTCAGGACGTTGCTGGTTCGAATCCTAAGGCAGCACGTTATTTTACTACCTCCGATCCGAATTAATGGTCGGAGGGCTAGCCAAGCCTTACCGATCCAAATTAATGGTCGGAGGGCTAGCCAAAGTTTTGTCTAAGCCTTGGCTAGCCCTCCGACCATTAATTCGGATCGGAGGGAGTACATTAATTTGTCCTCTTGTCTGACATGTGGGATCCATGCCAAGAATAAGTGCGTACAACATTTAGTATACACAAATTTTATAGGGTTTTTTTTGCTTAAAAACATATGCCACGTGTCAACTCTAGAACCATCTGGGACCAATTTGCACCAACTAGCAACTTTTAGGACTGCTTAACCCCAGTTTTTAAGAATTGGGACCAGTTTACACATCGTGAACAACTATTAGGACTTGTGGCGTATTTAACTCATTTCAAAATCATGAGAAAATGTCTCATCATTTCAGACATGAGCGATGCTACACGTACGACTAAATTCTTACGATTCCACATAATACTAACCGTGTATTTACCGAACCTATTTGGGCCAAAGCCATCGATCCAAGTATCGTACACTTCGGACACACTTTGTCGTACGTGAAGTAATTTCGTTCAGACATATCAACAAAACAGTTTTTCCCATCTTAATCTAAAAAAAAGTGTTTCCCATAAAAAAACCGCAACAGCTTTTATATCTAAACAACAAGTCTTTATTAGTCTCGGCAAATCTCCGAGAAAATCAGTGCATGTATCATAGAAGCAGTGATTGCATCATACAAAACAAAAAAAAGCACTTAAAATATGAGGCCATGAATACGATAGTCGCAACTCACAGCATGTTACTTTTGTTTGTAACAGCCAAATCATGGCATTATAAGATTATCCCAAGAATGTATGTAGCATAAAAAAAACTCCAGATCAATATCCTTGATTTTTGTGCGGTAGGCTTGCCATCCCAGACTCATCCGTGACGGATCTGCTCACACATCGCTCAATCAGGTGGGCGCGAACCCTTTTGCCTCTCGGAACCATCTTGCCTGAGCCCATCGGTAAGAAGAATATCACGTTCGAGCACCAACCTGACCTCCACCATGGAGCCTTGGATGTGAGCTTTGGTGGTAGGTTAAGTCCTCTCCCATGCTCCTCTTTTGTCTATCGCCTATGGAAGAAAACACTAGCGTTGGGCGTGTCCGTCAAAGTCCCACGATAAAGGAAGAAAGGAAGAGAGGTGTCAGCACGTGTTGCATAAGAGAAACAATGGAGGGCGGGAGGGGTTTATGTAAGAAACATATCGATCAGTCGTCAGACCTGATAGTTTTCGTTATTGTTTAAATGCTAAAATTTATTTTCCGCTCCATAGGGATGGAGAAGTCAAGTGGAGATAGAGATGTGCTTATCAGCTAGTTATTCTTCAATGGCTTGGGTAATCTTGGGGGTTTTACTCTTTCAATCTGTACATTATGCATACTCTCTCTCTCACTCTTTCTCTCTCTACAGCCACATACGGTCTCCTCCTTATCCTCTCACACGGCAGTGTGGATGTTGTGAGTACTTAATCTAGGGCTTTTGTCTGTGTTGGCATTTTACCTTAATGTTAGTCTTTGATATTTTTTGAGAAACACAGTACAAACACAAGCGCTCATAAATACGCGCTAACACTCACCCATATGAACGCACATATGCACACCCTACCCCCATAAGCACCTCCGAGAGACTGAACCAGTAGGTTGGTCTTGAGATTGACGAAGTACCACAAGAGTCTCGCTATCGACGGGAACACCGCCTCACACTAAAAGAATATTCCGTCAATATGCGACACACATGTGTTAGAAGGATTTGAACTCTCCTGGGCTAGGATACAACCACTCTCCTAACCATCCGACCACGGGTTGGTCGCGTAATCTTTGATATTCAAACACGTTGTTTTCTGGTATATGTTAAGATTGCTGAAAGAATGTGTATGGGTTTCACATGGAAGTTTCCTTTTAAAAATGTTCTATTAATATTAGCATGCCAGGAGTTGCAATACACTAGGTATAAAATAGTTTAATAGAACAATCTACGACCTGAAACAAATAAGATTTTTTTTCATTGTTATTTACATGTATATGCTAAAAAATTGGAGTAGTATTTACACATTACTAGTAGTTTTGTGTAAGTTCTCTATTGATTTTCTTCACGGCGGCATTTAAATAGATGATCAACAACAACCGAAAAAACAAATCAATGCTTTAGATGACTAGTACTAGGATTTTTTCGGCCATTTTGGCTATGTTTTCAATTTATATTTTTATTATTGGAAGGCACGTACTTATTTGAATCTAGCAATTGGGAGTAGCTTCTTAAGTTTAAGTTTTCTTTTGTTATTCCTCAAAAATTAAAACAAGCACATATGCTTCTTCTTCGGAGAGGGCTTTCCCACGATTTATGAGGAGCTTGAAATGTTATGTCGTATTGAGGTATGTGGTGCCATTCTTTCGTTAGCTCGTGGCTCTCATAACCATCATTTATTATGGATGTGTATTGAGCAGCTAAAATTTAGGGGTCTTATTTAAATATACTAAATGATCAACAAGATCTCCAATTCTGTAGGTGTATCCTTATTTATATCTCTTAGGTGTGTGAAGTATTTATTCCAAGGTTGGGAAGATTGACCACAACATTTGATGGGACCTTGACCATATGCTAATAAAAAAACTCTACTATCTAGTTGACCTATAGCTATTCCAGCAATCCATAATATTCATAGCTTGTCCCATTTCATTTAGCTTCTTGCATACCATTTAGGAGATGTATACCATGTGAAACACTCTACAAAGTTCTTTAGATATTTGAGGGTGCGCTAGAAAAGGATACATCCATATAAATTATAATACTTTAGAATATTAGTTTATTAGATCTATGTAAATCATTGTAACAAAATCTTTTCTTAAACATATAAAATGAAATAACATCTACAAGAAAAATATAGTTCACTGTTGTACTAAAAATGTATTTGTAATGGTGGATATCAGAAATGTTTGAAAAAATGATATCATCATTTATATGACCATGTTGACATTCTTAATGCCTATTTTTTTATATCTAATATACATATTAAGTAACCATTACACTTATGATACACATTTAATGACAAGCTAAATAGTAAGTAAAACAAATTTGTATAAAAAGACCCCCAAGATATTGTTGACATGGGAGGTAAGGGATCACCGATAGCTGCGCGACTACACTTTTCCCCCCCTTGCCAGAAGCAGCTGCCATGCTAAAAGGTCGTCCGAAGCAGACATTCCCAATGTCAGATTTGGGAGGTCAGCAGTTCATCTTCACCCACACGCTCTGTGGCTTGCCGGACCGGAGGAAGCAGCACATGTTCACAGGTGGATGGAGCGAATACCTGAAGAGGAAGGAACCAGAGAAGGGCGACGTGCTCGTGTTCATCCGGGCTGGCAGTTACTTCACTGTCGCATTGCAGCGCAAGGCCATGCCACCAGCATTTGTGTCCCCTGAGGAGGTCGCCAATGCAGCCAGGCTCGCGGCTGAGGGTACCACCTTCACCGTCCATTGGTGCCCTCGCCGCGGCGCTGAATTTGTGGTGGCGTCGACAGAGGTCGACGATGCTCTCTCAGTTCCATGGAGTGTGGGCATGCACATCTCCTGCGACACAGGGGTGGTGCGGACTGACATCGTGCAGAAGGAGCTCGCCTACGTGATTGGGTGCAAAAATGGAACCATCAACAAGGTCAAACATCAAGAATGGCAGAAGCTTGACGTGGACTGGGATGACGACGCTTCATCCAGGTTCAGGACTACCGCTAGCTGTTTTAGGCTTTTTGGCGTCCAGATCGTCCCATGAGCTCTCTGCTTCAGGATTTACTGTACTTCACACACATTTTGCTCTCCAAAAACTTAATTGAATCTCATCATTAGTTGCTACCTGGGTTTTGTGCTCACATTTTATTCCTGAAAAACTTATGATAAACATCTGGTTGTGTCTCTGAGATTAGCTTAAGACCTGTTGCACAATTCAGTTTTGTATTCATTCATAAGCACCAGCCATAAGCACAATTCAGTTTTGTATTCATTCATAAACTTCACATGGATACATGGTTCAGGATCCTTGCACAAAACCATCAGCACTTGCTTACTACATACCAGGAGCAGTGCATACATTTGTTGTAGCCAATATCATGTTCCGTGGTTGGTAAGAAAACAATGAGCGCAAGAGCACTTTAGTTCCAGATCATGTTTAGGATACCCGGGTATGAGTTAAGTATCCTGCACATCTTCCTGATAATGGTAACTACATGCTTTCTAACAATAATGGAACTTAATCCAATGATATAAATGGTAATTACATGCTTTCTAACAACAATGTCTGACACTAATATAAGAAGCTGTTCTGAACCGAACCGAGTCTTGACTCTCTTCCGAGGCCTAGGGGTAAAAGGAGCCATTGAAGGAACCTTCCCATGTCTTGGTAGCTGGTACATCTTCCTCCTCCACTAGAAGAGGACTCAGATAACTGCCCAGTAGTAGTCTCTGTGCTTCCTTGTATCGAACCCAGGTAACCAGGTACAGACCAGCAATGATGAATACACCTCCAACAACATTTAATGAAAACAAAGAGATGGAAATCCACCACCTACTTTTCTCTGAAATGACTGGATGAACAGACAATGAAGCCTATGCGAATTTCTAGATTGAAGTAATATGTCTAAGCCTATGCGAATTTCTGGATTAAAGGTATGCATAGCACTCAGTGTTGCCACAAATTACAAGTTTAAGTTACTGAAAAATAAATATCCAGAAATACCATCAATAACAGCCAAAATGTTCACATTTATGGCATTTCTCCATGTGCGGATTCCATCAGATGTGTTGTCATGTTGGCAATTCTGGCAAAATTGTTGCATATATCTAGTCCACCATAGGTCTGTGCATGTTTCGTGAAAGCAGTAGCAAGATCATCTGCATATTTAATCAGAGTAACTACATGATCATGGAAAATCTGAAGCACATGCCAAATTGTGCATTTATGTAACAGTTGAAACTGTACTATGAATAGTCTGCACATCTACTTACGCATTGACAATAATAATCAAAAGATTGTAAGCATAACAAGTGCTCTGAGCTCCGGAACAAGGAGAAGAATGAACAGACCCCTGTTAAAAGAGATTTGATGCTTCACTGAAGCAAATGCAAGAAATACCATATTGTTGCATTAGGTATTAAAATATAAATACATGTTACATTTCATGTACGAGGATTGCTAGCTTTATATCAAAGTATTTTCAGATAGTTCTGAGGTTACATGATCTCTGTAATGGTATGGTCTTGCATTACGTATTACTGAGAATGTAATGCCTGAAAACTATAGTATATGACGATGTTACATTTGGCTTATCATGTTTTTCCAGTTTTGTGAGATCTGACTCTCAATTAGTTGAGTTCTTGTGTTATGCACTTATGTTTCCACAATTTTGCATAAATAATAGTTTACAAAATCAGGTACTCAAGCAAATTCAATGACATTGCTTACTTCACCTAGAAAACTCTTACCTGGACAAGAAACATCATATTTAATGAATATGTCAGACGGTACTCCGAGATCTCCATGGGACCTTTTGTTTTCCTTTTGGACTAGCGAAGCAACTTCTCTTCCAGTTTCTTAAGACCTGTTGCACAATTCAGTTTTGTATTCATTCATAAACTTCACATTCATAAGCACCAGCCTTGCACTCATCTTTTGTAAGTTCAAATGCGCCTACCAAAACATAAAATGCTCTTTTCAGACAACATTAAAAGTACATGAGAGAAAACATCAGAGATGGTATGTACTTGACATCACAGTATATTCCTAAACTTTCAGATCCGAAAAACACATATAAGGAAGTCATGGTGGGTCCAAACTATGCTCACGTTTTTTCTTTTCTCATACTCACAAAAATGCATATTGTTTTGTATTAAAAGAGGAACTGACATACAGAAGTCAAAATAAAGCCAAACAACACCAATGCTAGCCTGACATCTAAAACAACCAAAACCAATCTGACATACACAAGTCAAATAAACAAAGGAACCCTAGGCTAAGCTAAGCTAGCTGAAGGTCTTGAATGAACCACACTCGCCTGCCTGGTTTGGATAAATTGACCCGTTCCAAGAAACCATGTTACAAATTTACAGTTAAGTCCTTTAGCCTCTTAATGTTTGCAAATCAGCAAAACATAACCCATATTTGTAATCTCACAATCCATCAAATACCGAAAAGTAACCTGCAGTAAGTGTGACACATAAATTAAGGTAAGAAACCTGAAGTTGACAACATACTTAATTGCAGTTTTAAAACATGGGAGATAAAATGCCATTAACAATTTCTTCCATCTTCAAAAAACCATCAGTTGCTTCTACTATCTTTTGGTTTATCTGCTCACCCGCATTAGTTTGAACAAAGTGCATACATGTACTTGAGTCCACAAATAACACTTATCAAAGATCATCATTGCATTTGTACCTTCCAGTTGATAATAAGTAATGAGACAAAATGATAAGGCACTCTGTTTGAAATTTAAAAACACATTCTAATGTATACTAAAAAAATCCCTGCAAATTGCAATATCCTCTTTTATTTATAAGATGAAATTACCGATAAATTTGGGCATTCGGCCTGTTTAGTTTATTTTGCAATTTAGCTCAAATACATGTGTACAAGATTTTCATGTGTGCATGCTGAGTTGGTGACCCTAAAAATATCTGCTGCTGGTACTTGAGACCCAGTATTCAGACTATATAGTCAATCTGGTGACATTTTGGTGGTACGGATTTTGTAATGGAGTAAACATTGCAGTGTACTGTCTGTTGTCAAGTTATCTTGACAGACTGTCAAACATATAAGCAGATACTCACACGGTTAGGGAAAAAATAGTTAAACTACTAGTCCCTCCGTTCCAAATTAATTGTCTCAAAGTTGGACAAAAGTGGATGTATCTAGACATGTTTTAGTGTTAGATACGTCTATTTTTGTCCAACTTTGAGACAATTAATTTGGGACGGAGGGAGTACAACATGCAAACATAGTAGAAAGGAAGAAATTATAATATTTCACGTCATGCAATTCATTTAATACCTTGGGGCAGAGCACATTGACACGAACACCATGTCGTTCAATGGAGCAAGTGATTGTGTAAACAGAATAACACCACCTGCCAAAAATGAAGTTAGCGATCACATAGTGTACAGATGCTTCAAACATATCATAAAACATAATCAAGGAATAGAAAGTTAACATTGGAAAGTGTAGCTGAGAATCACATTTTATATGACTAAAATGTGAGCTTGTGTACAGTTCGTGATTGAATGTATCTTAATGATGCAAAAAACGATTAACAAACATATTTTCCCACCGAATCAACAATCATAGTTGAGTTCAAATTAGCCATCCATCGGCACTGCAATCTGATGCCCTAGAAGAAAAGGTAGAAGAAGAGTATGCGGGGTGGTGTATGGATTTTTTGTCCCACTATATATGGGATCGGCGGTCATAGGATAAAGATACAGCAGCAAAACCAATATTGATTATGGCACCAGGCATCTTCAGTGATCGCGATATTTGACTCTGACGAACATACCAACTGTAAGTTTTGTGCATATGGCATTTGCTGGAAATAAAGCAACATGTTAGACAATTAAATTATCCAGTAACTTCATACTCTAGTAACTTCCATTGCTTCAGAATGGCATCCTTTTCTTGCTCGCAAGGAAACCCAACAAGCCGCATTACGACAAACCAGTACCTATTAACTTACTCCAACAACATTTATGAAAACAAAGAGATGGAAATCCACCACCTAATTTTCTCTGAAATGACTAGATGAACAGACAATGAAGCCTATGCGAATTTATGGATTGAAGTAATATGTCTAAGCCTATGCGAATTTCCGGATTAAAGGTATGCATAGCACTCAGTGTTGCCACAAATTACAAGTTTAAGTTACTGAAAAATAAATATCCAGAAATACCATCAATAACAGCCAAAATGTTCACATTTATGGCATTTCTCCATGTGCGGATTCCATCAGATGTGTTGTCATGTTGGCAATTATGGAAAAATTGTTGCAGATATCTAGTCCACCATAGGTCTGTGCATGTTTCGTGAAAGCAGCAGCAAGATCATCTGCATATTTAATGATCATGGAAAATCTGAAGCACATGCTAAATTGTGCATTTATATAACAGTTGAAACTGTACTATGAATAGTCTGCACATCCACTTATCCATTGACAATAATAATCAAAAGATTGTAAGCATAACAATAAAGTGCTCTGAGCTCCAGAACAAGGAGAAGAATGAACAGACCCTGTTGAAAGAGAATTGATGCTTCACTGAAGCAAAGGCAAGAAATAACATATTGCTGCATTAGGTATTAAAATCTAAATATATGTTACATTTCATGTACGAGGATTGCTAGCTTTATATCTAAGTATTTTCAGATAGTTCTGAGGTTACATGATCTCTGTAATGGTATGGTCTTACATTGCATTTTACTGAGAATGTAATGCTTGAAAATTATAGTATATGATGATGTTACAGTTGGCTTATCATGTTTTCCCAGTTTTGTGAGATCTGACTCTCAATTAGTTGAGTTCTGGTGTTATGCACTTCTGTTTCCACAATTTCGCATAAATAATAGTTTACAAAATCAGGTACTCAAGCAAATTCAATGGCATTGCTTACTTCACCTAGAAAACTCTTACCTGGACAAGAAACATTATATTAAACGAATATGGCAGATGGTACTCCGAGATCTCCATGGGACCTTTTGTTTTCCTTTTGGACTAGCGAAGCAACTTCTCTTCCATTTTCTTCAGAGAAATCAACCAGTCACAAATAGACCTTTTTGCTCATATAATTATGCCGAAAAAAGGGTATAACTCTGCTCATAACTATCTAGTGCACCTGCAGTCACCTTTACAACTCTTCCAGGCTAATTGCAGCTACATGAACTCGAATGCTACTAGCACAGTTCTAAAGTAAGATAATCCAGTAGCCACTGTCCCAGATTCAGATTAAACTTGACAGAGTGCTAGTCACTCAGAAAGGAACGAAGCAATGTGATTCATCATAATGCGAAAACTAATGGCAGGGATCGGTCAGTGGCTGGTCAACACGGAACTCCTTCTGGACACGAAGTGCAGGTCATGCGCACCCCCACCGCGGCACCTGCGCAGGCTACTGGCTCGGCGTGTGCACGCACTTGTCTTAAGTCACAATATCACACGCACGATATAGAATCAAATATATTGCTTATGTGACACACAATTCTAGCATGACCAGTAGAATAACTTAATCAGATGAGATTGACATATACAGATAATGAATCATGTTAGAGTTGTGATGAATATAAAATGATTTAGAACAGCCCAATAGTGCATCTCAGAGTCACACACGATCAAAGCAAGAAATTAAGCAAAACAAACTTAAATTTAGACCACAACTGATTGTACCAATCAATACAGATGACCGTCTGCGTGCATTCATGTAAAATAAAGTGTTAGAATGCTTCAGGCGGTTTAAAGCGCTGGGGGGTGCTTCAACGCTTAAGCGCTCAAAGCGTGAAGCGAGGCGACACCTTAGTCAATTTTCTGGTTTTTATGGCTGAATAATATACCAAACATGAAAGCAGCACGGCAGTACACACTAAGCAGGCAAGCAGCACAGCAAGCAGGCAAGCAGCACAGTACACACTTAAGCAGGCAGCACGGGCAGTAAACACTTAAGCAGGCAGCAGTACACACAGCAGCACCACGGGCAGAAATGGAGAGGTGAGGCGGAGAGGAAAGAGTGTTGCGCCCGGGGAGGAGAGGCCCAGAAGCTTTCTGCCCTGGCCGGAGAAGAGGAGGCCGACGGAGGAGGACGAGATCTAGCGGAAGAGGAGCCGGCCGCCTGAGAGGAGAGAGCTCCTCTCTCTCAATTAGATCGATTCCTGTCACGGGTGGGTTCCCCTCTCTCTCCCCCACCTATTTCCCCTCACTTTGCACTCCAATTTCCTTCTCATCCCGCCCAATTTATATTTCCTGCGCCGGCTGCCACTGTTTCCCGCTCGACCTGCGCCGGAGACGTGGAAGGCGTCCGAAATCGCCCTGGGCGACGACCAGGACGCCTCAGCGGACGACTTGGGACGCTTTAGACCATGGCCTAAGGCGCTGGGGACGACTCTCTGCCTCCAGGCGCTTCGACGACTAGGCGTCCACAAAGAGTAGGTGGCGAAGTTTGGCTTGGCTTTACAAATTTTTCCCGAATGACAAAAAAATTCCATACCCTGCTGCTTTCTGCTGTATGTTGGGCTGTTTGGAATGTTAGAAATGAGATAACGTTTGAAAATAAGATTGTGAGGTCTCCTTTTGTTGCTATATACAACATGTGTTCTTTGTTGTGTTACTGGGCGAGTGTGAGAAGATCAAGGAGGGGACGGCGAAAATGATGCGCAAGGCGGCGATGCTGGCTGGACAATGTAGCTCCAGATCGGATGAAGGAAGGGCTCCGGTGATTCTTCGGATTACAGATGGATCGGAGATGTGATTCCCTCTTTGTGTGTTCAGTTTGATCTAGCTTTTGAGTTAATACTTTCCTGGACTTTGTGTATGTTGTGTGTTTGTGAGTTTCCTGAACAATTTGGTAGTATAGGAGGTAGGTTTTTTGCCCCGTAGTGCGATTCTCGAGCCGAGATCGTTTCAGCGGGTTTTCCTACCAAGTATCTACCCTTTTCTTTCCCTGTTATGTTTGTCGAACCCTTGTATTTCCGTTGATGAAAGTTAATGGAAAGGGGGTAGTTCCCAGTTGGAAAAAAAAACATGGTGCAGAACTTTGAAGAAACAAAAATAGCATGGGGTAAGAACTTGCAAAATGTTACCTAGTGCATGTTTAAACACCTTGCCTCCTTCGGAAGAAACTAAAACTCAGCTATGAGTTATGAAGTACAGTATGCAGATATTCAGGGAGCACCATCGAACTACAAATACGACAGCCCTATATAATCAGGTTATGGACACATCCTAACAAAAGCATAATGGACCCGCAAAAAAAATGCATGATGGGGCACACATAAACCAAAAGTAGAGAGACAAAGCTTAGTGCATGGAAGTGCAAACATAAAAGAAAGAAGGGAAGCAAGCACTTGCCGCAGTACAAACTAGGAGAAAAACAAATACCTATATATCTCAAAAAAAGGAGTCTACTTAACTGTTCAGATCAACCAAGTTTGTGTGCAATTCAAACATGGAAGAACACAAAGAATAAAAGCACATCACCTTTATAGCTCTTCCAGGCCAAAAGATAATGCAGTTACCACTGTCCTAAATTCATATCAGACTTGACAGAGTGCTAGTCACTCGAACTTCAGAAAGGAACAGAGCAATGTGATCCGTCCATAATGCGTAAACTGACGGCGAGGATCAGTCAGTAGCGGTGGTCGGAGTAGAACTCCTTCCGGACACCACAGGTGCAGGTCACGCGCACCACCAGCACGCACGACACCTGTGTAGGCTGCTGGCTCGGCGTGTGCACAAACACACAATTCACGATATATGACACGCACAATATTGAATCAATTATCACTAGTAAAATTTAAAACAGCATGAATACCAGAACAGGAAGTAACTCAAGTTTGTCAGTAGCATTCGAAGCAGTCAAGACAAGGAACGTCGGTGATGATGCTATCGCCGAAAATCTATGAGCTGGACTACTGTTATCACATCACATAAGAAGGAAAGAGAAAAGTACATCAGCTGATGAACTACTGCTGAGACTGAATCTACACATAATGTGTTGCAAGGTAAATATCAACTTAACCTTGAATGGAACAAGCAAGAAACTTGAGTCCATTAGAAGATACAGATGCACCAAACTCTTGTAGATGGAGAACAAGTTTTCAAGGACTACAAATTCGAAAACAGAAAAAGAAATTACCATATAGAAGCTAGAAGCTAAGTCCAAATAAGCAGGAGCTAGGTACTTAAATATCCATCATTAACAGGTCCACATAAGCATGACAATAATAGGAGTGGGATCACATCGTTTGGGAGGTACATAAGCAACACTTTGAACAGCTCACGACTTCTTTGTCATCAGATGATAATCACCTCAGTATTTTAATAATTATCCATATTAATTGGCACAAAGTAAATATATATACCTGTCATTAGTCATTGGAATTAATTAAATGAAATGCAAATACACTTCATGCAAGAATTATAGCCAGGTCAGATAAAATCACTTCAATATGTTAAGCTGAAGCAACAAGATACTACATACAGGTTTATCCACTCTTCCACAGGCCTACATGTACCGCCCATGAACCCCTTTGCTGCTTACAGCACAACGAGAAGGGAGATGCAGCAAGAAATGCAGTCGTATTTCTATTCCATGTAAAGCATACATCATGTTTGCCGGTCTCTGTTCCTGTACCATCGTGTTGCTTTCCTGTACCATAAACAATGATCCGACACTCACAACACCAAGCAAGCAACTGAAGTTTCTATTGATGGTTGATCTTGGCTCTGACCGAGTAAAAAGTAACGTTAAGTGCAATCTGATCGGAGCACCTCTAACAACGAAAACAGAGGGAAAGAAGCCCCAATGAATGATTCTTATAGTAGATATGAGTACTCGAACCTAGGTCGGCAGGAGAGTTCTCATCAGGGGCACCTCTAACCGACATATGGTTTGGTCCCCTGTTGCCAGCACACATATAAACGGTGGGGCTCTGGATACCTCGAAGGAGCGAGTTCACGTATGTTTGATCCAGCCCCCTTGATTCAGTAAAAATCCTGCTGGTCTGAGGGTGTGCTGAAGCAACGGAAAGGCCCAGACCACCGCCAGCCACCTCCTAGGACAGTACCGGTGTCCATGGGCTTCCCCCTCGATTCCGACGCCCCGGCGACGACTAGCTCGACCAGCACCTTGTCATCCACCACTCCAATAACTACTGCCTGGATCAAGCAGGCAATCACGTCTCCCTCAACAACTAGAAAGTGGATCCCCAAATCTCTCTATTAATAATATCTAATTAGGTGTTCTATTTGCAACAAATTAAGTTCATGTCCTCCCTAATGAGGAATTAATTATAAATTGGTATCAGAGCGCAGATCTGATTGCTTTAGAACCCTAAGTATGATTAGGGGGATCAAGCTTCTGTTTCTTGGCCTAGTATGATTAGTTTAATTGGTTTCACACACGGACACGCCCAATTATGTAGCAGTAGAACCTTAACTGGGATCTGTTGATCAAGTTTGGCTCATTAAGTTCATGTTTAGGCAGAATTGTGATGTTTCAGTCTCGGAGTAGTCCAACTATTAATGCTAATGATCTTTTTGTTAAGCAACAGTGAAAAATAATTATGTTCATCAATCTTAATTAACCTAGATTAAAGGATTAAGGTCAAACTGATGGTCTAGTTAATTAAATTTGATTTTTTGCCTTCATTGTTTTCCGTAAGTCAATCTCATTAACAATGAGCCGAGTATTGGATTGGGTGCTCACCGAGAATGGCCGCGTCCTCGTCTCTTCCCTGCGGTGCCCGTGCAGCGCCCATCGTTGCACGAGGGCGATGGCGCCGCGACGCCGTTCTCCTCCCATCGGAGAAGACGTGCAGAAGGACGCGCTCCGGCGTAGTATGGACATGGTCGACGATGGGCCTCCGCGCCTCGCGTCGCTACCGTCGTGTCGAACAGCCCCCAGGGAGCCCGCCGAAGAGCACCACCGTCACGATTCGCGGCACACACGCCACGCTCGACGGAGCAGCGCGCTGTATCTAGTCTGCAGCACGCTCCTTCGGCGAGCGCAGCGCAGAGCCGTCGCGGACTGGAAAGATCTCCGACGAGCAGCGGAAATCGCATCGGCGCTTCGCCATTTCCCTCGGCTCACTAAATTGGGATGAAGAAAGAATCAGGGAGAGAAAGAAACTGAAGGGGATTTTTTTTTTTGAAGTACACATACTATATTAAGCCAAAGGCAAATACGGATACAGAGTACGTACACAGAGGCCGGATCTGTCCAGAGGGACACGTGGACCCGTACACATTGCAGAGAATACCCTCAGAAAAAGGAAAATTACAACGAGGCTCTTAAGCTCTGCAACTCCAGACTGAAACCGTCGCTCGCCGCCGATGCCGTCAGGCACGACGAAACCAAGAGACGGAAACCTACACTCCCGAGGAAGAAGGAGCTCCATCGCCGTGATGGCTTTGTGAACCTCCAAGAAGAGTACCAGAGGCACCCACTTATCGATGTGGCATGCGGGTCGGGGATCATCCCCAAGCTCATCTTCTTCCTCCAGATCCGATTCCTCCGGTCGACGGAGTCGAGGAGCAACATCAGATCTGCCTTCCGCAGACCAACCACCTAGCACAGACCACACCACCACCCGCAGCAGATCGGCGGCCGTAGTACGTACACATCGCCCTCCATCTTCCACGCGGCGCTGGAGATGCCGCCATGTCACGGACGAAGATGAGGACCAACAAGTCCCTGGCGAGGCCGCCGCCGCGTCGACGACCACCCCTGGACCCATCGGTTCCGCAGCTCCACGGCGCCACGCCCGGCGACGTCGAAGCGGAGTAGCGGAGACACCAATACACAGAGGCGGCGACATCACAGATGCACACCACCACAAAAAAACAAGTAGCTAAGAAACTAATCTACCTGTACACAGATCCGGCCGGAGATTCAACCCCCCTCCCCTCTCCGACGGCTCGGAGGCCGACGAGAGAGAGGAGGGCGGCGAATCGCCGGCGGAAAAAGGGGCTTCGCCTGGTTCGCCTCGCCTGTTTCGGAGGGGAACCGACGCGAGCAGTTCGCCTATGGGCAGGAATTCACTGCGGTTATTGGGTGAAACTGAAGGGGATTAGGGCTCCACCCGGCGCCGCTGGCTAACGACCGTTGGATCTGATCCAACGGCTGTTAGAGCGGCGGGCCTCTAGGACTTTGCGGGCTGAATCTGTGACTGGGCTACGGCCGAGGTTGAGGTAGCCTTGTTTAGTTTATTTTTCTTTTACTAGAGAATATACGGCTGGGTCAATTGACAATACCTGGCCACAGGCCGGGCCTTAAAAACCCCCGCGGAAGAAAACGGGTGCTCCTATCTGCAAAAAAAAAGAAAAAAAAAACGGGTGCTCCTCCCTAGCGCTCGGGCGCTGCCTGTCACCGTTTCGCTCAAGAATTACCTGTTTGGGCTGTGATTTTTTGCGGCCAATTTATGTGGGTGTTCGAACATGCTTCAATTGTTTCTTCGGCGCTGTGCGTGAGGCTAATTGGGCTGGGTCCTTTCTAGTTGTTCAGATCGTCCATGCCTGGTTTGATACAGATGGCTATTTAAGCAGGTTGAAAACTCTTTCGCCTTCCGACGTGGGACTAATTTGGATGTTCGAATTTTGCTTGCAAGGTCTGCACGGCGCGACATTGTTGTCAGTAAGCAAGAGTAGCTGGGGCCTGGGAGCGAGTGTTCGCGCGTGCTGACATGAATGTGCTAGGAGCATGGTTTTGGTTACCGGTCGAGAAATCCGGTAACCACCCGTTAACCGGAGATCCCGACCACCCCCGGGAAATGCTCATACCGGTCAAAAAAATCCCAATTTTTTTTAAAATTTTAAATTTTAACAAAAACACTCGGTAAATTACTAAATTGGGAATCAATTTGTTTGAATTTTCAAATTTTGGTTCTCAAATTCGTCCGGTAACCAAAACCTAGCCTAGGAGTGCGCATGTGTTTACCTGATCATCTTTGTCAAAGAAAGAAAAAGAACGCAAGATGGCCCATATTTTCTTCAGCAAGCCAGAGATTCTCTCCGCAACATTTCTAGAATGGGCATGACGCAAGTTAAAAACATATTTCTCATTTTGGGGTTGTCGTTGACTTGAAGCTCAAATGACATGAGTCTCTTAATCCTAATTTAATGTTTGATATAACACTTGGAAAGACTAATAATTTATTTGAAGTATTTGGAAATTACACAGTGATGCAAAGTGGTGAAATAATCTCTCTAAAAGAACCAAATAGTCAAAAAAAAAGATTGGAAGGAAGAGAGAAGGAAGAAGAAACAGTGGCCTGGCCGGGAGGCTCTATTAGGTAGCCGGCCTCTACACTGTCTGGCCGGGTCTCGCAAATGGAGGTCGGACGCACTGCCTAACCGGCCTAGGTCGGGCCCGAGGCCGGGTGGCTCTGTCCCCTAGCCGGTCTTTGCTCTGTGGAGCCGGCCTAGGCCGGGGGCAAGGACGGGCTGCCTGCACTACTTGCCACTCGCGTTGCCGGCCTCCACGCCGGCCTGGCCGGCCCAAGGCCGGGTTTCCTGCCAAGTCAAAGATATCCCTCCAACTAACACTTATTGGGGTACACTATAAAAGGGGGTCTTCTTTCTCCTTGACTACTTGTCACTTGCAGCACTTCTCTCCACTATTTTTTACCACCCTAATGTTTAAGGATCTCCCCAAATACCCAACCGAAGCCCATGATCTCTTGGGATTTGGAGGAGAAACACTAGATCTACAACTCCACCAAACCGATTCAGCACCACCCAATTTATCCCCTAGGGATCTTGTTGTTCTTGGTTCATTGGAGCATAGAACCTTACGCTCTTAGCTCATTGGAGCTTTGTTGGTGTCCCTGAAGCTTTGGAGCTCGTGGATCTTGTTTCCCGGAGTCTTGGTGGCTTCTAGGATTTGGTGAGGAACCTTCAAGTAGTAGAGTATGTCTCATCCTCGTAAAGGTTCTAGTTGTCAATCTCAACGACAACATAGTGATTCGAGCCTATCCACATTGGTGGAAGGAATCGAATGAGATACGGTGTGCCATTTTAGGGCTACTCGCGGTGTTCCACTTTAGTGGCACCGCATCGCTCCAACAGAGACTAGCTTCCGTTGGGAACTGAACTTCGGGATACATCTCCGCGTCATTGTGTTCAGTTATTCCTCAACTTACCTTTACTTGTTTCTACCAGCTTAGTTATATAAATATCGCGTGCTAGTAGTATTTGCTCAACATATAGGATTGTTCACCCAGTTGCATAATCTAAACAATCTATATTTGAGTATTATCTTGTTAATCGAAGTAAAATTTGTAGTTAACCTATTCAACCCCTTCTAGCTAACCTCTCGATCATTCAGAAGCCCACTCTTCCAAGTGGTACCGACTGGATCTAAATGGAGATAGAAATCCAGGTGCATTGGTATAGCCAACATCAACAAGATAACACTTTCCTATTAACAAATACATAAGTGAGCTAGCGATTTAGTACGAGAAATGAAACCTTCTTTGTCAACAATCTACGGCATGAGAAACACTTTCTTCTACCGTCACGAACATGTTATCTTTGAGACCGCACTTCTCATGCAACATAGCACAAAGATCATGGAAGTTTCCTTTAGTTAAGCGTAGCTTATCATAGCCAGTTGTCCCGGATCCCCCATAAGTTTGTTTTAATATATACTTCCGACATGAAAGCTTTTCCTCATCATCATCGAACCATCCAAGGTTCCTCGGTGCCCGATGAAAACTAAGATAGGCAAATGCTAAGCATGAGAATTCAAAATACTTCTTTTTCAACAATGTTTTTCTTTTCTTTTTCTTCTCCTATTCTCTTTGGTCATGTAGGCAACCAACTCTTCCTTAGACATTATGAAAAAAGCTACAATGCACACATCATATGTCCATGAATTATTCAGAGCATCGTAGGGAATAAAAAATTACCACAACATGTGTAGAAATGAAAAAACAATATCACAACACACACATAAAGTGGAGTAGAAATATACCTTGGTACCACGGAAATTCAAGCTCCTATCCCCTAAAACCTGCATAGTTTATAAAAATAAAAAACTTAGAAACACACAAAATCGAGTTCTTTAAATCTGACAGTAGCCAATCTCACAGTGCCCTGTCTCTAGCCACTGCCAAGTTATAGAGAAAATGAACAAATACAATAGATGATGTTTGTGTTGTTGAATCCCATAGCAAGTTGATTTTATTGTTGTTTGTATTGTACAAATCACACACACGACTTATGCAGTCATATGTCCCCATTCTAAGAACAATAACAAAATCACACACACATCCTGCCCTGGCCCATGGCCACGTCCTGCCTCGACGGCATGGGAGGGGATAGCTCCTTACCGCCGTCCTGCACATGCCTCCGTCGTTCCAGGCGACGGACTGACCCGTTGTGCACCGGCCCCAGCCATCTAGGTTTTCGGAATGGAGGGAGAGGAGGACGAGGATGGAATGGAGTGAGAGGAGGCAGGTGACGAAACAGAGGGGTGGGTAGGAGGCGAGGGAAATTAGAGGGAGCTCGGGGCGGAGGACTTATCAACGGCGGCGGTGGCTCCGGTCGCTCGACTAGGACAGAACGGAGGGAGAGGATGACGAGGACGGAACGAAGGGAGATGAGGCAGTCGTCTGAACATATGGAGAGGAAGGAGGAGAGGGAGCTCAGGGTGGAGGGCTTACCGGTGGCAGCGGCGGATCCGGTGGCTCAAGGAGTCGAAGCGGGAGGCAGATGCGAGCCCTGGTTCGGTGGTTCCTACAATATGCGTGGGAAAATTGAAAGCGCATGGTTCCCCCATATGTGGTTTTGGTAATTAATGACAATCCTTATGGACTAATGTTTTCATTGAGTTATCTTTGTAGATCTTGTCCATAGGAAATAATGGAGTTCATGTGTTGAACTGTATTAGCTTTCTTGATGGCCATCGTTATATTCATGGATTTATATGAAGAATGGTCTTGGTGTGAGTTGAGCTTATTGCTAGTATGTCTTGAAGAAAAGGATTAGGTGATCTTTCATTATCATCTTCAAGACATCATCTTTAGAAGTGAGAAGCAAAGATACAAGGTTGGTCAAGAAAGCGATCAACACACAAAGCTACAAGTTGTACCAAGTGGGATTGTGTATCCCATGGTATGGTAAGCATTTTTCAATATAGCTTTGTGAACTAACCCATGATATGTGTGTGTCGCATCTCTATGTGTGGTTAGGTATCTTTCCATGGGCATGAACCAAAAGGAAGATTTCATATAGCCCATGGTCTATGTCGTCGTCAAGCGGTGTTTGTCATCTAGTTTGACGTGGAAGCTCAAGTGAAGCATCTAGAAGATATCCTATGCTTGATGCTTTCCACCCGTTTGGAGATTGTGGTCTTGTGAAGATTTTCCGAAGGGTCTCTCCCATAATGGTGTATGGGGGAGCAACTTGCAAGTCTTCATCAAGCGGAGTTTGTGCTAGCAAACGCAATCAAGAAAGAAGATCCAACTTGAGAGAGTCAAGATCGTCATCATCTAGCTCAAGTGGAATGGTCAAGGCAAAGGTATAATCTTGATAGGTTTTCTATTTTACCGGTTTCGTGTCTTTGGGAGACCGGGTTATAGGATAGATAGTCGTACTATCAAGAGGGGCTCTCAAGTGAGTAACTCGATCGAATCGTTATGGAGAGCTCAAACCTTTGCATACTTTGCATATCATCTTTCTTGGTTCTTATTTGGCTTTTGTCTCCTTTGGGTTTTAGTGCTTGTCGTGATCTTCATGACAAGCCTTGGTTTCTCGAAAACGGATTTCGTAAGAAAAACTTGTTGCGTTTTCGGTGGTGAAAATATTCCGTTCATCTTTGAGAATGTTCCCACACCTTCCATGTGTGGTAACTTCTCCATACTTTGAGGTATCAATATTTTCACCTTTTATTTGGATACTCCTTGCTGTTATCTTTCCAATGCATTTGGACTCACCTAATTCGGAGTTCATTCGCAAAAGTTATGTGAGTTTTCGTGTTGGAAGTTTTACCGGGTGTTCCTATTTGAGAGGTCTAAAACTTTACCCATTTGGTTTTATCTTCCATTGGTGTACAATGATGTTTCTCTGCATATAATTGTAGATCTCGTTGTGGTGATTTCAACGAGCCCAAGATCATAAAAAACGGAGTCCGGATGAAAAAGTTATTGCAGTTTTCGTGTTGTTGTTTTTGTTAGTCTTGCGAGGGACGGAAATTCCAGTTCAAGTTTGAACCGGAATATCCGGTTGGCATCTGTCACTCCACTCCGGAGTTTTTGCTCGAAAACGGCTAAGGACCAGAGTCAAAAGTTTCTGGTGTGAACCGGATTATTTGAACCGGATTATTCGGGGCATACCGGATATTCCGGTTTGGGCAGTTTTCGGACCATATTTCTCACTGGAGTGAACCAGATTATTTGAACCGGATTATTCACTTCGGACCGGATATTCCTGTCGGACCGGATATTCCTGTCCAGTTTTGAACCGGATATTTCGAAATATCCTGCTCAGACTGCACACAAAACGGCTAGTTTTTGTGGGGACCTATTTAAGGGGGCTTTCTTCCCCATTGGTCCCCAAGTCTTCCAAGCACGTTTTTCTCCCTCTCCCCCACCATTGTTGACCTTGGAAAGCTTGCCCCTCTCCCAATCCCTCCTATGATTCTTGCATATCTTTGAGGGAGAAGGTAGAGGAGATCTAGTTCTACATTTCCACCAATCCATCTTCCTTCTTAGTGAGGGAAACTTAGTAGATCTTGATCTTGGAGTTCTTGGTGTTTCTCCTCCATTGTTCTTCCTCTCTTATTCTCCCATAAGCATTTGTTGCTTTGTTGGAATTTGAGAGTGAAGGATTTGAGCACTTGTGCTCTTGCCATTTGCATCAGCTGCATCGGTTTGCTCTCTCCACGAGGATTCGTGGAAGTTGAAAGTTTGTGAGCTTGTTACTCTTGGGTCTTGGACCCTAGACGACTTGTGGTGTTCTTGGGAGCCTCCAATTGAGTTGTGGATGCGTGCCCCAAGAGTGTGGTGACACCGAGAGCCTCCAATTAAGTTGTGGATGCGTGCCTCAGATTTGAAGGTTGCCAATAGTGGAAGGTGAACTAGGCCTTCGTGGCGGAAGTTCATCGGAGAATAGGGTGAGGCCTTTGTGGTGTTGAGTAGGCCTTCGTGGTGAGCTCACACCCCTCCAACGAGACGTACTCCCCTTTGTGGGAGGAACTCGGGAATACATCTTCGTCTCCGTGTGACTCAGTTATGTCTATACCCGAGCTTTTTACTTATGCAATTTACATTGTGATAGCCTTCGAGCTTGAAGTTATATATCTTGCTATCACCTTGTTACTTGTCTTGCTTAGCATAAGTTGTTGGTTCATCTAGTTGACCCTAGAATATTTAGGTTGTATGCTTGTTAATTTAAACACCTAGTTTATTTCCGCATTTAGCAAGCATTAACCGGAAAAGTTTTAATCGCCTATTTACCCCCCCCCCTCTAGGCGACGTCGTTGTCCATTCAATTGGTATCAGAGCCTCGTCTCTCTTTATTAGGCTTTACATCCTAGAGAGTACGATGTCGTTTAGAGAAATAGAACATGATCCCGCTTTTATATTCTATGGTAGAAACTTTGATATTTGGAAAATTCGCATTCTTAAATTTCTTACGGACATGGGTCCAAAGTATGTTAAGAGAATTGTAGATATGGATTTTCCTCCTCCAAAGGATTCTCAAGATTTATCTTTAGATGATAAGGAAAACTCTTATCTCGATACTCTTGTATCTAATGGTCTCTTGTGCTTTTTGAGCGATGTAGTTATTGAATCAATCATGCCTTTTTGGAACGCTCATGAGCTATGGACAAAACTTCAAGATATATATGATGTGTCGAATATTATTGAGGATGATTGTTCTCCATCCACTTCCGGCCGTGATGAGTTCACATCTTTCTCCACTCCACCAACATGTGATTTGTCACAAGGTAATGATATGGTGAGTCGTGATAGAAATTGCATTGTGGATAGTGAATTTGCTATTGACTATACTTCATCTCTATCCCATTGCAATGATCTATCTTTGGACTTAATATCTTCTAGCACTCAAAATTCCATACATGCTAGTGTTGATAGTCCTTGCATATCATGTAATAGTTGTTTAACTAAATCTCATGATGATATGCTTCCTATGTCTTGTTTTCATAAAAACAATGCTTCCATTTCCTCTAGTACTTGTGTGACTAACAATGTAGAGGAATCCCAACTTTTGTTGGAACAAGACATGGACCTCAATGGAGCCTCATGTATTCTCTCTTCATCACCTTCCTATCCTCACTTGTGCCTTATGGCTAGGGATTCAAAGGTATCTCCACCTTTGGAACCTACTAAATCTTGTGATGATGAGGATGAGGATTTATCTTATGGAGAGTATGAGGATGAGGCCTCCTTAATGGAGAAGGGTGAGTTGGTTCTTCTTGATCTCCCTAAAGGTAGTAAAGCTATCACTCCTTTTAGTGAAATATTGGCTTTTGCTATTTATAGCGCTAAAATCATTGAAACTAAAGGTGAGATTGAAAGAAGTGATGCCGATGAAAAGGCATCCCTCACTACGTCTCTTGAGGAAGAGTATGAGCTCCGAGTTACTCTTAAGGAGAAACTTGAATCTATCGAGGAGCTCTATAATGAACAAATAACCTATCTCACTAAAGCACATGATCATACCAATGCTAAATATAAAGTGCTTAAAAATGAAAAGGTTCAATTTGTTGTTGGCAATGCTAATCTAATTGAGGAAAACTCTAGGTTAAATAATGAGCTTGCCAAGTTATCTTCTTCTATTTCTAATGATGCTTGTGCTACTAACTCCACATCTTGTGAAGCATCTATTTTGAAGGAGAATGTTGAGCTAAGGGCTCAACTTGAGCTAATGACTATCAAGTATGGGAAATTGGAAGAAAGTCATGAAAAGCTATCTAGCTCTCATGAGGATCTTCTAGAATCCCATACCAAGCTAAAATTAGCTCTTAAGGCTATTACTACAAAGGTAACATCTTGTGAGCCTCATGTGGTTACTAGCACAATATCTTCTAATAATGCTATATTGACTTGTGCTAGTATTAGTAACTCATCCTCTCATAATGTTTCTACATCTTGTGATGAGTTGCTTTCCTTGCCTTGTTGCTCTAACAATGAAGCATCTACTTCCTCTAGCTCTTGTGCTGTTTCTAACCATGTAGAGGAAAATAAAGAGCTCAAGGCCCAAGTCACTTCTTTGAAGAAAGATTTTGAAAAGTGTCATGAAGGGAGTTCCACACTTGACAAGATGTTGAGAGTGCGAAGACTTCCCAATGACAAGAGTGGACTTGTATTCAACTCCAATCTCAAGAACAAGTCCATTATTGACAAGAAGAAGGGCCAAGAACAAGAAAAAGATTCGGCCAAGATTATTTGCTTCAAGTGCAAGATTGAAGGGCACCATGTTAGATCTTGCCCTTTGAAGAAGAAGCCTCTTAGTGAGAAGCAACTAGGGAAGCGGCCTCTTGTTCAATCTCATGCTCAACCACGAGTTGAACAACGGCCACCTCCTAACAAGACTCAAGCCAATGCTCCTCTTGTTGAGAAGCCTATTGAGAAGAGAGAAAAGAGTCGATGTTGCTACCTTTGTCGCAAGAAGGGACATTTTGCTTCTTCATGCACTAATGGTACATTATCCAACCCTATCCTTGTTGATGATGTTTATTCTATTAGGAAGGATAATGTGGGCAATGTGTTTGCCAAGTATGTTGGTACTCCAAGTGGTGTCAAGAAAAGAACCATTTGGGTTGCCAAACCTATTCTGTCTAACCTCTTAGGACCCAACTTTGTTGGGGACCAACAAGCTCAAACTTGATCAATAGGTGTTGTTGGAGGGCATTGGATACTTGGCTATTTCATGAAGAATTAAGGGATCTTCATCAATTATATTTCCTCAAGCCAAGTCACTTGGAGTATATATATCTCTTACCCAATGTTCCTCCAAGCGGTAACTTGTATTTAAATCTATATACATTGAAAGTTGCTTGCTCCCTTGCATATGTTAGTCTTGTTTCTAGCATGTGTTTGTATATGTTGTGCTTCCTACTCACCTTTCTTGAGTAATCTAGTTATGTTTGTTGGTTTGCACTCCATGTACTTGTGTTCTTTGTATTGAGCCTTCATTGCTTTCATTGCTTATCTTAGATGGCTCTTTGGGAGATTAATGGACTATCCCATTTTGGGGGAGTAATATGCTTTGCACTTTACTATCCTAAAATGTGTGTACATGAGGAATACCACTTAGTGTTGATATATCAATATTATCTATTCTCTATGTGGTATGTCATTCTCATGAGAAATTCATTTCTAAATGTCCATTAGCTTTCTCTAGTTGAATTTAATTTTGCCTCTTATTGATTTCAAGGGATTATCACATTATGGGGGAGTAATAAGCTATGTGCATATTACAAGCCTAGAAAATGTGAACATGTGAAGTATTGCCACCTAGAGTTGATATTCTAGTTATCTTGTTCCTAAGTGGCATGTTTCTCAAACAAGTTCCATATTTAATTAAAATATCTTGTGCCTCTCTTCTTTGGTATCTTGTTTGTTAGAGAGTTTCTTGTTGCCTTGCTTTTCGGTTTTTAATTGAAGCCTTCAAGAATCTCTATCTAAGCATGTTTTTTTTATTCCTATCTTTTACCACATGCTTATGTTTTGTGAATATGATTGTGAACAAATCCACCGCCGAGAAATATCTCCATACATCTCTTGTCTTTGACAAGTTATAATAATTTGTGGTAAGTTTATTGATCATATTTACTTTGGCCATTGCTCTAATATTGCCTTGTTTCTTGCCAAGGATTTTGTTTGGTTCAAACTCCTTTGTGTCTTCCTTGCTCTACTCAAAAATTTGTTTTATGCTTTCTTGAGTTAGTAAAAGCAATGATCCCATACTTGTGCACTTGTGTTCAAAGTCATACTTGTTTGGGTTGCACTATTCTTGGGGAAGCTATCCTACATTGAGTAGATCACCATTCTTTAAATTGGTATTGCATCTAATTGGTTTTATTTAAACATGACTAGTGTTTGAATAATATATATGGAGAGTAATGATTCCATTGTGTGCATTTTGTATTCAAATGCAAGATCATAAATAATGCACTATTATTGGAAGAACTATCCTATATGCGTTTGAACACTTGTTGTCTTTAAATTTGTTTGTTATCCCAATGACTTGTCTCTTTGGAAGACAAACACTTTTCGTCTTGGTACTTTGTGTGCTATCATGAAAAGTGTAGAGGGTTTGTTCACTCTTTTATGTTTTTTTTGGTATCCTCTCTATGTTGGTTTCCTCAATCATGTGTTGATTTGGGTCTTGATATATTTTGGACAATTCTCTTTCTTTTCACTCTTGTGAGTGGCTTCTTGGTTTAATTATTTCTTTGTCCAATTTGTATCTTGTTTTGGTTCTTGAAAGTTTTGTGCATGCATATTTACTATGTATATCTTTTGGCATGCTTACTTTCGTTGATCCAATATATAGGGTAAACTCCATCAAATCCTAAATGGCTAAGATGTGCATGAAATTCAAATTCATATCAATATGCACATATTTATGTGGAGTTTGTCCTATGTATTGTAGTTGTTCTAACTTTAGGACCCAATGAGTTTGGGTACCATTTTGTACTTGAATTTTGTTTTTAGGTACAATGGAGATACATTGGTTGCTTGCTCCATTCATAAGGAAGGTGTTCTCAACATGGTTTTATAGGAGTCAAGCTTCGATGATTATCAATCTCGCATCCTCTTCATCACCAATGTCATCTCGGTAACAAGTATCTATCGCATGCATTCATTTCTAGCTTTCAACCTTGTGTAGGTTGCATCTTGGCATGAATTCCATTTGTTGCATTTCATTTGGTTCTTGCAAATGTCTTATCAAAAAACATCTTTATTGCAAATGAGTAAGCCGGGATGATTAGATATCTAGGGGATATTTATAATCATTTTATGATTCACCAATCCCAAGTATATTAATCTAGCAACTTCTACTCGAAGTCTCTCATATGTAATATTGATGAATTCTCAAAAACCATTTGAATATTTTGTGATATGCGTTACCTTTCTCGAAGCATTCCAACTATCACTTTTCCCTTGTGATATTTGTGATGCTTTGATGAGTTTTGTGTGTTCATCTATATCCCTTTAAGATAAAATTAAGCTTAGTGCTTTGCTTTCAAGCAAAAATCTTATTAGTATATTAATGAACCTATCTTGGATATCATGTTCTTCTCTTTTGTACCTATTTTGTGTGTGCATGTTTCTTAGTGGATATATATCTTTGTGATTGTTGTCCACTTAGAAACTTATACACACGATAACAGTTACATCTTTAATTGATAATCTATTTCTTTAGTGACCAATTTTTATTGCTTTATATTCCTTGGTGGTTCCTAAAAGGCACAAGCTTTGCTTTTGTTTTGGTATTCCTTTTGCATCTTCATAAGCTTGTGGACCTATGTGTTTTATCATTTGATGGTTTGTGTGTATGGGAAAGACATGATATGCACTATGTGCCTCCTATATTGAAAGACTATGTTGATGATTCTATCATCCTATTAGTCTCCTAAAAATGTTTTTCCTTGTCACACGCATCTATTTTGGTTGAGTAATTTGTTTGCAAGTTGCTTTGATTCATCTCAAATCTATTCTCTTGCTCTTGTTTGTGTTCAAAATTATCTAAGGGAGTGATGATTCCATGTTGTGCACATTATATAGTAATTCAAATATAACATTGTGCATGTACCTTGGGGAGTTCCCTCTTGATTTTCTAGAACACTTGGTTGATCCTATCAAAATATTGATGTTGGTCAATCGGTTTTTCGGATCCTTGTGATTGGTTGCTTCTTTGTGAAAGTATCCTTCAATTTTACTTTGCTCGTAAATCTTTGGATCCTCAATATAGTTTGATCTCCCTCCATCTATTCATAGTTGGAGATATGCACTTGATTTCACTCATATCATGAGGAATGCATACACTATGGGGGAGCTCTTACTATATTGGCCTTCTAATATTTTTTCCCATTTCGGCAATGGATGCCAATGGGGGAGAAGTTTAGAGGGTTTAAGGGAATTTGGTTTATGCTTTAGTTTCGTTCTTAAGCATTTTGCCTTTCCATGCCATTGCATCCTTGCTCTTGTTTAGCATGTTTGCTTCATTCATCATATAAACCCTCGTAAAAAGGGATTGTCATCAATTACCAAAATGGGGGAGATTGAAAGCGCATGGTTCCCCCATATGTGGTTTTGGTAATTAATGACAATCCTTATGGACTAATGTTTTCATTGAGTTATCTTTGTAGATCTTGTCCATAGGAAATAATGGAGTTCATGTGTTGAACTCTATTAGCTTCCTTGATGGCCATTGTTATATTCATGGATTTATATGAAGAATGGTCTTGGTGTGAGTTGAGCTTATTGCTAGTATGTCTTGAAGAAAAGGATTAGGTGATCTTTCATTATCATCTTCAAGACATCATCTTTAGAAGTGAGAAGCAAAGATACAAGGTTGATCAAGAAAGCGATCAACACATAAAGCTACAAGTTGTACCAAGTGGGATTGTGTATCCCATGGTATGGTAAGCATTTGTCAATATAGCTTTGTGAACTAACCCATGATATGTGTGTGTCGCATCTCTATGTGTGGTTAGGTATCTTTCCATGGGCATGAACCAAAAGGAAGATTTCATATAGCCCATGGTCTATGTCGTCTTCAAGCGGTGTTTGTCATCTAGCTTGACGTGGAAGCTCAAGTGAAGCATCTAGAAGATATCGTATGCTTGATGCTTTCCACCCGTTTGGAGATTGTGGTCTTGTGAAGATTTTCCGAAGGGTCTCTCCCATAATGGTGTATAGGGAAGCAACTTGCAAGTCTTCATCAAGCGGAGTTTGTGCTAGCAAACGCAATCAAGAAAGAAGATCCAACTTGAGAGAGTCAAGATCGTCATCATCTAGCTCAAGTGGAATGCTCAAGGCAAAGGTATAATCTTGATAGGTTTTCTATTTTACCGGTTTCGTGTCTTTGGGAGACCGGGTTATAGGATAGATAGTCGTACTATCAAGAGGGGCTCTCAAGTGAGTAACTCGATCGAATCGTTATGGAGAGCTCAAACCTTTGCATACTTTGCATATCATATTTCTTGGTTCTTATTTGGATTTTGTCTCCTTTGGGTTTTAGTGCTTGTCGTGATCTTCATGACAAGTCTTGGTTTCTCGAAAACGGATTTCGTAAGAAAAACTTGTTGCGTTTTCGGTGGTGAAAATATTCCGTTCATCTTTGAGAATGTTCCCACACCTTCCATGTGTGGTAACTTCTCCATACTTTGAGGTATCAATATTTTCACCTTTTATTTTGATACTCCTTGCTGTTATCTTTCCAATGCATTTGGACTCACCTAATTCGGAGTTCATTCGCAAAAGTTATGCGAGTTTTCGTGTTGGAAGTTTTACCGGGTGTTCCTATTTGAGAGGTCTAAAACTTTACCCATTTGGTTTTATCTTCCATTGGTGGACAATGATGTTTCTCTGCATATAATTGTAGATCTCGTTGTGGTGATTTCAACGAGCCCAAGATCATCAAAAACGGAGTCCGGATGAAAAAGTTATTGCAGTTTTCGTGTTGTTGTTTTTGTTAGTCTTGCGAGGGGCGGAAATTCCGGTTCAAGTTTGAACCGGAATATCCGGTTGGCATCTGTCACTCCACTCCGGAGTTTTTGCTCGAAAACGGCTAAGGACCAGAGTCAAAAGTTTCTGGTGTGAACCGGATTATTTGAACCGGATTATTCGGGGCATACCGGATATTCCGGTTTGGTCAGTTTTCGGACCATATTTCTCACTGGAGTGAATCGGATTATTCACTTCGGACCGGATATTCCTGTCGGACCGGATATTCCTGTCCAGTTTTGAACCGGATATTTCGAAATATCCTGCTCAGACTGCACACAAAACGGCTAGTTTTTGTGGGGACCTATTTAAGGGGGCTTTCTTCCCCATTGGTCACCAAGTCTTCCAAGCACGTTTTTCTCCCTCTCCCCCACCATTGTTGACCTTGGAAAGCTTGTCCCTCTCCCAATCCCTCCTATGATTCTTGCATATCTTTGAGGGAGAAGGTAGAGGAGATCTAGATCTACATTTCCACCAATCCATATTCCTTCTTAGTGAGGGAAACTTAGTAGATCTTGATCTTGGAGTTCTTGGTGTTTCTCCTCCATTGTTCTTCCTCTCTTATTCCCCCATAAGCATTTGTTGCTTTGTTGGAATTTGAGAGTGAAGGATTTGAACACTTGTGCTCTTGCCATTTGCATCGGTTGCATCGGTTTGCTCTCTCCACGAGGATTCGTGGAAGTTGAAAGTTTGTGAGTTTGTTACTCTTGGGTCTTGGACCCTAGACGACTTGTGGTGTTCTAGGGAGCCTCCAATTGAGTTGTGGATGCGTGTCCCAAGAGTGTGGTGACACCGAGAGACTCCAATTAAGTTGTGGATGCGTGCCTCGGATTTGAAGGTTGCCAATAGTGGAAGGTGAACTAGGCCTTCGTGGCGGAAGTTCATCGGAGAATAGGGTGAGGCCTTTGTGGTGTTGAGTAGGCCTTCATGGTGAGCTCACACCCCTCCAACGAGACATACTCCCCTTTGTGGGAGGAACTCGGGAATACATCTTCGTCTCCGTGTGCCTCGGTTATTTCTATACCCGAGCTTTTTACGTATGCAATTTACATTGTGACAGCCTTCGAGTTTGAAGTTATATATCTTGCTATCACCTTGTTACTTGTCTTGCTTAGCATAAGTTGTTGGTTCATCTAGTTGACCCTAAAATATTTAGGTTGTATGCTTGTTAATTTAAACACCTAGTTTATTTCCGCATTTAGCAAGCATTAACCGGAAAAGTTTTAATCGCCTATTCACCCCCCCTCTAGGCGACGTCGTTGTCCGTTCAAAAATTTCCTGCCGTTTCCGAGCTGGTAGGCTCGAAAATGTTTCAGGACGCGCGGGGGGGGGGGGGGGGGTTGCTTCCAAGGAAAAAAATTATACCGCTCCAAACAACGGAAGAGGGTCAGCGAATTTCAGAACATCAATTCTGGGCTACTTTTCCGACATCCAAAACGGGGGGTTACACGAGTTAACCAACATCTATTATATACTAAAAACAATGTACGAGGGTCGTAATAGAGACACCACGTTAAGCCACATAGGCTATAAATATATGGTCTATTGATCAAAAGCAATATACGAGGGTCAACAATAGTGTTTTCTTGAGACACCGGAAAACCTAACTTTCAGGAAACAAACTATTGGTTCAAGTTCAACAATAGTGTCTAAAATCAAATAATGTATTTCAAGTTGATTCTTAAAGAAAATACATAACATTTTTAGTAAATTTGGAGAGAAAAATCCACGTAAAAATCAAAGTCACTCAAATGCTGTAAGTTTTAAGTCATGAGTGCGCATTAAACCACCATGCCTAGGGGTAAAAGTTCACAACATTGTGTTCATGAGCACAACTTCCCAGATGCACACGCACCATCCCAGTTGCACATGTTTTTAGGGCGAACATTTTACTTTAATTGTGTGTTCTCGCAACTCTACCTCTAATTGTATAATCATGTTATTGAGAATATAAGAATTAATAAAATTACACTTTAAGTATATATTATTTTATTATGTTACTTCTTAGCAAGATAACAACGTAAATACTTTATCCGTAGCTACGATCTGTTTTCTCGCATCTATCTCATTCGTACGCCGAAATTTTATACTCCCTCCGTCTCAAATTAAGTCTCACAAAGTTTCACAAAAGTGGATGTATCTAACACTAAATTATGTCTAGATACATCTACTTTTGTCAAACTTTGCGACAATTAATTTGAGACAGAGGGAGTAAAGAAAAAACACATGGAGAGAGGGAAGGAAGAAGAAAGGTTTCCGCTCGAAGTGTTTGAAGAAACGACGATGCATACCAGAATAGTTTTACACGCACGAGGCATTCCCATTGCATCCAAATTGTGTAAAAAATGCATGAAAATTGTAACCGTTTCCACAACGGGATAAGAGGAGTATGGGTGTGGTGAGGATTAATTTGAAGGGGGTGAAAGAGGGTCACAAATAGACTAATTAGGTGGTATTAATTAGCCAACTACCCTTATTCCATCAGTAAAATGGGGAAAAAAATATTTAGTTCATCGAATATAACGTACTCAGCGTAGTCATTATTACATGTCACACACAAAAATGTCTCAAGGGAGTAAAAAATAAAATTAAAATAGCCGCTGTTGTGTTTCAAATGTAGACAACATTCGAGAATATATAGCCTGGTATTTTTGCAAATGTCATAACTGCCACAGAATAAAACGATTTGAAATGCTTCCCAAATATGCACTTAACATGACATGTGTGGCCCTTATAGTACACTTTGATTTAGGAATGTTTCAAGAATCTATTAAAACATAAATTTGTTTTGTGAACATAATAAACACTCTAAAATCCATGCCCTCGCATTTGCAGGGGCCACCGTTCTAGTTAAAAAAAAAACATTTCAAAAAAAAAACCGCTAGTTAGCCAGGCAGAGAAGATGGCACAGACGAGCGGAACTTTCTTTTTTTAACAGAACCTTAATTTCTTGCGGGCTGCACCATTGCTGTCGAAAATGACGTGAGAACCTATTCTTGCTGGTGCTTTCGGCCCAGTTCCGTATGCTTTCAGCCCATCATGGGCGACAGAGTAAGTGTGCCAGCCCAGGGCACACTTACTCGGACTCGAGTCCGCCACGCGCCCGGCGAATCCACGACCTTCATATCATTATCAAGCACCGTCCTCCCCTCCCCTCAACGCATTGCCTTCCGGCGACTTGTCGTTGATCCAGCGGTCACCCCGGCGAATCTCAGACCTGCATACCAAGGCATCAAGCACCATCCTCCCCTCAACGCATTGCCCTCGCACGCACGGCACGCTCACCCCTGCCGAGAGAGATCATGCCGCCTTCCGACGACTTCTCGATGACTCCACCGGTAGCCAGGGCGTTAATCCAGCGGCACCGTCCGTGGGACGAGCTGCAAAACCTTGCCCTCGCCATCATCGATCACACGTACGCCACGGCGCTCCAGATCGTCGGGGGCGTGCGCGACCCGGCGAGCGGCGCCGTCACGCTCAGCCGTCCCATCGACCCCGCCGACCCGGACTCGCCGGTGCTCACCGTCCACGCCGGAGCCAAGCACTGCTGCGTCGCCTTCAACAACACGCGCGGCGACGCGGACGCGTTCGCCATGTACACCTCCGCTAAGGGGAAGAGCAAGCCGACCCACCGCCTCGACCTGGCCACCATTAGCATCGCCCCAGGGACGCTCCACCTGACCCGCACCGCCGGGGACGGCGTCTTCAGGGGACGACAAATACGCGCCGACGTCGGGAGCGGCCGGGGGGAGCTCGCCATACTCGACGACATCATGTCGCGCTTGGACGCGCTGATCGAGGTGGAGCAGGAGCTGCTCCGCAAGGCGAGAGCGGCCGGATGCGGCACGTGCCCGAAGGTGGCCAAGATCAACGAAGTTTTCAAGATTCTCCAGGAAATGAGAAGCGAGATGGACCTCCAGGCCGTCATGCGCAGGAGGCTCCAGAAGCGACGAGTCGTCGTCGTGGAAGAGATCCCTACTCCTACGACGACGACAACGCCTCAGGACCATACAGAGACGCTGACCAAGAGGTTAAGGACGCTGAGGGTCGTCGAAAGGTCTAGGTCGCCAGTGCAGCTGCTTGAACAAACTTGTCTCAGTGGCATGCACAGCAGATGACCATTGGCACGCACTCTTTGATCGAGTACTTGTATTGCCATCGAATTTCCTTCGCTCTAGCAGCAAGAGAATGGATCGATGCCGGTGATGAGCCGCCCGGTTGGAGATGCTTTGACAATATAGAGCTAGCTCGGTTGCCGATTTTTGGACAATCCTTTTGGAGTTGTCCATTTGCCAAGGAGCTGTGACAAAAGCGTCGAACGGTCAGCCCATAAATTGCCTCTCTTGCCATGACAAGCTCATCGGTCACAGCTTGGTGGAAGTTTTGCTGCCAACTGAAGATGTTTTGTAATTAGTTAGAGATGATATCTGTCTCTCTGTTTTTTATTTGAGGAAGGTATCTCTCTCTGAAGATCGACTGTTTTGGTTGCACTGATGCTTATGATGCGATAGCGAACTGCTTGGCAGAGCTCGTGATCTCGAGGGAGCTGACAACTGACAAGAACATGTCAAGTTGTATTATTAAGTTACCCGCAAGAAAAAAGTTATATTATTAAATTAGAAATCTAACTTACGGCTTGTTATTCCAAACATGCGCAGGTTATGTGTTCTTTCTCATTTCACATAGCTGAATTTATGAAGCATTACTGCAGTATTTAAGCTGTCAGTTTTAGCTTATAGTACATGTGACAACCACTACATTGATCGCTCTCTTCTGTCTCGAACAAATATGGAGTGGTTGACTGCCCACATTTATCTGCAGCCATATTGACGTGTACCTTAAATGAAACAGTTGGATTACTTTCGCACCGCTAATCCATATATTTTGGAGTCTATCCATGTAAGGCATACATGTAGTATTCATTCCATTGTTGGTGACGATGAGCTCCTCACCATGTACACAGGCCTAGCTGAAACTACAACTCCTGCCACCAACTCCTAGTTAGGTCATGACCGTCTTTATATACGTCGTGTAAGCCGTCGTTTGGGATAAACCACACATCATAAATCCCGACACGTTTGTAATCTCACCCGAAATAGTGAAGTGCTGACTGGCGCACTTGGATTTTCCTCTTCGTTGTTGAAAGGGTTTTTCACGTTAAAATCCCATGTCCCTGTTGGCACGGGAACACCGTCCAGGTCGAGGTGCCACTCTGACGGCAGGTGGCACTCTGGCGGTGCGGGGAGACCGGAAACAGCCAACTCGAATGCCCTCGCCGCCTTCACGCGTGTCCGGGTAGATGCACAACGGCTCGATGACTCTGCCTTCTGCCTCGATCTCCGTATCTTCGCGGCGGCGCATGCGCCCGTTAGGTAAGGCGAGAGGACGTGTGTACGGAGGCGATGGGTACTGATCTACATTATGGCCGGTGATGAGTGTTGGGAGTCCGTGGAGTACAGTGGTATGCTGTGGTGGTGCAACAACTCGGTCCGGGACAAACACGGTTACAACCATTGTTTTGGAGTATTCCAACCCAATTCTAGGGGCCTATAGCTCATTTTGAAAGTTTTCCGCCCGATTTTTGGCAGTTTTCCACCCGTTCTAGTTTTGGCAGTTTCAACGCCTGTTTTCACGGGATATAATAAATTGATTTTGTCTTGCATTTTCCCGCCATATTTTTGAGAACTATACGCAACGGTCGCCAGCTCCCTAGATCGCCCTACCGAGATCATGCTGCCTGCCAACGTCAGCACGTTGATCCAGCGGCATCGCCTGTGGGACGAGCTGCAAAACCTTGCCCTCGCCATCATCGACCACACGTACGCTGCGGCGCTCCTGGTCGTCAGGGGCGTGCGCGATGTGGCCAGCAGCGTAGTCACGCTCAGCTGTCCGATCGACCCCGCCGACCCGGACTCGCCGGCTCACCGTCCACGCAGGAGCCAAGCACTGCTGCGTCGCCTTCAACAACACGCAGGCGACGCGGACGCGTTCGCCAAGTACACCTCCGCCAAGGGGAAGAGCAAACCGACCCACCGCCTCGCCCTGGCGACCATCAGCATCTCTCCATGGACGCTCCACCTGGACCGCACCGGCGGGGACGGCGTCTTCAGGGGACAGATACGCGCCAACATCGGCAGCGGACAGGGGAAGCTCACCATATGCGACGACATCGTGTCACGCTTGGACGCGTTGATCGACGTGGAGCAGGAGCTGCTCCGCAGGCGAGAGTTTCCGGATGGGGAAGGTGTCCGAAAGTGGCCAAGATCAACGTCGTTTTCAAGCTTCTGTAGGAGATGAGAAGCGAGATGGACCTCCAAGCCGTCATGCGCAGGAGGCTCCATAAGCAGCGCGTCGCCGTGGAAGAGATCGCTACCCTACGATGACGACGCCTGCCGTGGTGACGGAGACGCTGACCAAGAGGTTAAAGACGCAGAGGGTCGTTGAAAAATCAAGGTCGCCGGTGGAGGTGCTTGAACAACCTTGTCTCGGTGGCATGCACAGCAGATGACGTAATTGCCTCTCTTACCATGAAAAATTCATCCGTCACAGCATAGTGGAATTTGTGCAATCGTAATGCACCATATATATGGAAGGAGTGAAACCGAAGAATTTTTCAAGGCAGGTCGCTGCCGACCGACTGCCGGTGTTTTGTAATTAGTTAGCGATGATATTTGTCTTATCTCTTTTTTTTAGGAAGATCTCTCTCTTTCTGACGGGCCAAGTTTGCTGCACCCGTTCTTACGATGCGGCAACTAACTGCTAGGCAGAGCTTGTGATCTCGAGGGAGTAGCAAAGTTGTATGAAAAGTGACATGAACATGTCAGGCTGCATTATTAAGTTGAAAATCGAACTCACGCTGTTTGTTCCAAGTATGCACAAGGTTATCTGTTCTTTCTCATTTCACATAGCTGAATTTATGAAGCATTAATGCAGCATTTATGCTGCGGACCGTTGCTGGATGTCTGACAAGTTGGGTCGCAGCGGGCTACCTCATCCGACGGCGTGCCCATTTTGTGACTAGCAGGAGGAGACCATCGACCATTTACTCTTAGGTTGTGTCCTCGCGAGGGAAGTATGGAGCATGTTCTTCAACAGGTGGGGAGAAGTTGAGTGGATCCCGCTTAGGGACGATCGCTTGGTGGATTGGCTTCCGGCCAGAAGGGCGGGAGGAGGAGACGTTAAAGATTTTTGAACGACCATCACTCTGGTTTGCTGGTGTGTATCTGGAGGCACCGGAATCGGGTGGTCTTCGATGGGCTACGGCCCTTGGTGGGAGAGGCATGCCGGATGATTGACGCAGAGGCCCAGCTTTGGAGAGCAGCGGGGCTGTTTAGAGGTAGTCTTCGTCGGGAGGATAGTTGTAGGGTTCGCGAGTGATCAGTTTTTTGTTGTATTTCGGTGGATGGTGTTCTGCGCTCATGTGCTAGAAACGTTGTAATTCAGCCTCTTGGCCTCTTCTTCTATAGAAATGATACGTCTCCCAGGGCGTATCCTTGAAAAAAAAAAATTTTGCTGATACATGTGCAGCCACTACATTGATCGTTCTCTTCTGTCTCGAACAAACATGGCTGGTTGACGATGACGGAAAACACGAGCAGACCTCGCCCGTCACGGCGACGGACGAAAGAAATATCTTTGTGGGATGATTGAACAACAAGGGTCACATTCCAACACAAGACCTTACATTGCCACATATTCCCTTCTACTTTTGTAGAGTTGCGGTTCAAAAAGCTACTCTCAGCTAAGAATGCTGTAAGTGTTGAGAAAGTCATTCGAAAACTGTTTTATTATCTCTTTCATCATGCAAGCACATGCTGCAAAATCTTGTGATCACTCTACTTTAAGTTAGTTTCCCATTGTGAAAAGAAAGAACGAATGGTAACTACTTCATGTTGAATGAGTAATTGCATGTCAATGACGTGAAGACTGGTGATGAATTCATGGATGGCCTGTGTATAAATACTCCCATTTAGGCCTTACGCAAGATTCATATTTGAATTGTTCAACAACCCACCTAACAGTATGGAATATTTGAGGAAACAAAGCACTTGTCCTAAGAAAAATATTAGCTCAAGAATCGAGTAAGGTTATGAGATCTAGCAATCAAGGGAGTATTCAAGGTAAATGTCCTTTGGACCATGCCGAGGTGACGGAGACGCTGACCAAGAGGTTAAAGACGCTGAGGGTCGTCAAAAAATCAAGGTCGCCGGTGAAGGTGCTTGAACAATCTTGTCTCAGTAGCATGCACCGTAGATGACGTAATTGCCTCCCTCACCATGAAAAATTGATCCGTCACAGCATGGTAGAATTTGTGCAATCGTCATGCAGCATATATATGGAAGGAGTGAAACTGAAGAATTTTGTAAGGCAGGTCGGCTCCTAGTGTTTTGTAATTAGTTAGAGATTATATTTGTCTCTGTCTTTTTCTTTTGAGGAAGATATCTCTCTCTGATCACTACAGGAATGGCAATATGTGCCGACGGCCAAAACAGGTGCCGACGGCCAAATGTCGGGCACCGTCGGCACAGGGGGTCAGACCCCCAGCCTGCGCCAGAGGCCGTCGGCACGAATCTAGCCGTCGGCACAAGACTACAGAGGCCGACGGTGGCCCTCGGCAATACTTTAGCCGTCGGCACATGGTCCAAGAGGCCGACGGTGGCCCTCGGCGGCCGAAAGGCCGTCGGCACTGCTTACTGCGACGTACTGCGCCCGCTGGCTGGGCCCTACCCAGCACTATGCCGACGGCTTTGCCGTCGGCATAGGTGATTTTTTTTTTCTTATTTTGTGCATGCATGTGTATTTATTAGTTACTATCAATTGATAAAATTAATATGTTAATATTTCATGTTTAAAATATAGAAATTCACAACCGTTACCATGTATCGAGAGATCTAAGTCGATTTCATTTATTCATACTACACCGACACAACTATCGAGTGGGTTTTCACACACTAAGTCTGTTTTATTTGTGTTTTATGTTCCTATGGCCTACCCTAACACAACCAATCACCTAGTTCCACAATGCTACCCCCTTTCGACGCCGTTACCGCGTGTTTCCGTATAAGTCCGGTATCTCTCCTGCGGGTCTAGGGTTTCACCGGAGGGGTGGATCCGGAGCGTCTGGACCCCAACACAAGCAAGTTTATGCCATAGCATGTCATTATAGGTGTGTTGTGTGCTTTTGATGGCAAAGATTTCACTCCGGGGTGTGGGCCGCTTCACCGGCATCCACTTCTCTCTCGTGAGTTTACACGCGCTTATAGGGTGAAACCCCCGTATCGGACGAAACGTCGTGAATCTTCCGAAGAGGTGGGTTCTACCTTGTTGTTTCATGTTCCTATGGCCTACCCTAACACAACCAATCACCTAGTTCCACAATGCTACCCCCTTTCGACGCTGTTACCGCGTGTTTCCGTATAAGTCCGGTATCTCTCCTGCGGGTCTAGGGTTTCACCGGAGGGGTGGATCCGGAGCGTCTGGACCCCAACACAAGCAAGTTTATGCCATAGCATGTCATTATAGGTGTGTTGTGTGCTTTTGATGGCAAAGATTTCACTCCGGGGTGTGGGCCGCTTCACCGGCATCCACTTCTCTCTCGTGAGTTTACACGCGCTTATAGGGTGAAATCCCCGTATCGGACGAAACGTCGTGAATCTTCCGAAGAGGTGGGTTCTACCTTGTTGTTTTATGTTCCTATGGCCTACCCTAACACAACCAATCACCTAGTTCCACAATGCTACCCCCTTTCGACGCCGTTACCGCGTGTTTCCGTATAAGTCCGGTATCTCTCCTGCGGGTCTAGGGTTTCACCGGAGGGGTGGATCCGGAGCGTCTGGACCCCAACACAAGCAAGATTATGCCATAGCATGTCATTATAGATGTGTTGTGTGCTTTTGATGGCAAAGATTTCACTCCGGGGTGTGGGCCGCTTCACCGGCATCCACTTCTCTCTCGTGAGTTTACACGCGCTTATAGGGTGAAACCCCCGTATCGGACGAAACGTCGTGAATCTTCCGAAGAGGTGGGTTCTACCTTGTTGTTTTATGTTCCTATGGCCTACCCTAACACAACCAATCACCTAGTTCCACAATGCTACCCCCTTTCGACGCCGTTACCGCGTGTTTCCGTATAAGTCCGGTATCTCTCCTGCGGGTCTAGGGTTTCACCGGAGGGGTGGATCCGGAGCGTCTGGACCCCAACACAAGCAAGTTTATGCCATAGCATGTCATTATAGGTGTGTTGTGTGCTTTTGATGGCAAAGATTTCACTCCGGGGTGTGGGCCGCTTCACCGGCATCCACTTCTCTCTCGTGAGTTTACACGCGCTTATAGGGTGAAACCCCCGTATCGGACGAAACGTCGTGAATCTTCCGAAGAGGTGGGTTCTACCTTGTTGTTTTATGTTCCTATGGCCTACCCTAACACAACCAATCACCTAGTTCCACAATGCTACCCCCTTTCGACGCCGTTACCGCGTGTTTCCGTATAAGTCCGGTATCTCTCCTGCGGGTCTAGGGTTTCACCGGAGGGGTGGATCCGGAGCGTCTGGACCCCAACACAAGCAAGTTTATGCCATAGCATGTCATTATAGGTGTGTTGTGTGCTTTTGATGGCAAAGATTTCACTCCGGGGTGTGGGCCGCTTCACCGGCATCCACTTCTCTCTCGTGAGTTTACACGCGCTTATAGGGTGAAATCCCCGTATCGGACGAAACGTCGTGAATCTTCCGAAGAGGTGGGTTCTACCTTGTTGTTTTATGTTCCTATGGCCTACCCTAACACAACCAATCACCTAGTTCCACAATGCTACCCCCTTTCGACGCCGTTACCGCGTGTTTCCGTATAAGTCCGGTATCTCTCCTGCGGGTCTAGGGTTTCACCGGAGGGGTGGATCCGGAGCGTCTGGACCCCAACACAAGCAAGTTTATGCCATAGCATGTCATTATAGGTGTGTTGTGTGCTTTTGATGGCAACTATTTCACTCCGGGGTGTGGGCCGCTTCACCGGCATCCACTTCTCTCTCGTGAGTTTACACGCGCTTATAGGGTGAAACCCCCGTATCGGACGAAACGTCGTGAATCTTCCGAAGAGGTGGGTTCTACCTTGTTGTTTTATGTTCCTATGGCCTACCCTAACACAACCAATCACCTAGTTCCACAATGCTACCCCCTTTCGACGCCGTTACCGCGTGTTTCCGTATAAGTCCAGTATCTCTCCTGCGGGTCTAGGGTTTCACCGGAGGGGTGGATCCGGAGCGTCTGGACCCCAACACAAGCAAGTTTATGCCATAGCATGTCATTATAGGTGTGTTGTGTGCTTTTGATGGCAAAGATTTCACTCCGGGGTGTGGGCCGCTTCACCGGCATCCACTTCTCTCTCGTGAGTTTACACGCGCTTATAGGGTGAAATCCCCGTATCGGACGAAACGTCGTGAATCTTCCGAAGAGGTGGGTTCTACCTTGTTGTTTTATGTTCCTATGGCCTACCCTAACACAACCAATCACCTAGTTCCACAATGCTACCCCCTTTCGACACCGTTACCGCGTGTTTCCGTATAAGTCCGGTATCTCTCCTGCGGGTCTAGGGTTTCACCGGAGGGGTGGATCCGGAGCGTCTGGACCCCAACACAAGCAAGTTTATGCCATAGCATGTCATTATAGGTGTGTTGTGTGCTTTTGATGGCAAAGATTTCACTCCGGGGTGTGGGCCGCTTCACCGGCATCCACTTCTCTCTCGTGAGTTTACACGCGCTTATAGGGTGAAACCCCCGTATCGGACGAAACGTCGTGAATCTTCCGAAGAGGTGGGTTCTACCTTGTTGTTTTATGTTCCTATGGCCTACCCTAACACAACCAATCACCTAGTTCCACAATGCTACCCCCTTTCGACGCCGTTACCGCGTGTTTCCGTATAAGTCCGGTATCTCTCCTGCGGGTCTAGGGTTTCACCGGAGGGGTGGATCCGGAGCGTCTGGACCCCAACACAAGCAAGTTTATGCCATAGCATGTCATTATAGGTGTGTTGTGTGCTTTTGATGGCAAAGATTTCACTCCGGGGTGTGGGCCGCTTCACCGGCATCCACTTCTCTCTCGTGAGTTTACACGCGCTTATAGGGTGAAACCCCCGTATCGGACGAAACGTCGTGAATCTTCCGAAGAGGTGGGTTCTACCTTGTTGTTTTATGTTCCTATGGCCTACCCTAACACAACCAATCACCTAGTTCCACAATGCTACCCCCTTTCGACGCCGTTACCGCGTGTTTCCGTATAAGTCCGGTATCTCTCCTGCGGGTCTAGGGTTTCACCGGAGGGGTGGATCCGGAGCGTCTGGACCCCAACACAAGCAAGTTTATGCCATAGCATGTCATTATAGGTGTGTTGTGTGCTTTTGATGGCAAAGATTTCACTCCGGGGTGTGGGCCGCTTCACCGGCATCCACTTCTCTCTCGTGAGTTTACACGCGCTTATAGGGTGAAACCCCCGTATCGGACGAAACGTCGTGAATCTTCCGAAGAGGTGGGTTCTACCTTGTTGTTTTATGTTCCTATGGCCTACCCTAACACAACCAATCACCTAGTTCCACAATGCTACCCCCTTTCGACGCCGTTACCGCGTGTTTCCGTATAAGTCCGGTATCTCTCCTGCGGGTCTAGGGTTTCACCGGAGGGGTGGATCCGGAGCGTCTGGACCCCAACACAAGCAAGTTTATGCCATAGCATGTCATTATAGGTGTGTTGTGTGCTTTTGATGGCAAAGATTTCACTCCGGGGTGTGGGCCGCTTCACCGGCATCCACTTCTCTCTCGTGAGTTTACACGCGCTTATAGGGTGAAACCCCCGTATCGGACGAAACATCGTGAATCTTCCGAAGAGGTGGGTTCTACCTTGTTGTTTTATGTTCCTATGGCCTACCCTAACACAACCAATCACCTAGTTCCACAATGCTACCCCCTTTCGACGCCGTTACCGCGTGTTTCCGTATAAGTCCGGTATCTCTCCTACGGGTCTAGGGTTTCACCGGAGGGGTGGATCCGGAGCGTCTGGACCCCAACACAAGCAAGTTTATGCCATAGCATGTCATTATAGGTGTGTTGTGTGCTTTTGATGGCAAAGATTTCACTCCGGGGTGTGGGCCGCTTCACCGGCATCCACTTCTCTCTCGTGAGTTTACACGCGCTTATAGGGTGAAACCCCCGTATCGGACGAAACGTCGTGAATCTTCCGAAGAGGTGGGTTCTACCTTGTTGTTTTATGTTCCTATGGCCTACCCTAACACAACCAATCACCTAGTTCCACAATGCTACCCCCTTTCGACGCCGTTACCGCGTGTTTCCGTACAAGTCCGGTATCTCTCCTGCGGGTCTAGGGTTTCACCGGAGGGGTGGATCCGGAGCGTCTGGACCCCAACACAAGCAAGTTTATGCCATAGCATGTCATTATAGGTGTGTTGTGTGCTTTTGATGGCAAAGATTTCACTCCGGGGTGTGGGCCGCTTCACCGGCATCCACTTCTCTCTCGTGAGTTTACACGCGCTTATAGGGTGAAACCCCCGTATCGGACGAAACGTCGTGAATCTTCCGAAGAGGTGGGTTCTACCTTGTTGTTTTATGTTCCTATGGCCTACCCTAACACAACCAATCACCTAGTTCCACAATGCTACCCCCTTTCGACGCCGTTACCGCGTGTTTCCGTATAAGTCCGGTATCTCTCCTGCGGGTCTAGGGTTTCACCGGAGGGGTGGATCCGGAGCGTCTGGACCCCAACACAAGCAAGTTTATGCCATAGCATGTCATTATAGGTGTGTTGTGTGCTTTTGATGGCAAAGATTTCACTCCGGGGTGTGGGCCGCTTCACCGGCATCCACTTCTCTCTCGTGAGTTTACACGCGCTTATAGGGTGAAACCCCCGTATCGGACGAAACGTCGTGAATCTTCCGAAGAGGTGGGTTCTACCTTGTTGTTTTATGTTCCTATGGCCTACCCTAACACAACCAATCACCTAGTTCCACAATGCTACCCCCTTTCGACGCCGTTACCGCGTGTTTCCGTATAAGTCCGGTATCTCTCCTGCGGGTCTAGGGTTTCACCGGAGGGGTGGATCCGGAGCGTCTGGACCCCAACACAAGCAAGTTTATGCCATAGCATGTCATTATAGGTGTGTTGTGTGCTTTTGATGGCAAAGATTTCACTCCGGGGTGTGGGCCGCTTCACCGGCATCCACTTCTCTCTCGTGAGTTTACACGCGCTTATAGGGTGAAACCCCCGTATCGGACGAAACGTCGTGAATCTTCCGAAGAGGTGGGTTCTACCTTGTTGTTTTATGTTCCTATGGCCTACCCTAACACAACCAATCACCTAGTTCCACAATGCTACCCCCTTTCGACGCCGTTACCGCGTGTTTCCGTATAAGTCCGGTATCTCTCCTGCGGGTCTAGGGTTTCACCGGAGGGGTGGATCCGGAGCGTCTGGACCCCAACACAAGCAAGTTTATGCCATAGCATGTCATTATAGGTGTGTTGTGTGCTTTTGATGGCAAAGATTTCACTCCGGGGTGTGGGCCGCTTCACCGGCATCCACTTCTCTCTCGTGAGTTTACACGCGCTTATAGGGTGAAACCCCCGTATCGGACGAAACGTCGTGAATCTTCCGAAGAGGTGGGTTCTACCTTGTTGTTTTATGTTCCTATGGCCTACCCTAACACAACCAATCACCTAGTTCCACAATGCTACCCCCTTTCGACGCCGTTACCGCGTGTTTCCGTATAAGTCCGGTATCTCTCCTGCGGGTCTAGGGTTTCACCGGAGGGGTGGATCCGGAGCGTCTGGACCCCAACACAAGCAAGTTTATGCCATAGCATGTCATTATAGGTGTGTTGTGTGATTTTGATGGCAAAGATTTCACTCCGGGGTGTGGGCCGCTTCACCGGCATCCACTTCTCTCTCGTGAGTTTACACGCGCTTATAGGGTGAAACCCCCGTATCGGACGAAACGTCGTGAATCTTCCGAAGAGGTGGGTTCTACCTTGTTGTTTTATGTTCCTATGGCCTACCCTAACACAACCAATCACCTAGTTCCACAATGCTACCCCCTTTCGACGCCGTTACCGCGTGTTTCCGTATAAGTCCGGTATCTCTCCTGCGGGTCTAGGGTTTCACCGGAGGGGTGGATCCGGAGCGTCTGGACCCCAACACAAGCAAGTTTATGCCATAGCATGTCATTATAGGTGTGTTGTGTGCTTTTGATGGCAAAGATTTCACTCCGGGGTGTGGGCCGCTTCACCGGCATCCACTTCTCTCTCGTGAGTTTACACGCGCTTATAGGGTGAAACCCCCGTATCGGACGAAACGTCGTGAATCTTCCGAAGAGGTGGGTTCTACCTTGTTGTTTTATGTCCTATGGCCTACCCTAACACAACCAATCACCTAGTTCCACAATGCTACCCCCTTTCGACGCCGTTACCGCGTGTTTCCGTATAAGTCCGGTATCTCTCCTGCGGGTCTAGGGTTTCACCGGAGGGGTGGATCCGGAGCGTCTGGACCCCAACACAAGCAAGTTTATGCCATAGCATGTCATTATAGGTGTGTTGTGTGCTTTTGATGGCAAAGATTTCACTTCGGGGTGTGGGCCGCTTCACCGGCATCCACTTCTCTCTCGTGAGTTTACACGCGCTTATAGGGTGAAACCCCCGTATCGGACGAAACGTCGTGAATCTTCCGAAGAGGTGGGTTCTACCTTGTTGTTTTATGTTCCTATGGCCTACCCTAACACAACCAATCACCTAGTTCCACAATGCTACCCCCTTTCGACGCCGTTACCGCGTGTTTCCGTATAAGTCCGGTATCTCTCCTGCGGGTCTAGGGTTTCACCGGAGGGGTGGATCCGGAGCGTCTGGACCCCAACACAAGCAAGTTTATGCCATAGCATGTCATTATAGGTGTGTTGTGTGCTTTTTATGGCAAAGATTTCACTCCGGGGTGTGGGCCGCTTCACCGGCATCCACTTCTCTCTCGTGAGTTTACACGCGCTTATAGGGTGAAACCCCCGTATCGGACGAAACGTCGTGAATCTTCCGAAGAGGTGGGTTCTACCTTGTTGTTTTATGTTCCTATGGCCTACCCTAACACAACCAATCACCTAGTTCCACAATGCTACCCCCTTTCGACGCCGTTACCGCGTGTTTCCGTATAAGTCCGGTATCTCTCCTGCGGGTCTAGGGTTTCACCGGAGGGGTGGATCCGGAGCGTCTGGACCCCAACACAAGCAAGTTTATGCCATAGCATGTCATTATAGGTGTGTTGTGTGCTTTTGATGGCAAAGATTTCACTCCGGGGTGTGGGCCGCTTCACCGGCATCCACTTCTCTCTCGTGAGTTTACACGCGCTTATAGGGTGAAACCCCCGTATCGGACGAAACGTCGTGAATCTTCCGAAGAGGTGGGTTCTACCTTGTTGTTTTATGTTCCTATGGCCTACCCTAACACAACCAATCACCTAGTTCCACAATGCTACCCCCTTTCGACGCCGTTACCGCGTGTTTCCGTATAAGTCCGGTATCTCTCCTGCGGGTCTAGGGTTTCACCGGAGGGGTGGATCCGGAGCGTCTGGACCCCAACACAAGCAAGTTTATGCCATAGCATGTCATTATAGGTGTGTTGTGTGCTTTTGATGGCAAAGATTTCACTCCGGGGTGTGGGCCGCTTCACCGGCATCCACTTCTCTCTCGTGAGTTTACACGCGCTTATAGGGTGAAACCCCCGTATCGGACGAAACGTCGTGAATCTTCCGAAGAGGTGGGTTCTACCTTGTTGTTTTATGTTCCTATGGCCTACCCTAACACAACCAATCACTTAGTTCCACAATGCTACCCCCTTTCGACGCCGTTACCGCGTGTTTCCGTATAAGTCCGGTATCTCTCCTACGGGTCTAGGGTTTCACCGGAGGGGTGGATCCGGAGCGTCTGGACCCCAACACAAGCAAGTTTATGCCATAGCATGTCATTATAGGTGTGTTGTGTGCTTTTGATGGCAAAGATTTCACTCCGGGGTGTGGGCCGCTTCACCGGCATCCACTTCTCTCTCGTGAGTTTACACGCGCTTATAGGGTGAAACCCCCGTATCGGACGAAACGTCGTGAATCTTCCGAAGAGGTGGGTTCTACCTTGTTGTTTTATGTTCCTATGGCCTACCCTAACACAACCAAGCACCTAGTTCCACAATGCTACCCCCTTTCGACGCCGTTACCGTGTGTTTCCGTATAAGTCCGGTATTTCTCCAGCGGGTCTAGGGTTTCACCGGAGGGGGGGCTCCGGATCTTCTGGACCCCAACACAAGCATAAATAGTGTTCAATTATTTTATACAACAATGAAAGGACAAAGTGAGAGACTAATTTCGGCGCTGGTGCTAAGCCGACATATGTACTGGTGCTAAGCCTAACGACAGATTTAGAATAGTATTTTTTGTTTAATAATAAGCATTAGTCTGATAAGGACAGGCTAACTTCGTTTCCTCCATGTTCAAGTCCATTAGACAGAGCCATTGGTACAATTTCTCAATTATGTACACATAAGTCGTAAGACTAGCAACTGGCATCTATTAAAAATTCTTTAATTCAACTATATATATGAATTGGTGCTAGTAAATTAATATGCCAAAACTAAATATTGAGAGGAAAATCAAAAAAACAGGTGTGCCGACTAATGTTGAAAGGAATAAAGGTCCTTTCCTATGATTTGTTCCTGCCCGGACTGTCTATAATTTTCTGGAGAAAGTCACGTATATGCATCCACGAGCAATCTCTTTATTCTGGTCGCAATGCACTAGCCGAGGAGTTTCTTTCTACAATTTCGCATGACCAAATTGCGGCTGGTTATTTAAATAATTATTGTCAAGTCATACTGCTCTTTTGCTCCCCACCGTGTGATATATAATTGGGATAATAAAGTACAGTATGCACACATGGCATATAGAATCTTGCTTTCGGTGGATCTGAAATTCAGCAACATACGTACAGCAGGTGTTGACATATACAAACTTGCTAAAATCAATTAGTGCAAGGCACAGCTAAAATCAAAAAAAAAAAAATCCAGGAGTGTGCCGACGGCAATGCCGTCGGCGTCTAGTAAAAAAAAAATCCAGGAGAGTGTGCCGACGGCAATGCCGTCGGCGTATCGTTATCCGCAGATACTAGGTCGCGACCACGCGGTCGTCCCAGTCCACCCGGTTTTTCCCCCTCGATCCACCCCGCCGCCGTCTCCCGTCGATCCACCCCCGCGCCGTCTCCCCGCCGTCGGCCCCCGCCGTCTCCCCGCCGTCGCCGACGTCTCCTTGCCGCGTCTCCATCCTCTTCCCCGCCGCGCCTCCATCCTCTCGCCGCCGTCTCCGCCTCGGCTCGAGCCCCGCCGCGCCGGCGCCCTGCTCCGCGCCGCCGCAGGACGTCGCCGCCGTCTCCCTGCCCAGCCTCGCCTCTCCTGCAACCCCGCCGCCGTGCTGCTCCCCCTCCCAGCTGCCTCCCCCTCCGGTACGTATACGCATGCTGAACTCGGACCAACTCCCTGCGTCTGCGTGCACGCTCGACCATGCCCGCCCAGAGTAGCACGCTTCATTAGGTAGCACGATGATCTGGGACGCATCACGCTCTGTAAAGTATGGTCGGGGTAAGGATCAGGACTAGAACCATTGTACGTCTGAATCAATCGTGGAGTGTTAGGAGCAGTAGCTTTATCAAACCTATAGAATTGTTGGTACTAAGATGCAGGATGTCACTTAGACATTCGAGGGTTTAAATTCTTGTAAGTACGATAAGATGCAGTTTTGTACGATTCACGGACTATTTGAGCCCCTGTTTGCATCTCCATACCGTTTAATGTAGCACGAGTGGTGCTAGTATAATCTTAAACATCCATATTTCTAACAGGTTATATACTGACGTAAGAAAACCGGTCAATGATTTGTCCCATAGCTGTATGCATTGTTTAGTACCATTCCGGTTCCAGAGCCGTAGTCCAAAGAAACAGGCCCCAAGACATAATTCCTGACGGCCAGCCTCCTTCGAGTTGCTAGCATTGCAATTCGGAATAGATGAAAGCTCGACTGTTGTGGTGCAATGCATCAGCCCGCAGCTAGCACGCCTCAACTTATTCCAAGAACTCGATCGATCGGGAAAAAACTAACATGTTAGTTCCCCGGCCGGCTCCTAATTACTCCGCGGGTGCCGGCATGTTGGGAACCTTCCCGACGGTGAACCCGCCGTCGACGACGAGGTTGTGGCCGTTGACGTACTTGGCGTCGTCGGAGGCCAGGTAGAGCGCCGCCCTCGCGACGTCCTGTGGCTCCAGCACCACGCCTTCCATCTCGTTGATGTCCCCCTCGATGATCCGGCGGTGCTCGTCGGCGGTCGCCTTCGGGTACCACTCCTCCAGGATGCGCATCACCAGCGGCGTGGGGATGTAGTTGGCCGAGATGGCGTTGACCCGCACACCGGCGCGCGCCATCTCCCCGGCGACGGCGCGCACGAGCCCGATGACCGCCGCCTTGGACACGCTGTAGGGGTGCGGCGTGACGCTGCCGAGCACGCCGGCGATGCTGGCCATGCAGATGATGCTGCCCGAGCGGCGCGGCGCCATGACGCGCGCCGCGTGCTTGACCCCGGCCATCACGCCCCGGGTGTTGATGGCCAGGACGGCGTCGAAGTCGGCGAGGTCAAGGGAGCTGAGCTGCGGACGCGCCAGGGAGCCCACGATGCTGGCGTTGTTGAGCATGATGTCCAGCTTGTCGTGGCGGGAGACGGCGAGGTCGACCGTCGCGGCGACCTGCGCCTCGTCGGTGACGTCGCAGCGGGTGTAGGACGCGGATCCGGCGCCGAGGTCGGCCGCCAGGGCGCGACCCAGGTCGTCCTGGACGTTGGCGAGGACGACCTTGGCGCCGTTCCTGACGAACTCCTCGGCCGTGGCCTTCCGCCCGTGATGACGGCCACCTTCCCTCGCCCTTGGTCTCCGTGTACGGGTGCTCGCCCACCACCACGATTGCGTAGGAGAAGCCGCCGTTCTTGACGAAGTCCGCGTCCGGGTTCTCGGCGAACACCACGGACGTCGACGGGTCCACGGCCGCCCTCACGGCGTCGAAGATGGTGGTGCCCACGGTGGTGCGTCCGGTGTCGCCCTGCCACTCGGTCGTCCACCCGACGCACTGGTAGCCCAGGTTGTCGGCGTGGCTCCCGGTAGAAGTAATAAAATAGGAAAAAACACGAGTGGTAGTTTATCCGTGATGATGTTATTCTAGTGAAATATTCATATTGTCATACAAATTTTCTTACATATGTTGTTTCTGTGTTTTCAGATGGACTAGGTCTCGCCATCCACCAGCGTAGGCCGCGCGTGCTCCGGTGCACGTCCCCGAGCTTCTCCTTCCTTGCTGCTCCACCGTCTTCGTTTTCGCCCTGTGCGGTTGAGGTGAGCTACATTTCCATCACCTCCAGCTTTCCACCCTTTGCTCTGCCCCGGCCTTCGAGCCGATGACACATTTACATTCATGTCTAGTCGCGTAACCGTAGGCGTCTCCCGTCCGGGAGAGTTGCAAATTTATAAATATGCAGGACTGTCCGTCTCTGCATATTTATAACCGTAGCTCTTCCGGATTGTCCATGTTTTGGACAACTCGGGTATGTGTAGTTCGGTTCGTGTCCCATGTTCTGCTCCTTCCTGAGACGGATTTCGGCAGCACCCCCCGTTGTTCTTCGGATGCACACCCTCTCGGCTTGAAAAGTTCGAGACGTGTATTCTGAAGAACAGCGGGGAGGTGCTGCCGAAATTCCGTCTCGGGTCGGGGTAGAACATGGGACACGAACCGATCTACACATACCCGGGTGGGATTAGGCCCCTACCTATTAGACATGTAGGTGAACCGTTGCATGCTGTAAAATATAAAATTTTGTCGTAATTAATCCGATGACATTGTAAAAAAGTATTATAACTTGTTTGTCTCCCAATAAAGCAGAGGATGTCTGGTAATGAGTGGATGTATAGCGGCCGTATTTCTGTGACTGAAAGAACAGATGAGTGGGAATGGAAGACCAACATGTTAGTGAAAGAGTTAGCGCGTGGTTCAAAGTCAGCGGTTCGCCCATTATGCCCTTGCTCTAATTGTCGGAGGCGGCATCGTCATGGAAAGGTTGAAATGACTAAACACCTGTGGTTGCATGGATATATGCAGAACTACGTGACGACTGTCGACTTTGCTCAGTACGAGCGTGATAGAGGAGAGGTGATGCGCCAGCGGATCAATGGCATTGAGTACGATGGGATTAGGAACTTGTTAGATGATTTCCGTGATGCCGACATGCCTGATTCGCCACCTCAAGTGGAGGAACAGGCCGAACCGGAGGACCCGGATGAACCCGAGCCCACAGCGAAGGCCTTCTTTGAAATGATGGGCTCGGCTAAGAGGCCGCTATACGAGGGTGCAAAGATTTCTCAACTCGATGCCATCTCTCAAGCACTAGCCGACAAGGCCCGGTACTCCACCACCCGTGCTGGATTTGAAGCTAATCTGAAAACCTATGGTAACATGTTGCCCGAGGGGCATTGTCTGCCTAAAAGCATGCACGAAGCGAAGAAAGTCTTGAAAGGGCTCAGCATGGATTATACAAAGATAGATTCTTGTCCAAAAGGCTGCATTCTGTTTTGGAAACAGTTTGCGGATGACAAGTACTGTACCATTTGTAAGGCGTCTAGGTATCATGAGGTAAAGGGAGCCGATGGTCAGTTAAAGCAGACGAAAGTCGCTATGAAGATTCTTCGGTATCTCCCATTCATTAAAAGAATCCAGCGGCTGTATTGGTCCGAGGAGACTGCCAAACAGATGACTTGGCACAAGATGGGGAAGAGATACACAGACGAGCACGGACGGGAAAAGATGGGACATCCATCTGATGGTCAGGCATGGAAGAATTTCGATGCAAAATACCCCGATGAGGCAAAAGAGGCTCGAAATGTCAGGATTGCGATAGCAACAGATGGATTCAATCCATATGGTATGTCGACTGCCTCATACAGCTGCTGGCCCGTGTTTGTTATTCCGCTCAATCTCCCTCCTGGAGTCTTAATGCAAACGAATACCATATTTCTGTCGCTGATCATTCCAGGGCCAGAATACCCGGGAAAGAATCTGAGTGTCTATATGCAGCCGCTTGTGGATGATTTGGACCACTCTTGGCACCACGGGACGTTCACATACGACCGGGCATCAAAGAAAAACTTCTTAATGAAAATTTGGTTCCAATACTCCATGCACGACCTTCCAGGGTACGCTCTATTCTGTGGATGGTGTACCGCTGGTAAATGGCCATGCCCAGTGTGCAGGAACCGATTGGAGTTCCTCTGGTTAAGCGCGGGTAAGAAGTATTCCTCGTTTGACATGCATCGACAGTTCCTCAAAAGAAGGCATCGATTTAGAGAAGACAAAAAGAACTTCAAGAAGGGCAGAGTTGAGCGTGTAGAAAAAAAGATACCAACATTCGATGGTGCAGCTGTTGATGCCGAGCTACGTGCTCTTGTTCCCGCTGGGGGAAATGGCCCACGATACGTCGGATATGGTAAAACACACAACTGGACTCACGTGGCAGGCTTGACGCAGCTTGATTATTACAAGGATCTCGAACTTCCCCATAACATCGATGTGATGCACACCGAAAAGAATGTCGGAGAGTCACTCTTTCACACAATCCTGAACATTCCTGAGAAGTCGAAGGATAATGTGAAGGCTAGAGTCGATGTCCAGAAACTCTGTGATAGAAAGAGATTACATATGCAGCCTCCTGACCGCCGGCGAAAAAATTGGTTTAAACCGCTCGCCGACTACTGCCTTGACAGTATTCAAAAGAAGGAGGTATTCAAGTGGCTCAAATTCATTGTCATGTTTCCTGATGGTTATTGTTCGAATATAAGCAAGGGGGTCAATCTTTTAACGGGAAAAGTCAACGGGCTCAAGAGTCACGACTATCATATATGGCTTGAGCGTCTGATGCCGGTGATGGTTCGAGGGTATCTACCCGAGCGTGTCTGGCGAGTGCTCGCGGAGTTGAGCCATTTCTTCCGCACGCTTTGTGGTAAGCAGATATGTCCTGTGATTATTCAGAAGCTGCATGATCTAGTGCCGGAGTTGCTATGCAACTTAGAGATGATATTTCCGCCAGGCTTCTTTACTCCGATGGCACATCTCGTTTTGCATCTCGCGAACGAGGCACTTTTGGGTGGACCGGTGCAGTTTCGTTGGCAGTTTTGTATTGAGAGAGAGTTCAAGTACATTAGAAACAAAACTGGAAATAAAGCTAAGATTGAAGCATGCATAGCTGAGGGAGTATGTCTTGAGGAGATGGCAGACGCCGCGACAACGTACTATCCTGCTGAAGTTCCCACTATGCATAACCAGGCATCTCGGTACAATATCGACGAGCCCAAGCATGACCCCCAACTCCTCCTCTTCCAATGTCCCGGTGGCAAGTCAGGTGGCCGAGAAAAATATACCTTGACCAAGGAAGAGCAAGATTGCATAATGCTCTATGTGCTTACGAACATGAAGGAAGTGGTCGATTATATCAGGTAAAATGGTGGTACAAATTACTTTCCAACTAGTAACCCTGTTTCGATCTAATACGTATTCTCTTCTTTTAGAGAATTCACGGATGAAATGTGGTCTGGAGCGGAGGAACCATCTATCGGAGAGCTGGACACTCTTCTGAAAGAGGGTGCTCCCGGACAGAAAAAATTTGTGTCTTGGTTCATGGAAAAAGTAATTTCTAACCTCTCCCTATTACCTTGCAATCTGTGGCTTGTCCCTTTCGTTACACCTATCTAATGCACAAAACAATTTGTATCGTATTTGTAGGGAGCTAATCCCAACGTTCAGATGACGGATGAGTTGAGATGTGTTTCCCAAGGTTTTACCCGTAGCGTCATGAAATATGAGAAGTATGATGTGAATGGGTATCGCTTCCACACGGAGGATCACCAGAAGAGTCGGCCGAATGCAAAAACGGTAAATACCGGGGTCTTCACCCGAGGCGCCGATTCCATAGACTACTACGGAACGTTAGAGAAGGTATACGAGCTGACGTTCAATCGCACCAACGTAGAACTCAAGCTCGTTGTGTTCAAATGCCACTGGTTCGACCCCGTCCATGGATACAAAAGTACCCCTTCCATTGGGTTAGTTGAAGTTAGGCCTTCAACCACCTATAGCGGAGCCGATGTCTTTATTGTGGCTCACCAAGCTAAGCAAGTTTATTATTTGCCTTACCCATGCCAGAAAGAGGCACTCAAGGGTTGGGAGGTTGCGTTCAGGGTATCGCCACATGGTAAACTACCCATGCCGTCCGACGACGATTATAACAACATTGACCCGAAAACGTACCAAGGAATTTTCTATCAAGAGCAAGAGGACTTCGGAGACTTTGACTTACAAATGGGTGGTTTTGAGGACCTCGAGAACAATGCGGAAACTCGTGGTGAGTCAGTGGTGGATCTAAAGGACATAGACATGCTCACCAAGCTACATACAGACAATGAAGACGATGATGAGCCACCACCGTTCGAAGATCCTCTAATTTACTACTCACGTGATAGTGATACGGATAGTGAGAACGAGAACCCACCTAATTATGAGAGTGATGATTCTAGGTGATGTCTTTATACTTAGTATTTTATCTTAGCATTTTTTATGCAAGTTTCACCATTTTATACTTAGTATTTTTTCTTTTGAACATGCCTAGTGATGCTCTACATTTTATGCCAAGTTTCACAATTTTATGCTAAGTGCCTACATTTCACCATTTTATGCTAAGTGCCTATATTTTTACTATGTATATGTGATTTAATTGTTTTCTATTTCTCGATGCAGGTGATTGGACAATATGAGCCAAGGCAAGGAATCGTCGTCGTCCTTGCTCAAGAAGATTACACGGAGTGGTAGATCCTTGATTCGCAATCGGCGCTACCCCGTGGACGACGATGCGGTTGGAGGACGAGGACGAGGACGAGGTGGAGGACGAGGTGGAGGACGAGGACGAGGACGAGGTGGAGGTGGCGGGGGAGGTGTAGACTTGGAGCCTCCACCCTCCGCGTCTGGTGACGTGGCTTCCCAGCTGCAGATAGAGTATAGGGAGGAGGGGGAGACGGAGTCCAGACGGGAGGAGGAGGAGGAGTACAGACCGGAGGAGGAGGAGGACGAGGACGAGGAGGTGGAGATGGAGGGGGAGGTGGAGGGAGGAGGAGGGGCACCGAAGAAGCTGCGAGTTCGCGGGGAAGCGGGAGTCCCCTGTTTGGATAAGCAGCCTGCCACGGAGGAGGAGAAGACTCTTATTTATCCAAATAAGAAGGAGTAAGTTTACTAATTTTGTAATTTTAAATATGTAGTTTCATTTTTGGCATATGTACTAATGTTTGATTATTATGCAGCAATTGGACATATGCTGAAGGGAGCCGCCAGCCTTCGAGCTTGCTTGGAGCTCTGATCCGGCTTTATTGGCCGGGCTTTTACACCACGGTTGTGGATGGCCCGCCGAAGTTGGCGTCTTCTTGGCTGGACTACGAGGCTGCCGATTGCGCGCCATTCGGGAAGGCTTCTGACGCCGTGACCACCAGGTTTTGGGTAAGTTATATTTTCATGAGTTTCGTTCGTAGTTGATGACACCACCGTTCTAACTCGCTATTTTCTTCATGCATGATTGAAGTGCTTTTTCCGGGTGCTTGAGGAGGATAGAGGCGCGGCGCGTCGGGTTCTCCGCAAGGCGTGCATGAGGTTGACCCGCCAGGTGTGGTATAACCAGAAGCACACCGCCATCAGCGCGTTCATGGCCGAGAAGGGCAAAAGGGCCAAGAAGAAGGACAATGTCGCGGACCCGCCCAAGATGACAGTCGAGGATTTCATGAGGGTAAGTAAACTATCTATGTCATTCTACATTTCAGTTAATTTGCCATTGCATTGCCTCCTTTTTACTTCACTATTGCATTCTCAGGTCATTCCACACTGGGCCGAAAGACACGAGGACGCATGGGCGGTGCTGGCTAGGAGGTGGGCCGGGGAAGACCCCGAACACAATGCCGTGAGCGAGCGGAACAAGAAGAACCGAGGCCACGGGGGCACCCACAGTGGAGGAAGCCTCAACACCGACCGCTTCAAGAAGAGGATGGTATGTACATACATGGAAAAGATGGTTTATTTTCTATCATGCATGTTTCTACTTGATACACATAACGTTTACTTTTGCGATGCAGGAGAAGCAGAGTGGGGTGCCAGCTACTTACTTGGCGGCGTGGAAGACGATGAGGCGGAAGAAGTCTGTTTCAGACGCCGCCACGTCCTCGGCTCCTGAGTACTACGGCAGAGCCGAGTCGGACATGCAGGATTACACCTCGGCGTTCCAGATTCTACACCCGCAGGTCGAGGACCCCTTCAAGCACGAGTACGACGAGACGGCGTTGATGCTAGCGGGGAACGGGAGGGAGCACGGCCGTCTGAGAATCCTTGATAAGGTGGCCACGCCTACCGCGAGCCTCACTCGTATCAAGGCTACCCTCCCCGTCGACGCCGTCCCTGTCCAGCCTCGTGGACGGCGTGCTAGAGCTGCCTCTGCCTCTGCCGATGTAAGCTGTCCTCTCATTCTCATCATGTTTTCTTACATTCCCCTCTGCATTGCTAAGTTGTCGATATTAACTTGTTTCCTAAATTGTAGCCGGAGTTCGATGCGGCCTATGCCGCCGCTTATGAGAAGTACAAGGAGAACCTACAGGCGTGGCAGCAGAGGACCGACGCCCTCACTTCGTACCATAGCGCGGTATCGAGTGTAAGTTTTCAATCCATATTTCTGCAAAATATGACAAGTCTAAATCATCTTGGCAACACATGACATCTAAACCATCGTGTAGGCGATGATGAGGTGGATGACCACCGGAGAGAGAGGATCGCATCCAGGAGAGCCTCCTGAAGCGGCAGGGCCGGTCCCGATATTCATATCGAGGGATGAGTTTGCCCTCACATACTACGCAGAGACCCCGGTATGTGTTCTTTTCCACACGTCGATTACTGATTTACTTTGCCTCTAAAGTGTCTAACTCGTGCTCGAACATGTAGGATACTGGAGCTTCGGGGAACACGGCTTTTGGCCGGGCTTCTCCTAGTGGCTCCCCGGGTTCGCGCCAGTCGACGCCGATTCACGGCCGTGCTTCGGCCACTCCTGGTACCTCGCCTGGTGGCTCCGGAGCTGGTTCGACGGACGCGACACATGATCGTCCTCATTTCACGAGTGGAGACCTGGGCTTCACCCCTTCTCCTAGCTAGGGATGTATCTAGTTCGATGTATGGATGTATCTGGATCGATGGATGCATGTGGATCGATGTATGACATTAAACGATGTTTGTATGGATGTTTTGATGTTCAATAATGATAGTACTGTGCTTCTAGATGTTTCTGTTGCATTGAATTATTATTTGTGCAATTTCTGTGGATTTTGGAACCAAAACAGCACCAAAAAAGGCAAAAAAAAAAACCTGGGCATCAGTTGTGCCGACGGCAATGCCGTCGGCACAGGGCCTACGCTGACCAAATGGTCAGTCCTGTGCCGACGGCATTGCCGTCGGCACAGCCCGTGCCCCAGGAGCCACCAGGTGCTGCCGCGTGTCCCCCTTTGTGCCGTCGGCACAGCGCCCGCCCAGGGACGCACCAGCTGCTGCCGCGTGTCCCACCTTGTGCCGAGGGTGGCCGTCGGCACAGAGGCCACCACCAGACCAACGCTCTGACAGCGTGGGGCCCGCTGTCAGACCAAGGTGGGGCCCACCTCTCAGCTGTGCCGACGGCATTTTCGTGTGCCGACGGCCCCCTTACCTGCGCCGACGAGCCGTGTGCCGACGGCGGTGTGCCGACGGCCACCGTCGGCATAGAGGAGGCCGACGGGGTTCTGACCTGTGCCGACGGCCTTTTGCCGTCGGCCTATAAGCAGATTCCTGTAGTGGATGGGGCCAACTTTGCTGCACCCATGTTTACGATGTGGTAGCTAACTGCTAGGCAGAGCTTGTGATCTCGAGGGAGCAGCAAAATTGTATGAAAACTGACATGAACATGTCAGGTTGTATTATTAAGTTGGAAATATAACTCGCGATATTTATTCTAAGTATGCACAAGGTTATCTGTTCTTTCTCATTTGACATAGTTGAATTTATGAAGCATTATTGCATCATTAATGCTGCGGACTGTTGCTGGATGTCTGACAAGTTGGGTCGCAACGGGCTACCTCATCCGACGACGTGCCCATTTTGTGACTAGCAGGAGGGGACCATCGACCATTTAATCTTAGGCTGTGTCCTCGCGAGGGAAGTATGGAGCCTGTTCTTCAACATGTGGGGAGAAGTTGAGTGGATCCCACTTGAGGATGATCGCTTGGTGGATTGGCTTCCGGCCAGAAGGGCGGGAGGAGGAGACGTTAAAGATTTTTGGGCGGCCATCACTGTTGTTTGATGGTGTGTCTCTGGAGGCACCGGAATAGGGTGGTCTTCGACGGGCTACGACCCTTGGTGGGAGAGACATGCCGGATGATTGAGGCAGAGGCCGAGCTTTGGAGAGCAGCGGGGCTATTTAGAGGTAGTCTTCATCAGGAGGATAGGTGTAGCGTTCGCGAGTGATCAGTTTTTTGTTGTATTTCGGTGGATGGTGTTCTGCGCGCATGTTCTAGACACGTTGTAATTCGTCCTCTAGGCCTCTTCTTCTGTAGAAATGATACGTTTCCCGGGATGTATCCTTGAAAAAAAAGTTTTCGGTGAGACATGTGGAGCCACTACATTGATCGCTCTCTTATGACTCGAACAAATATGGGTGGTTGACGACGACGGAAAACACGAGAAGACATCGCCCGTCATGGCGACGGACAAAGGAAATATCTTTGTGGGATGATTGAACAACAAGGGTCACATTCCAACACAAGAGCTTACACTGTCACATATTCCCTTTTGTAGCGTTGTGGTTCAAATGCTACTCTCATCTAAGAATGCAGTAAGTGTTGAGAAAGTCATTCGAAAATTGCTTGATTATCTCTTTCATCATGCAAGTACACGCTGCAAAATATTGTGATCACTCTATTTTAAGTTAGTTTACCATTGTGAAAAGAAAGAACGAATGGTAACTTCTTCATGTTGAATGCGTAATTGCATGTCGATGACGTGAAGAATGGTGAGGAATTCATGGATGGCCTGTGTATAAATACTCCCATTTAGGCCTTACGCAAGACTCATATTCGAATTGTTCAACAATCCACCTAGCGGTATGGAATATTTGAGGAAACCAAACGATAGGGTAGCATGTAGCACTTGTCCTAAGAAAAATATTAGCTAAAGAATCGAGTAAGGTTATGAGATCTAGCAATCAATGGAGTATTCATTTGAAATGTCCTTCGGACCACGCCGAGGTGACAGAGACGCTGACCAAGAGGTTAAAGACGCTGAGGGTCATCGAAAAATCAAGGTCCTTGGTGGAGGTGCTTGAACAAACTTGTCTCAGTGGCATGCACAACAGATGACGTAATTGCCTCTCTTACCATGAAAAATTCATCCGTCACAGCATGGTGGAATTTGTGCAATCGTAATGCACCATATATATGGAAGGAGTGAAACCGAAGAATTTTTCAAGGCAGGTCACTGCCGACCGACTGACGGTGTTTTGTTAATTAGTTAGAGATGCTATCTGTCTTTTTTTTTTTTGAGGAAGATATCTCTCTCTGACGGGGCCAACTTTGCTGCACCCATTCTTACGATTTGGTAGCTAACTGCTGGCCAGAGCTTGCGATCTCGAGGGAGCAGCAAAGGTGTATGAAAACTGACATGAACATGTCAGGTTGTATTATTAAGTTGGTAATCTAACTCACGGCTTGTTATTCCAAGTACGCACAGGTATGTGTTCTTTCTCATTTCACATAACTGAATTTAGGAAGCATTACTGCAGTATTTATGATGCAGGACCGTTGTTGCATGTCTAACAAGTTGGGTTGCAGCGGGTTACCTCATCCGACGGCGTGCCCATTTTGTGACCATCAGGAAGAGACCATCGACCATTTACTCTTAGGTTGTGTCCTTGCGAGGGAAGTATGGAGCCTCTGCTTCAACAAGTGGGGAGAAGTTGAGTTGATCCCTCTTGGGGACGATCGCTTGGTGGAGTGGCTTCCGGCTAGAAGGGCGGGAGGAGGAGACGTTAAAGATTTTTGGACGACCATCACTCTGATTTGCTGGTGTCTCTGGAATAGGATGGTCTTCGACAGGCTACGACCCTCAGTGGGAGAAGCATCCGGAGCATGCCAGATGATTGAGGCAGAGGCCGAGCTTTGGAGAGCAGTAGTGTTGTTTAGATGTAGTCTTCGTCAGGAGAATAGGTGTAGGGTTCGCAAGTGATCAATTTTTTGTTGTATTTCGGTGGATGGCGTTTTACGCGCATTTGCCAGAGGCGTTGTAATTCGGCCTTGGACTCTTCCTCTATAGAAATGATACGTCTCATAGGATGTATCCTTGAAAAAAAAATATCTGATACATGTGCATCCACTACATTGATTGCTCTCTTCTGACTCGAACAAATATGGGTGGTTGACGACGACGGAAAACACGATCAGACCTCGCCCGTCATGGCGACGGACGAAGGAAATATCTTTGTGGGATGATTGAACAACAAGGGTCACATTCCAATACAAGAGCTTACACTGTCAGATATGCCCTTCTACTTTGGTAGTGTTGTGGTTCAAAATGCTACTCTCAGCTAAGAATGCAGTAAGTGTTGAGAAAGTCATTCGAAAACTGTTTTATTATCTCTTTCATCATGCAAGTACACGCTGCAAAATCTTGTGATCACTCTACTTTAAGTTAGTTTCCCATTGTGAAAAGAAAGAACGAGTGGTAACTACTTCATGTTGAATGAGTAATTGCATGTCAATGACGTGAAGAATGGTGAGGAATTCATGGATGTCCTGTATATAAATACTCTCATTTAGGCCTTACGCAAGACTCATATTCGAATTGTTCAACAACCTACCTAGCAGTATGGAACATTTGAGGAAGACCATGAAGCCATCCGCTTTCTGAATATCCAATACACAGAAGTTACATATTTCCCAATTCGCCAGGCAGGTTCTCACTAACTGGCCAACACTAACTGGCGTATTTGTCGACGGCCCCCTGGGCATGACAACGTCATCGATGGTCTGGCCATTTGAAGGAACATGAATCTTAAACCATCATATTAAATTTTGTTTAATAAGGATGCTAGAAACGGCTGTATGTCAATATTATTTCAGTGAAGGTCCCTAATTGAGAGTACGAAGGGCTGACAAAGGTAATCCAGAGTTTTGCTTCGTTCCTTGTAGACACAAGTGTGAAGAACAGATGAAAAATCTGTCCAAGAAAATTACACCCAGATGTTTTCTGTGATTTCCAATCTACCGTGAAGATTTTTGGTTCGTTTCCCACACGTGTCAAGAACAGTTGAACACGAAAATCTAACTGAAAATTTAAGTGAATAATTGAAAATTCAAGGCCTCCCTTCAAGGTCACAAAATCGGTACACGCCAATGAGGTTGCAGGTCTCGCGATCGGGATGAACATGACAAGCACTGGAATGTTAGACGGGCGGTGTGGAACTGGGACTCGCCGGTATTCCTTGGTGGCCGCAAAGACTCATCTCCACACATTGGAACGGTGCGACCAGAATGAACATGATTGATAGAGTGGAACATCCATTTTACCGAAGACATCGTTCGGAAGCACAGACGAAACGTAGGCGCTCACGTAGGATCGATATGTTTCCGGCATGGGAACTTCTCCTTGTCGATTGCCCTTTGTACATGCGTGTATTTTCTTGTTTCTCAAATCTTCGCCGTCCTAATTTTTTTAAAACGACAGAGGCATTGAAGGCTTTTGGCTATTATCTTTTCTAAATCTTTAGTGTTTTTGTACGAAGTGGTACTTTTGGCTATTATCTTTTCTAAACACATGAATTTGTACATGCATTATATTTACATGTGTGGGCGAGGAAATAAGTTGAAATGACCCGGTCAATGCACCAACATTCAGCTAGTACTCATAAGATTTCAAAAGTAAGTATTACAAAAGACATCACTAGTGGAAACAGGGCCATTTGTCCCGGGTCGTAAGGGCCAATTGTCCCGGTTGTGCAACCGGAATGGGCTAGCCGGGACAAATGGCCCTCCCCCATTGGTCCCGGTTGTGTCAGGACCCGGGATGGTAAGGCTGGCCCACGTGGCGACTCTGGGCCAGGGACGGCGAGGGAGTTCGTCCCGGTTCGTTTTAGGGACCGGGATGGATGTGTGCTTTTGATAGCATGTCATTATAGGTGTGTTGTGTGCTTTTGATGGCAAAGATTTCACTCCGGGGTGTGGGCCGCTTCACCGGCATCCACTTCTCTCTCGTGAGTTTACACGCGCTTATAGGGTGAAACCCCCGTATCGGACGAAACGTCGTGAATCTTCCGAAGAGGTGGGTTCTACCTTGTTGTTTTATGTTCCTATGGCCTACCCTAACACAACCAATCACCTAGTTCCACAATGCTACCCCCTTTCGACGCCGTTACCGCGTGTTTCCGTATAAGTCCGGTATCTCTCCTGCGGGTCTAGGGTTTCACCGGAGGGGTGGATCCGGAGCGTCTGGACCCCAACACAAGCAAGTTTATGCCATAGCATGTCATTATAGGTGTGTTGTGTGCTTTTGATGGCAAAGATTTCACTCCGGGGTGTGGGCCGCTTCACCGGCATCCACTTCTCTCTCGTGAGTTTACACGCGCTTATAGGGTGAAACCCCCGTATCGGACGAAACGTCGTGAATCTTCCGAAGAGGTGGGTTCTACCTTGTTGTTTTATGTTCCTATGGCCTACCCTAACACAACCAATCACCTAGTTCCACAATGCTACCCCCTTTCGACGCCGTTACCGCGTGTTTCCGTATAAGTCCGGTATCTCTCCTGCGGGTCTAGGGTTTCACCGGAGGGGTGGATCCGGAGCGTCTGGACCCCAACACAAGCAAGTTTATGCCATAGCATGTCATTATAGGTGTGTTGTGTGCTTTTGATGGCAAAGATTTCACTCCGGGGTGTGGGCCGCTTCACCGGCATCCACTTCTCTCTCGTGAGTTTACACGCGCTTATAGGGTGAAATCCCCGTATCGGACGAAACGTCGTGAATCTTCCGAAGAGGTGGGTTCTACCTTGTTGTTTTATGTTCCTATGGCCTACCCTAACACAACCAATCACCTAGTTCCACAATGCTACCCCCTTTCGACGCCGTTACCGCGTGTTTCCGTATAAGTCCGGTATCTCTCCTGCGGGTCTAGGGTTTCACCGGAGGGGTGGATCCGGAGCGTCTGGACCCCAACACAAGCAAGTTTATGCCATAGCATGTCATTATAGGTGTGTTGTGTGCTTTTGATGGCAAAGATTTCACTCCGGGGTGTGGGCCGCTTCACCGGCATCCACTTCTCTCTCGTGAGTTTACACGCGCTTATAGGGTGAAACCCCCGTATCGGACGAAACGTCGTGAATCTTCCGAAGAGGTGGGTTCTACCTTGTTGTTTTATGTTCCTATGGCCTACCCTAACACAACCAATCACCTAGTTCCACAATGCTACCCCCTTTCGACGCCGTTACCGCGTGTTTCCGTATAAGTCCGGTATCTCTCCTGCGGGTCTAGGGTTTCACCGGAGGGGTGGATCCGGAGCGTCTGGACCCCAACACAAGCAAGTTTATGCCATAGCATGTCATTATAGGTGTGTTGTGTGCTTTTGATGGCAAAGATTTCACTCCGGGGTGTGGGCCGCTTCACCGGCATCCACTTCTCTCTCGTGAGTTTACACGCGCTTATAGGGTGAAACCCCCGTATCGGCCGAAACGTCGTGAATCTTCCGAAGAGGTGGGTTCTACCTTGTTGTTTTATGTTCCTATGGCCTACCCTAACACAACCAAGCACCTAGTTCCACAATGCTACCCCCTTTCGACGCCGTTACCGTGTGTTTCCGTATAAGTCCGGTATTTCTCCAGCGGGTCTAGGGTTTCACCGGAGGGGGGCTCCGGATCTTCTGGACCCCAACACAAGCATAAATAGTGTTCAATTATTTTATACAACAATGAAAGGACAAAGTGAGAGACTAATTTCGGCGCTGGTGCTAGGCCGACATATGTACTGGTGCTAAGCCTAACGACAGATTTAGAATAGTATTTTTTGTTTAATAATAAGCATTAGTCTGATAAGGACAGGCTAACTTCGTTTCCTCCATGTTCAAGTCCATTAGACAGAGCCATTGGTACAATTTCTCAATTATGTACATATAAGTCGTAAGACTACCAACTGGCATCTATTAAAAATTCTTTAATTCAACTATATATATGAATTGGTGCTAGTAAATTAATATGCCAAAACTAAATATTGAGAGGAAAATCAAAAAAAGAGGTGTGCCGACTAATGTTGAAAGGAATAAAGGTCCTTTCCTATGATTTGTTCCTGCCCGGACTGTCTACAATTTTCTGGAGAAAGTCACGTATATGCATCCACGAGCAATCTCTTTATTCTGGTCGCAATGCACTAGCCGAGGAGTTTCTTTCTACAATTTCGCATGACCAAATTGCGGCTGGTTATTTAAATAATTATTGTCAAGTCATACTGCTCTTTTGCTCCCCACCGTGTGATATATAATTGGGATAATAAAGTACAGTATGCACACATGGCATATAGAATCTTGCTTTCGGTGGATCTGAAATTCAGCAACATACGTACAGCAGGTGTTGACATATACAAACTTGCTAAAATCAATTAGTGCAAGGCACAGCTAAAATCAAAAAAAAAAAATCCAGGAGTGTGCCGACGGCAATGCCGTCGGCGTCTAGTAAAAAAAAATCCAGGAGTGTGCCGACGGCAATGCCGTCGGCGTATCGTTATCCGCAGATACTAGGTCGCGACCACGCGGTCGTCCCAGTCCACCCGGTTTTTCCCCCTCGATCCACCCCGCCGCCGTCTCCCGTCGATCCACCCCCGCGCCGTCTCCCCGCCGTCGGCCCCCGCCGTCTCCCCGCCGTCGCCGACGTCTCCTTGCCGCGTCTCCATCCTCTTCCCCGCCGCGCCTCCATCCTCTCGCCGCCGTCTCCGCCTCGGCTCGAGCCCCGCCGCGCCGGCGCCCTGCTCCGCGCCGCCGCAGGACGTCGCCGCCGTCTCCCTGCCCAGCCTCGCCTCTCCTGCAACCCCGCCGCCGTGCTGCTCCCCCTCCCAGCTGCCTCCCCCTCCGGTACGTATACGCATGCTGAACTCGGACCAACTCCCTGCGTCTGCGTGCACGCTCGACCATGCCCGCCCAGAGTAGCACGCTTCATTAGGTAGCACGATGATCTGGGACGCATCACGCTCTGTAAAGTATGGTCGGGGTAAGGATCAGGACTAGAACCATTGTACGTCTGAATCAATCGTGGAGTGTTAGGAGCAGTAGCTTTATCAAACCTATAGAATTGTTGGTACTAAGATGCAGGATGTCACTTAGACATTCGAGGGTTTAAATTCTTGTAAGTACGATAAGATGCAGTTTTGTACGATTCACGGACTATTTGAGCCCCTGTTTGCATCTCCATACCGTTTAATGTAGCACGAGTGGTGCTAGTATAATCTTAAACATCCATATTTCTAACAGGTTATATACTGACGTAAGAAAACCGGTCAATGATTTGTCCCATAGCTGTATGCATTGTTTAGTACCATTCCGGTTCCAGAGCCGTAGTCCAAAGAAACAGGCCCCAAGACATAATTCCTGACGGCCAGCCTCCTTCGAGTTGCTAGCATTGCAATTCGGAATAGATGAAAGCTCGACTGTTGTGGTGCAATGCATCAGCCCGCAGCTAGCACGCCTCAACTTATTCCAAGAACTCGATCGATCGGGAAAAAACTAACATGTTAGTTCCCCGGCCGGCTCCTAATTACTCCGCGGGTGCCGGCATGTTGGGAACCTTCCCGACGGTGAACCCGCCGTCGACGACGAGGTTGTGGCCGTTGACGTACTTGGCGTCGTCGGAGGCCAGGTAGAGCGCCGCCCTCGCGACGTCCTGTGGCTCCAGCACCACGCCTTCCATCTCGTTGATGTCCCCCTCGATGATCCGGCGGTGCTCGTCGGCGGTCGCCTTCGGGTACCACTCCTCCAGGATGCGCATCACCAGCGGCGTGGGGATGTAGTTGGCCGAGATGGCGTTGACCCGCACACCGGCGCGCGCCATCTCCCCGGCGACGGCGCGCACGAGCCCGATGACCGCCGCCTTGGACACGCTGTAGGGGTGCGGCGTGACGCTGCCGAGCACGCCGGCGATGCTGGCCATGCAGATGATGCTGCCCGAGCGGCGCGGCGCCATGACGCGCGCCGCGTGCTTGACCCCGGCCATCACGCCCCGGGTGTTGATGGCCAGGACGGCGTCGAAGTCGGCGAGGTCAAGGGAGCTGAGCTGCGGACGCGCCAGGGAGCCCACGATGCTGGCGTTGTTGAGCATGATGTCCAGCTTGTCGTGGCGGGAGACGGCGAGGTCGACCGTCGCGGCGACCTGCGCCTCGTCGGTGACGTCGCAGCGGGTGTAGGACGCGGATCCGGCGCCGAGGTCGGCCGCCAGGGCGCGGCCCAGGTCGTCCTGGACGTTGGCGAGGACGACCTTGGCGCCGTTCCTGACGAACTCCTCGGCCGTGGCCTTCCGCCCGTGATGACGGCCACCTTCCCGGCCAGCCTCTGGGAGCTGGAGGCCGTGGAGGAGTAGCCGCAGTGGTTGAGGTTGCCGGGCAGCGCGGCCGCAACTCCGGTCTTTCCCCTGAGGAGGATGTGCATCGCTCGGAGCATCTTGTGGATTGAGCTTGGCACCGAGCAACGGTAGCTAGTCTTGGATCTGTGAAGCGAGAACCGGGTGTGTGCAAGTACAGAGAAGCCGTTATTCAATGCGTATTATGGTCAGGTTCAGGTTGTCGCCCTTGGTCTCCGTGTACGGGTGCTCGCCCACCACCACGATTGCGTAGGAGAAGCCGCCGTTCTTGACGAAGTCCGCGTCCGGGTTCTCGGCGAACACCACGGACGTCGACGGGTCCACGGCAGCCCTCACGGCGTCGAAGATGGTGGTGCCCACGGTGGTGCGTCCGGTGTCGCCCTGCCACTCGGTCGTCCACCCGACGCACTGGTAGCCCAGGTTGTCGGCGTGGCTCCCGGTAGAAGTAATAAAATAGGAAAAAACACGAGTGGTAGTTTATCCGTGATGATGTTATTCTAGTGAAATATTCATATTGTCATACAAATTTTCTTACATATGTTGTTTCTGTGTTTTCAGATGGACTAGGTCTCGCCATCCACCAGCGTAGGCCGCGCGTGCTCCGGTGCACGTCCCCGAGCTTCTCCTTCCTTGCTGCTCCACCGTCTTCGTTTTCGCCCTGTGCGGTTGAGGTGAGCTACATTTCCATCACCTCCAGCTTTCCACCCTTTGCTCTGCCCCGGCCTTCGAGCCGATGACACATTTACATTCATGTCTAGTCGCGTAACCGTAGGCGTCTCCCGTCCGGGAGAGTTGCAAATTTATAAATATGCAGGACTGTCCGTCTCTGCATATTTATAACCGTAGCTCTTCCGGATTGTCCACGTTTTGGACAACTCGGGTATGTGTAGTTCGGTTCGTGTCCCATGTTCTGCTCCTTCCTGAGACGGATTTCGGCAGCACCCCCCGTTGTTCTTCGGATGCACACCCTCTCGGCTTGAAAAGTTCGAGACGTGTATTCTGAAGAACAGCGGGGAGGTGCTGCCGAAATTCCGTCTCGGGTCGGGGTAGAACATGGGACACGAACCGATCTACACATACCCGGGTGGGATTAGGCCCCTACCTATTAGACATGTAGGTGAACCGTTGCATGCTGTAAAATATAAAATTTTGTCGTAATTAATCCGATGACATTGTAAAAAAGTATTATAACTTGTTTGTCTCCCAATAAAGCAGAGGATGTCTGGTAATGAGTGGATGTATAGCGGCCGTATTTCTGTGACTGAAAGAACAGATGAGTGGGAATGGAAGACCAACATGTTAGTGAAAGAGTTAGCGCGTGGTTCAAAGTCAGCGGTTCGCCCATTATGCCCTTGCTCTAATTGTCGGAGGCGGCATCGTCATGGAAAGGTTGAAATGACTAAACACCTGTGGTTGCATGGATATATGCAGAACTACGTGACGACTGTCGACTTTGCTCAGTACGAGCGTGATAGAGGAGAGGTGATGCGCCAGCGGATCAATGGCATTGAGTACGATGGGATTAGGAACTTGTTAGATGATTTCCGTGATGCCGACATGCCTGATTCGCCACCTCAAGTGGAGGAACAGGCCGAACCGGAGGACCCGGATGAACCCGAGCCCACAGCGAAGGCCTTCTTTGAAATGATGGGCTCGGCTAAGAGGCCGCTATACGAGGGTGCAAAGATTTCTCAACTCGATGCCATCTCTCAAGCACTAGCCGACAAGGCCCGGTACTCCACCACCCGTGCTGGATTTGAAGCTAATCTGAAAACCTATGGTAACATGTTGCCCGAGGGGCATTGTCTGCCTAAAAGCATGCACGAAGCGAAGAAAGTCTTGAAAGGGCTCAGCATGGATTATACAAAGATAGATTCTTGTCCAAAAGGCTGCATTCTGTTTTGGAAACAGTTTGCGGATGACAAGTACTGTACCATTTGTAAGGCGTCTAGGTATCATGAGGTAAAGGGAGCCGATGGTCAGTTAAAGCAGACGAAAGTCGCTATGAAGATTCTTCGGTATCTCCCATTCATTAAAAGAATCCAGCGGCTGTATTGGTCCGAGGAGACTGCCAAACAGATGACTTGGCACAAGATGGGGAAGAGATACACAGACGAGCACGGACGGGAAAAGATGGGACATCCATCTGATGGTCAGGCATGGAAGAATTTCGATGCAAAATACCCCGATGAGGCAAAAGAGGCTCGAAATGTCAGGATTGCGATAGCAACAGATGGATTCAATCCATATGGTATGTCGACTGCCTCATACAGCTGCTGGCCCGTGTTTGTTATTCCGCTCAATCTCCCTCCTGGAGTCTTAATGCAAAGGAATACCATATTTCTGTCGCTGATCATTCCAGGGCCAGAATACCCGGGAAAGAATCTGAGTGTCTATATGCAGCCGCTTGTGGATGATTTGGACCACTCTTGGCACCACGGGACGTTCACATACGACCGGGCATCAAAGAAAAACTTCTTAATGAAAATTTGGTTCCAATACTCCATGCACGACCTTCCAGGGTACGCTCTATTCTGTGGATGGTGTACCGCTGGTAAATGGCCATGCCCAGTGTGCAGGAACCGATTGGAGTTCCTCTGGTTAAGCGCGGGTAAGAAGTATTCCTCGTTTGACATGCATCGACAGTTCCTCAAAAGAAGGCATCGATTTAGAGAAGACAAAAAGAACTTCAAGAAGGGCAGAGTTGAGCGTGTAGAAAAAAAGATACCAACATTCGATGGTGCAGCTGTTGATGCCGAGCTACGTGCTCTTGTTCCCGCTGGGGGAAATGGCCCACGATACGTCGGATATGGTAAAACACACAACTGGACTCACGTGGCAGGCTTGACGCAGCTTGATTATTACAAGGATCTCGAACTTCCCCATAACATCGATGTGATGCACACCGAAAAGAATGTCGGAGAGTCACTCTTTCACACAATCCTGAACATTCCTGAGAAGTCGAAGGATAATGTGAAGGCTAGAGTCGATGTCCAGAAACTCTGTGATAGAAAGAGATTACATATGCAGCCTCCTGACCGCCGGCGAAAAAATTGGTTTAAACCGCTCGCCGACTACTGCCTTGACAGTATTCAAAAGAAGGAGGTATTCAAGTGGCTCAAATTCATTGTCATGTTTCCTGATGGTTATTGTTCGAATATAAGCAAGGGGGTCAATCTTTTAACGGGAAAAGTCAACGGGCTCAAGAGTCACGACTATCATATATGGCTTGAGCGTCTGATGCCGGTGATGGTTCGAGGGTATCTACCCGAGCGTGTCTGGCGAGTGCTCGCGGAGTTGAGCCATTTCTTCCGCACGCTTTGTGCTAAGCAGATATGTCCTGTGATTATTCAGAAGCTGCATGATCTAGTGCCGGAGTTGCTATGCAACTTAGAGATGATATTTCTGCCAGGCTTCTTTACTCCGATGGCACATCTCGTTGTGCATCTCGCGAACGAGGCACTTTTGGGTGGACCGGTGCAGTTTCGTTGGCAGTTTTGTATTGAGAGAGAGTTCAAGTACATTAGAAACAAAACTGGAAATAAAGCTAAGATTGAAGCATGCATAGCTGAGGGAGTATGTCTTGAGGAGATGGCAGACGCCGCGACAACGTACTATCCTGCTGAAGTTCCCACTATGCATAACCAGGCATCTCGGTACAATATCGACGAGCCCAAGCATGACCCCCAACTCCTCCTCTTCCAATGTCCCGGTGGCAAGTCAGGTGGCCGAGAAAAATATACCTTGACCAAGGAAGAGCAAGATTGCATAATGCTCTATGTGCTTACGAACATGAAGGAAGTGGTCGATTATATCAGGTAAAATGGTGGTACAAATTACTTTCCAACTAGTAACCCTGTTTCGATCTAATACGTATTCTCTTCTTTTAGAGAATTCACGGATGAAATGTGGTCTGGAGCGGAGGAACCATCTATCGGAGAGCTGGACACTCTTCTGAAAGAGGGTGCTCCCGGACAGAAAAAATTTGTGTCTTGGTTCATGGAAAAAGTAATTTCTAACCTCTCCCTATTACCTTGCAATTTGTGGCTTGTCCCTTTCGTTACACCTATCTAATGCACAAAACAATTTGTATCGTATTTGTAGGGAGCTAATCCCAACGTTCAGATGACGGATGAGTTGAGATGTGTTTCCCAAGGTTTTACCCGTAGCGTCATGAAATATGAGAAGTATGATGTGAATGGGTATCGCTTCCACACGGAGGATCACCAGAAGAGTCGGCCGAATGCAAAAACGGTAAATACCGGGGTCTTCACCCGAGGCGCCGATTCCATAGACTACTACGGAACGTTAGAGAAGGTATACGAGCTGACGTTCAATCGCACCAACGTAGAACTCAAGCTCGTTGTGTTCAAATGCCACTGGTTCGACCCCGTCCATGGATACAAAAGTACCCCTTCCATTGGGTTAGTTGAAGTTAGGCCTTCAACCACCTATAGCGGAGCCGATGTCTTTATTGTGGCTCACCAAGCTAAGCAAGTTTATTATTTGCCTTACCCATGCCAGAAAGAGGCACTCAAGGGTTGGGAGGTTGCGTTCAGGGTATCGCCACATGGTAAACTACCCATGCCGTCCGACGACGATTATAACAACATTGACCCGAAAACGTACCAAGGAATTTTCTATCAAGAGCAAGAGGACTTCGGAGACTTTGACTTACAAATGGGTGGTTTTAAGGACCTCGAGAACAATGCGGAAACTCGTGGTGAGTCAGTGGTGGATCTAAAGGACATAGACATGCTCACCAAGCTACATACAGACAATGAAGACGATGATGAGCCACCACCGTTCGAAGATCCTCTAATTTACTACTCACGTGATAGTGATACGGATAGTGAGAACGAGAACCCACCTAATTATGAGAGTGATGATTCTAGGTGATGTCTTTATACTTAGTATTTTATCTTAGCATTTTTTATGCAAGTTTCACCATTTTATACTTAGTATTTTTTCTTTTGAACATGCCTAGTGATGCTCTACATTTTATGCCAAGTTTCACAATTTTATGCTAAGTGCCTACATTTCACCATTTTATGCTAAGTGCCTATATTTTTACTATGTATATGTGATTTAATTGTTTTCTATTTCTCGATGCAGGTGATTGGACAATATGAGCCAAGGCAAGGAATCGTCGTCGTCCTTGCTCAAGAAGATTACACGGAGTGGTAGATCCTTGATTCGCAATCGGCGCTACCCCGTGGACGACGATGCGGTTGGAGGACGAGGACGAGGACGAGGTGGAGGACGAGGTGGAGGACGAGGACGAGGACGAGGTGGAGGTGGCGGGGGAGGTGTAGACTTGGAGCCTCCACCCTCCGCGTCTGGTGACGTGGCTTCCCAGCTGCAGATAGAGTATAGGGAGGAGGGGGAGACGGAGTCCAGACGGGAGGAGGAGGAGGAGTACAGACCGGAGGAGGAGGAGGAGGACGAGGACGAGGAGGTGGAGATGGAGGGGGAGGTGGAGGGAGGAGGAGGGGCACCGAAGAAGCTGCGAGTTCGCGGGGAAGCGGGAGTCCCCTGTTTGGATAAGCAGCCTGCCACGGAGGAGGAGAAGACTCTTATTTATCCAAATAAGAAGGAGTAAGTTTACTAATTTTGTAATTTTAAATATGTAGTTTCATTTTTGGCATATGTACTAATGTTTGATTATTATGCAGCAATTGGACATATGCTGAAGGGAGCCGCCAGCCTTCGAGCTTGCTTGGAGCTCTGATCCGGCTTTATTGGCCGGGCTTTTACACCACGGTTGTGGATGGCCCGCCGAAGTTGGCGTCTTCTTGGCTGGACTACGAGGCTGCCGATTGCGCGCCATTCGGGAAGGCTTCTGACGCCGTGACCACCAGGTTTTGGGTAAGTTATATTTTCATGAGTTTCGTTCGTAGTTGATGACACCACCGTTCTAACTCGCTATTTTCTTCATGCATGATTGAAGTGCTTTTTCCGGGTGCTTGAGGAGGATAGAGGCGCGGCGCGTCGGGTTCTCCGCAAGGCGTGCATGAGGTTGACCCGCCAGGTGTGGTACAACCAGAAGCACACCGCCATCAGCGCGTTCATGGCCGAGAAGGGCAAAAGGGCCAAGAAGAAGGACAATGTCGCGGACCCGCCCAAGATGACAGTCGAGGATTTCATGAGGGTAAGTAAACTATCTATGTCATTCTACATTTCAGTTAATTTGCCATTGCATTGCCTCCTTTTTACTTCACTATTGCATTCTCAGGTCATTCCACACTGGGCCGAAAGACACGAGGACGCATGGGCGGTGCTGGCTAGGAGGTGGGCCGGGGAAGACCCCGAACACAATGCCGTGAGCGAGCGGAACAAGAAGAACCGAGGCCACGGGGGCACCCACAGTGGAGGAAGCCTCAACACCGACCGCTTCAAGAAGAGGATGGTATGTACATACATGGAAAAGATGGTTTATTTTCTATCATGCATGTTTCTACTTGATACACATAACGTTTACTTTTGCGATGCAGGAGAAGCAGAGTGGGGTGCCAGCTACTTACTTGGCGGCGTGGAAGACGATGAGGCGGAAGAAGTCTGTTTCAGACGCCGCCACGTCCTCGGCTCCTGAGTACTACGGCAGAGCCGAGTCGGACATGCAGGATTACACCTCGGCGTTCCAGATTCTACACCCGCAGGTCGAGGACCCCTTCGAGCACGAGTACGACGAGACGGCGTTGATGCTAGCGGGGAACGGGAGGGAGCACGGCCGTCTGAGAATCCTTGATAAGGTGGCCACACCTACCGCGAGCCTCACTCGTATCAAGGCTACCCTCCCCGTCGACGCCGTCCCTGTCCAGCCTCGTCGACGGCGTGCTAGAGCTGCCTCTGCCGATGCCGATGTAAGCTGTCCTCTCATTCTCATCATGTTTTCTTACATTCCCCTCTGCATTGCTAAGTTGTCGATATTAACTTGTTTCCTAAATTGTAGCCGGAGTTCGATGCGGCCTATGCCGCCGCTTATGAGAAGTACAAGGAGAACCTACAGGCGTGGCAGCAGAGGACCGACGCCCTCACTTCGTACCATAGCGCGGTATCGAGTGTAAGTTTTCAATCCATATTTCTGCAAAATATGACAAGTCTAAATCATCTTGGCAACACATGACATCTAAACCATCTTGTAGGCGATGATGAGGTGGATGACCACCGGAGAGAGAGGATCGCATCCAGGAGAGCCTCCTGAAGCGGCAGGGCCGGTCCCGATATTCATATCGAGGGATGAGTTTGCCCTCACATACTACGCAGAGACCCCGGTATGTGTTCTTTTCCACACGTCGATTACTGATTTACTTTGCCTCTAAAGTGTCTAACTCGTGCTCGAACATGTAGGATACTGGAGCTTCGGGGAACACGGCTTTTGGCCGGGCTTCTCCTAGTGGCTCCCCGGGTTCGCGCCAGTCGACGCCGATTCACGCCCGTGCTTCGGCCACTCCTGGTACCTCGCCTGGTGGCTCCGGAGCTGGTTCGACGGACGCGACACATGATCGTCCTCATTTCACGAGTGGAGACCTGGGCTTCACCCCTTCTCCTAGCTAGGGATGTATCTAGATCGATGTATGGATGTATCTGGATCGATGGACGTATCAGGATCGATGTATGACCTTAAACGATGTTTGTCTGGATGTTTTGATGGTTAATAATGATGGTACTGAGCTTCTAGATGTTTCTGTTGCATTGGATCATTATTTGTAATTTTGCTGTGAATTTTGGAACCAAAACAGCACCAAAAAGGGCAAAAAAAAACCTGGGCATAGGTTATGCCGACGGCAATGCCGTCGGCACAGGGCCTACGCTGACCAAATGGTCAGTCCTGTGCCGACGGCATTGCCGTCGGCACAGCCCGTGCCCCAGGAGCCACCAGGTGCTGCCGCGTGTCCCCCTTTGTGCCGACGGCAATGCCGTCGGCACAGCGCCCGCCCAGGGACGCACCAGCTGCTGCCGCGTGTCCCACCTTGTGCCGAGGGTGGCCGTCGGCACAGAGGCCACCACCAGACCAACGCTCTGACATCGTGGGGCCCGCTGTCAGACCAAGGTGGGGCCCACCTCTCAGCTGTGCCGACGGCATTTTCGTGTGCCGACGGCCCCCTTACCTGCGCCGACGAGCCGTGTGCCGACGGCAGTGTGCCGACGGCCACCGTCGGCACAGAGGAGGCCGACGGGGTTCTGACCTGTGCCGACGGCCTTTTGCCGTCGGCCTATAAGCAGATTCCTGTAGTGGATGGGGCCAACTTTGCTGCACCCATGTTTACGATGTGGTAGCTAACTGCTAGGCAGAGCTTGTGATCTCGAGGGAGCAGCAAAATTGTATGAAAACTGACATGAACATGCCAGGTTGTATTATTAAGTTGGAAATATAACTCGCGATATTTATTCTAAGTATGCACAAGGTTATCTGTTCTTTCTCATTTGACATAGTTGAATTTATGAAGCATTATTGCATCATTAATGCTGCGGACTGTTGCTGGATGTCTGACAAGTTGGGTCGCAACGGGCTACCTCATCCGACGACGTGCCCATTTTGTGACTAGCAGGAGGGGACCATCGACCATTTAATCTTAGGCTGTGTCCTCGCGAGGGAAGTATGGAGCCTGTTCTTCAACATGTGGGGAGAAGTTGAGTGGATCCCACTTGAGGATGATCGCTTGGTGGATTGGCTTCCGGCCAGAAGGGCGGGAGGAGGAGACGTTAAAGATTTTTGGGCGGCCATCACTGTTGTTTGATGGTGTGTCTCTGGAGGCACCGGAATAGGGTGGTCTTCGACGGGCTACGACCCTTGGTGGGAGAGACATGCCGGATGATTGAGGCAGAGGCCGAGCTTTGGAGAGCAGCGGGGCTATTTAGAGGTAGTCTTCATCAGGAGGATAGGTGTAGCGTTCGCGAGTGATCAGTTTTTTGTTGTATTTCGGTGGATGGTGTTCTGCGCGCATGTTCTAGACACGTTGTAATTCGTCCTCTAGGCCTCTTCTTCTGTAGAAATGATACGTTTCCCGGGATGTATCCTTGAAAAAAAAGTTTTCGGTGAGACATGTGGAGCCACTACATTGATCGCTCTCTTATGACTCGAACAAATATGGGTGGTTGACGACGACGGAAAACACGAGAAGACATCGCCCGTCATGGCGACGGACAAAGGAAATATCTTTGTGGGATGATTGAACAACAAGGGTCACATTCCAACACAAGAGCTTACACTGTCACATATTCCCTTTTGTAGCGTTGTGGTTCAAATGCTACTCTCATCTAAGAATGCAGTAAGTGTTGAGAAAGTCATTCGAAAATTGCTTGATTATCTCTTTCATCATGCAAGTACACGCTGCAAAATATTGTGATCACTCTATTTTAAGTTAGTTTACCATTGTGAAAAGAAAGAACGAATGGTAACTTCTTCATGTTGAATGCGTAATTGCATGTCGATGACGTGAAGAATGGTGAGGAATTCATGGATGGCCTGTGTATAAATACTCCCATTTAGGCCTTACGCAAGACTCATATTCGAATTGTTCAACAATCCACCTAGCGGTATGGAATATTTGAGGAAACCAAACGATAGGGTAGCATGTAGCACTTGTCCTAAGAAAAATATTAGCTAAAGAATCGAGTAAGGTTATGAGATCTAGCAATCAATGGAGTATTCATTTGAAATGTCCTTCGGACCACGCCGAGGTGACAGAGACGCTGACCAAGAGGTTAAAGACGCTGAGGGTCATCGAAAAATCAAGGTCCTTGGTGGAGGTGCTTGAACAAACTTGTCTCAGTGGCATGCACAACAGATGACGTAATTGCCTCTCTTACCATGAAAAATTCATCCGTCACAGCATGGTGGAATTTGTGCAATCGTAATGCACCATATATATGGAAGGAGTGAAACCGAAGAATTTTTCAAGGCAGGTCACTGCCGACCGACTGACGGTGTTTTGTTAATTAGTTAGAGATGCTATCTGTCTTTTTTTTTTTGAGGAAGATATCTCTCTCTGACGGGGCCAACTTTGCTGCACCCATTCTTACGATTTGGTAGCTAACTGCTGGCCAGAGCTTGCGATCTCGAGGGAGCAGCAAAGGTGTATGAAAACTGACATGAACATGTCAGGTTGTATTATTAAGTTGGTAATCTAACTCACGGCTTGTTATTCCAAGTACGCACAGGTATGTGTTCTTTCTCATTTCACATAACTGAATTTAGGAAGCATTACTGCAGTATTTATGATGCAGGACCGTTGTTGCATGTCTAACAAGTTGGGTTGCAGCGGGTTACCTCATCCGACGGCGTGCCCATTTTGTGACCATCAGGAAGAGACCATCGACCATTTACTCTTAGGTTGTGTCCTTGCGAGGGAAGTATGGAGCCTCTGCTTCAACAAGTGGGGAGAAGTTGAGTTGATCCCTCTTGGGGACGATCGCTTGGTGGAGTGGCTTCCGGCTAGAAGGGCGGGAGGAGGAGACGTTAAAGATTTTTGGACGACCATCACTCTGATTTGCTGGTGTCTCTGGAATAGGATGGTCTTCGACAGGCTACGACCCTCAGTGGGAGAAGCATCCGGAGCATGCCAGATGATTGAGGCAGAGGCCGAGCTTTGGAGAGCAGTAGTGTTGTTTAGATGTAGTCTTCGTCAGGAGAATAGGTGTAGGGTTCGCAAGTGATCAATTTTTTGTTGTATTTCGGTGGATGGCGTTTTACGCGCATTTGCCAGAGGCGTTGTAATTCGGCCTTGGACTCTTCCTCTATAGAAATGATACGTCTCATAGGATGTATCCTTGAAAAAAAAATATCTGATACATGTGCATCCACTACATTGATTGCTCTCTTCTGACTCGAACAAATATGGGTGGTTGACGACGACGGAAAACACGATCAGACCTCGCCCGTCATGGCGACGGACGAAGGAAATATCTTTGTGGGATGATTGAACAACAAGGGTCACATTCCAATACAAGAGCTTACACTGTCAGATATGCCCTTCTACTTTGGTAGTGTTGTGGTTCAAAATGCTACTCTCAGCTAAGAATGCAGTAAGTGTTGAGAAAGTCATTCGAAAACTGTTTTATTATCTCTTTCATCATGCAAGTACACGCTGCAAAATCTTGTGATCACTCTACTTTAAGTTAGTTTCCCATTGTGAAAAGAAAGAACGAGTGGTAACTACTTCATGTTGAATGAGTAATTGCATGTCAATGACGTGAAGAATGGTGAGGAATTCATGGATGTCCTGTATATAAATACTCTCATTTAGGCCTTACGCAAGACTCATATTCGAATTGTTCAACAACCTACCTAGCAGTATGGAACATTTGAGGAAGACCATGAAGCCATCCGCTTTCTGAATATCCAATACACAGAAGTTACATATTTCCCAATTCGCCAGGCAGGTTCTCACTAACTGGCCAACACTAACTGGCGTATTTGTCGACGGCCCCCTGGGCATGACAACGTCATCGATGGTCTGGCCATTTGAAGGAACATGAATCTTAAACCATCATATTAAATTTTGTTTAATAAGGATGCTAGAAACGGCTGTATGTCAATATTATTTCAGTGAAGGTCCCTAATTGAGAGTACGAAGGGCTGACAAAGGTAATCCAGAGTTTTGCTTCGTTCCTTGTAGACACAAGTGTGAAGAACAGATGAAAAATCTGTCCAAGAAAATTACACCCAGATGTTTTCTGTGATTTCCAATCTACCGTGAAGATTTTTGGTTCGTTTCCCACACGTGTCAAGAACAGTTGAACACGAAAATCTAACTGAAAATTTAAGTGAATAATTGAAAATTCAAGGCCTCCCTTCAAGGTCACAAAATCGGTACACGCCAATGAGGTTGCAGGTCTCGCGATCGGGATGAACATGACAAGCACTGGAATGTTAGACGGGCGGTGTGGAACTGGGACTCGCCGGTATTCCTTGGTGGCCGCAAAGACTCATCTCCACACATTGGAACGGTGCGACCAGAATGAACATGATTGATAGAGTGGAACATCCATTTTACCGAAGACATCGTTCGGAAGCACAGACGAAACGTAGGCGCTCACGTAGGATCGATATGTTTCCGGCATGGGAACTTCTCCTTGTCGATTGCCCTTTGTACATGCGTGTATTTTCTTGTTTCTCAAATCTTCGCCGTCCTAATTTTTTTAAAACGACAGAGGCATTGAAGGCTTTTGGCTATTATCTTTTCTAAATCTTTAGTGTTTTTGTACGAAGTGGTACTTTTGGCTATTATCTTTTCTAAACACATGAATTTGTACATGCATTATATTTACATGTGTGGGCGAGGAAATAAGTTGAAATGACCCGGTCAATGCACCAACATTCAGCTAGTACTCATAAGATTTCAAAAGTAAGTATTACAAAAGACATCACTAGTGGAAACAGGGCCATTTGTCCCGGGTCGTAAGGGCCAATTGTCCCGGTTGTGCAACCGGAATGGGCTAGCCGGGACAAATGGCCCTCCCCCATTGGTCCCGGTTGTGTCAGGACCCGGGATGGTAAGGCTGGCCCACGTGGCGACTCTGGGCCAGGGACGGCGAGGGAGTTCGTCCCGGTTCGTTTTAGGGACCGGGATGGATGCCTTCTTAAAAAAATATATATTCCGCCCTTTTTCCCTGCCGCGGCAGGGTTTTTTTTGGTTCGTTTTATTTTTTTTTGCTCCTGCCTCGCAATCGCCAACCGGCCTCCTCTTCCCCAACCGCATCCAGGCCCACGTCTTTAATTAAGCCCACATTGTTGATCAAAAGGGCCCACTGGCCCGCGTCTTTTATTATATTCGGTCAACGACTCGCGGGGCCACTGGCCAGCGGCCTAGTGGCTGGCCTTCCCGGTCCCTTAAATTAAGACCACGGACGGTCAAAGGGCCCACTCCCGCCTCGTCTTCCCGCCCCTCCACTTCCGCACGCGCGCGTGGCCAGCTGCAACCGCCGCACGCCTCGGCTCCCGCCCCGCATTCATGGCCGCCTGCAACCGGCGCCACGTTCCGGCCGCCGGTTGGCATGCCAGCCCCCCCGGGTCCTTTTTAAAGAGTCCCCGCCGCCCGTACAACCCATCCACCCCGGCCGCGTCCCAGCCAAAGGAACCCTAGCCGCCATGTCGTCCCGCTGGTTCGGCAAGCGTCCACGAAACGACCACGAATCCGGCTCCCCGAGCGGCGCCGGCCAGAGGGGCTCCGGCGTCCCACCCCCGCCGGCGGAGGCCTTTGGCTTCGGCCCTGGAGGCGTTCGCATCGGCGGGGCGCCGCACGTCCCCGCGCCACCTCCGGCGGCACGCCCGCCGCCCCGCGCCGCGCCCAGGGGCAAGCGCTTCCGCCGGTACATCCCGAAGGAGGAGGCCGAGTGGCACTGGGACCACGCCACGCCGGTCTTCTGGCCGGACGTTCACCTCCCGGAGGGGTGGCACCTCAACCCCCAACGCATCCCCGTGCCGCCGGCCCCGACCAACGAGGCCGCGCTCGAGGAGATCGACCGCCGGCGCCGTCTCCTGCCGGCCCACCTCCTCAGGGAGCGCGCGTACGCGCGCAGCTCCCCCTACTGGGCCACCTGGTTCCAGCAGGAGCACGAGCAGCGCCGGCGCTCCTTCATCCCCGTCCCCCACGAGGAGGTGAACGTGGACGACTACCCCGCGCCACCGCCCGGCCGGGAGAAGGAGCTGTGGCTCCTCGAGGATATCGAGGACTTCTCCGAGGAGGAGGACCCCGAGCTCCGGGCCAGCTTGGAGGAGGCCTGCGAGGCCTCCCGCCGCAGCCTCATCGAGGACGAGGTCAAGCGGTGGGAGCGGGTCGTGGCCGCCGCCGCCGCCGACGCCAACGCCATGCCGCCGCCCACTACCGAGCCTACCCCCTGGTGGCACACGCTGTACGCCGAGTGGGAGGCGTCCGAGGACCAGCCGCCCCCGCAGCCGGTCCCTCCCGGCCTGGAGTACGACATGTCCTGGGCCTGGACCGGGGGTGTCTGGTCGCGAGAGGAGCTGCCCCCGCCACCGCCGCGGCAGCAGGAGGAGCTGCCCCCGCCACCGCCGCTGCAGCAGGAGGTGCTGCCCCCGCCACCGTCGTACGCGCCCCCGATGCCTCCGCAGCCACCGGCGGGCCCGTCCCAGCTGCCTGCCCACCTGTGGCAGGCACCCCCCTACCAGTGCATCTCCTCCGACGAGGAGGACTAGGCCGGCGCCCCTCCCCCCCGCTAATATACTAGGACCCCCCAAGAAACGGCCGGCCGCCTGTGGCCGCGCCGCCGCCCCTAGATGTAAGCACGGCCGGCCGCCTGTGGCCGCGCCGCCCCTCCCCCCCCATGTAAGAACGGCCCTCGGGCCTTTTAATATATGTTTGTTCGTGTCCAGTAACGCGTCCCTAGTTCACCCCTAGTCCCGCCCGCGGAATCTCGCCGGCGGGATCTTCCTACCCCCTCGCCGGCAGGGCTTCGCCAAGCCATGTCCGCTGTCCTGGGTGGTCGCTCGGCCTGGAGAGAGGGCCGAGATATTTATACAACCGGGCCTCTAGTCCCGGCCCGTGCCACCAACCGGGACTAGAGCCCCTTTCGTCCCGGTTGGTACCACATGCCGGGACCAAAAACATATTTCGAATTTTGGGGGTGGCACCCTGCGCGCCCAAAAGTTTTTAGCGCCAAAATTTGAAAATTGTTAAGTTTGCACATTAACAACTTCTATATACTTTCGAATTTTACAAAAATTCCAACATGAAAAATACTAGAATTTGCATAACTAATTTAAATCCATTTTTCGTTTAACTAAATAATTTTTCTAACTATTGAAACTATTAATTATTTTACCATTTGTATATAATTTGAATATAAAAATGTTACAATTTTTGTTTTCTCTCGTGATCTTCCGAGTTAGTCCAGAGCATACAAGGCATCCCGGGTGATTTATATAAAGTTCGACAAAGCGAGTTGTACCTTATTGACACGGTGAATTTGAGATCTTTGTCTAGAACAGAAAAACCATAGTTTTTCTTCGAAGGTTTACTCTGCGCATCCACACGTATTTTCCCATTATCCCGACCCCCACTTGAAAACATAGTAACTTCCGTGTACGCGGCAAGCCTCAGCGGGAGCAGTAGACTTAAAGCAGAGACGGGCGGTCGGGCGGGGGAGACCGCGCCGTTGCTGTCGCGCTTTCCTCTCCTCTGCTCGTCCGCCGTCGCCGTCGCGCTCCCCTCCGCCTTGAACATTTGGGATCTTCGTTGTTCAGTTAGACGTTTCTCCTCCAAAAATTTATCATATCTGTTAAAGAAGTACCGAAGCTCAGATTGTACTTCGCCAAGACCTACTAAAATCATGAGTGAAAGTTTCCGAACAGTGCAATATATCCCTCAATACTTTCTTTGCATTTTGATATATATCCGAGCGGTGGACAGTCCCTGGCCAAGCAGAAGCAACTGCATCCCCTATCGATGTAAAGCAGTCAGTCAAAACTGTTCTCGGCTGTTTATGCTGGTTAACTCCAATGAATAACAATAGAGGCCTGCCATAATCACTTGTTCTATACCGTGTGTCAACACATACTACATCTCCAAAGTAGTTATAATCCTGCAATATCTGTCAGGATTGTATCCGTACTATCACTTCGAAGTGTTCCTGCAATATCTGCCTACAGTTATCTCATACTCGGATATGGGTCATAGTTGTCAGCTTTTTACCGGTCAATACAAAATACTGATCAAACAGAACTATATGATCATGTATTCCACGCTTATTATTACACATCACCAACAGACGGAGGAGAGAGAAACAGAAAAGTGGGTGGGTGTGCCGCTGGTTGGAATAATAATGAAGTCAGGCTGGTCATAGTTGTCAAGCACTCAATGCTTGCCAGCTTTTGACCGATCAATACAAATTATTGGTCAAACTTGCACCTACTCCATTCATAATCACAGAATATGTATAAATATCATTTTGGCTAACAAAATCTCGTTCATACTGCGTTATAAGAACTATGATCATGTATTCCACGTTTATTATTACACATCACCAACAACATCCCTATCTAGTCTTCTGAATTTTCTTCGTGTCCCTTGCTTATGATCACTTCGGCCGTAACCATGGAGCATCTTCATTATTTAATGGGATGGTAGGGTCAGCTTTCACTATGAAGGGTGGAATTTCAACAAACTTATTATAATCTTCTGAAATGTCTGTCGTGTCCTCAATTCCCACGATGTTTCTTTTCCCTGAGAGAACTATGTGACGCTTCGGCTCATCGTATGATGAATTTGTTTCCTTATTTTTTCTTTTCTTCGGTCTGGAAGACATGTCCTTCACATAGAAGACCTGCGCCACATCATTGGCTAGGACGAATGGTTCGTCATTGTAACCATTATTGTTGAGATCCACTGTTGTCATTCCATAAAGCGGGTGTACCTTTACCCCTTCTCCATTCAGGTTGACCCATTTGCACTTGAACAAAGGGACCTTAAAAGAAGGTCCATAGTCAAGTTCCCATATCTCCTCTATGTAACCATAGTATGTGTCATTTTTTCCATTCTCGTTTGTTGTATCAAAGCGGACACCACTGTTTTGGTTGGTGCTCTTCTTATCTTGAGAGCTCGTGTAAAATGTATTCCCATTTATCTCGTACCCTTGAAAACTCCCAATAGTTGAAGATGGTGACCCTGCCAACATGTATAGCTGATCTTCAACAGTGGTGTCATTTATAAGACGTGTTTGCAACCAACTTCCGAAAGTCTCCATGTGTTCGCGTTTAATCCATGAGTCATCCTTCCCCGGGTTTGCAGACCGTACAATATTCTTGTGTTTCTCGAGATACATAGCCATGAACATAGAATTTTGTAGAACTGTGTAGTGTGCTTTGGTCAAAGAATGCCCGTCCCTAGGTATCATTGTTTTCTTTCCCAGCGTTCCTTTTCCCCTCAGTCTCCCCTCATGCCGCGATTCAGGAACACCAATTGTCTTAAGGTCAGGAATAAAGTCAACACAGAACCCAATGACCTCCTCTGTTCCATAGCCCTTCGAGATGCTTCCTTCTGGCCTAGCACGGTTATGAACATATTTCTTCAAGACTCCCATGAACCTCTCAAAGGGGAACATATTGTGTAGAAATACCGGACCAAGAATATGAATCTCTACACATAGGTGAACCAGGAGATGAGTCATAATGTTGAAGAAGGATGGTGGGAACACCAACTCAAAACTAACAAGACACTGGACCACATCCCTCTGTAATCTTGTCAGACTTTCTGGATCGATTACCTTCTGAGATATTGCGTTCATGAATGCACATAGCTTCCCAATGGGTACTCGAACATTTTCCGGTAGAAGCCCCCTCAATGCAATCGGAAGCAACTGCGTCATAATCACGTGGCAGTCATGAGACTTCAGGTTTTGGAATTTTTTCTCTGCCATGTTTATTATCCCCTTTATATTCGACGAGAAGCCAGACGGAACCTTGATACTGTAAAGGACTTGAAAGAATATTTCCTTCTCTGCTTTAGTAAGAGCGTAGCTGCTTAAGTAATGGCGCCTATCTGTGTGCTTGTTGCTTGGGTCTTTCATACGTTGCTGGTCCTCCCGTGCTTCTGGCGTATCTTTGGACTTCCCATACACGCCCAGGAAGCATAGCAAATTGACACAAAGATTCTTTGTCACGTGCATCACGTCGATCGAAGACCGGACCTCTAAAACTTTTCAATAGGGTAGCTCCCAAAATATAGATTTCTTCTTCCACATGGGTGCGCACTTATCAGGGCCGTACGGAACTGGTTGGCTGCCAGCAGCCTTACCAAAGATTACTTCTAGGTTCTTGACCATATCGAATATATCATTACCACTACACAGCTCAGGCTTCTTCCGGTTATCTGCCTCACCTCTGAAATGCTTCCCTCCTTTCTTTCTTATGGGATGCTTGATCGTAAGAAATCTACGATGCCCCAGGTATACAACCTTTTTACATTTATCCAAAAAAACACTGTCAGTATTATCTAAACAGTGTGTGAATGCATTGTATCCCTTGTTTGTATGTCCGGAAATGTTACTAAGAGCAGGCCAATCATTGATGGTTACGAAAAGCAACGCCCGTAGGTCAAATGGCTTTTGTTCGTTCTCATCCCACACACGTACACCTGGTTTGCCCCACAATTGTAAGAGTTCTTCCACTAATGGCCTTAGATACACATCAATGTCGTTGCCAGGTTACCTCGGGCCTTGGATGAGAACTGGTATCATAATGAACTTGCGCTTCATGCACAACCAAGGAGGAAGGTTGTACATACATAGAGTTACAGGCCAAGTGCTATGACTGGAGCTCTGCTCCCCAAAAGGATTAAAGCCATCTGTACTTAGGCCAAACCATAAGTTTCTCGCCTCTCCTGCAAAGTCTGGAAAGTCTCTCTCGATCTTTCTCCACTGCGATCCATCGGCGGGATGCCTCAACTTTCCGTCTTTCTTACGGTCTTCTTTGTGCCATCGCAACAACCTAGCATGCTCTTTGTTTCTAAACAGACGTTTCAGCCGTGGTATTATAGGAGCATACCACATCACCTTAGCAGGAACCCTCTTATGGGGGGGCTCGCCGTCAACATCACCAGGGTCATCTGCTCTAATCTTATACCGCAGTGCAGTGCATATCGGACATTCATCCAAATTCTCGTACTTCTCACCGCGGAAGAGGATGCAGTCATTAATGCATGCATGTATCTTCTGCACATCTAATCCTAGAGGGCAGAGAGCTTTCTTTGCTTCGTACGTACTCTCAGGCAATTCGTTATCCTTTGGAAGTTTTGGCTTCATTAGTTGAAGTAAACTCTCAAATGCCTTGTCAGTCACACCGTTCTGTGACTTCCATTTCAGCAACTCCAGTGTGGTACCGAGCTTTGTGCTACCATCTTCGCAATTTGGGTACAACAATTTTTTGTGATCCTGTAACATGTTGTCCAGCTTCAACCTCTCCAATTTATTTTCACAGTCTTCCCTTGCATCAGCAATAACTCGGCCAAGATCATCATCGGGCTCTTCTGATGCTTGTTCTTGATCACCTCCTTCTTCTCCATTCTCTTCCATTGCAGTATCGTCGTATTCAGGGAACAAAGGATCTTCTTCTTCTTCTTCTTCATCGTCTTCTATCACAACCCCTCTTTCTCCATGCTTCGTCCAGCAATTATAGCTGGGCATGAAACCTCTCCGAAGTAGATGGCCGTGAATGATTCTTTCGGAAGAGTGCTCTCTGTCGTTCCGACAATCAACACATGGGCAACACATGAAGCCATTATCTTTGTTCGCCTGAGCTACAGCAAGAAATGCATTCAGGCCTGCCATATACTCGGAAGTGCGTCGGTCACCATACATCCATCGCTGCCGTGCATCCAGCTGCATCGTATAATTAAGTTTATCAAAATACATTACAATAACATATTAATACGACAAATACTACTTTTTATGTATCAGTTACAGATGAAAAAGATAAGTTTGTTAACCTCGGTCGAAGATACCATTTTCAGTGAGCTTATGTGCGGCTCGGGAATTTCGTCGAACACCTCGTGTGCATAGTAAAATAAAACACACTAACACCACACTCTCTCACACCTCCAAGCAAAAAAAAAAGATGGAAGGGGGGAGGGGCTGGGCCAGTATATATAGGGGAAGGGGGGCATTGGTCCCGGTTCGTGGACTGAACCGGGACAAATGTTCATGCGCGTGCTACGTGGCATGTGGCTAGGCATTGGTCCCGGTCCGTGGCACGAGCCGGGACCGATATGTCCCCCACGAACCGGGACCAATGCCCCCAGGCGATTCCTGTTGCCCCGGGCGCACGAACCGGGACCAAAGCATGGCATTTGTCCCGGATTCGGTTGCAACCGGGACAGCTGCCCCCTGGCCCCCTGGACGAGAGGGGTTGTTTCCACTAGTGCATATATAACATGATTCTACGCAGATAAGCCAGGACGCTTCTTCCCTGACAAGGATGTTTCAGGCTTATCATCAACACAACTCGGAACATACTGAACCATGTGAACAAGAGAACGGTAAGGCGGCAACCTTGACTCCTACGAAATTAGCTCAAAATCTCTCTTTGGTGGAATAATATGGCATGTTTCTTCCTCAAATATCACTTTAGGCAGACTAGGAAATGTGTCTATGCGTTGCTACGGGTTAATTGAAAAAATTCTCGCATATATTATTCCTCCTCGTGGAATCACTTCCAATTTAAATGAGGTGCATTTAGTGATAAACGTGCTGCTCACTACCCAAACTTTTGGTCGTCGACAAAACCCAAGTTTTGACCGTAAATCAACCAAGGGGAAATTTTGGTTAAATTGATTTTGTTTTGGAGGCTCGCCCTCCAATCCCATGCTCTGACGTGGTCTTCCTTCTCCATCCTCAAATGAGGCAAATTTCTTCTACCTCGTAGATGGTATGGGTCGAGGCTGTTGAGGAGGGGATGCAGTGTCGCGAGCGAGACGACGTGCCTTCTCAACAGTGTCGTGGGAGAGGCTATTCGACTCTAAGGAAAGAGGTGGGCGGGCAAAAATAAAAGAAGGACGTGGCTAATTCGAGGTCAGCCTCGATCTGGCTTGTAGCGAGGTTGGTCCGACAAGGATCCAACTTTCCTTATTTCGAAAAAAGAGTATTGTACTTTACTTCCCGAAACAAGATTAAGCTGGCGCGCACAAGCCCGCAAAGACGACACGCGGGGATGTAAAAACTCAGGGCCACAACCAAAGTTTAAAATAGCGGGCTATTGCATATAGCCCCGGCAATTTCAGAAGCTACGAAAGGCTATAGCCGGGCTATAACCATATAGCCGTTTTGCTAGAATATTGAAAAAATAATAAAATTTAGACAACATATAATCATTTATATGGTATTATTCGCAAATGCATAACGTAACAACATAGTCATATAAAAAGAATGAACAATCAGGAATTCAGATAACAACTATTCGTGACAGAGTTCAACAGTTTATTAACTAGGTCGCTATAGGTCGCACTCACACCTCACAACATCAATTCAACAACCAACGGTGATTGATTTGGGCTCCGAAATTGACGGAGGTGACAAATTTTGGACCAATTTTTTTGATCCACTAGACGGGATATAGCCGGGCTAAGAGGCTATATCCGGGCTATGCCCATACAGCCGGGCTATTAGCGGCTATTCTCCATATAGTCTCTGAAGGCTCTAGCCGTAGCCCAGAGTCTCTCGGAAGGCTATAGCCGGCTATTTAAAACTGTGGCCACAACCCAACCACTCTCAGATCCTGTCGCCCACCCCTACAGCTCAAACACTGGTAGAAAATAGGCCTTCGGTACGCCCCCATTAGTCCCCAAAATAATGGACCCGCGACCATAGGGGTCTTTAGTCACGGTTCGGGACGAGACCCGCGACCAATAGTCTAGGCCCAGCGCGCTCGGCCCACAGCTGGCGGAGGGGAGGGGCTTTAGTCCCGGTTGGCCAGACCAACGGGGACTAATAGGTCCTCGGGCCGGCCCCACGGCCTTTAGCCGCGGTTGTCCAGGTGAACCGGGACTAAAGGCCCATCCCTATATATAGGACTCAGCTCGCTGCACTTGGCCACATTTGCTCACAATATTCACAAGGGGGTGGTGGGTATGCTTTTGGTTCCTACTATGCACACAAGGTGTTCGATGAAATGCCCCATAGCATGAAACACACTTGAGCGTTTTCATTTATTTTACCTCCGTGATCGCGGTTAGCAACTTGAACCTTTCATGATTTGTATTATTTCCAGCTAGCTAGTTAGTTTAACAGATGCATGATGGTTAATTATATACTTTATATAATAATAATGCAGATGAATCGGCAATGGATGTACGGTAACCGACTCTCCGGTGAGTTCACTACGGGTTTGAAAGATTTCCTCGTAGTGGCAAATGCGAACAAGCAGCGAGGTTTTATTATGTGTCCATGTGCTGAATGTAAGAATGAGAAGGGTCACTCCTCCTCAAGAGTCGTTCACATGCACCTGCTTCGGCACGGTTTCATGCCAAGCTATAATTGTTGGACCAAGCATGGAGAAAGAGGGGTTAGAATGGAAGAAGATGAAGAAGAGGATGATATCGATTTCAACTATCATGACCTTTTCGGTGATACTTTCATGGAGGATGATGCTGAAGGTGGGGAAGGGTTTGGTGAAGGTGAAGAAGAGGCACATGATGAGCCCGCTGATGATCTTGGTCGGACCATTGATGATGCACGGAGACGCTGCGAAACTGACAAGGAGAGGGAGAATTTGGATCGCATGTTAGAGGATCACACGAAGTCACTGTACCCAGGATGCGACAATAGTCTGAAAAAGCTGGGCTGCACACTGGATTTGCTGAAATGGAAGGCACGAGAAGGTGTAGCTGACTCATCATTTGAAAATTTGCTGAAAATGTTGAAGAATATGTTTCCGAAGAATAACGAGTTGCCCACCAGTACGTACGAAGCAAAGAAGGTTGTGTGCCCTCTAGGTTCAGAGATTCTGAAGATACATGCATGCATTAACGACTGCGTCCTCTACTGCGGTGCATACGAGGATTTGAATGAATGCCCTGTATGCACTGCATTGCGTTATAAGATCAGAGGCGATGACCCTGGTGACGATGTTGAGGGCGAGAAACCCAGGAAGAGGGTTCCCGCCAAGGTGATGTGGTATGCTCCTATAATACCTCGGTTGAAACGCCTGTTCAGGAACAAAGATCATGCCAAGTTGTTGCGATGGCACAAAGAGGACCGTAAGTCCGACGGGGAGTTGAGACACCCCGCTGATGGAACGCAATGGAGAAAGATCGACAGAGAGTTCAAAGATTTTGCAGCTGACGCAAGGAACATAAGATTTGGTCTAAGTACTGATGGCATGAATCCTTTTGGCGAGCAGAGCTCCAGCCATAGCACCTGGCCCGTGACTCTATGCATCTACAACCTTCCTCCTTGGTTGTGCATGAAGCGGAAGTTCATTATGATGCCAGTGCTCATCCAAGGTCCGAAGCAACCCGGCAACGACATCGATGTGTACCTAAGGCCATTAGTTGATGAACTTTTACAATTGTGGGGCAAACCTGGTGTACCTGTGTGGGATGAGCACAAAGAAGAGGAATTTAACCTACGAGCGTTGCTTTTTGTAACCATCAACGATTGGCCTGCTCTCAGTAACCTTTCTGGACAGTCAAATAAGGGATACAAAGCATGCACGCACTGCTTACATGAGACTGAAAGTGTATTTTTGGATAACTGTAGGAAGAACGTGTACCTGGGTCATCGTCGATTTCTTCCCCGAAATCATAACGTAAGAAAGAAAGGCAAGCATTTCAACGGCAAGGCAGATCACCGGCCGAAGCCTGCGGAACGTACTGGAGCTGAGATATTTGATATGGTCAAGGATTTGAAAGTCATCTTTGGAAAGGGTCTTGGCGGACAATCAGTTCCGCAGGGAGTTGACGGGCACGTACCCATGTGGAAAAAGAAATCGATATTTTGGGAGCTACAGTATTGGAAAGTCCTAGATGTCCGCTCTGCAATCGACGTGATGCATATTACGAAGAATGTTTGCGTGAACCTGCTAAGCTTCTTGGGCGTGTATGGGAAGACAAATGATACAAAGGAAGCACGGCAGGATCAACAACTTTTGAAAGACCCAGATGACCGGCATCCGGAATGGTTTCAAGGTCGTGCCAGCTACGCTCTTACGAAAGAAGAGAAGGTCATTTTTTTTGAATGCCTGAGCAGTATAAAGGTCCCGTCTGGCTTCTCGTCGAATATAAAGGGAATAATAAACATTGCGGACAAAAAGTTCCAAAACCTGAAGTCTCACGACTGCCACGTGATTATGACGCAATTGCTTCCGATTGCTTTGAGGGGCCTCCTACAGGAAAATGTTCGAGTAGCCATTGTGAAGCTATGTGCATTCCTCAATGCAATCTCTCAGAAGGTAATCAGTCCAGAAGATCTACCACGGTTACAGAACGATGTGGTCCAATGTCTTGTCAGTTTTGAGTTGCTGTTTCCACCATCCTTCTTCAATATTATGACGCACCTCCTGGTCCACCTAGTCGAAGAGATTTCCATTCTCGGTCCTGTATTTCTACACAATATGTTCCCCTTCGAGAGGTTTATGGGAGTATTAAAGAAATATGTTCGTAACCGTGCTAGGCCAGAAGGAAGCATCGTAAAGGGCTATGGAAATGAGGAGGTAATTGAGTTCTGTATTGACTATGTTCCTGACCTTAAGCCGATTGGTATTCCTCAATCGCGGCACGAGGGGAGACTAAGTGGAAGAGGCACGATCGGAAGGAAATCAACGATATGTATGGACGGTCATTCTATGACTGAAGCACACTACACAGTTCTGCAAAATTCGAGCTTGGTGGCTCCGTATTTCGAGCAACACAAGAATATTTTACGCTCGAACAACCCGGGGAAGACTGCATCATGGATTAGAAAGGCCCACATGGAGACTTTCGGCAGTTGGTTGCGAAAACATTTAATGAATGACAATGATGTTGGAGATCAGCTGTACATGTTGGCCAAGACACCATCTTCGACTATCACGACTTTCCAAGGGTACGAGATTAATGGGAATACATTTTACACGATCTCCCAAGATAAAAAGAGCACCAACCAAAACAGTGGTGTCCGCTTTGATGCAGCAACCGAGATTGGGCAAAAGGTCACATATTATGGTTACATAGAGGAGATATGGGAACTTGACTATGGACCCTATTTTAAGGTCCCTTTGTTCCGGTGCAAATGGTTCAAGCTAACAGGAGGTGGGGTAAAGGTGGACGAGCAATACGGAATGACAATGGTGGATTTCGACAATCTTGGTTACCTTGACGAACCATTCGTCCTAGCCAAAGATGTCGCTCAGGTTTTCTATTTGAAGGACATGAGTAGCAAACCGAGGAAACGGAAAGATAAGAAAACGATCAGTGCATCATGCGATGATCCAAAGCGTCACATTGTTCTTTCAGGGAAAAGAAACATCGTGGGAGTGGAGGACAAGACAGACATGTCAGAAGATTATAATATGTTTGGTGAAATTCCGCCCTTCAAAGTGAACTCTGACCCAAGCATTAAGTTAAATGATGAGGATGCTCCATGGATACGTCCAAATCGTAAGAAAGCGGGGACACAAGGGAAGAATTGATGTGTAATAATTTATTGTACCAAACTTTGTTGAATGGATCATGTTTAATGGATCATTTTGAATTATATTATCTCTAATTAATTTATTGTACCAAACTTTTACTAAAAACAGAAAACAGACGCGCTAGCGCGCCGCAGTGTCGCCGGAATGCAAATTCTTTTATTAAAAAGAGAAAACAGACGAACACTACTCCTCGCCGTCGTCGTCGGGGAACTCGTCGGTGACCTCCTCCGGGTCATCATCGTCGCCGAACTCGTCCGTGACCTCCTCGTCGTCGTCGGAGGTGCATGATGGTATGTCCGAGATAGGCCCCCACCTCGGATCGTCGGAGGCCCAGACTTCGTCGGCGCGGTCGGCCCGACGAAGCTCCTGCAGCGCCCTCGTCCTCGCCTCCCGAGCGGCATCTAACGCGAGGTGGCATTCGAGGCGGCGCTCCGCCCGCTGAGCCGCGCGGGTCTGCCAGAGCTCCTCGTCGGCGCTCTCCTCCCCCGGGTTGTTCGGGTAATACTCGCGGACGACGCGGTCTTCCCTGGCGTCGACTAGGCCCTGAAACGCGCGGTGGCGGAGGTGGAGGTGGTCGGCGGCAGTGATGATCTGCGGCTTCGGCGCCCTGGCCTCCGCTTCCCAGACGGTGTGGCAGTCGTTGAAGTTCATTAGCGACCGCGGGCGGTTGAGGCGCCAGGCCGCCGCGTCCCAGGCGCGGGCTGCCTCCGCCGCCGTCGCAAAGGTGCCGAGGGGGATGCGGTCGTCCCCCGAGCGGATATCTGCGCTGAACATTCCGTTCTGCCGTGCTCGAACGCCGCGGAAGCCGGTGGTGCTGTTCCTCCTCGGAGGCATGGTGGAAGCGCGACGGCGCCGAGGAGAAGACGCGCTCGAGGCGCGACAGTTTATACCGCGCCCTCCTGGCCACGCGTCACAACTCCCGCGCCACGCGTCGCAACTCCCGCGCCACGCGTCGCAACTCCCGCGCCACGCGTCACAATTCCCGCGCCACGCGCCACCCTAATTAACACAACCAAGCAAATAGTTGCACATTACTACCCGAGCTCAAAGTGAACACTGACCCAAGCATGGATGGATGTGTTAAAGGGGGGGTGTAGAACAAAACAATCGGTATCACCATCATACAGCCCTACCGTGGCTACTCAGTGCAATATGCATACCAAATGCATGGTAGGACGTATGATGGCGAATCCGGATGTTTTGTATTTGCTCGATGAACTGACCGGTGTATGAAGGTGGGCTATATATAGGGTCCTCTGGCTCACAAAGTGTTGTGCTAGGGTTTTGATCCAACGGTTAAGAAACCACCTCATCCAACGGCTCACAACAGCTCGAAAGAAACACACCGTAGCCCTGATCGAACGGCTCACAACAGCTCAAAAGAAACACACCCCGGATCCAACGACTCAGAAGCGCTTTAAAGAAACACACGATCCGTGTGATTCTATCTGATTGGTCCAAACGAAACCCTAACCCATTTAGTCCCGGTTGGTGTCCCCAACCGGGACTAAAGGGATGTTTTCTTCTCGCTATATATATGTGCATTGCCACACCATTGGCATAAACACATACAAACTCACCACTCTCTCATGGCTTCTACCGTACCCACTCTAACATTCATCCAGGCGGAGGCACTTTCCGCCTCGAACTACCCCTACCCGCCCGGCTACAGTGTTCCCGCCGGTTGGATGCTGAGCGCCGGAGGAGTGCCGGTCCCTCCTCTTCCTCAAGGTGTGGCACGTCGGGCGGCCATCACGAACCATTACTACCACGAGCTCACGCCGGAGCAGCGGAGAGATCCCAGTTGGCATCCCGATAACCAACATACTTGGGATGCCTTCTTCATCAATCGGCGTGAGAGGGCGCTCGCCAGGTATGAGGAGGACGGCCTGCGTCCTGGGAACTTTCATGAGGCCGGTCGTCGGCTATGGTGGTCCGGCCGGACTCTACAGAGCGTCATGGACTACATCAGGGCCGGCGATATCCCCCACCTGCGCTACCCTCAAGCCCAGTCCTGGGCTCTGAATTTTCTCGCATGTAGGCCTAGGCAGGAGTATGACTAGCAGCAGATATCAGATCATGCATCTATGCTCTCCGTTTAGGTTTAGATCCACTCTTGCCATTATGTACTGCCTTTTTTATCTATGGGAATTTTTAAGATTGGAAAAAGAATTAGTTTTATTTTTCTGAATTTTCTGATATATTATTTGTATTTTTAAGATTGGAAAAAGAATTAGTTTTATTTTTCTGAATTTTCTGATATATTATTTGTATTTTTAAGATTGGAAAAAAGAATAGTATTCGAATAACCACGTTTAGTCGCGGTTGGTGTCACGAACCGTGACTAAAGGCTCGTTCTGCGCGGGAACGAAAACGCCGCGAAAATTTTCACCTTTAGTCCCGGTTCGTGACACCACCCGGGACTAAAGGCCCGCGGAGGGTACCCAGGGGACCTTTAGTCCCGGTTCGTGACACCACCCGGGACTAAAGGCTTGACCTATATATGTGCGATGCCTTCCTGCCCCAAAATTTTCTAAGTCCCCAAACCCTCGTCTTCATTCGCGCCGGCGCCCAGTCGTCTTCTGCCCCGTCGCCGTCCCCCGCGCAGATCTCCGTCGTCGTCGCCATCGCCGTCGCCGTCGCCGCGCCGTCGCCCTCGTCGCGCCCTTCTCTCCACCGCCTCCACCCTGCTCCGCCCCCGCCCCGTCGCCGTCTCTCCGGCCGGTAGGTTCCCCGCGGGCCGTAGCCGTCGCCCTAGAACCAACGCCATCGAACTAGAACCAACGGCGTCGCCCTAGAACCAACGCCGAACCAACGCCGTCGTCGCGCCGTCGCCGTCGCCGTCCCTCGCGCTCGCTCCCGCGGCCAGATTCGCCGCCGGCGAGACCACAGTGGCCGTGGCCTCGTCCCCATCTCCGTCCCCTCCCCGTGGCGAGCAGCACAGTGGCCTCGTCCCCAACTCTGTTGCATCCCCCGTGCCCGGAATCGTCGATCCGAGATCCTAATCTGCAACCGCCGGCCACGCCAGGGGTGACGTCATGATGACGTCACCTGGCCACTGTTCTAAATTACAGAATATAAATAACCTTCTAAATTAAATAACTTTTAATTTATAATTTAATTTTTTTTGGAAAAATATGCAAAATGTTCAGAAAAATGTAAGCTATCTGTTTATATCATTTTCAATCATGTTTGACAAAGTTCAAAATGAGACCATATTTGAATTTGTATTAAATTCATTAAAATAATGATGAAAATAAGTTTTAATTCAATAAATTCAGAATATTAAGTGTAATATACCAAAATGACCAGGAAAGCAAATGCAACCTAGCTATGGGGTTCTCCAAGTCATTTGAGAAACTAATCTTGGAGACACCTCTAAAGTATGGTTTTCCCCCTCCGGTGGTTATCGTTCTTCCACCCAAAACCCTAGCAATCTGTTTTCCCTCCTTCTACGACAATATTTGCTAAGTCTCCTATATACTTAATTAATTTTTACTACATGCATGTCTGCAGGAGTGACATATGGCAGACAATAGAGACCTGACGGCGGAACAGGTGGCTGAAGGTTATATATTAGATATCATAGCCGGAGGAGGAACAGACATTGTCGATGATGTAATCTCTTCTTATCTGAACCTTGAGGATCAAGAAGGTGAAGGAGGAACAGACATTGTCGATGATCAAGGAGGTGAAGAAGGAACAGACATTGTCGATGATCAAGGAGGTGAAGGAATGGACATTGATGACGGAGGTCAACCGTCGACAAACGACGATCTCCAATTGCAAAGAACAACCACCTCCGGCGAGGTATATATTTTAGCCCTCGGTCTTATTTTAGCCCTCGGTCCAATTGCAAAGACTAACGCGCGCGACTCTCTTTCTTATTTTAGCCCTCGGTCGGATCTAGTATGACAAAGCGTGGCAAATCCAAGGCGATGAAAGATTCCGAAATATATACCATCGAATCAGTCAGTGAAATCGGCAAGCCCCTACAGCACACCACAAAGTTTATCAACCAATGCGGAGTCATTGTTAGAGACATCGTCCCGATCACCGTCCAGGAATGGAAGGAGCCAAAGAAAGCACGTATTGGTTTCAGTTATGTCGACAAGAGAACGAAAAAGATTATGTTTAGAAAGCTTATTGCACATTTCATTCTACCTCCGGAATACAACAAAAAAGATGAATTCGGTCAGGACGTTCCGGGTGGACGTGAGAGGAGGAGGATAGTCAAAGAGTTCGCTCTTCAGAAGATGGCCGAAGCATTCCGGAACTTCAAGAAAAAATTGTTCCGTGAATATGTCAGCAAGGGCAAGACTCCGATTTTCACTGGACAATATGAGAAACTGAGAGATGATTGGACAGAATTTGTGACGCAACATAAATCGGAGCATTTCAAGGAAATGTCGGCAAAAAATAAGGCTAATGCGGAAAAGAAACAGTACCATCATGTTATGGGGCCAGGAGGATACCGCGTTTCGGCGCCTAAGTGGCAGGCAATGGAGGACGGCCTAAGGGCAAGAGGAATCCGTCTAGGTACAGAGGGATGGGACGAAAGAGCCAAAATGTGGTGGTACGGGCATGGGGGATCGCTAGACCCGGAGACAGGGGAGTGTGTTCACCGGCAGAAAAAGTTTGCTCCCACAAAAGACCTTGTTGACGCAATGACCAAAGCTCAACAGGGCAAGATCACGTTCAACAGAGAGAGAGACCAACTGACAGTTGCCCTCGGAAATCCTGAACACGGAGGACATATACGAGGCAAAGGCAGATTGCCGTGGAAAGTAGGGTTTTCCCAGGAGGGTGACCCGTACTGTTACAGAAGCCGTAGGAGAGGTACGGACCGGGCTGCAGATGAACTGGCGAATCTTGCAATGGAAGTTTCTGACCTGAAGAATGTCGTGGCGGGAATACTTGAGAAAGAAAAAGTGTCGGCTGCAGGGCCGCATCAAGAACATGCAACGGATCTCGGAAGCCAGCAGCGGAGAAGCAGCGTGGCTTCCACGGAGGCCCCGACTGCAGGTGCTAATGCACCGATGATCGAGAGTCGTGCACCGGAGCCTCACTACCCCGTGGATGACGTAAAGGAGATGAAAGAATGTGATCTGCATTATCCCGTGGGGAACATTTCCATGAAGGTGGCTACCGGCAGTGCTTTACCCTATACACCTGGAGCACTCCATCACAACAACCCCATTCCATATGGCTATGCTCGTGTCACGGTGGAAGACATAGTCCAAGCGTTTGAGGACCTGGAGATTGACATAGCTACACCCGAAGGGGAGAGAAGACTTGGAGATGTCAAGCGCCAGTTCATTCTATGGAAAAAGAAGTACATAGTGTTTCCAGGCGAGACGCCAAGGCTAACAAGTCCACCCCCCTACGATGGTGCAGGTGCTGGTGGTGGTGGTGGTGCTGGTGCTGGTTCACCTACGCCTCCTTCACGCCATTCGACGCCGTCCCCCGATCTTCCTCCTCCGGCGGTTAAGCAGCCGTCGCCCACGATTCCTCCTCCGGCGGTTAAGCAGACGTCGCCCCCCATTCCTCCTCCGGAGGAAAAGCAGACGTCTCCCACTATTCCTCCTCCGGAGGAAAAGCAGACGTCGTCGCCCCCCATTCCTCCTCCGGAGGATAAGCGGACGTCGCCCCCCATTCCTCCTCCGGAGGATAAGCGGACGTCGCCCCCCATTCCTCCTCCGGAGGATAAGCAGACGTCGCCCCCCATTCCTCCTCCAGCGAAGAAACAGAAGCAGGCGGCCAGCAAGGGAACCCGCTCTTGGTCTATTAACCCGGACCCTTATGTACCTAAGACCACACGGGTACCGGAGCCATCACTGAAGCCTCTCCCCCCAAGGCCTTGGGAACTTAGTGATGCTGAAACCAAATTGGTCGTGAAGGCTGACGTTGACAAATGGAAGGGCAAACTGAAGGCGCTAAAGGAGCCTGAGCCCAAGGAAGTATTCCCTCCGATTGTAGACTATTGGGCTACGGATTTTTTATCGACAGTGTCCCAATCCGTGAAGAATTTGCCTAAAGACTATGATATTGAACTTCGTAAGCAAGCAGGAATATTGGAGGAGGAGAAAAAAAAAGCAGAAATGATAAAAAGCGGGAAACAAGTTGCCCAGCTCGGGATGCAGAGTAAACAATCGATCCACCCCCCTCATAGTGAAAGCCGCTCCGGAACAGGACCCCGAGGTCATAAATGCTGTGACAGCAATGGGATTGACTGTAGCTACTGCCATGCAAAATGCGTCCGAGGCCGGTATGTCTCTTCGTGCCTTTTTAGACATGGACGATATGCCAATGGCTGATGTAGCATTAAAATATGTGAAGAAAGGGCCTCTCGTCGAGCCTGCGAAGGAAAAGGATCTACCACCACTAATGCAAAGTCTGCTACGTTGGTACAAAGATTTCATAGCATTTACCGACAAAGAATATGTGTATGTGGATTATACAGAGGAGCATCACACCAAAAAGTACTCTGTAACAGTTGAGTTGAGTGAATTGTTCCAGCTGTTCAATATGCGTGAGCTCGACAAATCTATCCTGAGTTGCTACGTTCTGTAAGTGATTTATTTCTACCTCATCTCGTTCTTCATTGCCTACAATATATATATATATATATATATATATATATATATATATATATATATATATATATATATATATATATATATATATATATATATATATATATATATATTGTCCTAACTATATTGTTCCGTACGCTATTATGCAGATTGAAGATTTGGGAATGCAAAGTAAGACTCATCCATGATGTTGGGTTCATTGACCCACAAATCATTAATGGAACTATGTTAGAACGTCACCCCATAGACGTGGAGAAAGACTTGTACAATTTTTTTAAAAAGCAAGAATCCAAAAGATATATTCTATTTCCTTACCATTTTGGGTGAGTGTTTCTCTCATGTTCCCATTCTCTTTTGTTTACTCCATGCATGGTATGTCCAATCGATAAATTATGCATGACTCTGCATCTAATGTGTCCACTGGATTCTGCTAAAAAGTGATCTTCACAAGTCCTTAGTTTTGATCATTGACTCTATGAATTCAAATACAGATCTTTGGGTCAACATGAGAAAAATGATGCAAAAGTAATTATTTTTCAATCATTTGCGCTCTATATCGATCGGTCTCTTTTGTTCATTTTCTAAGCTAATAGCTCCCTTGTTCATTTAATTTTATTTGCATTGTAGAGTTTGGAGACAACTCTCACTTCAACATGTCGGTGAATTCAAAGATGCGCTACGATTTAAAAATGTGGTCAAAGGTGTGGATAAGCAGCCAACGGGGACCGGTCTATGTGGATACTATGTCTGTGAGAACATACGGAAAGAAATATCTGAGAGGAAGAAGGACGAGGAAACGCGGAAGGGTCTCAATAACTTGCGGAGGGCGCTTACTCCAGAAGCTCGCTTCCGACCAATTCAAGAGGAAATAGCAGGATTTTTCCTTAGGCATGTCATCCAGAAGAAAGGAGAGTTCCATGCGTCCACCGACGATGACTTTTATCCGCATGTATAAGCCCTGAGTACTTTGAAACTTGTGCGAATTTGTGTATGCTCGTCCATCTTAATTGTGTAATATGGAAAGTTGTTCGAGGTTGTATATATGGTCACCCGATATTGAATATATATTATATATTCCTATTGAATTCTCCTTGTTTGATATTTCATATATATATATATATGCATGTATATGTGTACTGAAATTAAAACAAAACAAATTAAAAAGGAAACAGGTTTAGGGGGCCTAAAACCCTAAACCTGCGCAGGTTTTCAGTCCCGGTTAACCACAAGAACCGGGACTAAAGGTCCTCCGCCGCAACGGACCCCTAGCGCCCACGTGGACGGGCTTTTAGTCCCGGTCCGTAAGTGGCGGGACTATAGGGGGGGGCATTTAGTCGCGCATAGCTAGTCCCGGTTGCCCGGACGGGATTAATGGTCCTGACGAACCGGGACTGTAGGCCTATTTTCTACCAGTGAAACCCTTGCACATACCATCTTTTTTCTTTTCTTTCTTCTCCAGTTAAAAGGTCCGCCATGCCATGAGAGGCTCTAAATCCAGCCAAATTACATTCAGACTAGGAGGACCCCGCGCGCTTTGCCGCGCCATTTTTTACTACCGCTTTTTCTTACATGGCTTGTGTCTATGTATGCGTAGCACAGTGGTTCTCAACTAAAGAATAAGTAAAACAAATACATAAAGACCAGCTATAGGTAAAAAATAGCTTCATGACAACCATTGACACAATAATTCTCCGAGGAGCCCGTCGAGTCTTTGGACACGAGGTGCATCCAAAACTCTAGGAGAACCATGCACCAACGATTTTGCAACCATGTATGTGTATTTTGGTCCATAATTTTAGAACTTTCGCCTCTCTGATTTACATTCAAGTCAGCCTTCTAAGAACTCTCTGTGCCCCTCATAGGGATGTGTCGTCGCTCTCCCTATAGTCACCGTCAATGGATTTTCATCCTCGCATTGGCTGATCTTGTTTGTCGCCAATCATTCGACGCCCTGAAATAATTGGTGTTGATTGGACATGTTTGCGCAATGAACTGTATTGTATAGCTAGTGTAAGGGATCAAAATCTAATTTGATTTACAAAAAATGCCAAAGAAAACTAAAAGTATCACTAAAAATCATTAGCATCCGCAAATCCATCTACATCTTTCGAATTCCAAGCAAGACTCAGAATGATCGTTTATCGATCATTCAAACAACACAAGCATAAAGTAAGGGCATCTCCAGTCGTCCCCCCCAGGACGCAAAATAGCGCCGTTTGGCGTAAATACCGCCGTTTTTTCACCAGTCGCCCCCCAGGACCTGAAAAAGCGCCGTTTCGGCGGAAATTAGCGCCGCTGCCCCCCAGGCGGAACCCAGCCTGTTGGGTTCGGCCTGGGGGGGGCGGCGAAAGGGAAAGCGCGCGTGGGCCAGCGCTGTCGGCGAGTGGAGCGCTATTTGCCCACTTTCCCCACCCCCCGACTCGTCTTTTCTGCTTGCCCGCCTCGCCGTCGCCGCACCACCGGCCGCGCTCCACGCCGCCGCTGTCGGCCACAATCGCAGAAGATCGACGAGGCAAACCACCACCGGCCGCGCTCCACATCGTCGCCGCCGTTCGCTCGCTTGTCCGCCGCGGAGGAGGTTGTACCCAGTGAGCCGCGTCCACCCGCACGCAAGGTGTTCGACGCTGTATCCGAGCCATGGACTCCGACGCCGAGGAGATGCTCGCCGAGCTGTTCGACGAGGAAGACCAGGCTGCCATCGACGACGAGGAGCACCTGCTCGTCCTGAGCTGCCTGGCCAGATTGCAGGCCCAGGACGCCGCGCCGCGCCGCACTGGATCGAAGCCCGGTCGCCGCAAGAGCAGGACGAGACATCGGTACGAGGGCTATTGCATCCTCTACTCCGACTACTTCGCCGAGGATCCCACCAACGACGAGAAGGTGTCATGCATGCCATCCGGGAGTTCGACACCTACTTCAAGTTGAAGAAGGACTGCACCGGCACGGTAGGGTTTACCTCTATCCAGAAGTGCACGATGGCCATGAGGTTGCTTGCATACGGTGCTCCCGCAGATGCACAAGATGACTACCTGCGCATGAGCGAGTCCACAGCCCTCGAGTGCTTGAACAATTTCTGCCGGGCAGTGGTTGCAGTTTTTGGCCCAACATACCTGCGATCACCCAATACGCAAGACACTGCTCGTCTCCTCGCAGAGAATGAAGCAAGAGGGTTTCCGGGGATGCTTGGCAGTATCGACTGCATGCACTGGGCATGGAAGAACTGCCCATTTGACTGGCAGGGGATGTACAAGGGAAAGGAGGGAGAGTGCTCGGTGGTTCTCGAGGCCGTGGCTTCGTACGATCTATGGATTTGGCATTCATTCTTTGGTATGCCTGGAAGTCACAACGACATCAATGTCTTGCAGTGATCGAATGTCTTTTCCGATCTTGTCGAAGGCCATGCCCCCCCTGTGAACTATGAGATCAATGGACATCAGTATACAAAGGGGTACTATCTTGCAGATGACATCTACCCGAAGTGGGCAACATTTGTGAAGAGCATCTCCAACCCTATCCCAGGAAGCGCAAAAGCTTGGTTTACCAAGTGCCAGGAGGCTTGCAGGAAGGATGTTGAGCGGGCATTTGGTGCGCTGCAATCTCGATTCGCTGTTGTCCGGTACCCAGATATGACTTGGTCGAAGTCCAACATGTGGGAGGTGATGCAGTGTTGTGTGATCTTGCACAACATGATCATTGAGAGTGAGCGGGATGACCCGGTGCCTGACAGTGAGACAAGCACACCATACTACCGGCAAGGCCCTCTTGCAGATGTTGATCACCAGGTGCCGGCATCATGGACAGACTTCCTCACCAAGCGACAGGAGATTCGACACGCTGCAACACATCATGCTCCGCAGGAGGACCTGGTGCAGCATTTGTGGGCGCGAAAGGGGAATGGCAATGTTGAGGACGATGACTAGTGTTCTTTTTTTTTAAAATTGTTGAACTATTTATTTGTGTGGCCAAACTCTATTTATTTGTGTGGCAAAACTCTATTTATTTGGTGGGATTTTTTTTTGATTGCCCAAATTTGGCCGAGTCGCCGCTGGGTGGGGGGGGGGGGGGGGGGGCGGCCTGGGTTCACGGCTGGGAAACGCGCCCCCCCAGTTCCGAGAATAGCGCCGTTTCGCGCCGCGGCGCTAAAAAAGCGAGGGTTTTTGCGTCCTGGGGGGGCGCAACGACTGGAGATGCCCTAAGTCACACCTCCGTGCAGCGCGTGCGTACACAAAGCTAAGGCAAAATCAAAACATTTCTAAATCAAATTTGAATCTCACATTGAGCTACATCAATTACCTGATAGACATGGCATTAGACGACATGTTTGTGCTTCAACATGTCGTATGTTCCACTCAACAGTCAGCGGCACCAGTCAGCGGCACCAGCACATCTATGCACCCTTCAGGTTTCTGACTTTTCCGTGTGAATATATGGAGTACATTCAAGCATACGCCGACGTCTTATGCGGTCATGGCTGCCGGAAGACATCAAGTGTCCGACGAAGAATTGCCAAAACAGCCAGTCATGTACTTTAACAAAATTTGTCTCTTGACCTTTTTACTGGGATCTTATCGTACCATTTGAACCAAGGAGACGTCGAAACATTTCCTACTCAGCTGTCAATTCTAGTCCCGAAACCACTAATAGTACTCATGTTAGGGAGTAGTATGGATTGAGTTTGACCATTGAATTCACAAGAATGGATGGCACTGTCAAAGAGCTTGGTCACAATCACACGCAGTAGAAGGTCGTGTGCTGCAATACACGTTGTAAGCAGGACAGACACCATTGAAGCTGTTGCTGATGGCAGCCGGGAACTTGCAGACTGGAAAGAAGGGGGCTGAGATGATCAAAGAGGAAGCACATACACATTCCAGCGCGTACGATGTGGCAAAGAGAACCGGCCAGAATCGGAAGACGACGGCATCAGGAGCAAGACCGACATACGACTGCCATGAGAACGCTACTACGTCCCCTCTGGCCTCTGTGTATGAGGTTAAGGCCAAGACAGAGGTGTAGTTCGTCCGTATACGCCACCGCAACCGACAACTCTATAATCTCAAAACTCGTATAAATCCAAGAAATGCCACATATTATCGTTTAAGACCAGTATGAAACAAAACCGCGATATACCATATATTAGATTGGAACATACAGTCAAGACTACTGGCTACCATGAAAATTGAAAAAAAAAAGATATATAGAGTATATATATTTCACTGATTACGCAAAGAGACATGCTCCCAAAAAGGCAAGTACAGAGAGCAGAACGGATCAGCTACAACCTTCCAATCGCCTCGCTATAGTTAAGATTCAGAGACAGATAAAATCAAATAGAATGCACTGCTGATCGAGTAAACGCGCGGGGATAAAATGATCAGATCTACTAAAAGGAAACTGGTAAAATGCCTAAGAAATAAGAACATATCTGTAAACAAAATTACATCCAAAGCAGCCTCACTCATCCAACAGAGACAAGCAAATCAAAGCCCAATACACCAAGCGTGGCCGAATCGAGGCTACAGAGGTTCCAAGACGCTAGAAATAGAGGGCGCATGAATCAAGCAGTGCCCATATATAGAGCAATGGACCCCCGATTCTTGGCCAACCCATCTGAACGTCGAAGAAGAGGACATGAGTACCTTAGCGATGAGACGGCTGCTCTTCCCAATCCTGAACAACGGGATGCGATACGGGTCAGAGTTGGAGATTGGTGGGGATCGATTTGATTCACCTGGAGTCGGTTCCCATCCGCTAAGGTCAAAGGCCAAACTGACAGACAGGTGGGACCATCAAACGGGAGACCTCCGGAGCAAGGAGAGGGCTTAGATAGCCCTGCGCTTAGATCTCTTAGAGGATTCATAAAAAAGAAGAGGAGTTTCGTTTTCAAATTACATCATGAGCACGGCGCCACCAAAATAGTTTCTCCTAATAAGAACCCAGGTACGTACTGCAGGAATCTCCCGCCCCAATCTCCTCCCCTATTAGGCTTCCATGCTTCCTGACGTATCAACTGCAAGCTGACCTATGACCTGTAAAATAAACTGGGACTATTTTAGATGTAAATTTTTGTAACAAAAATGTACGGCGATCTGTGTACATACAAGCAGAAAAACAGTTGGGTGTTTTAGATGGTAAAAAAATAACAGAAATCCATGATGTAAACTTTTGTACTCCCTCCGTCTCAAAATAATTGCCATTGGGATGGATGTATCTAGATGTATTCTAGCCTAGATACATCCATTTCAACCCACTTCAACGACAATTATTTTGAGACAAAGGAAGTAAAAAATATGTATGGGGATTTGTGTATGTAAAGGTTGAGGTGTCTTAGATTGTAAAAAACAGCGTAAAATATGTAAGATGTAACACGGCTGGTGTGTTCTGGTCAGTGAAAAAGGTACCAGTACCTTCATGGCGTTAGTGTGTACAAGATGGTGCAATACATGTTGCAGAAAGTGCTATTTGCCATTTCCTTCAGCAGAGTGTAAACTTATCGTTTGAAACTATGGTCAGTGAAGATCAATGTGAATTATCCCGTTGCAAGAACTTGAAGCAGAAAAACAAAACAATAGATTTTTTTTGAAATAAACAAAAGATTCCTTGTGAAACGGGATTGGTGACATCCATATTATATATATTTTACATCTGGTGATGTTTGTGCAACCAGTTTTAGCAAACTATAACAGCACATCAATCTGTTCAGTATGATACCAACAAAATAAGAAGCAATAAACAAACATGAAAACACAAAAAATAATGATGATAACTCTGACCAAACATTTCCACTAGTATGATACCAACATGATTCATTAAAAGAAGAACTTGACAGTAACACTATCCAACCCTGAATGCAAATTATACCGGATATTGCAACTAACAGAATTTTACATCCATTGGCCCTTGCATAGCTAATCATATCATAACCTACCATTAACAAAAATTTACATTGACGCAGAATTAAATCTATGATTCCTGCTCTAGTCAAATTTAGCAAACTTTGTCGGCCAGATATTACAACTAAGTGAATAACTGTGGTCCTTGTATTACTAATCATATCATAAATTATAATTAACATAATTTTGCATTGTAGCAGGATTAAATCTATGATTTCTGCTACTAGTCAAATTTAACAAACTTTCTCGGCAGATTTTACATCTAGTGATCCTTACCTAGCTAATAATACCATATTTAACTATTAAAAGAATTTTACATCCTATCATATTACAACTATGATTTCTGCTACTAGTCAAATTTTACATAATATGTCGGCCAGATATTACAATTAACATATTTTACATATAGTGATTCTTACGTAGCTAATTATAGCATAATTTATGATTAAAAGAATTCATTCTACTTCCTTAGTTCCAAAATGTAAGCCTTTTTAGCGAGCTAAAACAATTTACTAAAAAGGCTTACATTTTGGAATGGAGGGAGTACCATATATTACAACTATGATTTTTGCTACTTATACCATAATTTATGATTAAATGAATTTTGCATTCTACCATATATTACAACTATGATTTCTGCGTGAATAACCTCCCGCGCGCTCTTTCTCTCCACTGTTGTCACCGTCCACTACACTCTCACTTCCCATTGACTCCTCATTCTCACAGCTCCCGGGAGAAAACCCCGCTGTTCGCCACTGCTCCTCCTCCTCCGCCACCACCGCCGGACGACAACCCATGCTTCAAGAACTACAACCACTGTGCCTCGGCGGCGACCAGGCGTGCCGTCGCAGCGTATGAGAAAGCGTAGAAGACCAGTGCGGCGGCGCAAATCGATGCTGCCAAACTCCCACATCTCAATCATCCATCGCAGATCTCGCATCGGCCGCGGCCACGATGGATCCACGGAGGAGGGAGGTGGAGGCGGAGCTCCGTCAGGTGGCTGCGCTCATGGCGATCGGTCACACATTTGCGCTCTCTCCAAGATTTCCTCCTAGGCGTGGGCATCGCTCTCTCGACGTTCAATTTGTGAACACAGCGGCTGCTTATAACAGAAACACAAATTAAATGCATAGGGCACCATCGATGGATAAGCGGCCAAAACAGGTTGACTGCGGTGGCATTTCGCGTGAATAGATAGAAGTATGACACCACCATAGGAACTTTAATAGTAAAGATTCCACAATATACTGGGGCATTTGAGATTGGCAATTAATTGAAGTAGTTCCAGCACATAGTATATCAAGAGGTAAGTGCATTTTATTATCCAATTTTTTTAACAATTCGAAATACATTAAAAACCCGGGATATATGCTCCTGGTGCCAAAACGCCACAGTTTATATACCTTTCTGCATATTATGCTCTTATATATGAGTTGGGACTTAAAGCATATAAAGGGAGGCGCTTAAGCCAGACGCTAAGGTCATAATCCTCATAGTTATGCTCTAATCCCGGCCGATCCTAGGATTTTGCCTTGCACCGGCGCGAGATGTTGCGTCGGACGCTAAACTTTTATTTTCCAGCAATAACCGGATTGACAAGAGGCGGGCCTAGAATGGGCTCTATGAAAAAGGAGAACTTGAGTGTCGTAGGACTATATCCTTAGAGCACCTCTAGCAGAGCCCGTAAAACGTCGGGACCTGAAAAAGGTCGACGGGTTTTTGTGCTGGGGACGGATTTTCGGCTATAGCAGAGTACGTAAAATGTCGGGACCTGAAAAAGGTCGACGTGTTTATGGGCTGGGGGCGGTTTTTCGGCCATAGCAGATCCCGTATAACGCTATCGGCCCGTAAAGCGTTTTTGGTCGCCCGAAACAAATAAGATTTTTTTCCATTGTTATTTACATGTATATGCTAAAAAATTGGAGTAGTATTTACACATTACTAGTAGTTTTGTGTAAGTTCTTTATTGATTTTCTTCACGGCGGCATTTAAATAGATGATCAACAACAACAGAAACAACAATCAATGCTTTAGATGACTAATACTAGGATTTTTTCGGCCATTTTGGCTATGTTTTCAATTTATATTTTTATTATTGGAAGGCACGTACTTATTTGAATCTAGCAATTGGGCGTAGCTTCTTAAGTTTAAGTTTTCTTTTGTTATTCCTCAAAACTTAAAACAAGCACATATGCTTCTTCTTCGGAGAGGGCTTCCCTACGATTTATGAGGAGCTTGAAATGTTATGTCGTATTGCGGTATGTGGTGCCATTCTTTCGTTAGCTCGTGGCTCTCATAACCATCATTTATTATGGATGTGTATTGAGCAGCTAAAATTTAGGGGTCTTATTTCACTAGTGGAAACAGGGCCTTTTGTCCCGGGTCGTAAGGGCCAGTTGTCCCGGTTGTGCAACCGGGATGGGCTGGCCGGGACAAATGGCCCGTCCCATTGGTCCCGGTTGTGCCAGGACCCGGGATGGTAAGGATAGGCCACGTGGCGAACCTGGGCCAGGGAGTTCGTCCCGGTTCGTTCAAGGGACCGGGATGGATACTTTTTTGACAAAAAAATATATATAATCGTTCAGTTTCCGCGTCCAGGCCCACGTCTTTTGGGCTCCTGTCTCCCAATCCCGAGCCGGCCTCCCCTTCCCCAACCGCGTCCAGGCCCACGTCTTTTATTAAGCCCACTGGTCACATTTTTTGTCAAAAGGGCCCACTGGCCCGCGTCTTTTATTATGGTCAGTCAACGGTTCGAAGGGCCCACTGGCCAGCGTCTTTTATTATGGTCAGTCAATGATTCGAAGGGGCCACTGGCCAGCGGCCGTTGGCTGGCTCGCCTGGTCCCTTAAATTAAGACTACAGGACGGTCAAAGGGCCACTGTCGCCTCGTCTTCCCGCCCCGCCTCGGCTTTCCGCGCCCCCACTTCCCCACGCGCGCGTGCCACGGCTGCAACCGCCGCCACGCCTCGGCTCCTGCCCGCATTCATGGCCGCCTGCAACCGCCGCCACGTCCAGGCCGCCGGTTGGCATGCCAGCCCACCCCGGGTCCTTTTTAAAGGCCCCCCGCCGCCCGTACAACCCATCCACCCCGGCCGCGCCCAAGGCAGACCAACCATAGCCACCATGTCCCGCTGGTTCGGCAGCGGCTCCGGCAAGCGCCCCAGGAACGAAGGCTCCTCGAGCGGCGCCGGCCGCGTCCCACCACCGCCGGCGGAGGCCTTCGGCTACGGCCCTGGAGGTGTCCGCCTCGGCGGGACGCCGCGCGTCCCCGCGCCACCTCCGGCTGCACGCCCGCCGCCCAGCGCCGCGCCCAAGGGCAAGAGGTTCCGCCGGTACGTCCGGGTGGACGAGGCCGAGTGGCACTGGAACAACGCCACGCCGGTGTTCTATGCTGACGTCCACCTCCCGGACGGCTGGCACCTGAACCCCCAGCGGATCCCTGTGCCGCCGGTCCCGACCGGCCAGGCGCTGCTCGAGGAGATCGACCGCCGGCACGAGCTCCTGCCGGCCCCCATCCGCAGGGACCGCGCGTACGCGCGCAGCTCCCCCTACTGGGGCGCCTGGCTCGAGCAGGAGCACGAGCAGCGCCGACGCTCCTACATCCCCGCCCCCCACGAGGTGGACGTCGCGGACTACCCGCCGCCACCGCCCGGCCGGGAGAGGGAGCTGTGGCTCCTCGAGGACATCCCGGAGGACTTCTCCGGGGAGGAGGACCCCGTGCTCCGGGCCGCCATGGAGGATGCCTGCGAGGCCTCCCGCCGCTCACTCGTCGAGGACGAAATCAAGCGGTGGGAGCGGGTCGTGGCCGCCGCCCGCGCCGCCGCCGCCGCCATGCCGCCGCCGCCGCCGCCCCCCGAGCCTACCCCCTGGTGGCACGCGCTGTACGCCGAGTATGAGGCGTCCGAGGACCAGCCGCCGCCGCAGCCGCTCCCCCCCGGGCTGGAGTACGGCATGTCCTGGGCCTGGACCGGCGGCGTTTGGGCGCCGGAGTCGCCGGAGCAGGAGGAGCTGCCCCCTCCGCCGCCGCCGCCGCAGGAGGTGCTGCCCCCGCCACCGCTGCTGCCCCCGCCACCGCCGTACGCGCCTCCGATGCCCCCGATGCCCGCACCCCCGGCCCAGCCGCCTGCCCACCTGTGGCAGCCACCCGCCTACCATTGAATCTCCGACGACGAGGAGGACAACTAGATCGGCCGGTCGCCTGTGGCCGCGCCGCCGCCCCCTATTCTATGTAAGCAAGGCCCCTAGCTACCCCCCAAGAAAACGGCCGGCCGCCTGTGGCCGCGCCGCCGCCCCTTTATGCAAGTACTGCCGGCCGCCTGTGGCCGCGCCGCCCCCTATCTATGTAAGCAAGGCCCCTGGCCTTTTTTTAATATAAGTTGTGTGCCCCCCTAGTCTACCGTGTCCCTAGCCCATACCCGCCGGCGGTCCGCCGGCGGGATCTGTCTACTCGTTCCCGCCGCCGGCAGGGCTTCGCCCAGCCATGTCCACTCGTACCTGTCCCTGGGGTGTTCGTTCGGCCTGGAGAGAGGGCCGCGATTTTTATACACCTGGGCCTCTAGTCCCGGCCCGTGCAACCAACCGGGACTAGAGCCCCTTTGGTCCCGGTTGGTACCACGGCCCGGGACCAAAAACAAATTTCGAATTTCGGTGGCACCCCTGCGCGCCCAAAATTTTTTAGCGCCAAAATTTGAAAAGGGTTAAGTTTGCACATTAACAACTTCTATATACTTTCAAATTTGACAAAAATTCCAACATGAAAAATGCTAGAATTTGCAAAACTAATTTAAATCCATTTTTCGTTTAACTAAATAATTATTCTAACTATTGAAACTATTAATTATTTTTTCATTTGTATATAATTTGAATATAAAAATGTTACAATTTTTGATTTCTCTCGTGATCTTCCTAATTCAAAGCGAGTTGTACCTTATTGACACGGTGAATTTGAGATCTTCGTCTACAACAGAAAAACCATAGTTTTCCTTCGAAGTTTTACTCTGCGCATCCACACGTATTTTCCCTTTATCCCGACCCCCGCTTGAAAACATAGTAACTTCCGTGTACGCTATCATTAGTGAGAGACTTCACGTCGGCAATCTCAATTAAAGTGCCAGTTTGTGTCTGATCCCACCAACCCCTCAAAATCCTCCTATTAACTTCACCTATCTCAACTGAAATCACTGTCTTCATGTGGATGCCAAGCCTGTGCAAAGCTATCTCTCCTCCTCCAATACCGGAGAATAAGGACACCACATTAACACCATTGGGAAACATGTTCTTCAACACCGACAAGTGGCAACCCACAGTATCAATTTGGAATGAATTGCCTTCCGTGTACGCTATCATTAGTGAGAGACTTCACGTCGGCAATCTCAATTAAAGTGCCAGTTTGTGTCTGATCCCACCAACCCCTCAAAATCCTCCTATTAACTTCACCTATCTCAACTGAAATCACTGTCTTCATGTGGATGCCAAGCCTGTGCAAAGCTATCTCTCCTCCTCCAATACCGGAGAATAAGGACACCACATTAACACCATTGGGAAACATGTTCTTCAACACCGACAAGTGGCAACCAACAGTATCAATTTGGAATGAATTGCCTTCCGTGTACGCTATCATTAGTGAGAGACTTCACGTCGGCAATCTCAATTAAAGTGCCAGTTTGTGTCTGATCCCACCAACCCCTCAAAATCCTCCTATTAATTTCACCTATCTCAACTGAAATCACTGTCTTCATGTGGATGCCAAGCCTGTGCAAAGCTATCTCTCCTCCTCCAATACCGGAGAATAAGGGCACCACATTAACACCATTGGGAAACATGTTCTTCAACACCGACAAGTGGCAACCCACAGTATCAATTTGGAATGAATTGCCTTCCGTGTACGCTATCATTAGTGAGAGACTTCACGTCGGCAATCTCAATTAAAGTGCCAGTTTGTGTCTGATCCCACCAACCCCTCAAAATCCTCCTATTAACTTCACCTATCTCAACTGAAATCACTGTCTTCATGTGGATGCCAAGCCTGTGCAAAGCTATCTCTCCTCCTCCAATACCGGAGAATAAGGTCACCACATTAACACCATTGGGAAACATGTTCTTCAACACCGACAAGTGGCAACCCACAGTATCAATTTGGAATGAATTGCCTTCCGTGTACGCTATCATTAGTGAGAGACTTCACGTCGGCAATCTCAATTAAAGTGCCAGTTTGTGTCTGATCCCACCAACCCCTCAAAATCCTCCTATTAACTTCACCTATCTCAACTGAAATCACTGTCTTCATGTGGATGCCAAGCCTGTGCAAAGCTATCTCTCCTCCTCCAATACCGGAGAATAAGGACACCACATTAACACCATTGGGAAACATGTTCTTCAACACCGACAAGTGGCAACCCACAGTATCAATTTGGAATGAATTGCCTTCCGTGTACGCTATCATTAGTGAGAGACTTCACGTCGGCAATCTCAATTAAAGTGCCAGTTTGTGTCTGATCCCACCAACCCCTCAAAATCCTCCTATTAACTTCACCTATCTCAACTGAAATCACTGTCTTCATGTGGATGCCAAGCCTGTGCAAAGCTATCTCTCCTCCTCCAATACCGGAGAATAAGGACACCACATTAACACCATTGGGAAACATGCTCTAGAGGGGCAACCTTGTTATTCTCAATTGGCAAATTATGGATGTAGCCTCTTTCTTGAGCAGCTGCACAGAAGTGCTTAGAATCCACAAACTCCGGCTCTATGTCATACAAATTTCTGGAAATTTCCACCCATACACTTTTTGGAGCTAGGGCCTCATTTTCATAGTAGAAGTAGGGTGGCTTGTTCATCCTCTAGAGTCGATGTCAGTCCTGGCTGCTTGTCCATCCTCTAGAGTCTGCTCTGCTCTGCTCTACTGCTCCTTGCGGCTCAGGTTGGTAACGGTCCATGTTTGCATATGCTTTGTGAACTTATGGTTTGATTTGAGAATTTCAAAACTTTGATTTCATAATCTTTTGGCCGGAAGCACCTAGCAATATCTTTTAAACCTTGTTTCTCTCCATATGCTATTTGTACTTCTCATCGGCTCTAATGTTTCTCTACCTGATTCTACTTCTCCTCTGCCTAGTTTGGGTTGTTTATGGTGGTTAACTCCAATGAATAACAATAGAGGCCTGCCATAATCACTTGTTATATACCGTGTGTCAACACATACTACATCTCGAAAGTAGTTATAATCCTGCAATATCTGTCAGGATGGTATCCGTACTATCACTTTGAAATGTTCCTGCAATATCTGCCTACAGTTATCTCATACTCGGATATGGGTCATAGTTGTCAGCTTTTTACCGGTCAATACAAAATACTGATCAAACAGAACTATATGATCATGTATTCCACGCTTATTATTACACATCACCAACATACGGAGGAGAGAGAAACAGAAAAGTGGGTGGGTGTGTGCCGCTGGTTGGAATAATAATGAAGTCAGACTGGTCATAGTTGTCAAGCACTCAATGCTTGCCAGCTTTTGACCGATCAATACAAATTATTGGTCAAACTTGCACCTACTCCATTCATAATCACATAATATGTATAAATATCATTTTGGCTAACAAAATCTCGTTCATACTACGTTATAAGAACTATGATCATGTATTCCACGTTTATTATTACACATCACCAACAACATCCCTATCTAGTCTTCTGAATTTTCTTCGTGTCCCTTTCTTATGATCGCTTCGGCCGTAACCATGGAGCATCTTCATTATTTAACGGGATGGTGGGGTAAGCTTTCACTGTGAAGGGTGGAATTTCAACAAACTTATTATAATCTTCTGACATGTCTGTCGTGTCCTCGATTCCCACGATGTTTCTTTTCCCTGAGAGAACTATGTGACGCTTCGGCTCATCGTATGATGAAATTGTTCCCTTATTTTTTCTTTTCTTCGGTCTGGAAGACATGTCCTTCACATAGAAGACCTGAGCCACATCATTGGCTAGAACGAATGGTTCGTCATTGTAACCAATACAGTTGAGATCCACTGTTGTCATTCCATAAAGCGGGTCTACCTTTACCCCTTCTCCATTCAGGTTGACCCATTTGCACTTGAACAAAGGGACCTTAAAAGAAGGTCCATAGTCAAGTTCCCATATCTCCTCTATGTAACCATAGTATGTGTCAGTTTTTCCATTCTCGTTTGGTGTATCAAAGCGGACACCACTGTTTTGGTTGGTGCTCTTCTTATCTTGGGAGCTCGTGTAAAATGTATTCCCATTTATCTCGTACCCTTGAAAACTCCCAATAGTCGAAGATGGTGACCCTGCCAACATGTATAGCTGATCTTCAACAGTGGTGTCATTTATAAGACGTGTTTGCAACCAACTTCCGAAAGTCTCCATGTGTTCGCGTTTAATCCATGAGTCATCCTTCCCCGGGTTTGCAGACCGTACAATATTCTTGTGTTCCTCGACATACGTAGCCATGAACATAGAATTTTGTAGAACTGTGTAGTGTGCTTTGGTCAAAGAATGCCCGTCCCTAGGTATCATTGTTTTCTTTCCCAGCGTTCCTTTTCCCCTCAGTCTCCCCTCATGCCGCGATTCAGGAACACCAATTGTCTTAAGGTCAGGAATAAAGTCAACACAGAACCCAATGACCTCCTCTGTTCCATAGCCCTTCGAGATGCTTCCTTCTGGCCTAGCACGGTTATGAACATATTTCTTCAAGACTCCCATGAACCTCTCAAAGGGGAACATATTGTGTAGAAATACCGGACCGAGAATATGAATCTCTTCACATAGGCGAACAAGGAGATGAGTCATAATGTTGAAGAAGGATGGTGGGAACACCAACTCAAAACTAACAAGACACTGGACCACATCCCTCTGTAATCTTGTCAGAATTTCTGGATCGATTACCTTCTGAGATATTGCGTTCATGAATGCACATAGCTTCACAATGGGTACTCGAACATTTTCCAGTAGAAGCCCCCTCAATGCAATCGGAAGCAATTGCGTCATAATCACGTGGCAGTCATGAGACTTCAGGTTTTGGAATTTTTTCTCTGCCATGTTTATTATCCCCTTTATATTCGACGAGAAGCCAGACGGAACCTTGATACTGTAAAGGACTTCAAAGAATATTTCCTTCTCTGCTTTAGTAAGAGCGTAGCTGCTTAAGGAATGACGCTCTGTATCTGTGTGCTTGTTGCTTGGGTCTTTCATACGTTGCTGGTCCTCCCGTGCTTCAGGCGTATCTTTTGACTTCCCATACACGCCCAGGAAGCATAGCAGATTGACACATAGATTCTTTGTCACGTGCATCACGTCGATCGAAGACCGGACATCTAAAACTTTCCAATAGGGTAGCTCCCAAAATATAGATTTCTTCTTCCACATGGGTGCCCGCTTATCAGGGCCGTACGGAACTGGTTGGCTGCCAGCAGCCTTACCAAAGATTACTTCTAGGTCCTTGACCATATCGAATATATCATTACCACTACGGAGCTCAGGCTTCTTTCGGTTATCTGCCTCACCTCTGAAATGCTTCCCTCCTTTTTTCCTTAAGGGATGCTTGATCGGAAAAAATCTACGATGCCCCAGGTATACAACCTTTTTACATTTATCCAAAAAAAAACACTGTCAGTCTTATCTAAACAGTGTGTGTGCATGCATTGTATCCCTTGTTTGTATGACCGGAATTGTTACTAAGAGCTGGCCAATCATTGATGGTCACGAAAAGCAACGCCCATAGGTCAAATGGCTTTTGTTCGTTCTCATCCCACACACGTACACCTGGTTTGCCCCACAGTTCTAAGAGTTCTTCCACTAATGGCCTTAGATACACATCAATGTCGTTGCCAGGTTGCCTCGGGCCTTGGATGAGAACTGGCATCATAATGAACTTGCGCTTCATGCACAACCAAGGAGGAAGGTTGTACATATATAGAGTTACAGGCCAAGTGCTATGACTGGAGCTCTGCTCCCCAAAAGGATTAAAGCCATATGTACTTAGACCAAACCATAAGTTTCTCGCCTCTCCTGCAAAGTTTGGAAAGTCTCTCTCGATCTTTCTCCACTGCGATCCATCGGCGGGGTGCCTCAACTTTCCATCTTTCTTACGGTCTTCTTTGTGCCATCGCAACAACCTAGCATGCTCTTTGTTTCTAAACAGACGTTTCAGCCGTGGTATTATAGGAGCATACCACATCACCTTAGCAGGAACCCTCTTATGGGGGGGCTCACCATCAACATCACCAGGATCATCTGCTCTGATCTTATACCGCAGTGCAGTGCATATCGGACATTCATCCAAATTCTCGTACTTCTCACCGCGGAAGAGAATGCAGTCATTAATGCATGCATGTATCTTCTGCACATCTAATCCTAGAGGGCAGAGAGCTTTCTTTGCTTCGTACGTACTCTCAGGCAATTCGTTATCCTTTGGAAGTTTTGGCTTCATTAGTTGAAGTAAACTCTCAAATGCATTGTCAGTCACACCGTTTTGTGCCTTCCATTTCAGCAACTCCAGTGTGGTACCGAGCTTTGTGCTACCATCTTCGCAATTTGGGTACAACAATTTTTTGTGATCCTGTAACATGTTGTCCAGCTTCAACCTATCCAATTTATTTTCACAGTCTTCCCTTGCATCAGCAATAACTCGGCCAAGATCATCATCGGGCTCTTCTGATGCCTGTTCTTGATCACCTCCTTCTTCTGCATTCTCTTCCATTGCAGTATCGTCGTATTCAGGGAACAAAGGATCTTCTTCTTGTTCTTCATCGTCTTCCATCACAACCCCTCTTTCTCCATGCTTGGTCCAGCAATTATAGCTGGGCATGAAACCTCTCCGAAGTAGATGGCCGTGAAGGATTCTTTCGGAAGAATGTTCTCTGACGTTCCGACAATCAACACATGGGCAACACATGAAGCCATTATCTTTGTTCGCCTGAGCTACAGCAAGAAATGCATTCAGGCCTGCCATATACTCGGAAGTGCGTCGGTCACCGTACATCCATCGCTGCCGTGCATCCATCTGCATCATATAATTAAGTTTATCAAAATACATATTAATACAGAGATGACCACAGTACATCGACAAATAATACTTTTTTATGTATCAGTTACAGATGAAAAAGATAATTTGTTAACCTCGGTCGAAGATACCATTTTCAGTGAGCTTGTGTGCGTCTCGGGAATTTCGTCGAACACCTAGTGTGCACAGTAAAAAAAACACACTATAACAACACACTCTCTCACACCTCCAAATAAAAAAAAAAAGATGGAAGGAGGGGGTGCTGGGGCAGTATATATAGGGGAAGGGGGCATTGGTCCCGGTTCGTGGACTGAACCGGGACAACAGGTCATGCGCGTGCCACGTGGCCTGTGGCTAGGCATTGGTCCCGGTCCGTGGCACGAGCCGGGACCGATATGCCCCCCACGAACCGGGACCAATGCGCCCAGGCGATTCCTGTTGCCCCGGGCGCACGAACCGGGACCAATGCAGGGCATTTGTCCCGGATTTGGTTGCAACCGGGACAGCTGCCCCCCGGCCCCCTGGACGAGAGGGGTTGTTTCCACTAGTGTTTAAATATACTAAATGATCAACTAAATCTCCAATTCTGTAGGTGTATCCTTATTTATATATCTTAGGTGTGTGAAGTATTTATTCCAAGGTTGGGAAGATTGACCAGAACATTTGATGGGACCTTGACCATATTCTAATAAAAAAAAACTTTACTATCTAGTTGACCTATAGCTATTCCAGCAATCCATAATATTCATAGCTTGTCCCATTTCATTTAGCTTCTTGTATACCATTTAGGAGATGTATACCATGTGAAACACTCTACAAAGTTCTTTAGATATTTGAGGGTGCGCTAGAAAAGGATACATCCATATAAATTATAATACTTTAGAATACTAGTTTATTAGATCTATGTAAATCATTGTAACAAAATGTTTTCTTAAACATATAAAATTAAATAAAATCTACAAGAAAAATGTAGTTCACTGTTGTACTAAAAATGTATTTGTAATGGTGGATATCAGAAATGTTTGAAAAAATGATATCATCATTTATATGACCATGTTGACATTCTTAATGCCTATTTTTTATATCTAATATACATATTAAGTAACCATTACACTTATGATACACATTTAATGACAAGCTAAATAGTAAGTAAAACAAATTTGTATAAAAAGACCCCCAAGATATTGTTGACATGGGAGGTGCCGATAGCTGCGCGACTACACTTCCCCCCCCCCCCCCTTGCCAGAAGCAGCTGCCATGCTAAAAGGTCGTCCGAAGCAGACATTGCCAATGTCAGATTTGGGAGGTCAGCAGTTCATCTTCACCCACACGCTCTGTGGCTTGCCGGACCGGAGGAAGCAGCACATGTTCACAGGTGGATGGAGCGACTACCTAAAGAGGAAGAAACCAGAGGAGGGCGACGTGCTCGTGTTCATCCGGGCTGGCAGTGACTTCACTGTCGCATTGCAGCGCAAGGCCATGCCACCAGCATTTGTGTCACCTGAGGAGGTCGCCAATGCAGCCAGGCTCGCGGCGGAGGGTACCACCTTCACCGTCCATTGGTGCCCTCGCCGCAGCGCTGAATTTGTGGTGGCGTCGACAGAGGTCGACGATGCTCTCTCGGTTCCATGGAGTGTGGGCATGCGCGTGTCCTGCGACACAGGGGTGGTGCGGACCGGCGTCGTGCAGAAGAAGCTCGCCTACGTGATTGGGTGCAAAAATGGAACCATCAACAAGGTCAAACATCAAGAATGGAAGAAGCTTGACGTGGACTGGGATGACGACGCTTCATCCAGGTCCAGGACTACCGCTAGCTGTTTTAGGCTTTTTGGCGTCCAGATCGTCCCATGAGCTCTCTGCTTCAGGATTTACTGTACTTCACACACATTTTGCTCTCCACAAACTTAATTGAATCTCATCATTAGTTGCTACCTGGGTTTTGTGCTCACATTTTACTCCTGAAAAACTTATGGTAAACATCTGGTTGTGTCTCTGAGATTAGCTTAAGACCTGTTGCACAATTCAGTTTTGTATTCATTCATAAACTTCACATTCATAAGCACCAGCCATAAGCACAATTCAGTTTTGTATTCATTCATAAACTTCACATGGATACATGGTTCAGGACCCTTGCACAAAACCATCAGCACTTGCTTACTACATACCAGGAGCAGTGCATACATTTGTTGTAGCCAATATCATGTTCCGTGGTTGTTAAGAAAACAATGAGCGCAAGAGCACTTTAGTTCCAGATCATGTTTAGGATACCCGGGTATGAGTTAAGTATCCTGCATATCTTCCTGATAATGGTAATTACATGCTTTCTAACAATAATGGAACTTAATCCAATGATATAAATGGTAATTACATGCTTTCTAACAACAATGTCTGACACTAATATAAGAAGCTATTCTGAACCGAACCGAGTCTTGACTCTCTTTCGAGGCCTAGGGGTCAATGGAGCCATTGAAGGAACCTTCCCCTGTCTTGGCAGCTGGTACATCTTCCTCCTCCACTACAAGAGGACTCAGATAACTGCCCATTAGTAGTCTCTGTGCTTCCTTGTATCGAACCAGGTAACCAGGTACAGACCAGCAATGATGAATACACCTCCAACAACATTTAATGAAAACAAAGAGATGAAAATCCACCACCTACTTTTCTCTGAAATGACTGGATGAACAGACAATGAAGCCTATGCGAATTTCTAGATTGAAGTAATATGTCTAAGCCTATGCGAATTTCTGGATTAAAGGTATGCATAGCACTCAGTGTTGCCACAAATTACAAGTTTAAGTTACTGAAAAATAAATATCCAGAAATACCATCAATAACAGCCAAAATGTTCACATTTATGGCATTTCTCCATGTGCGGATTCCATCAGATGTGTTGTCATGTTGGCAATTCTGGCAAAATTGTTGCAGATATCTAGTCCACCATAGGTCTGTGCATGTTTCGTGAAAGCAGCAGCAAGATCATCTGCATATTTAATCAGAGTAACTACATGATCATGGAAAATCTGAAGCACATGCCAAATTGTGCATTTATGTAACAGTTGAAACTGTACTATGAATAGTCTGCACATCTACTTACCCATTGACAATAATAATCAAAAGATTGTAAGCATAACAAGTGCTCTGAGCTCCAGAACAAGGAGAAGAATGAACAGACCCCTGTTAAAAGAGATTTGATGCTTCACTGAAGCAAATGCAAGAAATACCATATTGCTGCATTAGGTATTAAAATCTAAATACATGTTACATTTCATGTACGAGGATTGCTAGCTTTATATCAAAGTATTTTCAGATAGTTCTGAGGTTACATGATCTCTGTAATGGTATGGTCTTGCATTACGTATTACTGAGAATGTAATGCCTGAAAACTATAGTATATGACGATGTTACAGTTGGCTTATCATGTTTTTCCCGTTTTGTGAGATCTGACTCTCAGTTAGTTGAGTTCTGGTGTTATGCACTTCTGTTTCCACAATTTTGCATAAATAATAGTTTACAAAATCAGGTACTCAAGCAAATTCAATGACATTGCTTACTTCACCTAGAAAACTCTTACCTGGACAAGAAACATCATATTTAACGAATATGTCAGACGGTACTCCGAGATCTCCATGGGACCTTTTGTTTTCCTTTTGGACTAGCGAAGCAACTTCTCTTCCATTTTCTTAAGACATGTTGCACAATTCAGTTTTGTATTCATTCATAAACTTCACATTCATAAGCACCAGCCTTGCACTCATCTTTTGTAAGTTCAAATGCGCCTACCAAAACATAAAATGCTCTTTTCAGACAATATTAAAAGTACATGAGAGAAAACATCAGAGATGGTATGTACTTGACATCACAGTATATGCCTAAACTTTCAGATCCGAAAAACACATATAAGGAAGTCATGGTGGGTCCAAACTATGCTCACGTTTTTTCTTTTCTCATACTCACAAAAATGCATATTGTTTTGTATTAAAAGAGGAACTGACATACAGAAGTCAAAATAAAGCCAAACAGCACCAAAGCTAGCCTGACATCTAAAACAACCAAAACCAATCTGACATACACAAGTCAAATAAACGAAGGAACCCTAGGCTAAGCTAAGCTAGCTGAAGGTCTTGAATGAACCACACTCGCCTGCCTGGTTTGGATAAATTGACCCGTTCCAAGAAACCATGTTACAAATTTACAGTTAAGTCCTTTAGCCTCTTAATGTTTGCAAATCAACAAAACATAACCCATATTTGTAATCTCACAACCCATCAAATACCGAAAAGTAACCTGCAGTAAGTGTGACACATAAATTAAGGTAAGAAACCCGAAGTTGACAACATACTTAATTACAGTTTTAAAACATGGGAGATAAAATGCCATTAACAATTTCTTCCATCTTCAAAAAACCATCAGTTGCTTCTACTATTTTTTGGTTTATCTGCTCACCCGCATTAGTTTGAACAAAGTGCATACATGTACATGAGTCCACAAATAACACTTATCAAAGATCATCATTGCATTTGTACCTTCCAGTTGATAATAAGTAATGAGACAAAATGATAAGGCACTCTGTCTGAAATTGAAAAACACATTCTAATGTATACTAAAAAATCCCTGCAAATTGCAATATCCTCTTTTATTTATAAGATGAAATTACCGATAAATTTGGGCATTCGGCCTGTTTAGTTTATTTTGCAATTTAGCTCAAATACATGTGTACACGATTTTCATGTGTGCATGGTGAGTTGGTGACCCTAAAAATATCTGCTGCTGGTACTTGAGATCCAGTATTCAGACTATATAGTCAATCTGGTGACATTTTGGTGGTACGGATTTTGTAATGGAGTAAACATTGCAGTGTACTGTCTGTTGTCAAGTTATCTTGACAGACTGTCAAACATATAAGCAGATACTCACACGGTTAGGGAAAAAATAGTTAAACTACTACTCCCTCCGTCCCAAATTAATTGTCTCAAAGATGGACAAAAGTGGATGTATCTAGACATGTTTTAGTGTTAGATACGTCCATTTTTGTCCAACTTTGAGACAATTAATTTGGGACGGAGAGAGTACAACAAGCAAACATAGTAGAAAGGAAGAAATTATAATATTTCACGTCATGCAATTCATTTAATACCTTGGGGCAGAGCACATTGACACGAACACCATGGCGTTTCAATGGAGCAAGTGATTGTGTATACAGAATAACACCACCTGCCAAAAATGAAGTTAGCGATCACATAGTGTACAGATGCTTCAAACATATCATAAAACATAATCAAGGAATAGAAAGTTAACATTGGAAAGTGTAGCTGAGAATCACATTTTATATGACTAAAATGTGAGCTTGTGTACAGTTCGTGATTGAATGTATCTTAATGATGCAAAAAACGATTAACAAACATATTTTCCCACCGAATCAACAATCATAGTTGAGTTCAAATTAGCCATCCATCGGCACTGCAATCTGATGCCCTAGAAGAAAAGGTAGAAGAAGAGTATGCGGGGTGGTGTATGGATTTTTTGTCCCACTATATATGGAATCAGCGGTCATAGGATAAAGATACAGCAGCAGAACCAATATTGATTATGGCACCAGGCATCTTCAGTGATCGCAATATTTCACTCTGACGAACATACCAACTGTAAGTTTTGTGCATATGGCATTTGCAGGAAATAAAGCAACATGTTAGACAATTAAATTATCCAGTAACTTCATACTCTAGTAACTTCCATTGCTTCAGAATGGCATCCTTTTCTTGCTCGCAAGGAAACCCAACAAGCCGCATTACGACAAACCAGTACCTATTAACTTACTCCAACAACATTTATGAAAACAAAGAGATGGAAATCCACCACCTACTTTTCTCTGAAATGACTGGATGAACAGACAATGAAGCCTATGCGAATTTCTGGATTGAAGTAATATGTCTAAGCCTATGCGAATTTCTGGATTAAAGGTATGCATAGTGTTAGAGACATATGTGTATATTAGTAGTTTTCTTATTGCATAGGGGGTCCCCTGCATATTGCCACCTGTACATGTATTATATATTGTGGCCTTTGGCCCCGTGGAATACAAGTTGCATATTCCTCTACTCATAACATGGTATCAGATTAGGTTTAGGTCCAAAACGCACGCGCAACTCGTGCTATTTTCTTCTCCTGATTGGATCTTGGTCACCGCCTCGTACAGGTCGAAATAGACCTCTGTTGTGCCCGCTCGAGCCCTTCCTGCCCCGTGTGCGCGTTGACGGGTTCCCGTCCCTGTCTTCAACCTCCCGCCGGCCGCCGCCCGCCGTTCGTCGTCCTCCGGCCGCAGTCCCGCTGCTCGTCCTTCGGCCCCGCCCCCGGCTCCAATCCTCTCGGAATGCCGCCGCCGTTCGTTCCCGCCGATCGCCCGAGTCGCCGCCGACGACCTGCGTTGCTGGAAACCGCCGCCGCTCCAATTCTCTCGGGACGCCGCCGCCGTTCGTTGCCGCCGGCCGCCTGAGTCTCCGCCGCCGTTCGTGGCCGCCGTCCGCCCCTGATCTGCGCCCGTCTGCCCCCCGTCTGCCCACGAGCCGCCGCAGTGCTCTGCTTGGAGACCCAGAGTCTCCACGTGATCTGTTTCCGTAAAAAAAAAAATCTGACAGATGGCTGCTGGCTATGTTGCGATCCCTCGCTGCTCGGTGCTGTTTGATGGCACGAATTACCCTGATTTCGCTGCCTTTATGCGCGTTCACATGCGCGGTCTTTGTCTATGGGGTTTTCTTTCCGGTGAGGTCCCCTGTCCGCCGCGCCCTATTGCTCCTATGGTTCCTACTCCGCCGACGCCACTGGTTCTTGCTGCCGATGCTTCTCAGTCTGCAAAGGATGCAGCTAAGAGTGCAGATGATACCGCTCTTGCTGCGTATGACCAGAAGGCTCGGGAGTACTCTGTCGTTCTTGCAACCTATCAGAAGGACATGACTGCTTACACTCAGTGGGTGAATGATGATGCTCGTGCTGCGGCTGTTCTTACTGCCAGTGTTCTACCCCAGTTTGCTTCGGAGTTTATGGGACTCGGTACTGCCGCTGACATGTGGGCTCACCTTCGTCAGCGCCATCAGCCATCCGGAGATGCTCTTTATCTGTCTGTGGTTCGTCAAGAGCATGCTCTACAGCAGGGTGATTCCACTGTTGATCAGTTCTACACGCAGAGTTCTGCTATATGGCGTCAGCTCGACTCTCTTCGCACGGCTGTGTGTGGCACCTGCCCGTGTTGTCAGACCGTGCGCTCCGATTTGGATTTTCAGCGCATCTACGAGTTCTTGTCGCGCCTTCGTCCTGAGTTTGAGGCTCGCCGTGCTCAGCTGCTTGCTCGTGGTCGTATTCCTATGTCGGAGGTGTTGTCTGAGCTTCGTGCTGAGGAGATTCGCCTCCATGGCGTTGGTCTGCTTACCGTTCCTTCTGTGCTGGCTGCCCGTGGACCTGCCCCGTCGCCTCGTGGTTCTACCCCGTCGCCTACTCCACCAGCTCCTCCGCGGTCCACTGCTCCACCACTGTTGCCCACTCCTCAGGGCCAGGGTCGTGGCCAGGGTCGTGGCTCTCGTCCACGATCTCACTGCACCTACTGTGACATGGACGGTCACACTGAGTCTCGCTGCTTCACGAGGGAGCGTGACCTGCGCCAGCAGAGGACGCAGTCTGGGCCTCGTCCGTCTCCTGCGTCGCCGGGTTCGTCTACTGGATCGGGTTCTACGATCACTCCTACCGAGCAGGACATGGTGCGGATGATCAGGCGGATGCTTGCTGCTTCAGGCTCTTCTTCGACTGGTACTGCTGGATCTGTGACTGATTCTTCTGGCACTGCGGGACCACCATCTTCTACACAGTCAGGTACATCGTCGTGGGTTCTGGATTCTGGAGCTTCTTTTCATATGACTTCTGATTCTTCCACTCTGTCCTCTCTTAGACCTATTGATTCTCCTCTTAGTGTTCTCACTGCTGATGGTACTTCTCTCCCTGTCTCTGGTCGTGGCACTCTTTCTACTTCTTCTTTCCACGTTCCTGATATTTCTCATGTTCCTCGTCTTACTATGAATCTTTTCTCGGCTGGTCAACTTACTGACTCTGGATGTCGTGTCATTTTTTACGCCGATTCTTGCTCTGTTCAGGATCGTCGCACTCAGGTTCTGGTTGGAGCTGGCCCTCGCCGCCGTGATTCTCAGGGCCTTTGGGAGTTAGACTGGCTTCGTGTCCCTTCCGCTGCCACCTCGTCTGCCAGTTCTCCCGCTGTCGTCGCCTCCGTCACTGGTTCATTTCAGCAGTGGCATCATCGTCTTGGTCACATTTGTGGTTCTCGTCTATCGTCATTAGTTCATCGTGGTCTTCTCGGGTCTGTTTCAGGAGATGTTTCTTTACAGTGTCAGGGTTGTAGGCTAGGGAAACAGATTCAGTTGCCCTATCCTGTTAGCGCGTCTATCTCTCAGCGTCCTTTCGACTTAGTTCACTCTGATGTTTGGGGTCCGGCTCCTTTCACTTCTAAAGGGGGCCATAAATACTATATCATTTTTATAGATGATTTCTCTCGTTATACTTGGCTGTATTTTATGTCTTCTCGTAGTGAGGTTCTCTCAATATATAAGTGTTTTGCAGCCATGGTTCTTACTCAGTTTTCTATGCCGATTCGTGTGTTTCGTGCAGACTCTGCTGGTGAGTATATCTCCAAGCAGTTGCGTGGTGTCCTTATTGAGCAGGGCACGCTTGCTCAATGTTCTTGTCCCGGTGCGCATGCTCAGAATGGCGTGGCTGAACGTAAGCATCGCCATCTTCTTGAGACTGCTCGTGCGATGATGATCGCTTCGTCTCTCCCGCCTCATTTCTGGGCTGAGGCTGTCTCTACCTCGGCTTATCTCATTAATATCCAGCCTTCTGCTGCCCTTAAGGGTGCTATTCCTCTTGAGCGACTTTATGATCGTTCTCCTGACTACTCTAGTTTGCGTTTGTTTGGCTGCGTTTGCTATGTTCTCCTCGCTCCTCGTGAACGCACCAAACTAACCGCCCAGTCTGTCGAGTGTGTTTTTCTTGGATATAGTGATGAGCACAAGGGCTATCGCTGTTGGGATCCTGTGGCTCGTCGGATGCGCATTTCCCGGGATGTGACTTTTGATGAGTCTCGACCTTTCTATCCGCGATCGGCCTCCTCGACCTCCCCTATGGAGGATCTCTCTTTTCTTACTCTTCCTGCTTCTTCTCCCTTGGTTCCTCCTATTTCTTCTCCTCCTTCTCCTCCTCCTGCTGCTTCTTCGGAGTCATCTACGACGACACTATCCTCTCCTCCTTCGTCGCCGCGTTCTTCCCCTTCCTCACTGGTGTCTTCTCCCTTTCCGTCTCCTCCTACCATTCATTCTTATCCTACTTTTCCCTTTTACTATACTCGTCGTCCACGTGTTGTGAACGAGTCCTCTGATGCACCTTCTACTTCTGGTGCACCGTCTCAGCCGACTTATTCTCTTCGCAGTCGGCCTTGTAATACACCTGATTTCTATAATCCCGCCAGTTACAGTGTTACCGCTATTCCGGAGCTGAGCACGTACCGTGAGGCTGTTGTTCATCCTGAATGGCAGCTCGCGATGGCCGAGGAGATCGCTGCACTTGAGCGCACCGGTACTTGGGAGATCGTTCCTCTCCCTCCTTCTATTCGCCCTATCACCTGTAAGTGGGTCTATAAGGTGAAGACTCGTTCTGATGGGTCCCTTGAGCGTTACAAAGCTCGTCTAGTTGCTCGTGGCTTTCAGCAGGAGCATGGCCGCGATTATGATGAGACTTTCGCTCCTGTCGCTCACATGACCACTGTTCGGACTCTTCTTGCCGTTGCTTCTGTTCGCCATTGGTCTGTTTCTCAGCTTGATGTCAAGAATGCCTTTCTTAATGGTGAGTTGCGTGAGGAGGTCTATATGCGACCACCACCTGGGTATTCTGTTGATGATGGCATGGTTTGCCGTCTTCGTCGCTCTCTCTATGGCCTTAAGCAAGCCCCTCGTGCATGGTTTGAGCGCTTTGCCTCTGTGGTCATGGCTGCTGGTTTTTCTCCCAGTGCTCATGATCCTACGCTGTTTGTTCACTGCTCTCCTCGTGGTCGCACTCTACTTCTTCTATATGTTGATGACATGATCATTACTGGTGACGATCCTGAGTATATTGCCTTTGTTAAGGCTCGTTTGAGTGAGCAGTTTCTTATGTCGGATCTTGGTCCGCTTCGTTACTTTCTTGGGATTGAGGTTTCATCTACCTCTGATGGTTTCTGTATATCCCAAGAACGGTATATTCATGATCTACTTACTCGTGCCGCTCTTACTGATGAGCGTACTGCTGAGACTCCTATGGACCTCCATCTCTCTCTTCGTGCTTCCGATGGTGATCCCCTCTCTGATCCGACTCGTTATCGACATCTTGTCGGGAGTCTTGTCTATCTAGCTGTTACTTGTCCAGATATTTCTTATCCTGTTCATATCTTGAGTCAGTTTGTTTCTACTCCTACCTCGGTTCACTATAGTCACCTTCTTCGTGTTCTGCGCTATCTTCGTGGAACGATCTCACTTTGTCTCTTCTTTCCTCGTTCTAGCTTGTTACAACTCCAGTCCTACTCTGATGCTACGTGGGCTAGTGATCCTATGGATCGCCGGTCACTGTCTGCTTACTGTGTTTTTCTTGGTGGTTCTCTCATTGCCTGGAAGACGAAGAAGCAGACCGCAGTTTCCCGTTCGAGTGTAGAGGCTGAGTTACGAGCGATGGCTCTTTTGACTGCTGAGGTGACTTGGTTACGGTGGTTACTTGCAGATTTTGGTGTCTCCGTTACGACACCCACTGATCTATTGTCTGACAGTACATGTGCTATCAGTATTGCACGTGACCCGGTGAAGCATGAGCTTACCAAGCATATTGGTGTTGATGCTTCTTTTGTGCGTGCTAGTGTGCAGGATCAAATTATTTCGCTCCAGTATGTGCCTTCAGAGTTACAGTTGGCGGATTTCTTCACGAAGGCCCAGACTAGAGCACAGCATAGTTTCTTTCTCTCCAAACTCAGTGTTGTTTATCCACCATGAGTTTGAGGGGGGTGTTAGAGACATATGTGTATATTAGTAGTTTCCTTATTGCATAGGAGGTCCCTGCATATTGTCACCTGTACATGTACTATATATTGTGGCCTTTGGCCCCGTGGAATACAAGTTGCATATTCCTCTACTCATAACACATAGCACTCAGTGTTGCCACAAATTACAAGTTTAAGTTACTGAAAAATAAATATCCAGAAATACCATCAATAACAGCCAAAATGTTCACATTTATGGCATTTCTCCATGTGCGGATTCCATCAGATGTGTTGTCATGTTGGCAATTCTGGCAAAATTGTTGCAGATATCTAGTCCACCATAGGTATGTGCATGTTTCGTGAAAGCAGCAGCAACATCATCTGCATATTTAATCAGAGTAACTACATGATCATGGAAAATCTGAAGCACATGCTAAATTGTGCATTTATATAACAGTTGAAACTGTACTATGAATAGTCTGCACATCCACCTATCCATTGACAATAATAATCAAAAGATTGTAAGCATAACAATAAAGTGCTCTGAGCTCCAGAACAAGGAGAAGAATGAACAGACCCCTGTTAAAAGAGATTTGATGCTTCACTGAAGCAAAGGCAAGAAATAACATATTGCTGCATTAGGTATTAAAATCTAAATACATGTTACATTTCATGTACGAGGATTGCTAGCTTTATATCTAAGTATTTTCAGATAGTTCTGAGTTTACATGATCTCTGTAATGGTATGGTCTTACATTGCATTTTACTGAGAATGTAATGCCTGAAAATTATAGTATATGATGATGTTACAGTTGGCTTATCATGTTTTTCCAGTTTTGTGAGATCTGACTCTCAATTAGTTGAGTTCTGGTGTTATGCACTTCTGTTTCCACAATTTCGCATAAATAATAGTTTACAAAATCGGGTACTCAAGCAAATTCAATGGCATTGCTTACTTCACCTAGAAAACTCTTACGTGGACAAGAAACATTATATTTAACGAATACGGCAGACGGTACTCCGAGATCTCCATGGGACCTTTTGTTTTCCTTTTGGACTAGCGAAGCAACTTCTCTTCCATTTTCTTCAGAGAAATCAACCAGTCACAAATAGACCTTTTTGCTCATATAATTATGCCGAAAAAAAAGGGTATAACTCTGCTCATAACTATCTAGTGCACCTGCAGTCACCTTTACAACTCTTCCAGGCTAAATGCAGCTACATGAACTCGAATGCTACTAGCACAGTTCTAAAGTAAGATAATCCAGTAGCCACTGTCCCAGATTCAGATTAAACTTGACAGAGTGCTAGTCACTCTAACTGCAGAAAGGAACGAAGCAATGTGATTCATCATAATGCGAAAACTGATGGCAGGGATCGGTCAGTGGCTGGTCAACACGGAACTCCTTCTGGACACGAAGTGCAGGTCATGAGCACCCCCACCGCGGCACCTGCGCAGGCTACTGGCTCGGCGTGTGCACGCACTTGTCTTAAGTCACAATATCACACGCACGGTATAGAATCAAATATATTGCTTATGTGACACACAATTCTAGCATGACCAGTAGAATAACTTAATCAGATGAGATTGGCATATACAGATAATGAATCATGTTAGAGTTGTGATGAATATAACATGATTTAGAACAGCCCAATAGTGCATCTCAGAGTCACACACGATCAAAGCAAGAATTAAGCAAAACAAACTTAAATTTAGACCACAACTGATTGTACCAATCAATACAGATGACCGTCTGCTTGCATTCATGTAAAATAAAGTGTTAGAATGCTTACGTGCAGAACATGGTTTTTAAAGCGTTCAGGCGGTTTAAAGCGCTGGGGGGTGCTTCAACGCTTAAGCGCTCAAAGCGTGAAGCGAGGCGACACCTTAGTCAATTTTCTGGTTTTTATGGCTGAATAATATACCAGACATGAAAGCAGCACAGCAGTACACACTAAGCAGGCAAGCAGCACAGCAAGCAGGCAAGCAGCACAGTACACTTAAGCAAGCAGCACGGGCAGTAAACACTTAAGCAGGCAGCAGTACACACAGCAGCACCACAGGCAGAAAAGGAGAGGTGAGGCGGAGAGGAAAGAGTGCTGCACCCGGGGAGGAGAGGCCCAGAAGCTTGCTGCCCTGGCCGGAGAAGAGGAGGCCGACGGAGGAGGACGAGATCTGGCGGAAGAGGAGCCGGCCGCCTGAGAGGAGAGAGCTCCTCTCTCTCTCAATTAGATCGATTCCTGTCACGGATGGGTTCCCCTCTCTCTCCCCCACCTATTTCCCCTCACTTTGCCCTCCAATTTCCTTCTCATCCCACCCAATTTCTATTTCCCGCGCCGGCTGCCACTGTTTCCCGCTCGACCTGCGCCGGAGACGTGGAAGGCGTCCGAAATCGCCCTGGGCGACGCCTTCCCCGGCGACGACCAGGACACCTCAGCGGATGACTTGGGACGCTCTAGACCATGGCCTAAGGCGATGGGGGCGACTCGCTGCCTCCGGGCGCTTCGACGACTAGGCGTCCACAAAGAGTAGGTGGCAAAGTTTGGCTTGGTTTTACAAATTTTTCCCGAATGACAAAAAATTTCATACCCTGCTGCTTGCTGCTGTATGTTGGGCTGTTTGGAATGTTAGAAATGAGATAACGTTTGAAAATAAGATTGTGAGGTCTCCTTTTGTTGCTATATACAACATGTGTTCTTTGTTGTGTTACTGGGCAGGTCTATACGAACCCAGCGAGTGTGAGAAGATCAAGGAGGGGGCGGCGAAAATGATGCGCAAGGCGGCGATGCTGGCTGGACAATGCAGCTCCAGATCGGATGAAGGAAGGGCTCCGGTGATTCTTCGGATTACAGATCGATCGGAGATGTGATTCCCTCTTTGTGTGTTCAGTTTGATCTAGCTTTTGAGTTAATACTTTCCTGGACTTTGTGTATGTTGTGTGTTTGTGAGTTTCCTGAACAATTTGGTAGTATAGGAGGTAGGTTTTTTGCCCCGTAGTGCGATTCTCGAGCCGAGATCGTTTCAGCGGGTTTTCCTACCAAGTATCTACCCCTTTTCTTTCCCTGTTATGTTTGTCGAACCCTTGTATTTCCGTTGATGAAAGTTAATGGAAAGGGGGTAGTTCCCAGTTGGAAAAAAAAAACATGGTGCAGAACTTTGAAGAAACAAAAATAGCATGGGGTAAGAACTTGCAAAATGTTACCTAGTGCATGTTGAAACACCTTGGCTCTTTCGAAAGAAACTAAAACTCAGCTATGAGTTATGAAGTACACTATGCAGCATCGAACTACAAATACGACAGCCCTATATAATCAGGTTATGGACACATCCTAACAAAAGCATAATGACGACAGCCCTATATAATCAGGTTATGGACACATCCTAACAAAAGCATAATGGACCCGCAAAAAAAAATGCATGATGGGGCACACATGAACCAAAAGTAGAGAGACAAAGCTTAGTGCATGGAAGTGCAAACATAAAAGAAAGAAGGGAAGCAAGCACTTGCCGCAGTACAAACTAGGAGAAAAGCAAATACCTATATATCTCAAAAAAAGGAGTCTACTTAACTGTTCAGATCAACCAAGTTTGTGTGCAATTCAAACATGGAAGAACACAAAGAATAAAAGCACATCACCTTTATAGCTCTTCCAGGCCAAAAGATAATGCAGTTACCACTGTCCTAAATTCATATCAGACTTGACAGAGTGCTAGTCACTCGAACTGCAGAAAGGAACAGAGCAATGTGATCCGTCCATAATGCGTAAACTGACGGCGAGGATCAGTCAGTAGCGGTGGTCGGAGCAGAACTCCTTCCAGACACCACAGGTGCAGGTCACGCGCACCACCAGCACGCACGGCACCTGTGTAGGCTGCTGGCTCGGCGTGTGCACAAACACACAATTCACGATATATGACACGCACAGTATTGAATCAATTATCACTAGTAAAATTTAAAACATCATGAATACCAGAACAGGAAGTAACTCAAGTTTGTCAGTAGCATTCGAAGCAGTCAAGACAAGGAACGTCGGTGATGATGCTATCGCCGAAAATCTATGAGCTGGACTACTGTTATCACATCACATAAGAAGCAAAGAGAAAAGTACATCATCTGATGAACTACTGCTGAGACTGAATCTACACATAATGTGTTGCAAGGTAAATATCAACTTAACCTTGAATGGAACAAGCAAGAAACTTGAGTCCATTAGAAGATACAGATGCACCAAACTCTTGTAGATGGAGAACAAGTTTTCAAGGACTACAAATTCGAAAACAGAAAAAGAAATTACCATATAGAAGCTAGAAGCTAAGTCCAAATAAGCAGGAGCTAGGTACTTAAATATCCAGCATTAGCAGGTCCACATAAGCATGACAATAATAGGAGTGGGATCACATCGTTTGGGAGGTACACAAGCAACACTTTGAACAGCTCACGACTTCTTTGTCATCAGATGATAATCACCTCAGTATTTTAATAATTATCCATATTAATTGGCACAAAGTAAATATATATACATGGCATTAGTCATTGGAATTAATTAAATGAAATGCAAATACACTTCATGCAAGAATTATAGCCAGGTCAGATAAAATCACTTCAATATGTTAAGCTGAAGCAACAAGATACTACATACAGGTTTATCCACTCTTCCACAGGCCTACATGTCCCGCCCATGAACCCCTTTGCTGCTTACAGCACAACGAGAAGGGAGATGCAGCAAGAAATGCAGTCGTATTTCTATTCCATGTAAAGCATACAGCATGTTTGCCGGTCTCTGTTCCTGTACCATCGTGTTGCTTTCCTGTACCATCAACAATGATCCGACACTCACAACACCAAGCAAGCAACTGAAGTTTCTATTGATGGTTGATCTCGGCTCTGACCGAGTAAAAAGTAACGTTAAGTGCAATCTGATCGGAGCACCTCTAATAACGAAAACAGAGGGAAAGAAGCCCCATGAATGATTCTTATACTCCCTCCGATCCATATTAATGGTCGCTAAATCGGATGTATCTAGACATATTTTAGTGCTAGATACATCCGATTTAGCGACCATTAATATGGATCGGAGGGAGTAGTAGATATGAGTACTCGAACATAGGTCGGCAGGAGAGTTCTCATCAGGGGCACCTCTAACCGACATATGGTTTGGTCCCCTGTTGCCAGCACACATATAAACGGTGGGGCTTTGGATACCTCGAAGGAGCGAGTTCACGTATGTTTGATCCAGCCCCCTTGATTCAGTAAAAATCCTGCTGGTCTGAGGGTGTGCTGAAGCAACGGAAAGGCCCAGACCACCGCCAGCCACCACCTAGGACAGTACCGGTGTCCATGGGCTTCCCCCTCGATTCCGACGCCCCGGCGACGACTAGCTCGACCAGCACCTTGTCATCCACCACTCCAATAACTACTGCCTGGATCAAGCAGGCAATCACGTCTCCCTCAACAACTAGAAAGTGGATCCCCAAATCTCTCTATTAATAATATCTAATTAGGTGTTCTATTTGCAACAAATTAAGTTCATGTCCTCCCTAATGAGGAATTGATTATAAATTGGTATCGGAGCGCAGATCTGATTGCTTTAGAACCCTAAGTATGATTAGGGGGATAAGCTTCTGTTTCTTGTTCTAGTATGATTAGTTTAATTGGTTTCACACACAAACACGCCCAATTATGTAGAAGTAGAACCTTAACTGGGATCTGTTGATCAAGTTTGGCTCATTAAGTTCATGTTTAGGCAGAATTGTGATGTTTCAGTCTCGGATTAGTCCAACTATTAAAGCTAATGATCTTTTTGTTAAGCAACAGTGAAAAATAATTATGTTCATCAATCTTAATTGGGTCATTTATCGAATTGCCCATAGCGGACCACTTGTACTCAGTTTTACCCCTAGAGCTGAATCGACCTCAGTTTTGCCCCTAGTCTGTGCGCAACTACTATGGAGAGGCTGGAACGGTAAGTTTGGAGTCGACTCCGTTTCGCGAAGTGGGACCGAGGAGTCAGACCTCCGTTTCGCGAAGTGGGTCCGGGTGGGACTGCCAAGTTCGTTGAAACCATCCGGAGCTTACAGGTGGGACCGCGCAATTAGTTGACTGCGCTGAATAGTCCACACGAATTTTTTGTGGAAAAACCGTGGGCCCCCTGGTTGTTCAAAGTCTGCCGGAGTAACGGCACGCGCGTCGCAGTAAATGACCCGCCAGGGCTACAAAAGGCCCCTCGCCCTCACCGCACAAACTCGCCCTCACCGCACAAACTCTCATCGCCCTCGCCGCACTTCACCAGACACCCCGAGACGATGCCTCGCCGGCTCCGTGCATGGCGCAACTCGCCGTTGTACTGCCGACCCACGACCGCGACGCGGGGCCACAATGACGGCGAGGAGAACGCCACCGTCCACTCGTTCGAAACATGGCGGAACGAGGAGGCGTTCCACACGGTCCGCTCCTGGCTAAAGGAGGCGGCGGCAGCGGCCGAGGCTGCCGCTGTTCGTGCATCCCTGGAGACCCACCAGAGGGAGCAGGCGGAGCGCCAGGTCTACCGGGAGCTCGCCGCAACCGCGGCGTCGGATGAGCAGCAGGCGGTCGTCGCGCTGTACGAGAGAGACCGGCGCAAGGTTGCCCTGCAGAGCGAGAGGCGGGACCGCCGCCATCCCTCCGAGCAGGCGCAGCTGCACCGGCTGCGGATCCGAGGCAGAGCGGAGCGGCATGCGATCGCTACGCTGGCGAACCCATCGCCCTTAGCCAAGAACGACCACGAGGCGGGGCCCTCCAGCATGCTGGCCTACGACGACAGCGATGAGGACGACGAGGAAGAGGAGTAGAGGACGACTCGGGCAACCGTAGTTTTTTTTTTAAAGTTTTTTCAATGTTTTTAGTTAAATTATGCCGTCTAGCTTTCTGTAAAACTATCGTCGAATCTATGAATTTTAGCCTATTTCAACGAGTTCGCGTTTTTTAATTAATTTTGAGTATTTCTGAACGCAATCACGAGCCAGAATGTAGATTAAAAGCGAAAAGAATGTTTGAATAATGTTGTATATATGATGCATGTTGAACTAAGTCATTCCAAAATTTTGGGCAAATGTGCTTCAAATGAGGTCTGAAGCTAGGGTAAATCACATATAACAACGTTGTGCGTTGGATTCATGTCATTTTGAATTTTTTTGAATTTTTTATGCTCATTTGCAACCATCGCTCAATTCTCGTGAGAAATGTGCTTCAAATGAGGTCCGAAGCAAGGGTAAATACCCCCATTTATAATTTCATGAAAAATTCGACCTTGCCAAAATTAAGCAAATAAATTTGAGGATCAACTATATCACATATAACAACGTTGTGCGTTGGATTCATGTCATTTTGAATGTGTTTGAATTTTTTATGCTCATTTGCAACCATCGCTCAATTCTCGTGAGAAATGTGCTTCAAATGAGGTCCGAAGCTAGGGTAAATACCCCCGTTTATAATTTCATGAAAAATTCGACCTTGCCAAAATTATCCATAGAAATTTGAGGATCAACTATATCACATATAACAACGTTGTGTGTTGGATTCATGTCATTTTGATTTGTTTTGAATTTTTTATGCTCATTTGCAACCATCGCTCAATTCTCGTGAGAAATGTGCTTCAAATGAGGTCCGAAGCTAGGGTAAATACCCCCGTTTATAATTTCATGAAAAATTCAACCTTGCCAAAATTATCCATAGAAATTTGAGGATCAACTATATCACATATAACAACGTTGTGTGTTGGATTCATGTCATTTTGATTTGTTTTGAATTTTTTATGCTCATTTGCAACCATCGCTCAATTCTCGTGAGAAATGTGCTTCAAATGAGGTCCGAAGCTAGGGTAAATACCCCCGTTTATAATTTCATGAAAAATTCAACCTTGCCAAAATTATCCATAGAAATTTGAGGATCAACTATATCACATATAACAACGTTGTGTGTTGGATTCATGTCATTTTGATTTGTTTTGAATTTTTTATGCTCATTTGCAACCATCGCTCAATTCTCGTGAGAAATGTGCTTCAAATGAGGTCCGAAGCTAGGGTAAATACCCCCGTTTATAATTTCATGAAAAATTCAACCTTGCCAAAATTATCCATAGAAATTTGAGGATCAACTATATCACATATAACAACGTTGTGTGTTGGATTCATGTCATTTTGATTTGTTTTGAATTTTTTATGCTCATTTGCAACCATCGCTCAATTCTCGTGAGAAATGTGCTTCAAATGAGGTCCGAAGCTAGGGTAAATACCCCCGTTTATGCTTCAACATTTTTTGGCATATTTTATAAATCAACCAAATGAATTTCCTAGACATCTATTCTACATGTATAGTGTAAATCTGAAGTTTCATTATGTTTTGAATAATTCTTCTATTTTCTATTTTTTATTTAAATAACATGGTCTAATAGAAAAATCATATGTAAAACTGATAAAAATCATCTCTGTAGTAAATCTGAAGTTTCATTATATTTTTATTTAAATAACATGGTTTATAACACTTAACAGCAAAGAAATCATATGTAGAACCATCGATCCCTGTGGCCAACGTACCAACCAATCAGAGCGCAGAACGAACGTCTCGCGGATCGCTGTGGCTGCGAGCGCATCCGTCCGATGCACGATTCCTTCTAGAAGGCGTCGATCCAACAGCCCAGGTCGAATCTCTGTGTTTCCTTCTAGAAGCTTTTCGGCTGGTCAAACAGAGGGTTGACCAAGCTTGAAATGAGCATAAATAATTCAAAAAAATCGAAAAAATATATTGGCGACGCACATAGTAGTGTTATGTCATATAGTAACGAGAAAAAAATATAAACTGTCTTATAAAGAATGGAACGAAAAAACCTTGTGTAACATATGATATCTTGAACAGTCTAGTAGAGAGTTCAAGATAATGAGATGAGTTTCAAACCTTTTGAACTCAAATAAGGTCAAAATCTCACCAAAGCTTCATTTTGATGTGACTAAGAAAGATCCAAAGTTATTTTTTCATTTTGATGTTTTAAACTTGTTTTATTTACGATTTTCGATTAAAACCATTATTATTCAAAAGAAAATAAATAATACGAATATTCATCCAATAAATTTTTGGGCTTCGGAATTGCATTATATAGGTCTAATACAAGTCTAGTAAAAATATAAATAGGATTTATAAACATTAGAACGAAATCCATCACTAAAATGAGATTCCTCGAATACAAGACTAGAGATTTCAAAGAATAAGAGGTGGAAACATTGTGAATCTTCCGAAGAGGTGGGTTCTACCTTTTTGTTTTGTGTTCCTATGGGCTATACTAGCACAACCAAGCAAATAGTTCCACATTGCTACCCCCTTTCGACGCTGTTACCGCGTGTTTCCGTATAAGTCCGGTATTTCTCCAGCGGGGCTAGGGTTTCACCGGGAGGCTACGGAGCGTCTGGATCCCAACACAAGCTAGGGGGTGCCATACCATGTTAGTATAGGTGTGTTGTGTGCTTTGTATGTCCAAGATTGCTCTCTGGGGTGTGACCGGGCTTCACCGGCATCCACTTCTCTCTCGTAGGCGATTACAGGGTGAAACTCCCGTACCGGACCAAACACCGTGAATCTTCCGAAGAGGTGGGTTCTACCTTTTTGTTTTGTGTTCCTATGGGCTATCCTAGCACAACAAAGCAAATAGTTCCACATTGCTACCCCCCTTTCGACGCAGTTACCGCGTGTTTCCGTATAAGTCCGGTATTTCTCCAGCGGGGCTAGGGTTTCACCGGGAGGGGGGCTACAGAGCGTCTGTATCCCAACACAAGCTAGGGGGTGCCATACCATGTTAGTATAAGTGTGTTGTGTGCTTTGTATGTCCAAGATTGCTCTCTGGGGTGTGACCCTGCTTCACCGGCATCCACTTCTCTCTCGTAGGCGATTACAGGGTGAAACTCCCGTATCGGACCAAACACCGTGAATCTTCCGAAGAGGTGGGTTCTACCTTTTTGTTTTGTGTTCCTATGGGCTATCCTAGCACAACAAATCAAATAGTTCCACATTGCTACCCCCTTTCGACGCTGTTACCGCGTGTTTCCGTATAAGTTCGGTATTTCTCCAGCGGGGCTAGGGTTTCACCGGGAGGGGGGCTACGGAGCGTCTGGATCCCAACACAAGCTAGGGGGTGCCATACCATGTTAGTATAAGTGTGTTGTGTGCTTTGTATGTCCAAGATTGCTCTCTGGGGTGTGACCCGGCTTCACCGGCATCCACTTCTCTCTCGTAGGCGATTACAGGGTGAAACTCCCGTATCGGACCAAACACCGTGAATCTTCCGAAGAGGTGGGTTCTACCTTTTTTGTTTTGTGTTCCTATGGGCTATCCTAGCACAACCAAGCAAATAGTTCCACATTGCTACCCCCTTTCGACGCTGTTACCGCGTGTTTCCGTATAAGTCCGGTATTTCTCCACCGGGGCTAGGGTTTCACCGGGAGGGGGGCTACGGAGCGTCTGGATCCCAACACAAGCTAGGGGGTGCCATACCATGTTAGTATAGGTGTGTTGTGTGCTTTGTATGTCCAAGATTGCGCTCGTCTCAGCGTCTGCAGCCCGGCCGTTGCCGCCGTAGTTTGCATGCATGGACTCGATCTGCACCGTTCCTTACGATCAAACGATCGAAAATGAAGCGGTGCATGGACTGGGTGTTTTGTCTCAATGTAACGGCCCCGTTCACCAGCCTGGTGCATGCACGCCTCGTTTTTCCAGAGTAAACAACGTGGCAGAAGAAGAAATTTCAAAAAAAAAAAAACGTGGCAGAAGAAGAAAATAGTTAACGTCGCGTCGCATTTGCAGCAGCCCTGCACGCCTTGTTTCAGAAACACGAGTCGCGTCGCATTTGCAGCGACGCAGCCCTCCACGCCTAGTTTTCAGAAGATACGCATCAATGCATATGCAGCGTGGCAGGATTTGGCGTGAGACTTTGGACTTTCTTCTCTTCCCGTCTTTAATACACGCATGCAACGTCGAATCACTTCGACTGACGAATGCACACGCGCTCGTACTCCGTATCAATAGCTGTCCGGCCTACGCCTACGCCTATGCCTGTTCTACACCGCTTTGACCATGCATCTACTCTAATACACTGCGTCCAAGGTCTTCACACAGTTTGCTTCATCTACCCAAATAAATTCACGTCTAATCGTGTCTTTAAATATTCCTTCAGTCGTCCTCCATATTCTCATCCCTCTCCAGCCATTTGCCCTTCTCTCCCTTCAAGCCCTAACGCACAATGTCTTCCTACTCACTACCTTCAAGCCCGGAGTCGGTCTCCGACGAGGACAACCACCCCAAGGCTCTGCCTTGGTACGAGGCCGAGTGGCCCGAGGCGGAGTTGGACGTCCTGCCCATCGTGCTTCCCGTCGACGACTCTCCCAATCGGGAGCGATCGCCGACGCCGCCCTTCGTCCACCGCCCCGTCCCTTCCACCACCACCAAGACGTCGGACATCTCCCCCAAGACGAACTTCCGCCTCAAGAGACTGGAGCGGCTGGAGAAGAAGGAGTTGAAGGCGATGGAGAAGAAGGAGGCGAAGGAGGACGCGAAGGCTTTCCGGGCCAGCATCAAGCGGTCCCGTGAGAGGCAGGAGGAGAGGATGCGGGCGGAGAACCGCAGCGCCCGGATCAAGCAGGAGATGGAGATCCGGGCGGCGGAGTGGAGGAAGTAGGGCGGCGCCGGAGCGCGGGAAGGGCTCCCGCATGCATGCAGAGCGGGAGCAGTTAGGGCTAGCCCTTTTTTTTTTAGTTAAATGTAATGTTTATCGGGCCCCACTGAATATATGTAAAGTGGGGCCAGTTATCCTTTCTAAGTATGTTTAATTATATATAAGCCCTCTATATAAAGTTATGTTCTTATATTTGTCCAAATGTACCCACTGTTTAGAAGTTTTATCCTTTCTAATCATCGCTTTAAAATCTGCACATTGTAAACAAAATTTATATATAATTGATGTGCTTTAACGAATAATATTTTCTAAAAGAGCTGCATTATGTTTTCTAAGATAACATAAAAAATTTGAGTTGAGCACAGTATATTTTATATTATTAATACGAATAATTTGATGGTTTAATAAATGGATAATGCGTAGTCTGCATGTAGTGATTAATAAATATAAATGGATAATGTGTAGTCTACATGTTGACATTGGGCCTCATGTGACATTGGGCCGCAAGGAAAGGTCAACAGGTGGGGCCCACATGCAGCGCCAACCGTAAACAGATGGGGCACACAAATCGCGCCAACGCTCAACTGCTGGGGCCCACAGGCCGCGCCAACGGTTGTATGATGGGTCCCACAGGTCAGGATCCTAACGGGGGGACGAAAATAACGGTGGGAGCAGCGAAAGGAGTCCTTGCGCACTGACTAGGGGCAAAACTGAGGTCGATTCGGCGCTAGGGGTAAAACTGAGGTCGTGGTGCCAACTGAGGGCACCTTGTTAATTATCCCATCTTAATTAACCTAGATTAAAGGATTAAGGTCAAACTGATGGTCTAGTTAATTAAATGGCAATCACTAGGAACCAGATGCCGATCCCTGTTATTCCATCGGACCAGTTTGCTGTTGTAGGATGGCTGTGCTTCTGAGCGTTCGATTCATTGCGCGGGGGAGGCTGGATAGGTGTGGTGGTGGCAGTTATTGGGTCATTTAATACCTATTAACTAATTTCACAAATCACGTCTTGCCAGTAATCCGATGTAAGCGCTGTCCTAGATCATGCCTAATCTATCTGAAATTTTCGTCCTCTCTAAAAAACTGCTCCATAGATGCTTCGATTTTCTCACTAAAACCAAAAAAAAAATACCGCATCATATGCATGTCTATTATTGGATATTGTAGTTGGAAGCAAAATCTGCATACAGATTTAAGGAAACATGTACGTAGGTGCTAAGAAACATATTTTTGTTAAGATGGAAACATTGTAGTTTCAAAACAAAATTGTTCTATTATGCGATAGAAGCAACTATGTTTATAACAGGTAAACAATTTCTCAAATGTTGAAGCATGTCACATGTAATGTGATACCCAATAACTTGTGTGGAAGCAAAGCAATTATAGTCAGGAAGCACTTATTCTAGTATTTGGCAAATATGATGTAGCATATGAACAATTGTTCCGAAGCACATATTTAGGTTTTAGAAAACATAATACACTGATGGTGGAAGCACTACAACCTACTGGTAGGAATCGTACATAAGTACTGCACGGTACTACATATGTGCTACCGAAGCATTATAGGAGTATAGTCGGTAACATCTTGTTATTTGAAGCAGAAACTTCATCTTGTGAGATAGAAGCACTCTCCACACGAGGTGGAAACATTGACTTTAGTTTGACGAGGCCATATTTTCTAATCTATGGACAAATTCAGGCTGCGCTGACAAAATTTCTTCCTCTTACTAAGAAAACAACCACCATGTTGCGCCCTCGGATAACGTGGTGTGGAACACGGTCAACAAGGAGCTACGACAACACCAAGACGGGGGCAAGGAAGCGTAGGTGGTTGTCCAAGGTGACCACTCGGAGGAATTGCTGGAACGTTGCAGCGAGTGCAAGTGGTCGTCCATGGCTCCTCTAGGCGAAGTTGTTGGAGCATTGCGGCGTGGCAGTGTAGTCGTGCGTCAACAAAGCCTCTAGGAGAGGTTGTTGGAGTGTTGGGGGCGAGATCGTATAGGCCACCGTTGACAGCAACTCCAGCCGAGTTGCTCGAGCGTTGAAGCGAGACACGGGATGGCGGCCATCGACTTGGCTGCGAGATCGTTCCTCGAAAATTGCGGCCGGGACGGTGAGGCAGTAAATCGATTTTGGGGGAGGAGCTAACATGACGGAAATATGGGGATTTAATGGATGGAGGTGGGAAGTCTCGTGCGAAATTAATGGGTCTTTTTTTCCATGAGAAGCCTTCATGCGTGTAGGCCGTGCGATGGAATGGGAAATAGATGGCGTGGGATCGGTCCGATGTTTAGCTTCGCATCGGACTACGATATGTAGTATTTACCTAATTAAATTTGATTTTTTGCCTTCACTGTTTTCCGTAAGTCAATCTCATTAACAATGAGCCGAGTATTGGATTGGGTGCTCACCGAGAATGGCCGCGTCCTCGTCTCTTCCCTGCGGTGCCCGTGCAGCGCCCATCGCTGCACGAGGGAGATGGCGCCGCGACGCTGTTCTCCTCCCATCGGAGAAAACGTGCAGAAGGACGCGCTCCGGCGTAGTATGGACATGGTCGACGATGGGCTTCCGCGCCTCGCGTCGCTACCGTCGTGTCGAACAGCCCCCGGGGAGCCCGCCGAAGAGCACCACCGTCACGATTCGCGGCACACACGCCACGCTCAACGGAGCAGCGCGCTGGATCTAGTCCGCAGCACGCTCCTTCGGCGAGCGCAACGCAGAGCCGTTGCGGACTGGAAAGATCTCCGACGAGCAGCGGAAGTCGCATCGGCGCTTCGCCATTTCCCTCGGCTCACTGAATTGGGATGGAGAAAGAATCGGGGAGAGAAAGAAACTGAAGGGGGTTTTTAAGCCTCCACCCGGCGCCGCTGGCTAACGACCGTTGGATCTGATCCAACGGTTGTTAGAGCGGCGGGCCTCTGGGACTTTGCGGGCTGAATCTGTGACTGGGCTACGGTCCAGGTTGAGGTAGTCTGGTTTAGTTTGTTTTCATTTTAATAGAGAATATAAGGCTGGGTCAATTCACAAAACCTGGCAACATGCCAGGCCTTAAAATGCCCGCGGAAGAAAACGGGTGCTCCTCCCTAGCGCTCGGGCGCTGCCTAGGAAATCCCTCGCCATCGCCCGAGCGATGGGGATACCGTTTCGCTGAAGGAATTCTCGCGTGGGCCGGCCCACTCTACTCCTTCCTTCCCTTCTTTTCCTTCGTTCCTCTCGCCATTTCGCTTAAGGAGCACGATAATGGGCTCAACCCGTTTATTAGTTCGTTCGCTTAGCTTCGTACAGAGGTCGTTAGGATGGCTTGCACGTGTTCCTTTCTAAACGAGCATTTCTATCCTTTTTCCTTTCTTTTTTATTTGATTTTAGTTTTTAGCTTGTTCTTTTCTTCGTTGTGCATAGGATTTTCCATTTTGTTTTTCTTCGTTTATTTCTTATATTCCTTCTTTTATTTCTACCTTTATGCCTTTACTTTTCCATTTATTCTTTATAGTAGAGTTCTATTTCATGTCTTGTTTTCGGTATACATTTTATATTAAAAATATTTGTCATCTAGTAGAAATTATTTTTGAATATGTTTCATTGACGCTAAATTTCACGTACATGTTTGGTTCGTTTCGTGGGTCCATTCTTTTTCCCTAAACAGTGTTATTTTTCCGTAACTTTTTTTCACATTTAGTTGTAATTTTTTCACGGCCGATAATTTTTGTTTCACGGGAACTAAATTTTTGTTCGATGGTCATCGGCGGCTAAATTCGGGTTCTACCGGTACTCGTAATATTTTTTGTGATTGGTCATTTGTTTCTAGATTTTTTTCCTAACATTTCTTTCAAGATTTTGTTCCAAGACTTTGTTCCAAGTATTTGTTCCAACCATTTGTCTCTGCATTTTGTTCCAAATTTATTGTTTTCAAGCATTTGTTTCTAGATTTTTGTTCCAATTTTTTTTTACAAGTCTTCTTTCTAGATTTTGTTCCAAGCATCTATTCCAAGCATTTTGTTGCCATGGACTACCCTAACACAAACAAACAACTAGTTCCACATTGCTACCCCCTTTCGACGCCGTTACCGCGTGTTTCCGTATAAGTCCGGTATTTCTCCAACGGGTCTAGGGTTTCACCGGAGGGGGGGGCTACGGAGCGTCTGGATCCCAACAAAAGCTAGGGAGTGCCATACCATGTTAGTATAGTTGTGTTGTGTGCTTTGGATGGCAAAGATTTCACTCCGGGGTGTGGGCCGCTTCACCGGCATCCACTTCTCTCATGATTTTATTCCTAAACTTGTTTCAAGTATTTGTTCCAACCATTTGTTCAAGCATTTTGTTCGAAGCATTTTTTCCTATCATTTTTGTTCCTAGCATTTGTTTTCTATATTTTGTTCCCAGCATTTTTTTACCAACCTTTTGTTCCACAATTTTTTCCCACCATTTGTTACTAGACTTTGTTCCAAGACTTTCTTCCTAGATTTTTTTTCAGGTATTTGTTCCATGCATTTGTTTCTACATTTTGTTCCAAGATTTCTTTCCTAGATGTTGTTCCAAGCATTTGTTCCTACATCTTGTTCCAAGCATTTTTGTTCCAATCTTTTGTTCCTAGAATTTATTCCAAGCATTTTGTTCCTAGATTTTGTTTATAGAATTTGCTTTCTAGATTTTGCTTCTAGCATTTTTGTTCCAACCTTTTTGTTCCTAGGATTTGTTCCTAAATTTTGTGTTGTTTCAAAAATTTGTTCCTAGATTTTGTTTCAAGTATTTGTTCCTACATTGTCCTAGCATTTGTTTCCTAGATTTTGTTCCCAGCATTTTTTGTTCCAATCTTTTGTTTCTAGAGTTTGTTCCTAGCATTTGTTCCAAAATTTTGTTCTAAGACTTTCTTTCTAGATTTTGTTCCAAGTATTTGTTCCCAGAACTTGTTGCTACATTTTGTTCCTAGCATTTTGTTCTTAGATTTTGTTCCTAGCATTTCTTCCAAGATTTTTGTTCTAAGACTTTGTTCCAAGATTTTGTTTCAAGTATTTTGTTCCAAGCATTTTTGTTACTATATTTTGTTCCAAGCATTTTGTTCCTACATTTTGTTCCAAGCATTTTTGTTTCTAGATTTTGTTCCTAGCAATGGTTTCCTAGATTTTGTTCCCAGCATTTTTGTTCTAGCCTTTTGTTTCTAGATTTTGTTCCTATCATTTGTTCCAAGACTTTATTCCTACATTAGTTTCGTGTATTTGTTACAAGCATTGTTCCTATATTTTGTTTCAAGCATTTTTATTCCTATTTTTCTCTGCAGCTTTGTGTTCCTAGATTATTTTCCAATTTTTTCTTCACCAGAATATAATATTTTTGTCTTCTAGCTCTAATTTATGTTTGGCTTGGTCTATAGGTGGTAGTGAATAGTTACACAAGGAACAATTTTTTTGTTCCCCGTATTTAATTTTTTAGTTCAATTCATGGTCACACATTTTTTTTCTTTTGTCTAATAATCATTCGTGCATTAATTTATACACTATTTTTTGTTAATCATTTTACATCGTTGTATGTATGTATGGTTGTAATTAGTGGACGCTTGGATAATTTGTTCTGTGCGTACATGGGTAAAACCGAGTGAGCAAAACAAAAATACAGTTTTGTGGCACACAGGCAATCCATTCTTTCCATTTTTTTCCCATCAAAAGATGCACTTGCAACGCCATAAAAAGAAAAGCATGCACACATCGATCACTGCCGTGGGAGTTGGTACTAAAATAATGTGCATGCATCGATCACTGTCAGTGTAGTTCAGTGTGTAAAACGGTAGTACCAAGTTTGTAGAATCCAACACTAATAAAATGCATGTATAAAAGTTTGGAAGAAGAAACGATCAAGAGCAATTAATTCAGGCAGCTTTTGCAGTTTTCTTAGGCTTCTAATAGTGGGAGTAACTTGGGTGGTAACATGCATCTACATGCAGTGCCAACTAGGCATTTTGATGACATGTCATGTCATTAAATGAGAAAAGAGAGGGTAGTGGTAACATATTATGTTACCGTAACATCACACAACCCAAGACAAAATGAGTCTATAATGTAATTAATGATGCTTTCTGTGTTACTCCATATTAGTTACTACCCACTATGAATGTAGTAACATGGAGTGGTGGCATATGAATGTTACCACTCTATGTTACTACCCATTATGAGCTGCCTTATGCATACTCACAACGTCCGGTCAAAATCAAAAGCGTCATATGCATGTGGGTCCACGGGTGCACGTTCCATGTGAAGTTTCGTCAAAAGCGTCAGGTATGGCTTGCACCTGGATTCTGACTGTTCGCGCAGACGTGTTGTTGTTTTTTAATCTCACCTCAGAACTCTAGTAAGATGACAACCACCTTAAATAGGAATCCACCCCACGGATATTCAACAACACGAGCAGCATGAGACAAACTCGACTGACAATGTGGGACCACGCGCAACCGGACCCATCTGCGGAGAAACACACAAGCAAAAGAAGCATCTCCACGAGCGAGAGATATGCTTACTGGGCCAGCCCAGAAACAATAGTCTTGAGCGAAAAAGAGTAATAGGGGACGCCCGATCGGGAGGGAGGAGGACCCGCTGCCTGTCACCGTTCCGCTCAAGAATTACCTGTTTGGGCTGTGATTTTTTGCGGCCCATATATGTGGGTGTTCGAACATGCTTCAATTGTTTCTTCTGCCCTGTGCGTGAGGCTAATTGGGCTCGGTTCTTTCTAGTTGTTCAAATCGCTCATACCTGGTTTGATACAGATGGCTATTTAAGCAGGTTGAAACCTCTTTCGCCTTCCGATGTGGGACTAATTTGGATGTCCGGGTTTTGCTTGCAAGGTCTGCACGGCGACACGTTGTTGTCAGTAAGCAAGAGTAGCTTGGGCCTGGGAGCGAGTGTTCACGCGTGCTGACATAGATGTGCTAGGAGTGCGCATGTGCTTACCTGATCATCTTTGTCAAAGAAAGAAAAAGAACGCAAGATGGTCCATATTTTCTTCAACAAGCCAAAGATTCTTTCTGCAACATTTCTAGAACGGGCATGACACAAGTTAAAAACCTCTTTATCATTTTGGGGTTGTTGTTGACTTGAAGCTGAAAGTACATGAGTCTCTTAATCATATTTGAATGTTTGATTATAACACTTGGAAAGACTAATAATTTATTTGAAGTATTTGGAAATTACGCAGTGATGCAAAGTGGTGAAATAATCTCTCTAAAAGAACCAAATAGTCAAAGGAATGTTTGGAAGAAAGAGACAAGGAAGAAGAAACAGCCGGCCTGGCCGGGCTGAGGCCGGCCTCAACACCGGGAGGCTCTATTAGGTAGCCAGCCTCTACACTGCCTAGCCGAGTCTCGCGAATGGAGGTCGGGCGTGTTACGTCATAAACGTATCCCTAATTTATGATGTTCCATGTTGTTTCCCACATGTTTTCCTTACACTTTATGTAATTTTTATCGATTTTCTGGACTAACCTATTGACAAGATGTCACAGAGCCAGTTTCCTGTTTTCTGCTGTTTTTAGTTTCAGAAAAGTTGTTCTAGAAATATTCCCGGAATTGGAAAGCCAGACGTCTTAGAAGTCTCAGATGCTTCCAGAAGTCCCGAAGAGCCCCGAAGGGGGGCCACATGGTGGCCACACCATGGGGTGGTGCGGGTCCCCCCGGCTGCGCCACCTAGGGGTGTGGGCCCCCTGGCCACCCCCCCGGCATTGCCTTTTCGCCTATATATACTCCCCGATGCATAAACCCTAGGGGGTCGACCTTTTCCACAAAATACATCCGTAGCTCTGATGCCGCCACCGACAAGTTTCGGGGGACAGACCTCTGTTCTGCCACCCTGCCAGGACGGGGAAGTTCCCCCGGAAGCAATCTCCATTGACTCCACCGCCATCTCCATCGTTGTTGCTATCTCGTATGATGAGGAGGGAGTAGTTCTCCCCCGAGGCCGAGGGCTCTACCGGTAGCTATGTGGTTCATCTCTCTCTCCCATGGTGTGATCTATATGTGATCATGACCTTTGTAATCTATTTGAATTCGTAGATGTTACTCTTCATCTTTTGCTACTCAAGTGCTTTATTAATATGAACTTTGGATTCACCTTGTATCGCGGTGTGAAGGTGACAGTGTGCACATCGTGTGTGTCTCCTCTATGAATTGTGGTGTTTGTTTAGTACTAATTTAGGGCACTCATAGTGACAGCGTGCGGTGCCCTAGAGAGGGAATATAGACTTTAAGGGAAACTTTTTGCAGCCCTACGCAATGATTAGTGTTCATTATCTGTTATGAGATCTCCGTAAACACTTTGATCACGGTGTAAAGGTCACAGTGTGTGCACCATGTGGTTTAGCATTATATTTATATTTTTGTGTTGGATAACCCTATGAAATTGTGGTGTTTGCGTGGAACCATCTGGGTCCCGTGGTGATAGCATGGGGGTTACTTAGTTGGGAAAGTGCTTACTCTGAGGAGTGCTGTTAAATCCCTACGCATGGATTGGTGTTGTTATTCGACCGGAGAATGGTTAGGAGTAGCATAGTGAGAGAAAATATCTAGTTATTCATTTATGTCATCATTGTTGAGAGTGTCCTCTAGCGAAAGTAGGAGCCCTAGGCCTTATTTCCAAGCATTGAGACACCGTTTTCCGCATGTTCTGTTACATGTTTGCTTGCTTCCATTTTTATTTCAGATTGCTATTATCACTTATTATCATCCATATTACTTGCATTTTACTCTCTCTTCGCCAAACTAGTGCACCTATATGCCTGAAAAATATATTGGGTGTGTTGGGGACACAAGAGACTTCTTGTATCTTAATTGCAGGGTTGCTTGTGAGGGATATCTTTGACCTCTACCTCCCTGAGTTCGATAAACCTTGGGTGATCCACTTAAAGGAAACTTGTTGTTGTTCTACAAACCTCTGCACTTGGAGGCCCAACACTATCTACAAGAATTGAAGCGTGCGTAGACATAAAGCTCTTTTCTGGCACCGTTGCCGGGGAGGTGAGGTAAAAGGTACTCACATCCTCGGGTGTGAGTGCTCAAAGTTGTTTCCTTTAGATTCTGCAATTAAATCTTTTTGTTTCTTGTTTTCACTAGTTAGGCTTATTTCTACTTGTTCCTTGTTTTATTTTTACTAGTTAAGATTAATGTAAAAAAACAAAAATATGAGAGAGCTTTATAATATTTATCTTGAGTTAGGACATGAAGTGTTTGAAGAGAAAATTAAAAAACCTATGGAACTTTATTTGCATGCTAATAGCAATGTTATTAGTATGAATGCTTTGAACACTATTATTTCTAATGCTATAGAAAAGTCTAAGCTTGGGGTAGCAAGTTTATATGAAAACGGTCTTTGTAGTTCCCCAAGCACGGAGAAGAAAATTTGCTTTGATGATGAGCCTATGCTTGCACATATAGTAGTGATCATGATTGGGAAGAGCACACTACTTTTGATATTGAAAATGATGATATAGAAAGCTCTAAACTTGTGGATGATGTGTTTGAAAATCCTTTTGCTACTGATGATTATATGCTTGATACATCTCCTCCTAGTAAAAATGATGATATGTTTACAAATGAGCACATTTTGGAGGAAAAATATTCTATTTCTTATGATGATATTATTCTTCCTATATATGATGATTACAATGATAAATATGATATTTTCAGTCCACCTACTATTGAGGAGAAAATTAAGTATGATTGAAAAATGCCTCCTTGTTTGATTATTATGGTGATGAGAATGATAATGATAGCTATTTTTGAAGGGGTCGTTGCATAGAAAACAAAAAAATTCCTACGCGAGAGACACCCGAAAGGCCAAGATCTAATCTAGGAGACGAAGTGCAACGGGCAACAAGAGGGTTAAGGAGAACACATACCCTCGAAGACTCAAAGTGGTACGATATCAAATCTCGTTGTTGGCGTAGTCCTACTCACACCGATCCCGATAGCGAGAAGATGGGCACCACAATCCGGCGGTGCATCCGTGATCGGTCACACGTACGGTTGATGACAACCTCCGTTCCCTCGTTCCAGCGGGGCGCGGAAGTAGAGGATCCCTCGGAACTCCAGCAGCATGACGGCATGGTGGTGAAGAAGAATCCCACGGTCAGGGCTTCGCCAAGCCGGAGACCATGGAATGGAGCAGCGGGTGGAGGGAAAAAGGAGTGGGCAAGTGTGTGGAGGAGGGAGAGCTCTCACCCTCCTTTTATAGGAGAGGGGGGAGGCAGCCCAAGGGGGGTGCGGCCAGCCCATGGGTGTGCCCCCACCTCTTCCCTCATCATGTGAGTGGACACTCCACTCACACCCACTCATTTTCCCATTATTTCCCACTTGGAAAATCCAAAGGTTTTCTTTTAATAAATAAATAAAACCTTTTTATTTCCTTATTTCAGCATTTGTTAATTCTATTAACAAACTTTTGCATATAGCACCTCGAATCATTTGTTAATTCTATTAACAACCATTCGACTAAAAACCCCTTGAACTATTTCAATTTTCCCCGAAACAATTTCGGTGTTGCCCAAAATATTCTTCGATATTCCGTATCCTCTCAAACGCGTCATCGAACCTTAAGTGTGTCACCCTACGGTTCGCGAATAAGATAGACATGATCGAGACTCCTCTTCGATCAATAATCAACATCGGGATCTGGAGATCCGTGATGACTCTTATATATTCAACGATGACTCTCGTGATCGTGTGAACCAACAACGCCGTGAACTATTCCCTTTGTCTCGCGATATTTTACTTGTCCGAGATTCGATCATTGGTATCAACCATACCTTGTTCAATCTCGTTATCGACAAGTAATCTTTTCTCGTTTCCGTAACATCCTTGTGATCATATCACGTGCTTGCAAGCGGTTAGGATGTGATATCACCGAGAGGGCCCAGAGTATATCTCTCCATCATTTGGATGGACAAATTCCACTCTTGATCCATGATCCTCAACTAATACTTTCCGAATACTTAACAACACCTTTATAGTCACCCTGTTACGGTGTGATGTTTGATGCCATCAAAGCACTCTTCCGGTATAACCGATTGACATGATCTCATGGTCTACGGAATAAGTTACTTCGTATGTTTGATATAACAATGTAAACTAAATGACTTGATCGCATTGCTATATTCTCTTTGGGTATATGTTCATCACATCATTCTTCTAATGACATGACCCCGTTATTAATAACATCCAATGTTCATGATCAGGAAACCTTGATCATCTATTAATCAACGAGCTAGTTAAAAGAGAGGCTTTACTAGGAACCATTGTTTGTTTATTAAGCACACATGTATCAACGTTTCCGGTTAATACAATTCTAGCATCAGAAATAAACATTCATCATAAACAAGGAATAAGATAATAACCATTTTATTATTGCCTCTCGGGCATATTCCCTTCAGTCTCCCACTTGCACTAGAGTCAATAATCTAGTATGTACGCACTTAACACATATGTTGTACCAGTGTTATTACCATGCTTCGCATGTGGTAACTTTATTAAAAAGATCTGAACTGTTCAGGTCCTATTGTATTTGCATGTTCTTTGCGTCTACACGCATCACTCATTCTCTAATGAGATGGCTTTGTGTATATATGGTCAATTGGTGAAAACTTAATTCCTCAGCTTAAACTGATGTCACTAACATTGTGAAAATGTAGCTTCATAGTGTTAGCATTCTTGTAAATTCACCAAGTTCCGATGATACCTTAATTCCTCAGCTTAAACTGATGTTACTAACATTGTGAAAATGTAGCTTCATAGTTTCAGCACTCTTGGAAATTCACCAAGTTTAATAAAGAACTCCTTGACACAAAATACGCTTATAATCAGTTGTCAACACAACGATATACTTTAGCCTTTGTTGTAGTATCTGTCAAAATATTTCAATTTTGAAACTCTTTCAAATCCAGCATGGAACTTTCTTCCATCCTATTGTGCTACCCTTCATCACATATTTTAATTGAGATAAAATTACTTGAATATATGACAAGACTATTAGTGTAACATATTACAACTAATATTTTGTCATTACTATATAGGAAAACATATCCTTAGCATTTCTAAAATGACACAAGGATCTCTCCCACTGTTTCTAATCATCATATGAATTATCCTTCTATAACATTTTATAGCATAGGACTCATCTGGTTGTGTACATAGCATGGAAACATGACTTAGAAATCTCAATTTCAATGATGCTCATCATGTGTCAAAACACATGAATCTTGTTCAATTATTTTGCATGTGACAAGAACTCCTTCTTGTGATTTGGATATTGACTTACTTCAATATTTCATCTATGTAATTTGGCTTAAATTATATCCAGGAGCTTCAATCCATCTCTTATAGATAACGATGCCCAATATCTTCTAAGCCTTTCATCAATATGAAATCGAAAATCTTAACCGTGTTAATTTAAAGTACATATTTTCCAATCAACCATATGTCATCTACATAAAGTATTGGAAATATGTCATAGCGCTCCCACTTAATTTCTTGTAATTCTACAAGCATCTTTATCGTTCATGATGCAATCAAACTCTTTTGATAACTTCATTAAGGTAAAGATTTCAACTTCGTTATGCTCACTTCAACCATTGAATTGTGCATACCTTTCTAGCAACCTTTTGAATTTTACAAAAAATTTAGGCTGTGTCAAGTACACATCTTTGATCAAACTTCCTCGAGAGAAGAGTTGGTTTTGTTATTCAACTTCCATATCATAATATGTAACTTTTGCTAGAACTATCCGCAAAGACTAAAACATCACTACGGAAGATCAAAATCTTATAGTAGTCAACTCTTTGAACTTTGTCGAAAATAACTTTTCTATAAGTACAACTTTCAAAGGATGTAAAATCCATGTCTTTGTCACTATATAGACCCTTTTGCTATTGTTAGGCATCATGCCTATCGAAAGGACTACCAAGTCACATACTTGATATTCATACAAGGATACTATGGCGGATATAATGACTCATAGTCAGTTTTACGAAGTCAGGGCCCATCATTTGCTTACTTTATAAGGTCCAGGTACTTTTGTTGTCAAAACAACACTTTACACTCAAACCACAAGTTGTTCTAAGTACAAAGTTTTTGGACTTTTCTGGTACAGTTTGCAAACTCATTTGAAGTATCTACAACATTTGTAGTGTCTTCTACTTAGTCAAAATAGTAAACCCCGGAACAACTTCCAGTGCTGCGCTACTCTTGACATGATAACGAAGATTCTCTAATCTCGTTGAGTTTGTACTATGCTCCCACTCACTTGTTTCGCAAGAACTACTTTCTCGAGAAATCAACCCTTTCTGACAAACAACATTTGTCTTTGGACGGTGATGGGAGAAATACCCAATGTATTCTTTAGAATAACCTTATAAACATATATTTATCCCATTTTGGTTGTAAACATATTACACATGCTATGCATACCAAAAATTTAAGAAAATGACAATTCGGGTCACTACCCAAACCATATCTTATATGTTGTCAATTTCAACGGGTCATGATGGTGCTCTTTTCTGTGGAAAAACGGTTGTCACTAATGTATAAACTACAAAATTATAAAGGCATTTTTATTAATCTTACCATGTCCAACAAGGTTTGATTTTGTCTCTCGAACACTCCAAACTAAAGTGGGGTAATTCGAATAATATAAGTTGTAGAACAATTCTGCAACTTCTCAGATGTTTTGCTAAACTTGTAACTCAAACTTTATCCTCTATGATCCAATCATAAATACTTGATTATCTTGTTACATTGATTTTTACTTCATATTAACAACCTTTTGAACCAATTCAAAATGTCAAACTCCATTCGCTTTAAATAGATATACTCACATATCTACTCAAATCATCAACAGAATTTTATGAAGGAAAAATTAATCCACCATACATGACTACACATAATGGACTATATACATCAATATGTTTAATCTCCACTAAATTAGTCCTCCATTCTACTTTGGCCTATGAACGGAATTCTAGTCATCTTTTGGAAGAGGTCTCACAAGCGTCAATTTATTCAAAACAAAATGACTCCGGAAGTCCATCAATATGGAGTTCCTTCATGTTTTCCTTTCCGATATGAACTAAAATGGTGGTGTCACAATTTAAGTGAAACTCTTTTACGTCTTGCAACGTTTAGCATTTAGTCTTATAGATGTTTACTTTACCGACATGATTTATATTAACATATCCATCAATTATGGAATATGGTCATCGTTTGAACAATCTCATTTGTTCTCACAAAAGACTAGAACAAAATAACAACTTATTAAGTTATAAAAATAAATCTTGAATGTTTGGTTTGACACTACAATGAACACAATAACACTTTATTTATGTTCTTGTCATAATCAATTCCATATCTATTACTAGTTCCTTTTAGGCCCTTGTATTTCTTGCATTGCGTTGCTTTGTATGACAACTCATACCAACCAATGTGGTATCAAAATACCAAAAAAAAATACTTTGTTAACTAGTAATACATCTATAACTTGTATATCAAGTATATACTCCTGAGCTGGACTTTTCCAGTTATCTTCTTTTCTGCCATATATCTATTTGTAATTCTATTTTCAATATTCCCTTTCCTTTATAGAAGAATCATTCAACATCAAACAATGCTAGTCTTACTAGCTCATTTTCTTTGGCGTGTTAGTCATATACTATCACCCATTGAGTCGTACTTTGAGTTTGATTGTTCTACTAATATCACCATATTAATAGTATTCTTCTAGATTCCACTCTTAGAAATCTCCAAGTAAGGTAAACGACTTTACACATACTTTTAATCCATCCCATCATAACAATTTTATGATTAAGCTACTATATCTCGAAGGAAGGGATTTAGAGGATAATTTTTAGCATCCAATTTCTTGGAATATTCAAACGCCTAGCGTCTTCAATCATTGCATATATTCAGATAATATAAGCAAACATTGTCACGCTAAATTATACTCTGTCATGTTGCTACAAATAAGTTTCTAGATAGCAATATATCTTTTCACTTGATTGTTTCTGAAAACAACTCTTTTCAGTTCCAAAATCACCTTGATCAACAAAACATTCTTTTGAAGATAAAATAATACGTAAGCAACCATGACTCTGGATTCTAAGTAGGAATTATTTGCTCTCTAGATTAATCGATCATTAACCATATGGAGCTAGGTAGGAAATACCAAAAATCTACAGTAGGACTCAATTTTAAATTTCACTAATATGGTACCAATCTTAAATGATTTTTACCAGATCATATAAGTTATATCTCAATCAACAATCTAAGTGTAAGGTAGTTTTGTGGATGCCAATGAATACTACAATTTGTGCAAATTCACTTTGATTGGTTGTTTATGATAAATAAGTTCAAATTAATTCAAAATTAAACCATGAACTCCTCACTCAAAAACAACATCCCTCTTAGTCATCTTTAGTGATTACACGAACCAAATTCACACACCAAAACCGATCATCACGTGAGATGATGTAGCTTCAAAGGCGAACATCGACATGTTCATCATATCATCCATATGACTCATGCTTTACCTTTCGGTTACGTGTTCTGAGGCCATGTCTGTACATGCTAGGCTCGCCAAGTAGAACCGTAGTATTGCGTGTGTTTCAAGGCCATGTCTGTACATGCTAGGCTTGAAAACACCCGTTGTATGCGAACGTTGAGTCTATCACACCCGATCATCACGTGGTGTCTCGAAACGACGAACTTTCTTAACGGTGCATACTTAAGGAAGAACACATTATTATCTTGATATTAAGTGAGAGGGATCATCTTATAATGCTACCGTCGCTATCTAAGCAAAACAAGATGCATAAAAGGATTAACATCACAAACATCACATGTAAGGATAACATGATATGATATGGTCCTTCTTGCACTTGATCTCCATCATGTGCATCATGGTATGATCTCCATCATTCCACCGGCGTGGTACCAAGTACCATGGCACCCCAATCTTGATTCTCCATAAAAAATAAGACAACCATATGGATACCTTCCAGTATATCAATAATTTACAAAATAGATCATCTCATAATCAAATTTGTAATATTGACCATATCACATCACATGCCCAGCAAAAAGTAGTTAGACGCCTCTAATTTAATTTTGCATATTTTACGTGGCTTAGGGCTTTCGATGATATAACCGTTCATACCTACGAACATCAACCACAATGTTGATAAACACATTTTTTTAACAACCCTTCGTAGATTAGATCTTAACTATAGTAGGAGAAACAGACACCCCCTTAGCCACAAGTGAGACAACCCTCGCGTTCACGTAAACTTAGTCTGGGGCAGCTTCATCCTACTATGCCACTAAGATCATAAAATACTCAAGGAGGCAATAACATGATCATCAACGCCCACATACTATTATGTGTTATACCCGTACAAAACATCTAAGCATAGATCCGGCTCTGATACCACTGAAGGGGTCGTTGCATAGAAAACAAAAAAATTCCTACGCGAGAGACACCCGAAAGGCCAAGATCTAATCTAGGAGACGAAGTGCAACGGGCAACGAGAGGGTTAAGGAGAACACATACCCTCGAAGACTCAAAGTGGTACGAGATCAAATCTCGTTGTTGGCGTAGTCGTACTCACACCGATCTCGATAGCGAGAAGATGGGCACCGCAATCCGGCGGTGCATCCGTGATCGGTCACACGTACGGTTGATGATGACCTCCTTTCCCTCGTTCCAGTGGGGCGTGGAAGTAGAGGATCCCTCGGAACTCCAGCAGCACGACGGCGTGGTGGTGAAGAAGAATCCCACGGTCAGGGCTTAGCCAAGCCGGAGACCATGGAATGGAGCAGCGGGTGGAGGGAAAAAGGAGTGGGCAAGTGTGTGGAGGAGGGAGAGCTCTCACCCTCCTTTTATAGGAGAGGGGGGAGGCATCCCAAGGGGGGTGCGGCCAGCCCATGGGTGTGCCCCCACCTCTTCCCTCATCATGTGAGTGGACACTCCACTCACACCCACTCATTTTCCCATTATTTCCCACTTGGAAAATCCAAAGGTTTTCTTTTAATAAATAAATAAAACCTTTTTATTTCTTTATTTCAGAATTTGTTAATTCTATTAACAAACTTTTGCATATAGCACCTCGAATCATTTGTTAATTCTATTAACAACCATTCGACGAAAAACCCCTTGAACTATTTCAATTTTCCCCGAAAAAATTTCGGTGCTGCCCAAAATATTCTTCGATATTCCGTATCCTCTCAAACGCGTCATCAAACCTTAAGTGTGTCACCCTACGGTTCGCGAATAAGATAGACATGATCGAGACTCTTCTCCGATCAATAATCAACAGCGGGATCTGGAGATCCGTGGTGAGTCCTATATATTCAACGATGACTCTCGTGATCGTGTGAACCAACAACGCCGTGAACTATTCCCTTTGTCTCGCGATATTTTACTTGTCCGAGATTCGATCATTGGTATCAACCATACCTTGTTCAATCTCGTTATCGACAAGTACTTTTTTCTCGTTCCCGTGATATAACATCCTTGTGATCATATCACGTGCTTGCAATCGGTTTCGATGTGATATCACCGAGAGGGCCCAGAGTATATCTCTCCGTCATTTGGATGGACAAATTCCACTCTTGATCCATGATCCTCAACTAATACTTTCCGAATACTTAACGACACCTTTATAGTCACCCTGTTATGGTGTGACGTTTGATGCCATCAAAGCACTCTTCCGGTATCAGCGATTGACATGATCTCATGGTCTAAGGAATAAGTTACTTCGTATGTTTGATATAACAATGTAAACTAAATGACTTGATCACATTGCTATATTCTCTTTGGGTATATGTTCATCACATCATTCTTCTAATGACATGACCCCGTTATTAATAACGTCAAATGTTCATGATCAGGAAACCTTGATCATCTATTAATCAACGAGCTAGTTAAAAGAGAGGCTTTACTAGGAACCATTGTTTGTTTATTAAGCACACATGTATCAACGTTTCCGGTTAATACAATTCTAGCATGAGAAATAAACATTCATCATAAACAAGGAATAAGATAATAACCATTTTATTATTGCCTCTCGGGCATATTCCCTTCAATTTTGTTAAAATTTCTCCCGTTGTTATTAATAAGAATGACTATGCTTATGTGGAGAGTATTAGTTCTTTTATGCATGTGGCTCATGATAAGAATGTTTCTTGTGATAGTTATATTGTTAATTTCATTCATGATGCTACTGAAAGTTATTATGATAGAGGGAAAAATTGTCTTATGCATCTTAACAATATCAAGTTTCCACTCTTTATGTTGAAAAATTTGAAGTTGCACTTGTTTTGCTTTCCTATGCTTGTTGCTTTGTATTCTCATGACTTGTTTTTCTACAAGATTAATTTTCATAGGAAGTGGGTTAGACTCAAATGTGTTTTATATTTGCTTCTTGATGCTCTCTTTTGCTTCAATTCATATTTCTCATGTGAGCATCTTCTCAAATCATCATGCCTAGCTAAAAGGCTTTAAAGAAATGCACTTCTTGGGAGATAACCCTTTTTTTATTTTTGCATTGTTTTTCTATGTTTTCTTTGAGTCAAGGGGGTGTATACTTCTGTAGAAACTCCTCTGTATCTTTTTTTTCATGTTTTAGTGGTGCGAAGTAAAGTTTCCGACAAAAGTTGGAGTTGGTTTTCGGATTTCTGTGCAGAAAACATATTTCTGCTGTCCACCGTAAAACATCGTATAAAATCCTGGAAGATCAGAATGATCTGAAATTGTTTGTGCTTATTCCTCAGCTAATTCCGCAACTTTTCTTATTTGAACACTTTTTGATTTGAGCAATAGAATATTTTCGATAAAAAATCATTATTACCTTCTGTTTTGTTTTGACAGATTTCTGCCAATAATTGCATTTGCATCTTAATCTCTTTCTTTTGGTGTTCTTTTGAGAAAAAGAGTTTTAAAATAAGTAGTAAAAGTAGATAATGTATTTATGAGTGTTAGGATTGTGTTGAAACTGAACCATGTGAATTTATTATTTCGATTGCACTAACGTTGCTAATGAAGATTGTGAGAAGTCTGGTGTGAAGGAAGTTTTCAAGGGTCAAAAGAAGAGGATGATATGACGTGATCAAGAAGAGTCAAGATCCTAAGCTTGGGGATGCCCCGTAGGTACATCACAGCAAATTCCAAGAACACTCAAGCGTCTAAGCTTGGGGATGCCCAAGGCATCCCCTTCTTTATCGACAAATTATTAGGTCAATTCTAGTGAAACAATATTTTTATCGGGTCACATCTTATGTGATTTACTTGGAGCGTATTTTATTTTTGTTTTCAGTTTGTTTGGTTTTCTTTGCTGTAATAAATAGTTTGAACCTATCATACTTGTGTGGGAGAGAGACACGCTCCGTTTTCATTTCTTAGAACACTCTAGTTTTCATTCTTATTGTTCTGTGAGTGTTCACTTTTTGCTAGTACATCATTTAGCCTTTATTTTCATGCATCTCTTATTCAGAGTTGTTAGTTTTAGTAGTGTTATGTGAGTACTCTCATTTTTTGCTTGCTGTATCATGTAGAGTATTTTTGTTAAAACATATCATGTATGGTGCTTGTAGGGGAAAAGAAAGTTGTGCTTGAAGTAGAAATTTTGGTGCAAGTAGAAGCTTGTATAGACTATGGCTAGAAAATTTTCATGCCATGCTAAATGTTATTTTAGTTTTAAAGCCTTGTGGTTATTGAGTAGCATGAATAGCCTAAATATCTCATAGAGTTTAATATGTCTTGAAAGATTCATGAGTTGTTCTTGTCATAGTAAAACATCAATATATGGTATTCTCTTTCGAATGTTTTATTTGGTTGAATTGTCGCATGCTCACACCATGTTTATGACTACAAACCAGTCACATATAGCCTCCATGACCACTTAGTTTTTGAACTTGTGATTCCACTTACGTTTTAATTAATGATGCTTATGTCGCTATGCATGATTATGGCTCTTATGCTCTCTTGATTTGTCGCTCCCAGTCTTTTGCTAAGCCTCCACCTGTACTGAGTATGGAATTCTACTCGTGCATACAAACTCCCTTAAACCAAAGTTTTCCTATTGTGTACACCATAACTACCTACATGTGGTATTTAACTGCCACTCCAAGTAAACTGCTCATGTGTTACCTTTAAAACCTTCAAAATTACTCATGTTTTGTGTTCTTGTTTTTGCTCATGAGGACGTCAATAGAGAATCTTTATCTCACTTGTTGATTGGATTTCACACCCTGGACTAGTGGCTTCATCCTCTTATCCAAATGATAGAAGAGCTGGTAGCGGGGTGCCCAGCCCCAAATTAATACAAACAAATCCACTTCACTATTTTTGCCCCTGATTTATCAGCCAAAGCATAATTGTGAAACAAAAGAGAAAGAGGGATGACCTTCTACACCAGTTGCGTCCTTCACAATGGGAGCCGTTATTGTGAATCCAGTTCGCTTGTGACGTACTGTATTGTTTGTTTACCATTCGTTTACATAAGCATACACCTCTCTTAAAAATGTTTTCAATACCTCTGTTTAATAAAATAAAAGCTCTAGCACATGAGTGATCCATGCTTCCCTCTGCAAATGGTCTTTCATTTACTTTTATGTTGAGTCTCCATCTTCTAACTTTATGCACAGTTGAGAGAGCATTTTTTTCCGTTCTGATTTCTATGTGCATTTGTCCCATAAACATCAATAATTACTTCATGATATGATATTATTTGTTCCAGTCTTCCTCTTCAACTTTGAAAGTGTCCTGGCATTTATGTTTTGTCCCACTCTTAAGGACTAGCGAAATACCACTTTGCCATGCTTTCTCTATACCTAAAATAAACGTTTATCTTTCTTTGCATTATTATCCATGATCATTTATTTAAGGTACTCTTCATGATGCAAGGTGATTGCTACGCTTTATTCTTAAAGTTCTATTTATCATGTTTGTGTTTTAAATTCTATGATCTCAGCGTACATATGTTTTTACATTATAATGATCAAGTTTATGATAGTAGCATGTCGCCTTAGAAATTATTGTGTTTTATCGTTAACCTACTCGAGGAAGAGTAGGAACTAAGCTTGGGGATGCTTGATACGTCATAAATGTATCCCTAATTTCTGATGTTCCATGTTGTTTTCATGTTGTTTCCCACATATTTTCCTTACACTTTATGTCATTTTTTATCGATTTTCCGGACTAACCTATTGACAAGCTGCCACAGAGCCAGTTCCCTGTTTTCTGCTGTTTTTAGTTTCAGAAAAGTTGTTCTGGAAATATTCTCGGAACGGGAAAATTCGAAAGCCAGAAGTCTTAGAAGCCCCTGATGCTTCCAGAAGTTCCGATGAGCCCCGAAGGGGGGCCACAGGGTGGCCACACCATGGGGTGGCGCAGGTCCCCCTTGCCGCGCCACCTAGGGGTGTGGGCCCCCTAGCCACCACCCGGCATCGCCCTTTCGCCTATATATACTCCCCGATGCATAAACCCTGGGGGTATCGACCTTTTTCACAAAATACATCCGTACCTCTGCCGCCGCCACCGAACAGTTTCGGGGGACAAATCTCTGTTCTGGCACCCTGCCAGGACGAGGAAGTTCCCCCAGAAGCCATCTCCATCGACTCCATCGCCATCTCATTGCCGTTGCTGTCTCCTATGATGAGGAGCGAGTAGTTCTCCCCCGAGGCTGAGGGCTCTACCGGTAGCTATGTGGTTCATCTCTCTCTCCCATGGCCTTATCTATATGTGATCATGAGCTTTGTAATCTATTTGAATTCGTAGATGTTACCCTTCATATTTTGCTACTCAAGTGCTTTATTAATATGAACTTTGGAGTCACCTTATATCGCGGTGTGAAGGTGACACTGTGCACATCATGTGTGTCTCCTCTATGAATTGTGGTGTTTGTTTAGTACTAATTTAGGGCGCTCATAGTGACAGCGTGGGGTGCTCTAGAGAGGGAATATAGACTTTAAGGGATGCTTTTTGCAGCCCTACACAATTATTATTGTTCATTATCTGTTATGAGATCTCCGTAAACGCTTTGATCATGGTGTAAAGGTGACAGTGTGTGCACCGTGTGGTTTAGCATTATATTTATATTTTGTGTTGGATAACCCTATGAAATTGTGGTGTTTGCGTGGAACCATCTGGGTCCCATGGTGATAGCATGGGGGTTACTTGGTTGGGAAAGTTCTTACTCTGAGGAGTGTTGTTAAAGCCCTACGCATGGATTGGTGTTGTTATTCGACCGGAGAATGGTTAAGAGTAGCATAGTGAGAAAAGATATCTAGTTATTCATTTATGTGATCACTGTTGAGAGTGTCCTCTAGTGAAAGTAGGAGCCCTAGGCCTTATTTTCAAGCATTGAAACACCGTTTTCCGCCTGTTCTGTTACATGTTTGCTTGCTTCCATTTTTATTTCAGATTGCTATTATCACTTATTATCATCCATATTACTTGCATTTTACTCTCTCTTCGCCGAAGTAGTGCACCTATATACCTGACAAGTATTTTGGGTGTGTTGGGGACACAAGAGACTTCTTGTATCTTAATTGCAGGGTTGCTTGAGAGGGATATCTTTGACCTCTACCTCCCCGAGTTCGATAAACCCCCACTTAAAGGAAACTTGTTGTTGTTCTACAAACCTCTGCACTGGGAGGCTCCACACTATATACAAGAATAGAAGCGTGCGTAGACATAAAGGCGCACTGCCTAACTTGCCTATGTTGGGCCCGAGGCCGGGTGGCTCTGTCCCCTGGCCGGTCTTCGCTCTGTGGAGCCGGCCTAGGCCGGGGGAAAGGACAGGCTACCTGAACTACTTGACACTCGTGCTGCCGGCCTCCACGCCGGCCTGGCCGGACCAAGGCCGGGTTTCCTGCCAAGTCAAAGATATCCCTCCAACGACCACTTTTTTGGGGTACACTATAAAAGGGGATCTTCTTCCTCCTTGACCACTTTTCACTTGCAACACTTCTCTCCACCATTTTTGACCACCCTAATGTTCAAGGATCTCCCCAAATACCCAACCAATGCCCATGAACTCTTGGGATTTGGAGGAGAAACACTAGATCTACAACTCCACCAAACCGATTAGGAACCACCCCGTTCATTCTCTAGGGATCTTGTTGTTCTTGGTTCATTAGAGCATAGAACCTTGTTGCTCTTAGCTCATTGGAGATTTGTTGGTGTCCCGAAGCATTGGAGCTCGTGGATCTTGTTTCCCGGAGTCTTGGTGGCTTCCAGGATTTGGTGTCATACCTCCAAGTTGTAGAGTATGTCTCATCCTTGTAAAGATTCGAGTTGTCAATCTCAACGGCAACATAGTGATTCGAGGCTCTCCACATTGGTGGAAGGACTCGAATGAGATACGGTGTGCCATTTTAGGGCTACTCGCGGTGTTCCACTTTAGTGGCACCGCATCGCTCCAACATAAACTAGCTTACGTTGGGAACTGAACTTTGGGATACATCTCCGCGTCATTGTGTTCGGTTATTCCTCAACTTACCTTTACTTGTTTCTACAAGCTTAGTTATATAAATATCGCGTGCTAGTAGTATTTGCTCAACATATAGGATTGTTCACCCAGTTGCATAATCTAAACAATCTATATTTGAGTATTATCTTGTTAATCGAAGTAAAATTTGTAGTTAACCTATTCAACCCCCTCTAGCTAACCTCTCGATCATTCAGAAGCCCACTCTTCCAAGTGGTACCGACTGGATCTAAATGGAGATAGAAATCCAGGTGCATTGATATAGCCAACATCAACAAGATAGCACTTTCCTATTAACAAATACATAAGTGAGCTAGCGATTTAGTATGAGAAATGAAACCTTCTTTGTCAACAATCTACGGCATGAGAAACACTTTCTTCTACCGTCACGAACATGCTATCTTTGAGACCGCACTTCTCATGCAACATAGCACAAAGATCATGGAAGTTTCTTTTAGTTAAGCGTAGCTTATCATAGCCAGTTGTCCCGGATCCCCCATAAGTTTGTTTTAATATATACTTCCGACATGAAAGCTTTTCCTCATCGTCATCGAACCATCCAAGGTTCCTCGGTGCTCGATGAAAACTAAGATAGGCAAACGCTAAGCATGAGAATTCAAAATACTTCTTTTTCAACAATGTTTTTCTTTTCTTTTTCTTCTCCTATTATCTTTGGTCATGTAGGAAACCAACTCTTCCTTAGACATTATGAAAAAAGCTACAATGCACACATCATATGTCCATGAATTATTCAGAGCATCGTAGGGAATAAAAATTACCACAACATGTGTAGAAACACTACAAGAAATATGTAGATACATGACTCTCAAATTTTGTCACGGAAAAGTCATACATATCCATTCATGACCCCTTTTTGACCAAATTATGAAACTCACATACCGAGCGTCTTATTTGATTGTCGATGACCTTTTTAATGGAATAGTCATATAGCCCTCTATGACCAACCAATTGGTTTGGTCATGGACTGTTCTGGCATAGCCACGTCAGGTCCTACGTGGCAAATCCTACGTGGCGAAATTATGACCAAAAGAGTAGGTCATGGTTGAGATTTAGCCTAGCCCAATTCGGTGCTTTACATGGGCCAAGCCCAACAATTCAACTTGTTTATACTTCTTTCTCTGTCATTTTCGGCCAGCAGCATGGGCCAAGCCCAACATATTGGCCTTTTTCATATTTTGGGCCCGTGGCCTTTTTATAGGGAAATGGAGTTCTAATTAGGCCTTTTTTACCTGGTCCCACTAGTCAGATAGGTTCATATTGTTCTAATCCAAATTGTTGGCCCCACACGTCAGAAATTTCAAAACCACAATGGGTCCAACTAATCAGATATTTATTTCACACGGATGACAAATCCCACACAGAATCTATATATCAAACATAACTGGGCAAATGTAATTCATTAAATAAGACGTCTATTACAACCCGGACATTACAATCTATACCGTCAAAAGAAGATATACTACGGGCACACAACAAGACTCTTCGCTTGGTCCCCTGACTCTCCAGTAACTATGGTGTCGAGCATGGCCTCTGCCCGCAATCAGGTTTTCTCTTCGATCAGCTCCAAGTATGCAGACAATCTGTAGCAGCGCCGTCATTGTCCGCCTCCTCGTTCTTGCTGTTGTTGTCACCATCATCTTCCTTCTCCTCGACAACCTTGTTCTCCTCGGCAGCCTTGTTATCCTCGGCCAACTCCTCCGCCTCTTTGGCGGCGTCCTCGGCAGCCTTGCCCTTGCTTTCAAAGAAACCCATCATCTCCCTGTTGATCTGCAACATAGTATACCAAAAGGCATCAGCAACAAACACACTACTTTCAAAGAAGCCAAGACTGTCTGTCTAACTGTACATGTGAGTTATCCAGATACTCGCAGATGTCAGTGGGGCAGGAGGGGCACTTCTTCACAATCTTCTGCATCCGTGGAGTGCGGCCACCCTTGCCCTTGCTTCTCTCCCACACAGAGGCCTTGTCCTCAAACGATCCAAGCAGGCAGGTCTTGAAGAAGTTCTGGGCACAGGGAGTGGTCATGAGTTCCTTTGTGAGACCTTTTGGGAATAATACAGTCAAGCATAAGTTCACAAACAAGAGGATATGAAGGATAAAATATCAGCATAATAGTTGATGAGATCCATATTTGCAACCAAACAATGAAACATATATCAAATATTAACAATGAGCGCCATTAACAGTGTAGAGCTAACAGCATTTGTACCACATTATCTACTTATCAAATGCTAATATTTGAGGGAACAAGCATGGCAAAAGAACATACGTTACGACCCTTACTGGGTAACCCTTCAAGCAGCTAAGGCTGCAAAGCAGCATTAGAACTTTCAAATTTCTGATCCGAAGACTGCTCCTTGTTCGTTCGTTTGTTCCCGCTTAGATCCCTTCCACCACTGTCAGTACAAATGATTTTACAGAAATAATAAGTACAAGTATCCAGGATCAGACAAGAGAGTACAAGGGTCAAGCTAGCAAACCTTCCAGTATACAGAAACCACTCCCTGTGGTCCTCATCATCTATGTAAGCTCCTGAGATAAGCAGCAAGATCTTGTATGTCATCATCACCATCAGGCTCATCCTCAAAGTACACAAAAGAAAATCCCAAAATGGTAAATACATAATTAAGAACAATGGAATAACTAGACAAAAACTGAACAATTAGAGAATCAAAGACAATATATAAACACAGTAGCACTGCTAGAGAACAAGGTTTACTAATTTGGAGTGTGAAATACTAAATTTGGGATTCATACTTGGTAAATAAAGTAGAGAATCAAAGAACTTACAATGCAAGAATAATTGACACAACCAACACAACATAAATGGAGGCAATTTATCTTGATACAGCAGCAGCTATGGTACTAAATAATAGTAAGAACTTACAGCAGTTATGGTACTAAGAAGAGCACTACCAATAGTAACAGATGGAGACAACTTATATTGATATCATGGTATGTCAAAGCCGATTGGCTATCAGCAGATCTTACTTCAGCTCTAGCTACAAGTGCTAAACATAGTTATTCTCAAGTACTAGTTCAGGAAATTCATGACACAAGGCTAGATGAACAATTTTCTAATCACAGTCATTTTCTAATTAACTAGCAGATATGACCAACTAATGTTTGATGTTTTCAGCTAGAAATTAACAATAGCCTTGGTCTCATTAACCTTGGCTTCAAAGGACTCTTGATGAGTCGCCAGAGTTGGGAAATTTCCTGCAGTTGATTATCACATAAGAATTTGCATATGAAATATCCTACAGTAGCTAGTATATTAAAAGCTACCAAGTGATCTACAAAGTATAATCAGGTAGTAAGCCTATGGATACTCAGCAGCAGCAACATCAGTGCGCACGTTGTGTTGCTAAAAATGCGAGCTCAGTAGCCTAAGGATCTGCGAGTTGTAGTAGACGAAATTGCAAATCTCGAAGTCACTCGCTAATACCAACAATGTCTAAGCTGGACTTGTCTGGCCAATGAAAGAGTCTGAGTACTGGCCATTTACTGGTATACTACTCGTATTAAAATTCTGTACTTGTTAGTACAGCTGGTTTGTGCTCTGTTTCATGTACTGAAATCTTGAAAACTAATGACTGAAAGCAACTACGGTGTGACCCAGTAATGCGGCGCAAGCAATGGTATAGTCTACTAAGGTGGTGTTGTTCATAGAAAAACAGAAGCTAATTTAGTGTTTTTGTGAATACCAGAATAAAAGCTAATACCGGCTTCCCTGTCCAAAACGGTCTAACAAATATAACTAAAAGAGTTGTCTGCTACTACTACATACATGCACAGAGCCACTCCCACGGTAGCCAATCTAGATTCTGGAGTACACTGCTACTAACAAACTAGGTATAGTTACTGAGATGACATAGTTCACGATCACATGGAGGTCGATGATTTCTTACCGGTCGAGGCGGAGCTCTTGAATGTAGAGAGATATCGGCAGTAAACGGGGTCGGGGACGATCTCCTCTCCGCTCGTGGGTTGACTCACTAGAGATCCGTAGGCGCCCTCGATGCGGCGGGCGAAGTCCTCGGCGGCGTCGGCCGCCATGTGAGCCTCGTCCTCCACTTAGTCCTGCAGGTCGAGAGGCGGCCCCTCGATCTGCACGGTGCCCTTCCCAGGCCATCCGCCGGCCCCAGCAGTCACGGATCTTCGACGAAGCCCTTGAGCGCGGCCGCGGATGTCCGCCCACGCTACTGCCTTCTTCTTCCCCCTCGCCGCCCCCGAACCCTATCTCGAAGTCGCACATCGCACAGAGGAAGAGAGAGACCCAACCGCCCGCCGGCAACAGAGAAGGAGCAGGCGGAAGGAGGCAAAGAGACAGAGAGAGGGATCTGGTGGGAGAGAAGGGGATAGATGGATGTGAGGGTCGGTGGTGGTAGGAGAGAAGGGGATCGATGGAGGCTCGGATTTTATTTCTCACGCTCGGTGATCGATCGAGGCGCGGCGACCGCCCACGCCAGGTGAAGAGGATCCTGACCTCCCTTCTCCGGGGAGGAGGCGTTGGTCGGAGGAGACCGGAGCACGCCGTGGGCGGCGCGGTGGGTCACGGAGAGGGAGGGGAGCGACAGAGAGAGACGGGGCTGGCGGCTAGGGTTTGGGATGGGGATCGAATCGGGTGGGGGTTATAATTGGTACCTGGGTGAATTACGAACTTGCCCCTGGTTGCGTGATGCGTCCCTAAATTCCTGCGGGTATTTAAGTCATTTAACCACGTCTAGCGCCATTGAAATTTCGGGTGTGAAAATTCCAGCGCCGCGCGCGATGCTCCTCCGCAATTTTTTCCCACCTGACTCTTTTAACGTCAGAGAGGCTGCAAGTAGGACCACCCACTTCTTCACCCCACTGTGCATGTCACCGAGTGTATGTCAAAAAAGAATTATAGTAGTCTGCGTCAGTTTAGTAGGCAGGTATTTTCCCATAGAACTACCATAAACGTTTCTTTTCCAATTGACGAAGAAAGTATATTTTGTTTAATAAAACCATCATTTTCTATTTTTGGAGTGTCAAAAATAAGGGGGTTTGTGAAACATCTACCAAAAATATGTTGTAAAATTATACGCATAAAAATACCATTTTCCATTCCCGGAGTGTCAAAACTGGGTTTTTTTGTGAAGCGCATACACAAAATATATTGCAAAAATGTACAAAGTAAAATTCTAAATATATTATGTCATATTTTATCTACAAATAACAAATTTACTACCTCTCGATAGCTCAACACCTCTTTCAAAAAAGACAAGTTTCAGCCGATTCAGCTGAAACCAGTCCAAATTTGAACTACAGGTGTCTCATAGTTTTCTCTTTATTTTTTGAAAAAAATCATTTTTAGGTAGCCAAGTACCTATTTCAACATAGATACATCAAGAGTTCATCAAGATTCAACACCTAGGTACGAACGGTCATGTCCCCCATTTTGACCGTTTCCCGAAACCGGCTTTGAAAATTCCAGAAAATTCAAATAAATTCGAAACGATGCAAGATCTTCGCTTGGTGTTGTTATATATGTCCTAGTATCCACAAAAAATAATAAACTTGGAATACGATAATTTGGTGGAAAATGTGTTCACATAAATGAGCTATCTCGTATGAAGATTCATGACTTTCGGGCGAAATGACGGATGTTTTGGCCACATCCATGGCATAGTTTGTTTAAATGTGACCATATTCCACACAAAGATGCATGTTGGTACAACTAACAATGTTCACGAAGAAAGTTTTATTTTTCGTTGAATAAAAATACCATTTTCCATTCCCGGAGTGTCAAAACTGGGTTTTTTTGTGAAGCACCTACACAAAATATGTTGCAAAAATGTACAAAGTAAAATTCTAAATATATTATGTCATGTTTGATCAACAAATAACAAGCTTACTACCTCTCAATAGCTCAAAATACACCTCTTTCAAAAAAGACAAATTTCAGCCGATTCCGCTGAAACCGGGCCAAATTTGAACTACAGGTGCCTCGTAGTTTGCTCATGATTTTTTGTAAAAATCATTTTTAGGTACCCAAGTACCTATTTAAACAGAGATACATCAAGAGTTCATCAAGATTCAACCCCTAGGTACGAACGGTCATGTCCCCCGTTTTGACCGTTTCCCGAAACCGGCTTTGAAAATTCCAGAAAATTCAAATAAACTCGAAACGATGCAAGATCTTCGCGTGGTGTTGTTATATATGTCCTAGTATCCACAAAAAATAATAAACTTGGAATACGGTAATATGGTGGAAAATGTGTTCACATAAATGAGCTATCTTGTACGAAGATTCATGGCTTTCGGTCGAAATGACGGATGTTTTGGCCGCATCCATGGCATAGTTTGTTTAAATGTGAACATATTCCACACATAGATGCATATTGGTACAACTAACAATGTTCACTAAGAAAGTTTTATTTTTCGTTGAATAAAAATACCATTTTCTATTTCCGGAGTGTCAAAACTGGGTTTTTTGTGAAGCACCTACACAAAATATGTTGCAAAAATATACAAAGTAAAATTCTAAATATATTATGTCATGTTTGATCTACAAATAACAAACTTATTACCTCTCAATAGCTCAAAATACACCTCTTTCAAAAAAGACAAATTTCAGTCGATTCCGCTGAAACCGGGACAAATTTGAACTACAGGTGCCTCATAGTTTGCTCATGATTTTTTGTAAAAATCATTTTTAGGTACCCAAGTACCTATTTCAACAGAGATACATCAAGAGTTCATCAAGATTCAACCCCTACGTACGAACGGTCATGTCCCCCGTTTTGACCGTTTCCCGAAACCGGCTTTGAAAATTGCAGAAAATTCAAATAAACTCGAAACGATGCAAGATCTTCGCGTGGTGTTGTTATATATGTCCTAGTATCCACAGAAAAATAATAAACTTGGAATACGGTAATTTGGTGGAAAATGTGTTCACATAAATGAGCTATCTCGTACGAAGATTCATGTCTTTCGGTCGAAATGACGGATGTTTTGGCCACATCCATGGCATAGTTTGTTTAAATGTGACCATATTCCACACATAGATGCATATTGGTACAACTAACAATGTTCACTAAGAAAGTTTTATTTTTCGTTGAATAAAAATACCATTTTCTATTTTCGGAGTGTCAAAACTGGCTTTTTTTGTGAAGCACATACACAAAATATGTTGCAAAAAAGTACAAAGTAAAATTCTAAATATATTATGTCATATTTTATCTACAAATAATAAATTTACTACCTCTCAATAGCTCAAAATACACCTCTTTTGAAAAAGACAAATTTCTGCCGATTCCGTTGAAACCGGGTCAAATTTGAACTACAGGTGCCTCGTAGTTTTATCTTTATTTTTTGAAAAAATCATTTTTAGGTAACCAAGTACCTATTTCAACATAGATACACCAAGATTTCATCAAGATTCAACACCTAGGTACGAACGGTGATGTCCCCCGTTTTAACCGTTTTCCGAAACCGGCTTAGAAAATTCCAGAAAATTCAAAAAAATTCGAAACTATGCAAGATATTCGCGTGGTGTTGTTATATATGTCCTAGTATCCATAAAAATAATAAACTTGGAATACGGTAATTTGGTGAAAAATGTGTTCACATAAATGAGCTATCTCGTACGAAGATTCATGGCTTTCGGTCGAAATGACGGATGTTTTGGCCACATCCATGGCATAGTTTGTTTAAATGTGACCATATTCCACACATGGATGCATATTGGTACAACTAACAATGTTCACTAAGAAAGTTTTATTTTCCTTTGAATAAAAACATCATTTTCCATTTTCGGAGTGTCAAAAATGATTTTTTTTGTGAAGCACCTACTGAAAATATGTTGCAAAAATGTACAAAGTAAAATTCTAAATATATTATGTCATATTTGATCTACAAATAACAAGATTACTACCTCTCAATAGCTCAAAATACACCTCTTTCGAAATAGACAAATTTTCGGCGATTCCGCTGAAACCGGGTCAAATTTGAACTACAGGTGCCTCGTAGTTTGCTCGTGATTTTTTTAAAAAAAATTTAGGTACCCAAGTACATATTTCTACATAGATAAACCAAGATCTCATCAAGATTCAACACCTAGGTACGAACGGTCATGTTCCCCGTTTCGACCGTTTTTCGAAACCGGCTTAGAAAATTCCAGAAAATTCAAAAAAACTCGAAATGATGCAAGATCTTCGCGTGGTGTTATTATATATGTCCTAGTATCCATCACAAATAATAAACTTGAAATACGGAAGTTATCTCGAAAAAGTGTTCACATAAATGAGCTATCATCTACGAAGATTCATGGCTTTCGGTCCAAATGATGGATGTTATGGCCATATTCATGGTATATTTTGTTTAAATGTGCATATATTCCACACAAAGATGCATATTGGAACAACTAACAATGTTGACGAAGAAAGTTTTATTTTTCGTTGAATAAAAACATCATTTTCCATTTTCGGAGTGTCAAAAACGAGTTTTTTTGTGAAGCACATACACAAAATATGACACAAAATTGTACAAAGTAAAATTATAAATCTATTATACCAAATTTGATCTACAAATAATCAAATTGCATCCTCTAAAAACATATTCAGACGCCTCTTTTGAAAAAGACAATTTTCTGCCGATTCCGCTGAAACCGGGACAAATTTGAACTACAGGTGGCTCGTAGTTTGCTCGTTATTTTTTGCAAAAATCATTTTTAGATGCATAAGTACCTATTTCATCAGATATATGCCAAGATTTTCACGATATTCAAAACCTAGATACGAACGATCATGTCCCCTGTTTTGACCATATTTTGAAATGAGCATACAAGGTTCAAAAAAAATTCAAAATTAATGAAGAAACTTCGCATTGTGTCGTCATATGTGACCTCATGATTTTTTCAAAAAATAAATTTTAAATCCAATTTTAAAAAGTGGATGTTTGAATTTAATTATGGCATAATTTTAAACCCATGTATTTTTTTTATCTTGAAGTAAGAAGCAATATATAAATCTTAGGGGTATTTTTTTATTTTATTTTGACTAAAAATGGTCCCCAATAGTCTAACATAATACATATTTAAGAAAAGTAAAACTTATTTGGTTGAAATCGGAGACCAAAACCAAAAGTTATAAAAGAAGACAAAAAAAGAGAAAAAAAACTGCCAAGTCGGATGACCCAGCCCAGCAGCACTGCCAAACTCGCCCAGGGCGGCCGGCCCAGCCCAGCAGTACGGCCGGTCTCTCCAAGCGCGGCCGCCCAGCCCAGCGCGAACGAGTTGTGTTTATACAAAAGAGTTAAATCTTCAGTAGTTTCAGGAAACCGGCCTCGGTCTGCTGGTCTGTTCCGTCTCTCGGCTGCAGGAGGTTGTGGGATCGATCCGTCGCCTCGCCCTTATTGCCTTTATTTTCTCGGTTCAGTAGGTTGGTTCCTGAATCCTGACAGCATGTGCACCTGAGCGAAATTAGGTAGCAGGTCACGCCTCACGTAAGTACTGGGTTCATCTGGCAAACTATGGCGTGGTCTTAAATTTAATCAAGCTTTATCAGAAGCTGATTAGCCAATTAGGTGCGTGAGCGTGACAGCATGTTTGGGTGGCTTACATGTCAACCGAAAAAATTGACACCTGAGCGAAATTGATGACAACTCGATGACAACTCAGCACTACAATATGACAACTGGGACGACACATAAGCAAAAATGATGAGGTGGCGGAATGCATCACAATGTTGTCGCTTATGACCAATTCGTTTAAAGAAATCATGACTTTTCTCAGCAAAATAGTCGTTATGTTTTCAGCTTTGGACCTTTCCAAACATCCAACGACCAATTGGTTTCAAATGGTCATAGAATTATGACCAATTCATTCATGGTCATTATAAAATGGTCATGTATCAACATATTTCTTGTAGTGAAATGACAAAACAATATCACAACACACACATAAAGTGGAGTAGAAATATACCTCGGTACCACGGAAATTCAAGCTCCTATCCCCTAAAACCTGCATAGTTTATAAAAATCAAAAACTTAGAAACACACAAAATCAAGTTCTTTAAATCTGACAGTAGCCAATCTCACAGTGCCCTGTCTCTAGCCACTGCCAAGTTATAGAGAAAATGAACAAATACAATAGATGTTGTTTGTGTTGTTGAATCCCATAGCAAGTTGATTTTATTGTTGTTTGTATTGTACAAATCACACACACGGCTTATGCAGTCATATGTCTCCAATCTAAGAACAATAACAAAATCACACACACATCCTGCCCTGGCCCATGGCCCCGTCCTGCCCCGATGACATGGGAGGGGATAGCTCCTTACCGCCGTCCTGCACATGCCCCCGTCGTTCCAGGCGACGGACTGACCCGTTGTGCACCGGCCCCAACCATCTAGGTTTTCGAAACGGAGGGAGAGGAGGACGAGGATGGAATGGAGTGAGAGGAGGCAGGTGACGAAATAGAGGGGAAGGAAGGAGGCGAGGGAAATTAGAGGGAGCTCGGGGCGGAGGACTTATCAGCGGCGGGGGCGGCTCCGGTCGCCCGACTGGGACAGAACGGAGGGAGAGGATGACGAGGACGGAACGAAGGGAGATGAGGCAGTCGTCGGAACAGATGGAGACGAAGGAGGAGAGGGAGCTCGGGGTGGAGGGCTTACCGGTGGCAGCGACGGATCCGGTGGCTCGAGGAGTCGAAGCGGGAGGCAGATGCGAGCGCTGGTTCGGTGGTTCCTTCAATGTGCGGGGGGAAATCTCCTACCTTTTCCGAGCTGGTAGGCTCGAAAATGTTTCGGGACGCGCGGCGGGGGGGGGGGGGGGGGGGTGGTTGGTTTGTTTCATAGGAAAAATTCTATACCGCTCCAAACAACAGAATAGGGTCAGCGAATTTGAGAACATCAATTCTGGGCTACTTTTCCGACAACCAAAACGGGGGGTTACACTAGTTAGCCAACATCTATTATATACTAAAAACAATGTACGAGGGTCGTAATAGAGACACCACTTTAAGCCACATAGGCTATAAATATATGGTCTATTGATCAAAAGCAATATACGAGGGTCAACAATAGTGTTTTCTCGAGACACCGGAAAACCTAACTTTCAGGAAATAAACTATTGGTTCAAGTTCAACAATAGTGTCTAAAATCAAATAATGTATTTCAAGTTGATTCTTAAATAAAATACATAACATTTTTTTAGTAAATTTGGAGAGAAAAATCCACGTAAAACTCAAAGTCACTCAAATGCTGTAAGTTTTAAGTCATGCGTGCGCATTAAACCAGCATGCCTAGGGGTAAAAGTTCACAACATTGTGTTCATGAGCACAACTTCCCCATATGCACACGCACGATCCCAGCTGCACATGTTTTCAGGGCGAACATTTTACTTTAATTGTGTGTTCTCGCAACTCTACCTCTAATAGTATAATCATGTTATTGAGAATATAAGAATTAATAAAATTACACTTTAAGTATATATTATTTTATTATGTTACTTCTTAGCAAGATAACAACGTAAATACTTTATCCTTAGCTGCGATCTGTTTTCTCGCATCTATCTCATTCGTACGCCCAAATTTTATACTCCCTCCGTCTCAAATTAAGTCTCACAAAACTTGACAACAGTGGATGTATCTAACACTAAATTATGTCTAGATACATCTACTTTTGTCAAACTTTGCGACAATTAATTTGAGACGGAGGGAGTAAAAAAACACATGGAGAGAGGGAAGGAAGAAGAAAGGTTTCCGCTCGAAGTGTTTGAAGAAACGACGATGCATACCAGAATAGTTTTACACGCACGAGGCATTCCCATTGCATCCAAATGGTGTAAAAAATGCATGAAAATTGTAACCGTTTCCACAACGGGATAAGAGGAGTATGGGTGTGGTGAGGATTAATTTGAAGGGGGTGAAAGAGGGTCACAAATAGACTAATTAGGTGGTATTAATTAGCCAACTAGCCTTATTCCATTGGTAAAACGAGAAAAAAAAAATTAGTTGATCGAATATACCGTACTCAGCGTAGTCATTATTACATGTCACACACAAAAATGTCTCAAGGGAGTAAAAAATAAAATTAAAATAGCCGTTGTTGTGTTTCAAATGTAGACAACATTAGAGAATATATAGCCTGGTATTTTTGCAAATGTCATAACTGCCACAAAATAAAACGATTTGAAATGCTTCCCAAATATGCACTTAACATGACATGTGTGGCCCTTATAGTACACTTTGATTTAGAATTCCATGTTTCAAGAATCTGTTAAAACATAAATTTGTTTTGTGAACATAGTCAACACTCTAAAATCCATGACCTCCATTTGCAGGGCCACCTTTCTAGTTTTAAAAAAAACACGCTAGTTAGCCAGGTAGAGAAGATGGCACAGACGAGCGGAACCTTAATTTCTTGCGGGCTGCACCATTGCTGTCGAAAATTACGTGAGAACCTATTCTTGCTGGTGCTTTCGGCCCAGTTCCGTATGCTTTCAGCCCATCATGGGCGACAGAGTAAGTGTGCCAGCCCAGGGCACAGTAGGATGGGGTTTGTCCTACTCGGACTCGAGTCCGCCACGCGCCCGGCGAATCCGCGACCTTCATATCAAGCACCGTCCTTCCCTCCCTCAACGCATTGCCTTCCGGCGACTTGTCGTTGATCCAGCGGTCACCCCGGCGAATCCCAGATCTGCATACCAAGGTAGCAAGCACCATCCTCCCCTCAACGCATTGCCCTCGCGCGCTCACCCCTGCCGAGATCATGCAGCCTTCGGACGACTTCTCGCTGGCTTCACCAGTAGTCAGGACGTTGATCCAGCGGCACCGCCCGTGGGACGAGCTGCAAAACCTTGCCCTCGCCATCATCGACCACACGTACGCCACGGCGCTCCAGATCGTCGGGGGCGTGCGCGATGCGGCGAGCGGCGCCGTCATGCTCAGCCGTCCCATCGACCCCGCCGACCCGGACTCGCCGGTGCTCACCGTCCACGCCGGAGCCAAGCACTGCTTCGTCGCCTTCAACAACACGCGCGGCGACGCGGACGCGTTCGCCATGTACACCTCCGCTAAGGGGAAGAGCAAGCCGACCCACCGCCTCGACCTGGCCACCATTAGCATCGCCCCAGGGACGCTCCACCTGACCCGCACCGCCGGGGACGGCGTCTTCAGGGGACGACAAATACGCGCCGACGTCGGGAGCGGCCGCGGGGAGCTCGCCATAGTCGACGACATCATGTCGCGCTTGGACGCGCTGATCGAGGTGGAGCAGGAGCTGCTCCGCAAGGCGAGAGCGGCCGGATGGGGCACGTGCCCGAAGGTGGCCAAGATCAACGACGTTTTCAAGATTCTCCAGGAAATGAGAAGCGAGATGGACCTCCAGGCCGTCATGCGCAGGAGGCTCCAGAAGCGACGTGTCGTCGTGGAAGAGATCGCTACTGCTACGACGACGACGCCGACTCGGGACCATACAGAGACGCTGACCAAGAGGTTAAGGACGCTGAGGGTCGTCGAAAGGTCTAGGTCGCCAGTGCAGGTGCTTGAACAAACTTGTCTCAGTGGCATGCACATCAGATGACCATTGGCACGCACACTTTGTATTGCCATCGAATTTCCTTCGCTCTAGCAGCAGGGAGAAAGGATCGATGCCGGTGATGAGACGCACGGTTGGAGATGCTTTGACAATATAGAGCTAGCTCGTTTGCCGAGTTTTGGACAATCCTTTTGGAGTTATCCATTTGCCAAGGAGCTGTGGACAAAAGCGTCGAACAGTCAGCCCATAAATTGCCTCTCTTGTCATGACAAGCTCATCGGTCAAGGCTTGGTGGAAGTTTTGCTGCCAACTGAAGGTGTTTTGTAATTAGTTAGAGATGATATCTGTCTCTCTGTTTTTTATTTGAGAAGGTATCTATCTCTGAAGACTATTTTGGTTGCACTGATGCTTATGATGAGATAGCTAACTGCTCGGCAGAGCTCGTGATCTCGAGGGAGCAGCAAAGTTGTATGACAACTGACAAGAACATGTCAAGTTGTATTATTAATTAAGTTACCGGAAAAAAAAGTTATATTATTAAATTAGAAATCTAACTTGCGGCTTGTTATTCCAAACATGCACGGGTTATGTGTTCTTTCTCATTTCACATAGCTGAATTTATGAAGCATTACTGCAACATTTAAGCTGAAATCTAACTATTAATTTGCCACGTGTAAGACGGAGGATTTGGTCCAGCCAGGAGGTCGTACAAAGGCTGGTCGTATAGGATGAATTTCCGTGACAGCCACTACATTGACCGCTCTCTTCTGTCTCGAACAAATATAGAGTGGTTGACTGCCCACATTTATCTGCAGCCATATTGATGTGTACCTTAAATGAAACAGTTGGTTTACTTTTGCACCACAAATCCATATACTGTTTTGGAGTCTATCCATGTAAGGCATACATGGTAGTATTCATTCCATTGTTGGTGACGATGAGCTCCTCACCATGTAGGCAGGCCTAGCTGAAACTACAACTCCTGCCACCAACTCCTAGTTAGGTTAGGACCGTCTTTATATACCTCGTGTAAACCGTCGTTTAGGATAAGCCACACATCATAAATCCCGACACGTTTGTATTCTCACCCGAAATAGTGAAGTATTGCTCGCTGACGCCCCTGGATTTTTCTCTTCGTTGTTGAAAGGGTTTTTCACGTTAAAATCCCGTGTCCCTGTTGGCACGGAACACCGTCCAGGTCGAGGTGCCACCCTGACGGCAGGTGGCAGTCTGGCGGTGCGGGGAGACCGGAAAATGCCAACTCGAATGCCCTCGCCGGCTTCACGTGCATCCGGGTAGATGCGCAACGGCTCGATGACTCTGCCTTCTGCCTTGATCTCTGTATCTTCACGGCGGCGCATGCGCCGGCTGTTAGGTAATGCGAGAGGACGTGTGTACGGAGGCGATGGGTACTGATCTACATTATGGCCGGTGATGGGTGTTTGGAGTCCGTGGAGTACAGAGGTATGCTGCGGTCGTGCAACAACTCGGTCCGGGACAAACATGGGTACAACCATTGTTTTGGAGTATTCCAACCCAATTTCTAGGGGCCTATAGCTCATTTTGAATGTTTTCCGCCCGATTTTTGGCAGTTTTCCACCCGTTTTAGTTTTGGCAGTTTCAACGCCTGTTTTCAAGGGATATAATAAATTGATTTTGTCTTGCATTTTCCCTCCCAATTTTCGAGAACTATACGCAACGGGCGCCAGCTCCCTAGATCGCCCCTGCCGAGATCATGCTGCCTGCCAACGTCAGCACGTTGATCCAGCGGCACCGCCTGTGGGACGAGCTGCAAAACCTTGCCCTCGCCATCATCAACCACACGTACGCTACGACGCTCCTGGTCGTCAGGGGCGTGCGCGATGCGTCTAGTGGTGTCGTCACGCTCAACTGTCCCATCGACCCCGCTAGCTTACCCGGACTCGCTGGCTCACCATCCACGCCGGAGCCAAGCACTGCTGCGTCGCCTTCAACAACACGCGCGGCGACGCGGACGCGTTCGCCATGTACACCTCCGCTAAGGGTAAGAGCAAGCCGACCCACCGCCTCGACTTGGCCACCATTAGCATCACCCCAGGGACGCTCCACCTGACTCGCACCACCAGGGACGGCGTCTTCAGGGGACAAATACGCGCCGACGTCGGGAGCGGCCGCGGGGAGCTCGCAATAGTCGACGACATCATGTCGCGCTTGGACGCGCTGATCGAGGTGGAGCAGGAGCTGCTCCGCAAGGCGAGAGCGGCCGGATGGGGCACGTGCCCGAAGGTGGCTAAGACAACGAAGTTTTCAAGATTCTCCAGGAAATGAGAAGCGAGATGGACCTCCATGCCGTCATGCGCAGGAGGCTCCAGAAGCGACGTGTCGTCGTGGAAGAGAGGTTAAAGACGCTGAGGGTCGTTGAAAAATCAAGGTCGCCGGTGGAGTGCTTGAACAACCTTGTCTCGGTGGCATGCATATCAGATGACGTAATTGTTTCTCTTACCATGAAATTCATCCGTCACATCATGGTGGAATTTGTGCAATCGTAATGCACCATATATATGGAAGGAGTGAAACCGAAGAATTTTTGAAGGCAGGTCGCTGCCGACCGACGGCTAGTGTTTTCTAATTAGTTAGCGATGATATTTGTCTCTATCTTTTTTTTGAGGAAGATATCTCTCTTTCTGACGGGGCCAACTTTGCTGCACCCGTTCTTACGATGCGGTAACTAACTGCTAGGCAGAGTTTGTGATCTCGAGGGAGTAGCAAAGTTGTATGAAAAGTGACATGAACATGTCAGGCTGCATTATTAAGTTGGCAATCTAACTCACGCTGTTTATTCCAAGTATGCACAAGGTTATCTTCACATAGCTGAATTTATGAATCATTAATCCAGCATTTTATGCCGTGGACCATTGCTGGATGTATGACAAGTTAGGTCGCAGCGGGCTACCTCATCCGACGGCGTGCCCATTTTATGACTAGCAGGAGGAGACCATCGACCATTTCCTCTTAGGTTGTGTCCTCGCGAGGAAAGTATGCAGCATGTTCTTCAACAGGTGGGGATAAGTTGAGTGGATCCCGCTTGGGGACGATCGCTTGGTGGATTGGCTTCTGGCCAGAAGGGTGGGAGGAGGAGACGTTAAAGAGTTTTGAACGACCATCACTCTGGTTTGCTAGGGTGTCTCTAGAGGCACCGGAATCTGGTGGTCTTCGATGGGCTACGGCCCTCGGTGGGAGAGGCATGCCGGATGATTGACGCAGAGGCCCAGCTTTGGAGAGCAGCGGGGCTGTTTAGAGGTAGTCTTCGTCGGGAGGATAGTTGTAGGGTTCGCGAGTGATCAGTTTTTTGTTGTATTTCGGTGGATGGTATTCTACGCTCATGTGCTAGAAACGTTGTAATTCAGCCTCTTGGCCTCTTCCTCTATAGAAATGATACGTCTCATAGGATGTATCCTTGAAAAAAAAAGCTTTAGCTGATACATGTGCATCCACTACATTGATTGCTCTCTTCCGACTCGAACAAATATGGGTGGTTGGCGACGACGGAAAACACGATCAGACCTCGCCCGTCATGGCGACGGACGAAGGAAATATCTTTCTGGGATGATTGAACAACAAGGGTCACATTCCAATACAAGGGCTTACACTGTCACATATGCCCTTCTACTTTGGTAGTGTTGTGGTTCAAAATGCTACTCTCATCTTAGAATGCAGTAAGTGTTGAGAAAGTCATTCGAAAACTGTTTTATTATCTCTTTCATCATGCAAGTACACGTTGCAAAATCTTGTGATCACTCTACTTTAAGTTAGTTTCCCATTGTGAAAAGAAAGAACGAATGGTAACTACTTCATGTTGAATGAGTAATTGCATGTCAATGACGTTAAGAATGGTGATGAATTCATGGATGGCCTGTGTATAAATACTCCCATTTAGGCCTTACGCAAGATTAATATTTGAATTGTTCAACAACCCACCTAGAAGTATGGAATATTTGAGGAAAACAAAGCACTTGTCCTAAGAAAAAGATTAGCTCAAGAATCGAGTAAGGTTATGAGATCTAGCAATTAAGGGAGTATTCATTTGAAATGTCCTTTGGACCATGCCGAGGTGAAGGAGACGCTGATCAAGAGGTTAAAGACGCCGAGGGTCATCGAAAAATCAAGGTCGCCGGTGAAGGTGCTTGAACAATGCTGTCTCAGTAGCATGCACCGTAGATGACGTAATTGCCTCCCTCACCATGAAAAATTGATCCGTCCACAACATGGTAGAATTTGTGCAATCGTCATGCAACATATATATGGAAGGAGTGAAACCGAAGAATTTTTTAAGGCAGGTCGGCTCCCGGTGTTTTTAATTAGTTAGAGATTATATTTGTCTTTGTCTTTTTATTTTGAGGAAGATATCTCTCTCTGATGGGGCCAAGTTTGCTGCACCCATGCTTACGATGTGGTAGCTAACTGCTAGGCAGAGCTTGTGATCTCGAGGGAGCAGCAAAATTGTATGAAAACTAACATGAACATGCCAGGTTGTATTATTAAGTTGGAAATATAACTCGCGATATTTATTCCAAGTATGCACAAGGTTATCTGTTCTTTCTCATTTCACATAGTTGAATTTATGAAGCATTACTGCATCATTAATGATGCGGACCGTTGTTGAATGTCTGACAAGTTGGGTCGCAACGGGCTACCTCATCCGACGACGTGCCCATTTTGTGACTAGAAGGAGAACACCATTGACCATTTAATCTTAGGTTGTGTTCTCGCGAGGGAAGTATGGAGCCTGTTCTTCAACAGGTGGGGAGAAGTTGAGTGGATCCCACTTGAGGAGACGTTAAATATTTTTGGGCGGCCATCACTGTTGTTTGATGGAGTGTCTCTGGAGGCACGGGAATAGGGTGGTCTTCGACGGGCTACGACCCATGGTGGGAGAGACATGCCGGATGATTGAGGCAGAGGCCGAGCTTTGGAGAGCAGCGGGGCTATTTAGAGGTAGTCTTCGTCAGGAGGATAGGTGTAGCGTTCGCGAGTGATCAGTTTTTCGTTGTATTTTGGTGGATGGTGTTCTTTGCGCATGTGCTAGACACGTTGTAATTCGTCCTCTTGGCCTCTTCTTCTATAGAAATGATACGTTTCCCGGGATGTATCCTCGAAAAAAAAAGTTTTCGGTGAGACATGTGGAGCCACTACATTGATCGCTCTCTTCTGACTCGAACAAATATGGGTAGTTGACAATGACGGAAAACACGAGAATACATCGCCCGTCATGGAGACGGACGAAGGAAATATCTTTGTGGGATGATTGAACAACAAGGGCCACATTCCAACACAAGAGCTTACACTGTCACATATTCCCTAAGGGACGCATTCTCCATGTACACCTCCGCTAAGGGGAAGAGCAAGCCTACCCACCGCCTCGACCTGGCCACCATTAGCATCGCCCCAGGGACGCTCCACCTGACCCGCACCGCCGGGGACGGCGTCTTCAGGGGACAAATACGCGCCGGCGTCGGGAGCGGCCGCGGGGAGCTCGCCATAGTGGACGACATCATGTCGCGCTTGGACGCATTGATAGAGGTGGAGCAGGAGCTGCTCCACAAGGCGAGAGCGGCCGGATGGGGCACGTGCCCGAAGGTGGCCAAGATCAACGAAGTTTTCAAGATTCTCCAGGAAATGAGAAGCGAGATGGACCTCCAGGCCGTCATGCGCAGTAGGCTCCAGAAGCGACGTGTCGTCGTGGAAGAGATCGCTACTGCTACGACGACGACGACGCCTCAGGACCATACAGAGACGCTGACCAAGAGGTTAAGGACGCTGAGGGTCGTCCAAAGATCTAGGTCGCCGGTGCAGGTGCTTGAACAAACTTGTCTCAGTGGCATGCACCGCAGATGACCATTGGCACGCGCACTTTGAGTACTTGTATTGCCATCGAATTTCCTTCGCTCTAACAGCAAGAGAATTGATGTCCAACCTTCACTGTTTCCGAACCGTTTCTCTCCTGGCCTAGAGGCGATCTAGGAGGCGACGCCTAAGGCTCCAACTACAGCGGCGGCTGCCGGTCCCTGCCTCCTCCGTTAGCCACTCCGGCGACGCGAGGAGGTGGGGACCATGGCGCTTCGGCGCCGGTCTATAGGTAGGGTTAGCCTACTGCTTTTTTGGGGCGTCGTTGGGGTGGTGGGAGCGGCGTCCGGGCAAATAAATCTGCTCCAATTCCACTCCATACCGGCGGCGACCTTCAGGGCAGCGTCTCGGAGTTGATGGCAAAGTGTGCTGCTTGGTCCTTCAGATCAACAACTTGGTCTTCTCGCCGTTCTTCAGATCTGGCGAGATTATTTTCTCGGTGTGTCGCTGGCATTCGTGGTTATTCACGACGGCGCTGGCGGCCGGGGCGAGATGGTTCTTCTGGAGCGCGCATGATGGTCCGGAGATGGTGGATCTGTCGTTCCTCTCCGACTTCGTCGATGGGAGGCGGCATATCTTGGTCCAAGACAGCGCGGGGACGTCCCCCGGTCGACGTGCCACAGCGACATGTGCCTTGCTGCGTGCAGCGGGTCTGTTCATCGACTCACAAACCCTTGTTGGCGATGGTGCTTTTTTGGATCTTGCAATGGTGGAGGCTCAGCGTTTCTTTTGGCGTTCGTCTCGACGGTGCTGGAGGAAAACGGCAGCCGCTCGCTACGGTGGTTGCAGTAAACCCTAGGGGTCATTTTGTATTTCTCGATCTTTTAGGGTTTTATTTGTAAATTCAGGATAATCATTTTATCCTGGTCTGTCTTTTAGTTTCCATATGTGTTGTTTATTGTAATTGATTTTCTATTAATGAAATATGTGGTTGCTCTAAAAAAACAGCAAGAGAATGGATCGATGCCGGTGATGAGCCACCCGGTTGGAGATGCTTTGACAATATAGAGCTAGCTCGGTTGCCGATTTTTGGACAATCCTTTTGGAGTTGTCCATTTGCCAAGGGGCTGTGAAAAAAGCGTCGAACGGTCAGCCCATAAATTGCCTCTCTTGCCATGACAAGCTTATAGGTCACAGCTTGGTGGAAGTTTTGCTGCCAGCTGAAGGTGTTTTGTAATTAGTTAGAGATGATATCTGTCTCTCTATTTTTATTTGAGGAAGGTATCTCTCACTGAAGACCATTTTGGTTGCACACTGATGCTTATGATGCGATAGCTAACTGCTCGGCAGAGCTCGTGGTCTCGAGGGAGCTGACAACTGATAAGAACATGTCAAGTTGTATTATTAAGTTACCCGCAAGAAAAAAGTTATATTATTAAATTAGAAATCTCACTAGTGGAAACAACCCCTCTCGTCCAGGGGGCAGGGGCAGCTGTCCCGGTTGCAACCAAATCCGGGACAAATGCTATGCATTGGTCCCGGTTTGTGTGCCCGGGGCAACAGAAATCGCCTGGGGGCATTGGTCCCGGTTCGTGGGGGAGATATCGGTCCCGGCTCGTGCCACGGACCGGGACCAATGCCTAGCCACAGGCCACGTGGCACGCGGACGAGAATTTGTCCCGGTTCAGGCCACGAACCGGGACCAACGTCCCCCTTCCCCTATATATACTGCCCCACCCCCCCCTCCATCTTTTTTTTTTGCTTGGAGGTGTGAGAGAGGTGGGTGTTATTGTGTTTTATTTTACTATGCACGCGAGGTGTTTGACGAAATTTCCGAGCCACACATAAACTCACTAAAAATGGTATCTTCGACCGAGGTTAATAAACTTATCTTTTTCATCTATAACTGATAAATAAAAAATTAGTATTTGTCGATGTACTGTGGTCATTTCTGTATTAATATGTTACCATAATGTATTTTGATAAACTTAATTATACGATGCAGATGGATGCACGGCAGCGATGGATGTACGGTGACCGACGCACTTCCGAGTATATGGCAGGCCTGAATGCATTTCTTGATGTAGCTCAGGCGAACAAAGATAATGGCTTCATGTGTTGCCCATTTATTGATTGTCAGAACGTCAGAGATCACTCTTCCGAAAGAATCCTTCACGTCCATCTACTTCGGAGAGGTTTCATGCCCAGCTATAATTGCTGGACCAAGCATGGAGAAAGAGGGGTTGTGATGGAAGACGATGATGAATAAGAAGAAGATCCTTTGTTCCCTGAATACGACGATACTGCAATGGAAGAGAACGCAGAAGAAGGAGGTGATCAAGAACAGGCATCAGAAGAGCCCGGTGATGATCTTGGCCGAGTTATTGCTGATGCAAGGGAAGACTATGAAAATAAATTGGAGAGGTTGAAGCTGGACAACATGTTACAGGATCACAAAAAATTGTTGTACCCAAATTGCGAAGATGGTAGCACAAAGCTCGGTACCACACTGGAGTTGCTGAAATGGAAGGCACAGAACGGTGTGACTGACAAGGCATTTGAGAGTTTACTTCAACTAATGAAGCCAAAACTTCCAAAGGATAACGAATTGCCTGAGACTACGTACGAAGCAAAGAAAGCTCTCTGCCCTCCAGGATTAGATGTGCAGAAGATACATGCATGCATTAATGACTGCATCCTCTTCCGCGGTGAGAAGTACGAGAATTTGGATGAATGTCCGCTATGCACTGCACTGCGCTATAAGATCAGAGCAGATGACCCTGGTGATGTTGACGGCGAGCCCCCCCCCCCCCCCCCCCCCGTAAGAGGGTTCCTGCTAAGGTGATGTGGTATGCTCCTATAATACCAAGGCTGAAACGTCTGTTTAGAAACAAAGAGCATGTTAGATTGTTGCGATGGCACAAAGAAGACCGTAAGAAAGACGGAAAGTTGAGGCACCCCGCCGATGAATCGCAGTGGAGAAAGATCGAGAGAGACTTCCCAGACTTTGCAGGAGAGGCGAGAAACTTATGGTTTGGTCTAAGTACAGATGGCTTTAATCCTTTTGGGGAGCAGAGCTCCAGTCATAGCACTTGGCCTGTAACTCTATGTATGTACAACCTTCCTCCTTGGTTGTGCATGAAGCGCAAGTTTATTATGATGCCAGTTCTCATCCAAGGCCCGAGGCAACCTGGCAACGACATTGATGTGTATCTAAGGCCATTAGTGGAAGAACTCTTACAATTGTGGGGCAAACCAGGTGTACGTGTGTGGGATGAGAACGAACAAAAGCCATTTGACCTACGGGCGTTGCTTTTCGTAACCATCAATGATTGGCCTGCTCTTAGTAACATTTCCGGACATACAAACAAGGGATACAATGCATGCACACACTGTTTAGATAAGACTGACAGTGTTTTTTTGGATAAATGTAAAAAGGTTGTATACCCGGGGCATCGTAGATTTCTTCCGGTCAAGCATCCCGTAAGAAAGAAAGGAGGGAAGCATTTCAGAGGTGAGGCAGATAACCGGAAGAAGCCTGAGCTCCGTAGTGGTAATGATATATTCGATATGGTCAAGGACCTAGAAGTAATCTTTGGTAAGGCTGCTGGCAGCCAACCAGTTCCGTACGGCCCTGATAAGCGCGCACCCATGTGGAAGAAGAAATCTATATTTTGGGAGCTACCCTATTGGAAAGTTTTAGAGGTCCGGTCTTCGATCGACGTGATGCACGTGACAAAGAATCTCTGTGTCAATCTGCTATGCTTCCTGTGCGTGTATGGGAAGTCAAAAGATACGCCAGAAGCACGGGAGGACCAGCAACGTATGAAAAACCCAAGCAACAAGCACACAGATACAGAGCGCCATTACTTAAGCAGCTACGCTCTTACTAAAGCAGAGAAGAAAATATTCTTTGAAGTCCTTTACAGTATCAAGGTTCCGTCTGGCTTCTCGTCGAATATAAAGGGGATAATAAACATGGCAGAGAAAAAATTCCAAAACCTGAAGTCTCATGACTGCCACGTGATTATGACGCAGTTGCTTCCGATTGCATTGAGGGGGCTTCTACCGGAAAATGTTCGAGTACCCATTGTGAAGCTATGTGCATTTATGAACGCAATATCTCAGAAGGTAATCGATCCAGAAATTCTGACAAGATTACAGAGGGATATGGTCCAGTGTCTTGTTAGTTTTGAGTTGGTGTTCCCACCATCCTTCTTCAACATTATGACTCATCTCTTGGTTCACCTATGTGAAGAGATTCATATTCTCGGTCCGGTATTTCTACACAATATGTTCCCCTTTGAGAGGTTCATGGGAGTCTTGAAGAAATATGTTCATAACCGTGCTAGGCCAGAAGGAAGCATCTCGAAGGGCTATGGAACAGAGGAGGTCATTGGGTTCTGTGTTGACTTTATTCCTGACCTTAAGACGATTGGTGTTCCTGAATCGCGGCATGAGGGGAGACTGAGGGGAAAAGGAACGCTGGGAAAGAAAACAATGATACCCAGGGACGAGCATTCTTTCACCAAAGCACACTACACAGTTCTACAAAATTCTATGTTCATGGCTACGTATCTCGAGGAACACAAGAATATTGTACGCTCCACAAACCCTGGGAAGGATGACTCATGGATTAAACGCAAACTTATGGAGACTTTCGGAAGTTGGTTGCAAACACATCTTATAAATGACACCACTGTTGAAGATCATCTGTACATGTTGGCAGGGTCACCATCTTCGACTATTGGGAGTTTTCAAGGGTACGAGATAAATGGGAATACATTTTACACGAGCTCCCAAGATAAGAAGAGCACCAACCAAAACAGTGGTGTCCGCTTTGATACAACAAACAAGAATGGAAAAAATGACACATACTATGGTTACATAGAGGAGATATGGGAACTTGACTATGGACCTCCTTTTAAGGTCCCTTTTTTCAAGTGCAAATGGGTCAACCTGAATGAAGAAGGGGTAAAGGTAGACCCGCTTTATGGAATGACAACAGTAGATCTCAACAATATTGGTTACAATGACGAACCATTCGTCCTAGCCAATGATGTGGCTCAGGTCTTCTATGTGAAGGACATGTCCTCCAGACCGAAAAAAGAAAAATTAAGGAAACAAATTCATCATATGATGAGCCGAAGCGTCACATAGTTCTCTCAGGGAAAAGAAACATCGTGGGAATCGAGGACACGACAGACATGTCAAAAGATTATAATAAGTTTGTTGAAATTCCACCCTTCACAGTGAAAGCTGACCCCACCATCCCGTTAAATAATGAAGATACTCCATGGTTACGGCCGAAGCGATCATAAGCAAGGGAGAATTCAGAAGACTAGATAGGGATGTAGGTGATGTTACAGTGAAAGCTGACCCCACCACCCACTTTGTTGTTTCTCTCTCCTCCATGTGTTGGTGATGTGTAATAATAAGCGTGGAATACATGATCATATAGTTCCGTTTGACCAGTAATTTGTATTGACCGGTAAAAAGCTAACAACTATGACCAGCCTGATTTCATTATTATCCCAACCAGCGGCACACCCACCAACTTTGTTGTTTCTCTCTCCTCCATCTGTTGGTGATGTGTACTAATAAGCGTGGAATACATGATCCTATAGTTCTGTTTGACCAGTAATTTGTATTGACCGGTAAAAAGCTGATAACTATGACCCATATCCGAGTATGAGATAACTGTAGGCAGATATTCCAGGCACACTTCGAAGTGATAGTACGGATACCATGCTAACAGATATCCTTAAAACAGAAATAGATCTTCGGTACTTCTTTAACATATATGATAAATTTTTGGAGGAGAAACGTCTAGCTGAACAACAAGCTGACTACCTTGGAGTTCAAATGACGCAAAGGGTTGCACCTCTGCGGTTACTTTGGCAAGGTGCTAATGCATACACTCCTGCACAGTTTGAGATTTTCAGATTAGAATTTGAACTGATCTTGGATTGCGTGGTTTATAACTGTGGCGAAATTGGACCCATATCCGAGTATGAGATAACTGTCAAAAACATGCGTCGGGGTCATTTTGTTAGATTCGACTCATCAGAATACATTTGTAGCTGCAAATTTTTTGAAAATGTAGGTCTGCCGTGTTGCCAGGTACCGAAGGTTCTTGAGATCAGAAATATTAAAGAAATTCCACCACACTATGTTTTGAAAAGATGGCGAAATGATGCTCAGATTGAACTTTCAAAGGAGAACTATGGTTTTTCTGTTGTAGATGAAGATCCCAAATTCTCCGTGTTAAAAAGGTACAACTCGATATGTCGAACTTTATATAAAGTTGCAGCAAAGGCTGGAGAAAATGTTGAAGCTCATGCATTCATGGAGAGCCAATATGATCAGCTCCTAGAGCCAATATAATTCGGCTTAGTGGGTTCATCTATCCATGCATCCGTCGCGGCGATCGCAGTGATTATGAGGAGAAACGCCTTCGATCGGGTCATCATCATTTGGAGATGCAGAATGCCTTGTATGCTCTGGACTCACTCGGAAGATCACAAGATAAAACAAAAATTGTAAGATATTTATATTCAAATTATATGAAAATAGTAAAATAACTAATAGTTTCAATAGTTAGAATAATTATTTAGTTAAATGAAAAATGGATTTGAATTAGTTATGCAAATTCTATCACTTTTCATGTTGAAATTTTTGTCAAATTCGAAAGTATATAGAAGTTATTAATGTGCAAACTTAAACAATTTTCAAATTTGGGCGCTAAAAATTTTGGGCACGCAGGGTGCCACCAAATTTCGAAATAAGTTTTCGTCCCGGCCCGTGGTACCAACCGGGACCAAAGGGGGTGCCTCTAGTCCCAGTTGGTGGCACGGTCCGGGACTAGAGACCCAGTTGTATAAATATCTCGGCCCTCTCTCCAGGCCGAGCCACCACCCAGGACAGCGGACATGTCTTGGCGAAGCCCTGCCGACGGCGGGAACGGATAGGAAGATCCCGCCGGTGCTGGTTCCGCCGGCGGGGTTGAACTAGGGGACGCGTTTTTCGACACAATATATATATATATTTAAAAGGCCCGGGGGGCGTGCTTACATAGGGGGCGGCGGCGCGGCCACAGACGGTCGGCCGTGCTTACATCGGGGGCGGCGGCGCGGCCACAGGCGGCCGGCCGTTTCTTGGGTGGGTAGCCTAGGCGCTTATATCTATTTGGGGGGGCGCACCGGCGCCGGCCTACTCCTCATCGGAGGAGATGCAGTGGTAGGCAGGTCCCTTCCACAGGTGGGTAGGCAGCTGGGGCGGGCCCGCCGGTGGTTGCGGAGGCATCGGGGGCGCGTGCGGCGGCGGCGGTGGCAGCTCCTCCGGCTGGGGCGGCGGCGGCAGCTCCTCCTGAGCCCATTCGCCACCGGTGCACGCCCAGACCATCCCGTACTCCAGGCCGGGGGGCAGTGGCTGTGGCGGCGGCTGGTCCTCCGACGCCTCCATCTCGGCGTTCATGGCCTGCCACCAAGGCGCAGGCGCTGGAGGGGGCGGCATGGCGTCGTCGGCGGTGGCCAGGACCTGCTCCCACCGCTTGATCTCGTCTCCTCGACGAGGGAGCGGCGGGAGGCCTCCAGGCCGGCCTGGAGCTCGGGGGCCGACTCGTCCTCGGCGATGTCCTCCAAGAGCCATAGCTCCGGCTCCCTGCCGGGCGGTGGCGCGGGCTAGTCGGTGGCGTTCTCCTCTGGGGCCGTGGGGATGTAGGAGCGACGGCGCTGGTCGTGCTCCTGCTGGAACCAGATGGCCCAGTAGGGGGAGCTGCGCGCGTACGCGCGGTCCTTGAGGAGGTAGGCCGGCAGGAGACGGCGCCGGCGTTCAATCTCCTCGCGCGCGGCCTCGTTGGTCGGGGGCGGTGGCACGGGGATGAGCTGCGGGTTCAGGTGTCAGCCGTCCGGAAGGTGGACGTCCGGCCAGAACACCGGCGTGGCGTGGTCCCAGTGCCACTCGGCCTCCTCCTTCCGCAGGTAGCGGCGGAAGCGTTTGCCCGGCGCGGCGCGGGGCGGCGGGTGCGCTGCCGGAGGTGGAGCGGGGACGCGTGGCTGGCCCCCAATGCGGACGCCTCCCGGACCGAAGCCGAAGGCCTCCGCCGGCGCGCGGGCCAGTGGCCCTTTGACCCCGTGGCCAGTGGCCCCTTTGACCGAATGTAGCCAGTGGGCTTAATAAAAGACGCGGGCCAGTCGGCCCTTTGACAAAAATGTGGCCACTGGGCTTAATTAAATACGTGGGCCAGTGGACGCAGTTGGGGAAGGGGAGGCCGGTTGGGGATTGCGAGACAGGAGCGAAAAAATTGAAAAAAAAACCTGCCGCGGCAGAAAAAGTGGTCGCAATATAGCTTTTTCAGAGAAGGTATCCATCCCGGTTTCTACCACGAACCGGGACGAACTCCCTGGCCAGGTTCGCCACGTGGGCCATCCCTACCATCCCGGGTCCTGGCACAACCGGGACCAATGGGGGAGGGCCATTTGTCCCGGCTGGCCCATCCCGGTTGCTCAACCGGAACAAATGGGCCTTACCAACCGGGACTAATGCCCCTGTTTCCACTAGTATCTAACTCACGGCTTGTTATTCCAAACATGCGCAGGTTATGTGTTATTTCTTATATCACATAGGAGTAGCTGAATTTATGAAACATTACTGCAGCATTTAAGCTGTCAGTCCCTCCGTTTTTATTTACTTTGCATTCTGAGTTTAGTCAAAGTCAATTTTTGTAAAGTTTGACCAAGAATATAGGAAAAAGTATCAACATCCACAATACCAAACACATATAATATGAAAATATACTTTCTAAAGATTCTCATACTATTGAGTTTATATCGTAGATGTTGATATTTTTTCCTAAATATTTGGTCAAACTTAGCAAAGTTTGACTTTGACTAAATCCAGAACGCAAAGTAAATAAAAACGGAGGGAGTAGCTTATATATATGTGACAGCCACTACATTGATCGCTCTCTTCTGTCTCGAACAAATATGGAGTGGTTGACTCCCCACATTTATCTACAGCCATATTGATGTGTACCTTAAATGAAACAGTTGGATTACTTTTGCACCGCAAATCGATATTTTTTGGATTCTATCCATGTAAGGCATACATGGTAGTATTCATTCCATTGTTGGTGACGCTGAGCTCCTCACCATGTACGCACGCCTAGCTGAAACTACAACTCCTACCACCATGCACCATTGGAAGTCTTATTTTTATGATGATCCAAATTTATATGAAGATAAAGATAAAGGAAACTTCGGACAGAGCGGAGCGAGGCCACGGAAGGGGGTGCGGGGGCGGTAGCCCCCGCGGTACGGTACGAGTCGTTACCGAGTTGGACTTGGATCCACCCTTATAGATCTAGTTAGGTCAGGACCGGCTTTATATACCCCGTGTAAGTCGCCGTTTGGGATAAGACACACATTGTAAATCCCGACACGTTTGTAATCTCACCAGAAATAGTGAAGTGTATTGCTGGATGACACCCCTGGATTTTTCTCTTCGTTGTTGGAAGGGTTTTCCACATTAAAATTCCGTGTCCATGTTGGCACGGGAACACCGTCCGGGTCGAGGTGCCACCCTGACGGCAGGTGGCGGTCTGGTGGTGCGGGGAGATCAGAAACAGCCAACTCGAATGCCCTCGCCGCCTTCACGCGCGTCCAGCTAGATGCGCAACGGCTCGCTGACTCTGCCTTTTGCCTCGGTCTCCGTATCTTCGCGGCGGCGTAGGCGCCTGTTAGGTAAGGAGAGAGGAGGTGTGTACAGAGGCGATGGGTACTGATTTACATTATGGCCGGTGATGGGTGTTGGGAATCCGTGGAGTCGTATGCTGCGGTGGTGCAACAACTCGGTCTAGGACAAACACGGTTACGACCATTGTTTTCGAGTATTCCAACCCAATTTCTAGGGGCCTATAGCTCATTTTGAAAGCTTTCCGCCCTTTTTTGGCAGTTGTCCACCCGTTTTAGTTTTGGCAGTTTCAACGCATGTTTTCACGGGATATAATAAATTGATTTTATCTTGCATTTTCCCGCCCAATTTTCGAGAACTATACGTAACGATCGCTAGCTCCCTAGATTGCCCCTGCCGAGACTATGCTGCCTGCCAACGTCAGCACGTTAATCCAGCGGCACCGCCTGTGGGACGAGCTGCAAAACCTTGCCCTCGCCACCATCGACCACACGTACGTTGCGGCGCTCCTGATCGTCAGGGGCGTGCGCGATGCGTCCAGCGGCGTCGTCACGCTTAATTGTCCCATCGACCACGCCGACCCGGACTCGCCGGTTGTCGAGACATCGTAGTAGAGTTCATAGACGGTGGTGTCATGAGAGTACTGGTAGAGACGTGGGGGACGTGGTAGTACGACACCAGGAACACCAAATTTACCCAGGTTCGGTACGTCTCAACTAGGCGGCGTTTCTACTCCTGCAATCTCACTAAATCAGGGCTGCAGCCTGAAGTATACATAGTACAATGTGAGTAGGGTTTCTCTAACTCGACGAGGATCAGCTTCTCGGCGAGTTGGCTTCTAGCTAATTGTCTTCTATGGTTCTTCTCTCGCGTCCGGCTTTATATAGATAGCCATATTATGTCTTACAGAAAGGAAATCTAGAAGACTACGGTAAGTTTATAACTTGGAAAACAAAAATCCTCCTTCTACTCCAAGCCACACCACGTTGGGCCGTGGTCCGGGTTCTTCTAGAATCCGGCTTCTGCGCGTCAGCTTACTGGGCCGCCTAATGGACTGTGATCCATTACCAACATGCCAACCTGGTAATCCAGCTCTTTAGGGCATTGTCGGATATACCCCTAATTGGTATATATCCGACAGTAGCCCCCAAGAAGGATTGCGACTTCATTCTGCCATCTTTCGTCAATTTGCATTCTTTTCCGAGAAATGTTGGCGCTTTGTCTCGATTCCTCTTTTTCCCAAATCATGCATTACACAAAACTCGGATTTTATCAGAATCCGGCTTTTTCTTCCACGAACCTTCGTGGACAAGGAACTTCAGGACGTCAGCGATGAGATCGTGCTGACATCACAGACGTTTCGGTTCAGTCCAAAACCCTGAAACGTATCTCTGACAGATTCCCACGGGAAACGAGGAGATAGCCATTATCACCTCGTCCCCTCATTTCCCGGAATTTCCGGGCGTGACACGCGTCAAGGATCCAACGGCTAAAATAGTCGTTGTAACACATCTCAACACATTTCCGGCTATAAATAGCCGCCTTGGGCCCTCCAGGTTTTCCCTTCTGCTTCCTCTTCTTCCTCAAGCCCCAGCGCCATAGCCACGAGAGCTCGAGCTTGAGAGAGTGAGAAGAGAAACAAGCGTTTCCACCTTCCCCGGAAAGACCATCGGAGGATCCGGCTTGAGACCGCGCCGCCCGAAAATGGCCGATGAAGGATTACCCCGTACCACAGAAGCGAGCTCCGCCGCCCTGGACATCGACATCATCATCAATGATCTCGACCCGCAGTTGGACTCCTCCGGCCGCGCCACCGCGAGCGCGCCGGAGGGAAACGCCAGCGATTTGGCCCGTGGGGATCTTCCTCCCACGGCCGAAAGCGTGCCATCGTTGTCTACCGCGCCTACTCCGCCTCTCGTCACCGAGCGAAAACACCACTCGCGGTGGTGAGTAGCTCACCGCCTCGGGCGCTGCCGGAGCCGAACAATACGCGGAGGAAAACTCTGGGAATTGTAGCCACTCCAATTTGGTTCCATCCCTTCTTCCGACAATGGAGAAGGAGGAACCATTGCGGAAAGGAAAGTGGCGGCATGAGGAAGACGACTCTGAGCCTTTTCCAAAAGCCGGAGAAAGGGTTCTCCTTAACTCCCATATCAACAGAGGTATGGGTTTCCCACCTTCCGCCCTTTTCCTTCAAGTTCTCAGCCACTACAACATCCAGCGACACAATCTTCCTACCAACTCTATTATGTATCTTGCCGGGTTCCAGGCCCTCTTCGAAGGGTATCTAGGGATAGAGCCTAGGTTAGATTTCTGGCAGTATTGCTTCAGAGTGAAGCGCAACCCCTCTGAGCGCGCTCTCCCTACCTGTGTGGCCATCTCTTTCACCTTGTGTAGGTTTAGGGAAGATTGGTTCCCCAAAATAAAAACCTCGGAATCCGTCAAATTCTGGACGGGTTCCTTCTTTTATCATGAAGATGTCCCGTTTCCTGGAAAGGAGACATGAATTCCACCATTCGTTAACTCCGCGGCCATTCCCCAAGATAATTGGGTAGTGGACGCGGTCCAGACCCTGCCGCCGGATCTGATGAGGATCAAGAGGCGCATCGCCAAGCCCGTTTCCGCCTCCCCTCCACCCACTGGCATGGACACGGTTCTACGCTGGCTTGAAAGGTGGATCCAGCCTCTGGCTCACCGCGGTCCCCGACTAATGTCTGAATACACGAGACCCAAAGACGCGATGAGGACGATGAACAAGTCTTTGTCGAAAAAAAAACTTGAAGAAACACGTCAAACAGCTGGTCGCAACTCGTGACCAGTATGAGGAAAGCCGGCCGATGTACACGGAAGCAAACCCGGCTCCAAAGGTATGATTCTAGCATTTTGGGTATTGGTTCTGAGTTTCTCTTTTCTTGGATGTTTTTTCTAACCCGGAATTTGTCTTTTTTGATAGTTTGTCGATCTTCCTGAGGAGGATCTTGCCACCAACGCCGAGTTGGACGCAATGCGTGCCAACTTTGCAGGCGGACGAAAGCGCAAGAAGCCTTCTGCTACTCAGGAGGTGATTGATCTTGAGGCAGTTCCCGTCGCGACTTCCAGGTAAACAACCCAGGTTTTTCTTTCCTCGGCTTTTTATCGCAGGAACTTCTTTTCTTTCTCAGAATTATTTTTTCTTGGTTTTTCTTTTCTAGCCTGGATCCGACAACTTTGAAGCCAAAGAGCCGGAAGAAGCTAAAATCTGCTGCTAGGAGAGGAACGCAACCTTCTCCTGCTGCTGCACCCGACACTCCGGTCGCGGCTGAAGAAGAAAACCTGGCTACAAGGGAAGAGGATCCCCTGCAGACTAGCCATCCCATTGCACCGGAGACAGATGCGAGGGGAAGGGCGGTGGAGCCGGAAGTTGGGGGTCCTTCCAATATTCCAAAGGAGGATCCTATTCCCAACTATGACCCACAATTCAAGGTAAAATAAGAAGAAGAATACTTTGACGAACATGGATATATTCATCCATGGGCGACAAAGTTCTTTGCTTCAGCTCTTTAATCGGTCCTTGGCCGCAAGGCGGACTTATTGTTAGGAATAACTGCGTGTTCTCGCCTCGGCAGATTATCCAAGATGGCCTTTGCCACGTGGGAATTCTCTTTGCCGAGTATGCAAAGGAATTCAACGAGAAATTGACGAGTCTCCAAAGAATGAGCCAGGTAATATCTCTAGCCCCCAAGCATTTTGCCAAATGTATTTATTTTTGACTTAATGCTTTTATCATGACCTTGCTTGTTTTTTGACTTAAGCGTTTTGTCTCTTTTCCATGTTTCAGCAAATTGCTGAAAACATCAACATGGAAGTTTTCAGCAAACTTACAATCAAGAATAAGGAGCTGAAAACTCTCCTTAATATTCTTGAAGAGAAGGACTCGGAGCTGACCTCCGTTCAGCAAAAGCTGGATGAATCAGCGGGTAAAACTCATCACTGTGTTTCTTGGGGGATTTTTCTAAGTCATTTTCCGAGTTTTAACTCTTCATTTTCCTTGCTTTTCAGCTTCTTTGGCGAAAGCCAAACAAATTGCTGAAATGCCGGCAATGCCGAGAACCTCCGCAAGAAAAACATGGAACTTCACAAGATCAATGTGAAGCTCCAGAAGGACCTAGAGGCCATCCAACTGGCTGTCGGAATTGTCGAGTCCAAGGCCTCGAGACAGGCCGAGAAGGACAAGGCCACCATCATGGACCTAGAGAATGCCCTGAACCAGCGCCTCGAAGAAGGCACGGAAATGGACAGGATTCTTGGTAAGTTTTTTACACTTTTACCGACATTTTCCTTTTCCCTTTTCTGTTTTTCCTAACTTCCTTTTGTTGGTTTAAACAGAAGGTAGCCCTCACTTACCCGGATCGAAAGAATCCGGACTTTCGAGAAGATCTTCACCGCGCTTAAATCTGCGGGAATGTTACTTATCAATAAATACGTTCCCGACAAAGCAGGAGAACTCTCGGAAGTTAGCAAACTTCCGGAGGCGATCGAGAACGTGGCGAACCGCAAAGAATCCTGGTTTCGCTCCGCGGCTCGCCGTGGTGCGCGCATGGCCCTTGGGCTCATGCGTATGCATTATACCACCGCCAAGTCTTGGCGCGTGGCGTCAGGTATCCCTCAAGGATACACGGACGCGCAGCGAGCGAGCATCTTTGACTCTGTCAAAGCCCATGCTACCAAGATAGCACAGATGGTGAACATCTCCACCTTCTACCCCGAGGAGGAATTTCCGACAACTCCTGAGGATTCCAGTAGCGAGGATGAAGACTCGGATCCCAAAGAAGCCGCTTGAATCCTGGGTAGATGGCAGGAAAAACTAGAAGCATTACTATTTTTACAATGTAATATTCATTGTAATGCTATCTATCTTTTGTATAAATAAGTTATCCCTCTTTTACAGTTAATTTACAAATCTTTGCAAGTTTTTCCGAGTTTTAATTCCGTTGCCTTCTAAGTTCTCGGGTTTATATGCTTTAACTGTACTTAGTGTTTGAAATAGCTCAATAGTACTTAATCTTCACGCCAAGTGACTGGGTTTAACCGACCAGTCGAAACTCGGAAACATGGATCGTACTAAGACATTTTTACTTACTAATTTCAGTGACCCAACATAGAAACAATCAGATAATACTTAGAGAAAAACAAGGAATTTTGAAATTTGTATGAAACTCAGGCACGCAGGCACAATCTGGGTTTCCTTAAGCCTCGTTAGGCTGTAAAACATTCAATTTTATAACTCCGAGCATGCAGGCACAATTCGGGTTAACATTGAGTATTTTGAAAGATCATTGGGAAATAGATAATGCGGACTTATACTTTGTACTAAGATAAATATGTAAAACATAAATGTATGAATTACGACAACTTTATTTCATGATCTCAAAGATGTTTACATAGAAATTGAACTAAGTGTAGAAAGGACGTAACTGCTGGATGCTCCAGGGTCTCTTTGTATCTCCTAGTTCGACATCTATGTTTCTCTTTCTTTTGCGATTCGGTCTTTTGGGATCATCCTACGTATCCTGAATATCTACAAGATAATAAGATCCATTTTTCATAGCCTTGCTAATGACAAGTGGTCCCTCCCAAACTGGGCTAACTTGTGCTTCCTTTCCTGCACCAATCTTAGCACTAAGTCACCTTCTTTGAAAGAACGGTGTTTGATTTTCCGACTATGGTAGCGTCGCAATCCTTGCTGATAAATGGCGGATCTTTAAAGCACAAGGTCTCGTTCTTCTTCTAAAAGATCGACATCATCCTGTCGTGCGCTTTCGGCATCCGAGACATCGTAAGCCTGCACTCTTGGGCTATCATGGAGCATGTCTATTCGAAGCACTGCTTCTGCGCCATAAACCAGGAAAAACGGGGTTTGCCCTGTTGATCTATTTGGCGTCGTTCGAATACTCCAAAGCACGGAAGGTAATTCCTCTACTCATGCTCCAGCTGCTCTATGAAGAGGAGATTCGAGTCTTGGGCGTATTCCTTGCAGGATTGAGCTATTTATTCTTTCAATCTGCCCATTGGATTGTGGGTGTGCCAGAGATGCAAGATATAGGCGTATTCCCGTTTGTCGGGAATATTTTGCCAACTCTCCTAAAGAGAAATTTGTCACATTGTCCGTGATTATGCTGTGTGGAACACCATATCTCATGACTACGTCAATGATGAAATTTCTGGCAGTCACACTATCAAGTTTTTGATGGGTTTCGCCTCCACCCACTTGGTATACTTATCTAGCGCAACAAGTAGATGTGTGCGTCCACCTCTGGCAGTTTTGAATGGTCCCATCATATCTAGCCCCCATACCGCAAATGGCCATGTAATGGGGATAGTTTTAGTGCTTGGGATGGCATATTCGTCTGCTTGGCGTAATACTGACATCCGACACATGTGTTTACTATGTGTTCAACGTCTGTCTTGGCTGTTAGCCAGAAAAAACCTGCACGGAATGCTTTTTTAACTATGCTTTTCGATTGAGCATGATGTCCGCAATCTCCTGTGTGGATTTCTTGCAAGATTTCTCGGCCATCTTTTGGCGATATACATCGCTGAAAAATTCCGACAGTGATGCGCTTATACATGCAACCATTAATTACCGTGTATCCTTTGCATCGACGTTGTCTCTGTCTTTGCAAGATCTCGTGTGCTCCATCCGGGAACTTCTGATCAACTAAGAAGTTTAAATATGGGATCGTCCAATCCGGGTTAACGAGCTGGACTTCGATTGACTTGGAAACGAGAGGATAATCAACATCTCCACATTTGATCGATGGTTCATGCAAATGTTGGACACACACACCGGGTGGTAGGATTTTCACGCTTTCCGAGCCCATGCGGGATAATGCATCTTTTTTCTAGTTTTCTTCCCTTTTGATATGAAGTACTTCAAATCCTAGGAAGCAAATGGAAAATTCATCCACCGTTCTCTGATATTCGGCCATGATGGGGCTTTTGGCGTCCCATGTTTGGTTTAGCTGATGTTGTACCAAATCAGAGTCACCATAGCATAGTATGCATTTGACGCCTATTTCTTTTACAATATGCAAGCCATGAAGCAAAGCTTCGTATTCTGCTACGTTATTACTGGCGTTGAAGTGTATTTGTAATACATACTCCATAGTATCACCCTTTGGGGATTTTAGGACTACGCCAGCTCCAGCGCCTTCCTTCATCTTGGATCCGTCAAAGTGCGTGACCCAGTATTCCGACTCCGGCATTCGTGTGTTCTCCATTGCTTCTGTCCAATCAGCGACAAAATCTGCCAACGCCTGGGATTTTATTGCCGTCCGGGGTTGGTACTTAATGTCGAATGCAGCTAGCTCGATGCCCCATTTTGCTACTCGTCCTGTTGCGTCCGCATTGTTAATAATATCCCATAGTGGTGTTTTACATAGCACTGTTATGGAATGTCCTTGGAAATATGGCGGAGTTTTCTTGATGCGAAAACACGCCATATGCCAGCTTTTGATAGTGTGGATACCTTTGTTTTGACTCGGAGAATACTTTGATGACATAATACACTGGGTATTGATCTGGTACGCTTTGCTTGTCTTTCTGCCTTTCCACAACTATCACTGCACTAATAACCTTGTTTGTCGCTGTAAGATACAGTAACATGGGTTCTTCGTCTTTTGGCGAAGCCAAAATCGGAGCTTTCATCAAGGTTTCTTTTAACTGGGTTAGTGCTTTGTCTGCCTCTTTTGTCCATTCAAATTTGTCGGATTTCTTCAACAATTTGTATAATGTCAGAGCTTTGTCTCCTAGCCGGCTTATAAACTTGCTAACTGCGGCTGTAGAACCCGTCAATCTTTGTACATCTTTTAAGCACGTAGGCTTTGAGATGTTTAAGATCGCCTTGATCTTTTCCGGGTTTACTTCTATTCCTCTGTGAGAAACGATAAAACCCAGAATTTTTCCCGAGGGAACCCCGAATACGCACTTTAATGGATTCAACTTCATTTTATAAGTGCGCAATTTTTTGAAAGTTTCTCGCAGATCTTCAAAGAGTGTATCATTTTCCTTGGAAACGATGGTAATATCGTCCACGTAAACATGTACGGTTTTTCCAGTCTGGCTATGAAAACAACGTTGCATGCAACGTTGGTATGTTGCACCTGCGTTCTTCAGGCCAAAAGGCATGGTTATGTAATAGTTTGTTCCATACGGGGTTATGAAGGAAGTTTTGATTCGATCCTCCTCCTTCATACGTATTTGATTATATCCGGAATAAGCATCCAAAAAGCATAAAAGCTCACAGCCAGCAGTGGCATCTATTATTTGATCGATTTGCGGTATCGCAAACCTATCTTTTGGACACAATTTGTTCGAGCTGATGTAATCTATACATATCCTAAGAACAGTATTGTCTTTCTTCGGGACTAATACTGGGTTTGCAGACCAATCAATATGTACAACTTCCCGGATAAAACCAGCTGCTAAAAGCCGGATAATTTCCTTGCCAATAGCCTTACATCTTCTTCCGTCAAATCGACGGAGACCTTGTTTGATGGGTTTAGATCCTGGAATCACATTGAGTTGATGCTCAGCAAGTTCCCTGGGTACACCCGGCATGTCCGCAGGACACCAGGCAAAAATATCCCAGTTCTCACGGAGGAACTTGACGACCGCGCTTTTCTATTTGTCGGTCATCCCGGTTCCCAGTACGACAAACTTTGTCGGACCTTTGGGATCTAGGATAACATGTCTTGTATTCTCGAAAGCTTTGAAGCTATCTGCCGGCTTCCGACTTTATTTTCCTGCCGGCATTTCTGTCGGCGATACTTCTTTTGCCAGCTCATTCAATTCCTCCTTTGCTATCACTTGTTCGGTGCAAAGGGTATTTCCTATCTCCAGCTCGTTTGCCAATTTGAAGTCTCCTGATATGTTGATTACTCATCCTTTTGGCCCTGGCATCTTCAGCTTGTTATAAATATAACATGATCTTGCCATGAACTTGGCGAAATCTAGACGTCCAAGTATTGCATGGTATACACTTTCGAACGACACTTCGAACAAGAATTTTTTTCCTGTCGGAAGTGCTCTTTTTCTTCGAAAGTTACGTCTAGGGAAATTTCTCCTAGGGAATGTGCTTTTCTGCCAAGAACAATGCCGTGTAAACGTATGTTGCTGTGATTGAGCTGGGTCTCGGAGATTCGCAGATGCTTCAATGTATCCAGGTACATAATGTTGATACTGGATCCTCCATCCATGAGCACTATTTTTAGGCTAGTGTTTTGAACAATAGGGCTTATAATTAGAGCTTGTGTGCCTGGTTCTGGGATATTTCTCGGGATGATCACACTGGTCCCAGATAATTGGCATATTTGAATACTTCAAGAATTTGGGAGTTGGTGGAACAACCACGTTTATTTCTCTAAGTGTTCTCTTTGCCTGTTTTGTTGAGGGAGTTGCCAGGAAATTTAGGTTACATTCTCCATCAACTCTCGGGAATTTTGGTTCGCCTTTTCGCTGCTGTTCCTGGATTTTTTCATCAGTGTTCGATTCACTGTCTTCTTTTCCAACTTATGACTTTTTCTTGGAGAATTTCCTCTTGGATTTCTTCCCTTTGTTCCCGGATCCTGCGGTTCCTTTCATATGCTTATTAAGCCGGCATTGCGCATTGGTATGGGTAGGTTTCCCAAATTGTGAATGGTGGACACAGTTTTCGGACTTAATCTTTTCCCACTCTTCCTTTGAGTAGGAGATATGTTCTGTGCTTCTTCCTTTCTATTTTCTACCATTATTCTTTCCAAAGGCTAAATTAACTTCTTTGGGCTTTGGCTGTGCTTCCGGAGTAGCTTTTTTCTCAGAACGAGGCGTCTTTTTTGGTCTGAGCCAAATCATCAATATTTCCACCTCTCGCTCTAATGTCGTCTTCAGCCGCTGCATGCTCATAGGCAGTAGTAAGCATAGATCCGAGATCTTTGTGCTCCTTTGAACCAACCATGAACGGTACAAGGCCGGGTTTTAAGCCATTGATGAAAGCATGCATTGCTTGTACATCACTTACTTCAGAGCAACTGTTTTTATTGATGTCCATCTTGAGATAAAGTCGACATACGGCTCATCTTCAAACTGGACGCAACGATTTAGCTGGTTGATGCTCTTAGGGCGTTTGTATGTTCCCCGAAAATGCTGAGTGAATACTCTAGCCATATCATCCCAACTATCCACGGTTCTTGACGAAAGCCCGTTGATCCAATCTCTGGATCCGTCCAGCAACATTAGGGGGAGGAATTTTGCCGCCTCTAAATCTGTCCCTTTGTTTATCTGGACGGCAGTATAGTAGTCTAAAAGCCAGGTATCCGGGTTTGTGCTGCCGGTATATTTTTGGTATGTTGGGCCAACTTTGGCAAAGACAAAATGTAGAGTTATTCCTTGGATCCTGTCAGTGAAACACTTAGGTCCAAAGTATAGATCATCTCTTTCCGCCTTATCGGCGTGAACAAAATATCTGCCGGCTGAATGGACAGAAGGGGATCTACTCCTTTCTGGGCCATTGTTGCGCGAGTGCGCTTTTCCGGGATTATCCCTATTTCGTCTGTTGTCATGTCCTTTGGAATAAGGTGGAGTTCTACTCCTTGTCCTTTCTTTGTTCCAAGGAGGAGTACGAGATCTCTCACGTCTGTGAGGAGTGTCGTATCTTCCGGCTTTTCAGCTAGGCTCTCGGAGGCGGCATTGCTTTTCCGTCCTTCCGATTTTGTTCTTTTGGACCACGAGGATTAATTCCGCCTTTGGCAGATGGGATCCTGTTCTGGACGCTGCATCCTTATGATCTGAAATTTTCTTGTCTTTTCTCGGATCTCCCTTCTTCTCTTTAGGATTTCCTGAATCTCCAGGTTCGCCAGGTCCTGGAGCTCCAGCAGCGCATGTGGCAGTTTTGCGTAGGGCCGAGTCGTCATGCAACTTCCCTGATCATGACTGCCCTCGCTGTTGCTGTTGCAATGCTTTTCCTAAGAAAGCATACACCCCTTGAAGCTTTTCGTCGCTGGAGTACAAATCATCATTGAGGATGGCGAATGCGGCTTCCGCGTTTTCTGCTGCGGTTTTGTATGCACCTTCGCCCTTAGCATTAGTGTCGTTCACTTGCTTTTGCCAAGAAGGGTTTTGGAACCGTTCTTTTGGCGGCAATACTTCCGGTCTTGCGATTCCGGGTAACCGTCTAGGTTTTATGCCAGATCTATTCCTTCTTTCGTTCTCCTCTATTTCTTCCTACTGCAACTTATTGTCAGACTGGGTTTTTAAGAGGTTTTCCCGAGTTCTGAATAGATGTTGCTGCTGCCGCTGTAGATCTTGTCTCCTGGCTTCCAGCACTTCAGGGGGTTCGTCACGTCACACTTGGGTTTGAATTAACTCAAGTTCGTCATGTTCTGACATTAGTGGAACATGGATTTCCTTCGTTTTTCTTCTCCGCAGGTTTGACTCCGCTTCCTCTTTCTACTTCCAGGTTTTGATTAGCAATGTCTGCCAATTTCTTCCTCTGGAGTTTATACTGGAGTTTCTTGGCAGTCTTCTTTTTCTTCTTAGAAAAGGGAGGTTTTTTACCAGTTTCATCTTCTGTCAATTCCTTGACATCAGGGTAAGTTGGATTGGTTTCACCGTCCTCTCTTTCTTCATCTGGCGGAGGTGTTTTGGTGACTTCAACGTCTCCGGCATCCATGTTTTCAGCCGGTTTTGCCATGAGCACTTCATGCAAGCCCCCTTGCATAGAGTTGACCTTTCTTTCAAAAGCGTCTTCATCTTCGTCCTCGGAATCTAAATCCCCAGATCCGGGTTCCGACTCTAATCTCGCCTCCTGGGCGGCTAACACAGAGTCGGCTTCTGAGTTCGTCGTCTCATTGACGGGTGTCGGATCTTCCACTTCAACTGTGGGATTATTTTCATCTGCCTCTTCCACGGGATTACCTTCATCCGTGTTTTCAGCGACCTCGGACTGCACCATACCAATAAAGTGAGATCTGATTGCAGGCATCTCCGAAGAGGCGGCAATTTCAGCGGGGTATTGGCGATCTGAGCAAAATCCGGCATCATAGTTTTCTTCAACTGGGTATAAGGCGGGTGGGATAAATATACTTCCACCACAGAATCCCATTGCCTCTGCAGTTAATACGATAAAGATGCTTCCAGATCCAACACGTAAAACGCAGGCACTTACCAGATGATTCCGTGCTGGCATGTATGATCCATTGTCGAGGAAGCGCCCGATGTCGTTGTCGAATTCCAGGCTTCCGACAGTTATGGTACTGCCGATCCCGCCGAGTATCCCCGATCGAAACATAACGCCTCACGTCGCCGGCCCAACGGTGGGCGCCAACTGTCGAGACATCGTAGTAGAGTTCATAGACGGGGGTGCCATGAGACTACTGGTAGATACGTGGGGGGACATGGTAGTACGACAATCAGGAACAGCAAATTTACCTAGGTTCGGTACGTCGCAACTAGGCGGCGTTCCTATTCCTGCAATCTCACTAAATCAGGGCTGAAGCCTGAAGTATACAAAGTACAATGTGAGTAGGGTTTCGCTATCGCGACGAGGATCAGCTTCTCGGCGAGTTGGCTTCTAGCTAATTGTCTTCTATGGTTCTTCTCTCCCGTCCGGCTTTATAAAGATACCCGGGTTAGGGCTTACAGAAAGGAAACCTAGAAGACTACGGTAAGTTTCTAACTTGGAAAGCAGGAATCCACCTTCTACTCCGAGCCGCACCACTTTGGCCGTGGTCCCGTTTCTTCTAGAATCCGGCTTCTGTGCGTCAGCTTACTCGGCCGCCTAATGGACTGTGATCCATTACCAACAGGCCACCCTGGTAATCCGGCTCTTTAGGACAATGCCGGATATACCCCTAATCGTTAATATATCCGACACCGGTGCTCACCGTCCACGCCGGAGCCAAGCACTGTTGCGTCTCCTTCAACAACACGCAAGGCGACGCGGACGCGTTCGCCAAGTACACCTCCGCCAAGGGGAAGAGAAAACCGACCCACCACCTCGCCCTGGCGACCATCATCATCTCTCATGGACTCTCGACCTGGCCCGCACCGGTGGGGACGGCGTCTTCAGGGGACAGATACGCGCCAATGTCGGAAGCGGACGGGGGAAGCTCACCATATGCGACGACATCGTGTCACGCTTGGACGCGTTGATCGACGTGGAGCAGGAGCTTCTCCGCAAGGCGAGAGTTTCCGGATGGGGCATGTGTCCGAAAGTGGCCAAGATCAACGACGTTTTCAAGATTCTGCAGGAGATGAGAAGCGAGATGGACCTCTAGGCCGTCATATGCAGGAGGCTCCATAAGCAACACGTCGTCGTGGAAGAGATCGCTACCCCTACGATGACGGCGCCTGCCGAGGTGACGGAGACACTGACCAAGAGGTTAAAGACGCTGACGGTCCTACTTGATCGGCTGCTTCTTTGGCACCCAAGCCGACGTCGTCGTATTTTGAGCACGTGGGAGGCCGAGTTTCTTTGACGACATGGTGCAGGAAGGCGAGGATGCGACAACGGCAGAGGGAAAGTGGGGAAATGGAGGGAAGAGTAGCCTTTTCGCCGTTCTGCGTGCCAATATAGAGGAATTGAGCACGATTTGGGTCTACGACGAGCAGGCCTCTCCTGTCAGGTTGGATTACCGGACAATGTCTGGCGGGTGGGCTGGGGGTGCCGAATATAAATTTGATAAGTGGACGCGTTTGAAGGGTGCTGCTCTAGTCAGTTTTATTGGTTTGGACTCCCCATGGGTCATTGAGGGCCGTTCATGGGACGCCGGTGGAGATTCTCTAACTATGTTCCATTTTTGTCCAGAAAAAAATATAAAATCTTAACTATGTCCGGCTGAAGATACGGTTCACCAAGCATGTTGAAAGCAATATGTGAGGCAACTAGGCTGAGAACTACCTATCTTTTTAAAGTTTCAACTTTCTAAACGTCAATTACTCGCGCGATAAGCTACGCGTCGTACCGTCGTCACACCTGAAGGTGTGAAACAAATTTATCTCCCTGCAGTCTGTCACCTGAAAATCACCGGATTCAGGTTTTCTCTCTTTATTCCCCCAAAATAAGATCGTGACCAGAGATAATCTCGGGGCTAGAGTTATGGCTAAGCCACTGGAATGCGAAATCTGCAAAGATAGTCCGTGAAAAACTTCTGTTTTTTGGCTGCATTGTTAACAAACAAATCCGGAAGGATTTGTTTAAAACTTTTTATGTTAGCATCACCTGTTTTGAATCTATTGCTTCTGGATGGATTTGTAATAAATCATTTCTTCATTTCAATATTTTCTTTTCAGCTGTCATGGAGGGTATTTGGAATAGTAGGCATAATCTTGTCTTTAACAAGGTTACCTGGATTAATTTCTAACAGGTGTGGCATTGTTCTGCTCTATCTAAGGAACTGGAAGACACCTTTCAAGGAGTTTGATTCAGGCAAGACAATTCTCTTCATGGTGAGGATTATCCACAGACTAAGAACCCCTCTAAGCCTGATAGTAAGCTGACATGTGGTGACTTTGGGTGGATCTCTTATTGGGTGGCTTCGGTTGCTGCCTCTGCGCATGGTGGCAGAGCAACACCGAGTTACTTTTTTTTCGCGAAAACGCAAAAGCTTTGCGTTTCATTGGATTGATAGAAAGAAGATATTTACATGCTCAAGAAAGAGCAGACACCACCCCGAACAACACGACACAACCTAGTAGAGCATAACGACTACAACTCGTTGCGAACATCGAGCCTAGTACGCACTCCACAATCGGCTAGTCCGAAGACAGCCACCAACGACATCAAAGCTACAACGAAACAGAGCTTGCCCTAAGCTAAGCAACATCGCCGCGTCTCGACCAACGCTGGTTACCTCCGAAAAACGACATCTCCAACTGAACTTCCCATTGTCAACGCACCATCCACCCTCAGTGCCGAAGATGGCAAGTAGATGGCGGAACTTGGTCGATCCCGAGAGAGGCACCTTCTTGGACTCTCCAGCGACGGCGTGCATTGCGCCTCTGAAACATCAACCTAGGACCACGATAGCGCCGGAGGAAAGGTACGAGGAACCTCACGCCATGTCTCCAAACGTGATGCTCCCAAGGGAGGGACGACGTCGAGGACGCCGCCATCACGCCGATTCAACCGAATCTAGGCTTTCACCCAGAGACCTCAACCAAACCGAGAGGGGGCAAGGGAGATGGTGACACACCTCAACGACTCCTCCAAGGAGGGGAATGACGCCCACGAGCGCCATCGCCGCCGACACCGAGAAGACGGGCAAGACTTTTGTCTGTGTTGGTACCACCTCCTGCAAGACTCGCCGGATTGGAATAGCCGTCCTTGTCCTTCACACCGCCGCCTCCGCAGCCCCCCGCCGTTGTAGCCAAACATCATGGCACACCTTGCCGCGCGCAGCCGAGAGGCTGCAGCCCGGCCTCAAACCAGCGTCCTCCCCCTGCCGGATGCCAGACACCCGTGCGCGGCCGAACATGTCATTCGTAGCACAACAAGCACCCTCCCAGCGACATCCACCATCACCAGCTACGCCGGTCGCCGAGATTCGACGCCTCCAGCGATGCCAACTCCCACGCATCCACTCCGGCCACTCGCGACATCAAAAGGCACCATTTTTCGAGGACGAGGCTATGCCAATGCAGTGAGAGGCGCACGGAGGAGGAAGGGGATGATGGAGTAGGAAGGGGAGGGAGCCCACGGCACCCACCAGGTTGCGCCGCCGTCCCCTGCACGAGAGCTTGCCGGGACAGGTCGCTGCCATGGCCGGCCTCGCCGTTGCGCCATCCTCACACAGTCGCGCCTGCCCGCGCCGACGCACCTCGGGCCCGTCGTCGCCGACACCGGGTGGGCTTTGCCCGCCAGCGGCGCCCTCCGGTAGCGGCGAGGGAGAAGAACGCCGGGAGGGGAGGCTAGAGGTGGCGGCTAGAGCCACAGGGAGGACGAGCTCTTTCGGGGGGGGGGGGCAATTTTCCAACACCGAGTTACCTCCGGGAACATGTGGTGATAGGCTAGCTTCAGTTGTTGTCTTTGTTGCTATGGTTCTCTCTTGTTCGATGGCCGCATTATGAGCCGTAGCTTTTCGTTTTATTTAAACGAGTCAGAAACTTTGCCTTTTTTATATTGATATATAGAAGAAGCAAACATGATACGGCTAAAGCCAAAGAAAAGGACCATTGATAGAAATCTAGCCACCCACCCCATCCCAATCAAATGGTCCACTTCAACCTACTCCATCCAACCTATCTGGAAAAATATCGCCATTTCTTAAACTTAGACCTTTTGAAACGACGGGATGGTCACACGTAGCTAATCAGACGGAGACGTCCAAAGCCGTCGGTTGCGGGATATCGCTGCCCACATGCTAGCGAGTGCAATCAAAACTTCATCCGTTGCCGTTATGGATGGCAAGTTCAGCCTAAAGAGGCCTGTCAACGCGTCAATTGCCAAACTAGAGAGCGGAGTTTTCAAGGAGCTCGCGAATTCTTTCCTAACCTTCTCCAAAGGCATATCACCGACATCGGGCCCCATCTTCTTGTGGAGTACTCGAACACTTTGTCGACCGCTGGGAGGAGCGGCTTCGCCGCAAGCCTGCTGTTTCGGCGGTTAGAGGCGAGGGGCTCACCCTGAGCTCGTGGCATCCGTGGATGAGGCGTGGGCAACACCGGCACAGCGAGCGGGCCGAACAAAGCCGCGACACCACGCAACGCGATGTCCGATGAGACGAGGAGAGCAGCATCATCACCGGTATCATCAACATCGGCGACGAGGAGGCATCGACCTCCGTGTTGGCGTCTAGGACGTCCACTCCCAAGTCGAGGATGACGACCTCAGTGGCAATGGCAGGCGTGAGCGGCGCCTCCATATGCTAGGCTACATCACTCGCCATCATCACCTGAAAGGGCTCCTCAGTCCGTTCCACACTGATCGGCTCTTGGCTTGGCCGCACCTCATTAGTCACCTCTGGCGGCTGCGGCCCATGCTCGTCAGACTCCAGTTGCTCACAATGCTCCTCCCTCCTTGCTCCATCAGTAGGAGCAGCGGCCTGACCCGCTCGTTCTCCTCCGCAAGCGCTCCATCCATGCCCTCCTTCCGCGGACATGGCGTTGCGATGTCCTCACGCACCCGAACGTCAAACTCGTGGCGAAGGGCGTCAACAAGATGGCTGAGTGATCTACATTTATCTGCATTATCTTATGTGCTTGTAAACACTTATGGTTTTATGATGAATAGAACCAGGGAGCGATTGCTTTTGATCGGAAAAAAAACATCACACCTAATGTGTGAAGGCATTGTGTGGGTGCGACATTAGGCCGTGTCACGACCAATCTCGAAAATGTGGTAAATTAATATGATGTATACTCACTATTGTAAAAAAATGATCAATTTTGTAAATCATTTTTAAAATAAGTATTACTCCGTATAAATTTTAAAATTACGTTAATTTTTTATCTCTATTATAGTACGGCTTAAAGGCGTACGCATGCCGTTGTTTTGGCCCTGAGATTTTGTCAACTCAACCCCTGGTCACTTTTACTAAACCTGGAATCAGAGTATAGATGTGGCCAAACGGGCCGTCCGGCACGGCCCGGTTTCAGGCACGGCCTGATAACGGCACGACCCAATAACGGCCCGCCTCATTCATGCCGTGCCGGGCTAGCTTGTGGGCCGCTTCTCCGCGCGCAGCACGGCACTATGGCCTGATATCAGCCCGACGGGCCTCATTTCGGCCCATGAGCACGAAAACTGGCACGACACGTGAGCACAGCCAGGAGGAGCGGGGGAGAGGCGGAAATTTCTGAATTTCGAATTAGTGGGGCCGGGATGAGCGGGGTGGGCAGGTTTTTCTTCTTAGGGGGTAATTAGCCCATTTTAAGTGTGATTTGGACCAGTTTTGAGCTGTTTAGTCATATTTAAGCATTGTAGGACCAATTTAGACCCAAAAAATGCATTTTTTTCCTATAAAAAGGGATGCTCGCCCTCTAATTTAATCGTGCCATGTCGTGTCCGTGCCGGGCCACGTGCCGGCCCGTTTATGTCGTGTCGTACCGGTCCACGTGCTTCAAATCGAGGATCGGTCCGGATACTACCGTGTCCGTGCCGTGCCGCGCCCCATTTAAATCTTGGCGTGTCGTGCTCATGCCGGGTCAAAAAAGTCGTGCTTCGGGCCGGCCAAAAAAGCCCGGCCCGTTTGGCCAGCTATAAATTGACGTTTTGCGTTTTACCCCCTCAAAATGCACGAACCCGAAGCACCGCCTGCTCCCGTCCCTAACCCCCACGCCGGCCGAACGGAGTGCGCAGGGCCAGTCCTGAGATTCCGAGGGCCCGGGGCGAGGTGAAAATTTGGGGCCCCTTAATAAAAGTAGACATATATATTGATATGTTGAAAAATCAAATAGAGAGCGATATATTTTTTACGTGGAAAACCCCTCGTGGAAAAAAAATTACAGACGCACAAAGGCGTAATTAATTAGTAAGTAATACAACAACTTAGGTGCACCCTAAAATTATCTCATTACATTTCTAGAAGTAAAGTGATAGAATAAATGTCAATCTCATCCATTAAGTTTTTCTTGGTGGATAGAGAGGATAAACCATTTAATCTCTCTTGTGACAATATAGATCTCAAAAAGTTCTTCGGTAATTTTAACTTTGAAAAGTTTCTTTCAGCTGATGCAACTGTCACGGACATAATAAATAAGATTCGATAAGCAAAATACATATTAGGATAACAAGCTGCTTCTCTAACAAATTAAAACATCTCTATATCAGACATTGTTCTATTTGGCAAGGTCAACTGTATAACATTTAACTCGGAAATAGATCATTTAACTCGATTCCACACTTCTTATCTAGAGAGAAAATATTTGCAAATGTAGTGCAATTGTCTTTAATTTGGGAACCATCCATTGACTTCACATTTGTTGAACTCATTAAAAACCTTTATATAATTCTGAGCGACTCTAGTTCTTCAAATATACTATTCAATTGCCATATCTACGGAAATGAATCACAAAATCAACTAAGTTGTGGCGGACGAGCGGCGGAAGCAGACAATTCGATGGACGATGTGATCCAATCCTAAATTCTTTATATTTACGCGGCGTACACATGGTCCCGAGTCTATCACCTTTTGGCCTGGACAGTCGTGCTCTCTTAATTTTCCGAGTAGCAGTAGTTAGGAGCCAGCCTTCAGGCCCAATTAATCGTGAGGGGCTTTTCAGTTACGCCCTATAAGCTATCGATTGATGTATTTACTAGAAAAGCTACGAAACGACCAACATATTAAGTTAATTAATTTTTTTCTTTGCATGTACACAAACTAAGCCTACTAACACATACCTAAAATGGGCCCACAAAATTTTTGGGCCAGGGGTGGCCCCCCCCCCCCCCCCCCCCCCCCCGGACCGGCGCCGAGTGCGCCACATGGATCCAGTTGCTGCCGTCGGTCCATCGCCACGACCAGGTGGCCGGCACGTCGTCTAGGAATGCCGTCCGCCAGGTTCCGATACTGCAGCTGTCGCGACACGGTCATCACCGGACTGGGGTCCCACGCCGACGCCAGTCCCTAGCATTTTCTTTCACACCACCGTCCGTGGCTCCCTTTTCTTCCACGCGCACAATCATTATTTTCAGGTGTCAGCTAATTGATTTTTGTGTTGTTTGTTCGATGCAGCAATCGAAGAGCGACCGACAAGAGTCAAAGCTTGTCCAGTCCAGCATGCCATCGTGCACTCCCATCGATGGTCTCAAGGCGACAACTTGTGTGTTCCTTCTAGCCATCTCGTCCGTCAGATCTGAAACGAATGGTTTGGAGAAGGAAATCGGATTTACAGTGGAAATGTAGGCATCCTCCCGCCGACGAGCACTCCCGTTAAAGACCGACAATGTGTGTGTAACTCAGCACCGCCTCCCGTCCGCAGGACAAGGAGCAAGAAGAGGTAGTGGCCGGCGTCGAGCGACCACTGCACGGGCTCTTGCGCTTTGCTGAACGGGCGACCGCTGCTGAGGATGCCAAAATGGCATCGGTGCTTATGGGACTTTTCCAGGGTGCGGTGCGAGGACGCCGAAGACGTTTTTGAACTGTGCGCCAAGAACGACAACAAGGTAGAGGCTCTGCTTGGAAGCGGAAGCCATGGCAGATTGCGCTAGTTAGCAACAGATCAATATTGCTAGAAGAAAGAAAATGAGCTGTGCGCAAGGACGACGATAAGGTAGAGGCTCTGCTGGGAAGTCATGGCAGACTGCGCAAGTCAGCAACGCATCAATATTGGCTAGAAGAAAGAAAATGCGCTGACACGTGGGTCCCACATTGAGGTGGCCAGCACAAGTAAACAATTGTAGTTCTTGTCCATGGTAAAACTGCTCTCAAAATCACCTTACACGTCTCTAGGGGTTCATTTGTCCGGTTTTAGAAACATGTGGGGGTTATGTACACAATTTTTTGTTGAGGGGGCTCTCTGTCCATTTTCCAATAGTTGTGGGGGTATATATATATATATTTTCCTTTCTTTCTCTATATCGTGCCCTTCCTCGGGAAACAACGGCCGGCGATGCCACTACGGTTACTGCGACGCCGCCAGACAGATCCTTCACCGGCGGCTGGACGCTAGGTACGCATCCCTCAGCCCCCCACGCCCTCTCCCGTTTCTTGCGATGCCGGGCACCTGAAACCCTAGATGAAACTCCCTTCGCGCCTCAAATTGTCGTTGTAAGGGAGATTGGATGGTGTTTGTTGCTGGTAGCTCCAGAAGCTACGTGTTGATTTATTAAAATATAGGTAGATCTGGTTAGCAGTTCGACTATCTCTGAACAAGCTCTCTTTTCCCCTAAAAAGCTCGCTTTTTCCCTAAAAAGAACTTTGAACATATCGATTAAGAAATCTGGCATGAGGTTAGTGTTAGTTAGTATCGAAAGAGATACATGTAGTACCAGAACTGACGTATCCTTGTGCAGTATGAGATTATGCGGAGTTCCATACTATTCTGTTTTGTAATTTATATTGAACCTCTTCTGGTTGCAGCAAAATTAACTGCATTCACCTTGTTTAGGACTAGGATCTGGAACCTACCAACTCTGATATACAATGCTGAACACTTCATTTATTTTTTTGTATCAATACTTCCATACATATTTGCATTGGCTTGAGTAATCGTCTATGGGAAAGAGCAACTGGAAAAGTATAAAGCCGCTGCTCGTCATTAGTACTGAATGCGGCATATTTTTTGAAGTAATAGGAGGAAATGCTTTCTCATATGATCCAATGAAGGAATGGTACAAGTTTAGAATTGATTATGTGGATAATAGAATCGAGCTAAGTGCTTTTTCTTGAACAATACAGGCTTAATTCAGCTAATTTCTTTAGTTGAGGGAATGTTCATTTTTCTATGGCACACAACACAGATGTAGTAAGCTGATACAGCTAGACGCAACCTAAGGTATGGGAGACTGGGTGGAAAATCTAATAGATCAGGTGAAACAGTTGCCTGGTACTTCAGGCTAGTCATCCATGCAATGGTTGAGCTGAGACATTATCTTACATGCCCTGCCCACCTACTTTGGGGAGCCCTACCGAAATTATCATAGTCTGCGAATTTGGTGTTTGTGCATACCTGATAGATCTACCCCTTGCAAATTTTCATGAGCCTCTTGACAGGAAACCTGTATTTGCACCTTTGTTTTAGTAGACATGTGTTAGTTTTTAGGAGCTGTGACCCACATTTTGTGTACTGTTTTTGGTAAAAGAACAGCCGCTTCAGTGTTGGAAAGATGCTGGGAAGTAATAAGCATGGTGCTGATCTCACAAGAAGCTCGAAGAGGAATAAAAGAACCAATGATCTCACAAGGAACACGGAAAATATTAGAATAACTTACTTCACAAGAAGCTTGGCAAAGAAAAATAGGATTTGCAATGAAGGAGCGCCAACTGAGTTATTGATTTCAGGTCTGCTGGTCTTTTCTCTTTTCTGCACATGTTTCTTAACTGAGTCATTGATTTCAGGTCTGCTGGTCTTTTCTATTTCTGCACATGTTTCTTATAGCTTTATCTGAGCACTCACAGTTGTGTTGTATTACGTTATTTTTAACTAGGCGACTTGCACCGGAAGGCAAATCAAGGTGCCCCAAGTGAGCTCACAGAGCAAGTTGCATCAAATTTGTCAAAAAGTGTTGTTTCAATTGCTCTGTTCGATGGTGATTATTTGTGCAGCTATACTCTTCTTACTTTTCCAATTATATATCTAAGCATTGCTAATTTAATCGATCCTATTACGATTTTGTGTATAGGACAATCAATGTTATTTGCATGCTCGGGCATACCTGTAGAACGTCTGGGGAATGTTACAAGGTTTGTGACTTCAGCAAGGTTGGCTAAAGCTTTCAACGAAAAAAAAGAGCATGATGATTTGAAGGTGGTGTTGATAATTACCCTTTATTATTTTTTTCCTTTTTACATAAGATATCATGACCATTGTTTACTTTTTCCTTCTTTATCGCTGTAGATATTAGTGCGCCATGAAGACAAAGTTGTCACTGGGTTTTTGGACAAATATGAGCCACATTATAACATTGCTACTGTCAACGCCATGGACTTTCCTGATCTTCACCACGTAATGTCCAGTCATTTTGTCGAATGTGTGCCCCATACTACAGTAGTAGCTGTGGGCCGTGACGTCGATGGCAACTTAATATCCACACGAGGGATAATGACTGATGACAAATCATGCGGATCTTGGTTATGGTCGTCCACCTGTAAAATCTCTGAGGTACACTTGCATTGCGTACGAGTATTTTAATCTGTTTCTGTAACTATATGCAGTAAAGTATACCTCAGAGTAAATAAAATGATGTTTTTTCTATGCATCTCTTGTTTGATTTCCCTTTATTGCCTATAACTTTTTTTTGGGTGTTAGGTTTGTGAAGGTGGGCCGCTTTTTTATTTTGATGGGAGCTTTGTTGGCATAAACGTTTGTTTGGCTACGGAAACAACCCTTTTCCTGCCAAGGTTTATGGTTCTTTCATGTTGCATGATTTATACATTCGAGGGAAATATTAAATTTCCCGCACCATTAAATTCTTCAAAGGCAGCAGTCAGGTATGTCATACATTTCCAATGGGAGACCCTTCCCTTCTTTATGTGATTAATAAGGTTAGCTTTTCTGTATGTGGAACAACTTTTGGGTTTTGCAATAATTTCGACTTCGGGGGTTATTTCTTTCGTAGAGTTTCAATGTTTTACCCTTAATAACAATTTAATCTTCCCGTACCAAGATATTTGCTGTACTAGAGTTTATATATCTTGTTTAATCATATTTTGTGTTTCAGTGTTGAAGCCAATGTATTTATCTAGTTTAAGTAAAGAATGATTTTTTTCTCTAGATTTAATGTGCACACTAGAATGGATTATGATGTCTACTCACTGTAGGTTTTATTATATTTGCTCAATTTCTTTGTTGTTTTCTTTAGTAGTTTAGTTCCTCTTGCCTCTATATTGATATTGATCTGTTTATACAATTATATACTAATACGCTGGTTCGATCCATTGTACTTTTGGGTAAGTACTCATGTTGAAATTCGTGTACAGAGACGGTCCCCACAAAGATCAGTTTCGGGATCTAGAATCCTTTGGTTATCCCGAGCCTTTAAAAGGTGAGTGGCCTGTAAATATTGCGACTTTTCATGGGTTGTGCCCTTCTACAGTTCTTCATGCATTGTGTCCTACTACAATTCTTCTGTTGAAGTAACAAACTGTTGACCTTGTTGTATCTTTAACCAGATGGCATGATCTTGGTTAATACTTTTGAAGAGCCTTTCGGCGATGAATGTGGTGATGGTGTCTGGAGTAAACTAAGTGAAACAACCAGTGACATATTGAAGGGGAATATTGTAGCACTCGCTTCATTCTGTGGTGATTCTACAGTGCAATGATTTTTACTACTTTTTCATATCTGTATCTGATCATAAGTGCTGATGAAAATTATGACATGCAGGGGATAAAAGGTATTTTGCATGCACAGGTCTTTTTATTGACTGGAACGGGTGTACAACAATCTTGACTTCAGCGAGCTTGCTTAGAGAACCTGGTTATCCAGATCAGAAGATTGTTAAAAACTTGAGGGTTGGTGCTTTTAATTATTCAGTGACCCTTGCAGATTTTAGCGCGCTTTTTAAGCGGCAACTGTGCCATTTGCAGATTGAAGTGATGCTTCCAAACAAAGATCGGGTGGAAGGGAAATTACAACATGTTAGTTTACATTACAATGTCGCTCTGGTCAGCGTCAAGGATTATTGTGCTACCCAACCAGCAGTGAAAGTTGAATTTGGGTGGTGTAGTTCTGGTAAAGTACTAGCTTTAGGGCGCTGCTTCAGTTCCGGCAGGCTGATGGCTGCAAGAGGGAAAATGTATTTCAGGCCGTATGTCAATTTTGATTGCAAATATCTTCGATACTCTTCCTGCAAAATCACCAAGGTATGGCTGTTATTTTTCTTATTTAGTTCTACATGGTTGAACTAAATGGTTACATCAGAATATGAGTTAAGCTACCATATATGCTTGGCATTAGCAATGACACAATTTTCTCCATGTCTCCTGGTTAGGCTGGGATTGGAGGCCCCCTTGTTGATCTTGATGGGAAATTTTTTGGCATGAACTTCTATGACAAGTACTTAGGTCACACACCATACCTGTCATGTCGGGAGATTCTCCCTCTCCTGGAATATTTCAAGATAAAAGGGTACGTTCCAGGTTTCTTTTTGGGTATTCAAGTGCCTGCTGTGTAATGTATTTAGGTTTCTGTTTAAATGTCGTGATGAAGCATGCATGTTCAGTCATGTGTAACTTCACTGGGCTATATTCTTGGCTGTCTGTCAGGACTGTAGCTGAAGATGACGGTCGTGGTAATCCATCCGGTAAGCCTGACTGGACCGAGGAAGGAGATACCCGTGGTCGCTGTAATAGGTATCCTGATACATCTCAATAACATCAACTCAAATATTTAGCAATAATTTGTGGATCACATTACATTGTGGGCAACTTACTGAATCACAGCTGGCCTGTACCAAGTCCATGTTGGGACGATCCTGACGTTGAGGAAAAGGTGAAGCGTGAAGCTTTATCAGGAGTCCCCCGCCATCCAGGTGCCATGGTCTATACATCTGAATCAGAATCCAAATCGGAATACGAATCAGATTCTGAATCTGATTCTGAATCTGAATGAAGTTGACTATCGATGTACGTGAAGAAGCCATCCCATCTTAGCTTATGAACCTGTTTGAGTTGACATGTAAAAAAAAATGGTGTTTCCCCACCCCCCTGAACGAGCCATTGTCTAGTCCTGTAGTATTATGTGCACAGTGCTCGACTTCTTAATTTGCCACAATATCTAGTGCGACTTGGGCTGTACTAACACATGGGTTGTGTCGCTTGTTTGTTTCCGCTGCCTTGTTTGATGATTGTAATGCAATGCCAGTGATGATACTGATGCTCAGTATACGATTTTCTCATAGATGAAAAAACTGGCCAAACGGTGTGCTCATCTTTCGTTTCGGTGCGCGTGATTGCCGCCGCTCTGCTTCTGTTGCTGCCCGAATAGTACGTGCTCCTCTTCTACTATGGAACTCTGGATGAAGCTTATGGCTCTACGTTCATAAGCATCAAACAAAAATAAATGGATATACAACACATCATGCAATGGTGGGTGGATAAGAACCAAACACGTGGACGGTCGATAAGAAAACAAGCGTTATTTTTAGCCAAAGATTAATTCGAAAATTTCAGGAGTAGAAATTTCTTGAAGAGACAAGTACTAATATTTACCATCTAAATGGACTGCCGTAGCAATTTCATTGAGTTTTCTCGGAGTGAGTGTGCGCGGCTAGGGTTCTGAATTCTGAGACGCTGCTCCACTGCCTAGCACCACCGCTCTGGGAGCCATCGTGAGATGAGACGCCAATGATCGGCGTGGCTTTCACCGGTGGTGCAGCTACGACCAAGGAATAAGACATAAATACATATTTTCTTTCCCGTCACTACTCATATGTTGTTTTCTACTCCCTCCGAGCACGACACTTTTTTTAGGATCGGAGGAAGTAGGTTTTTGAGCATGTACTAATTTCTTCTAGAGACTTTGTAACGCCCGAATTTTTTTTTCTATTATAATATAAAATATTTATGTGACTAAACAACTTCTTCTTTGTTACATCATTTTTTTTTGGAGTTCCCCCCACCTAATTATTTCTCCGTTCTCCGCCGCCGAGAAACTTATACATGTCCTAACAAGTCCTTGGAGAAGGACCGGCACAAGCCCATCCATCCCGGCGGAGATGTCAGGTGATGCCCATGTTGGCTCTCGTCGGCGGCAAAATCGACTAATCTAGCTCTGACATCAAAGTTTAGCACAAAATGAACCCATCTCGAATTTTTAGCCAAATCTAGCCCTTTTTGGTACCGCCAAACATAGCGGCGGTAGGGTTTACACAGTACCGCCATGGTCGTTGGCGGTAGGCTTCTGGTCCACGGTCGCCGCGCACTCCGACGTGGCGTTGAACGGCCGTAGGGCTGAGTCGATACCGCCAGGTCTTGCGGCGGTAGGGTACTCGCGGTACCGCCCTTGCAATTGGCGGTAGAGGCCTGGCAAAGTTCGGCCCGCAGCCTTTCCCTTCCACCACGTGCTTCAGTTCGATACACAGAGACAGAGCGTCGGCGGCGGCGGCGGGTGGTGTCACGAGGCGGCGATTTGGGGGCGGAATCCGCCGATTTTCGCCCGGGGATTTGGGCCTCCTCTCTCCTCAAGTAATCTTCCCTCATCCCTCTCAATTTTATCCGTGGATTGGGCCGGTTCTTGTTGATTTTCGGAACCCTAGATTCATATGTAGTCTCTAGTTGATAATTTCTTGTGGATTGGTACGATTCTTGTTGATTTTCGGAACCATAGATCATATGTAGTCTCTAGTGTCTTGTGGATTGGTCCGATTTTTTGTTGTCTCTAATTTAGGATTGACATGTGTTTCTTCATACTTGATAATATTTGTTCTAGATTCATATGGTTCAATGATTAGGATAGCAATTTGTTGGAGATTAGGAAAGAAATTTGTTTGCTTCATACTTATTTGATCTAGATTCATATGTGTTTGCTTCATACTTATATGTAAAATTGCATAATGGATGTATTATGTATGTATGGATATTTCTTTGATTTCTATTTGAAAGTGGATGCATTGATGGATGGATGTTTATGAGAGTTGTGCTTTGTTTTTTGTTAATGGATGCATAAGCATTTATCTTTGTTTTTAATTTTTTCACTCCCTAATTTGTAGGATGGACGACCAACCGGAACCTTACTATCCCGGGCTTGATTTAATTTACGACAAGGAGCATCGTGCCCGGTTCATTGAGAGGCATGTGGAAGGAGTAGAGGTAATGCAAAGAATGTTATCTTTTTTTGAATGCAAGTTGGACACACAGTGACCACACTTTCTTTTAAATTTTGTAGATCGTTCCTATGCGAATGAGGGGCCACAATGCGGATGACATGCCGTACGATGTCCGGTACGAGCCATACTTCGAGATGGCGGGACTTCTACCCTTCGTCCTCCAGTTCAAGCGAAAGCCGCCCACCTTCAACCACACGGCCCTCACCGCCCTTATCGACCGTTGGAGACCCGAGACGCACACATTCCATCTGCCGTGCGGTGAGATGACGGTCACGCTCCAGGACTTCGCCATGATCACGGGTCTTCCAATCGACGGAGAGGCTCTCACTGGGAGGGTGGATAATATTGGATGGCGCCAAAGGGTTTTTGGCCTCACCGGCAGACAACCCCCGTTGCCACCGGAAGGAAAGAAAGACACTAGGACCTCAGGTGTCTACTACACGTGGCTGCGACAGTTTGGGGCCTGCCCGGCGGATGCCGATGCGCAGGTGGTGCAACAATATGCGAGGGCATACATTTGGTATGTGTTAACCAAAGTGATATTTCCGGATACGTCGGGAGACACCGCCTTTGTCCTCCTCCTACCCTTGGTTTGTACCATGAGTTTTGGATCTGGCATGATTACGAGGCCATTATACTCGGGCCACTGTGATTGGTCCAAATAAGGCTCGAATCTAGCCGCCCAAGTCTTAGCCGCCGCCTCCAACGAGTAATCATCCAATCTCACCGTATCAGGATGAGAAAGATCCACCGACCTTATGTTTGCCGCCGTTATCAGGTGCGAGCAAGGTAAGTGGATCAAGCTAGGCCTCCTGCAAGAGCACTCACGTGTTTTCAGCATCACCTTCAATGACCGACCTCCAAATTGCACACCATCTCGTGTTGTTCCTCCCGGCTCATTGACTTGGTAAATCCATTCATTATTGTCAAAGCACTCCGCCGTTTGCCTCTCGGATTTGCTATTTTGCAGCTCCATCCAGTCATCTACTTTTGGGGGATACAAATTCCCTGCGTCAATCAATTTATCAGTCTCCGCGGAATGCTTCTGAAAATAAGCATTCAACTTTTGGAAGGTGTATTCCGCTATTGCCGTAACGGGCAATGCACGAACACCCTTTAGAACATTGTTAAAACATTCCGCCATGTTGCTTGTCATGTCACCATATCTTCTACCGTCGTGATCATAGGCACGTGCCCACTTGTGCTTCTCTCCAAAATTTCTCTTCAAGAACTCTTTACCCCCAATGTTACACGCGCCAAATAGTGTATCATACCGTCTTCTGAAAGCCCGGTTGGTGAATGCCACACAAACATCAGTTAGATCATCGGCCAAATCTTTACTCTTACAAGCCCTGTAAAAGTTGGCGACGAAATGCCTCATGCACCATCGGTGGTGGAGCCTTGCGTGTCCTGGAATCTCAATCTCCATGGCGCTGAGTATACCTTGATGCCGATCCGATATTATACATACCTCCCTACTAGGAGAAAAGACCCTAGTCCTCACATGCTTCATGAACCATTCCCAGTTGTCTTGATTCTCTCCTGACACCAAAGCAAAGGCAATAGGCAACACACGATCACCTGAGTCATGTGCCATTGCAGTCAACATTGCGCCCCTGTATTTACCGGTCAAAAATGTGCCATCTATGGATACAACCGGCCTACAGTGCTGAAAGGCCCTAATGCATTGGTCGAAAGTCCAAAATGCACGGCGAAACACTCCATCAATATGTTCGACCGAATAATACATGCCCGGGTTTCTATAGGCCATCCCTCCAAACAACCTTGGGAGGCGGTTGTATGCTTCTTGCCATCCACGATACAACATCTTAAATGCAGCGTGCTTGGCCTTCCATGCCTTTCCATATTGGATGGTGTATCCGAAGAATTCCTTTACGAGACCAATCAAGAACTTCGGTTTTATGGTTGGCTCACTCTTCACAAAATTAATGAACTTGTATGCGATGAAATCTGAGGTGAGTTGACGGTGCTTGGTGGATGGATTTCGGCCCCGCTTCTTGCACATGTGATGAGTTTCACAACTAGTTATCTTCCATTGCCCTTGGCGACTCGGCCTCGCACGGACAACCCATGGACATCTTGGTTGCTCACATTTCACGGTGTAACACGTACTCTCATTTGAGCGCTCAACCAAAAATGGCCTATGGTGCTTCACGGCATATTCCCTAAGCCACATTTGCAATTCTTGCAAATCCGGAAACTTCAAGCCTTTCTTTATGCGAGACTTATTATCATCATCATCTTGTGTTGTGCTTGGTGTTGCATCGAGCTCTTTAGTCAGCCCACCATCCACTACAGCCTTATCGGCGAGCCTGAGGTCACGAAAAAATGGTATGCGGTGATCTCGACCGAACACTTTTAAAAAGGCTCCGGCTTCTCTCTCTGTGAACCCATCTTCATCCAATTCCTCCGGGCCCTCGTCATCCGAGTCGGAGACATACGAACGTTGATAAAAGATGTCACGGTCCATGCCATCTTCCGCAACTTGTGCATCTACATCTCCAATATAATTGTCATGATACTCATCCTCCCGCTCGTATGCATCATCCTCCATGTCTTCATCCTCTATATCTTCATTCTCAATGTTAGTGCCATAATTTTCTTCATCCACTTGGCCACTTCCATTCATCTCCAATTCAATTTGTTGACTCGAAGGAGGTTGACTCATATCATTGATCTCGACCGCATCATCATGTGACACATTCCGAGTTGGGGGAAATGCATATTGTGAGGGGGAGGCACATTGGTTCAAATCAAAATGCAACCGATCGCCAACAATCTTGGTAGCAAATAACTCGAGTGACTTGTCTTCAGAGGCCGCAACAACCTCTTTGTATGCCTCCCAATCCAACTCGCAAGTGATTGGTATTTTTTTCTTTCGAGGACGATGCCCCGATCCAACAAAATATCTTCCTTCTAGTTCAACTTTCTCCCCCACATCCATCCATTTCAAAACTTCTCTTACTCTTGCCACAACCTCGGCAAACATCGGACTCTTGGAAAAAATCATCACTTTTTCCCCATCATCAACAAACTCTCCATTGTTACCAAAAAATGATTCCTTATCAATATAATGGACATTCACGATTCTCGCCATCTAAGAACAAATGACAATAAACGCAAAGTATCACATTACCATAAAATATCAAACACTCATAATTTTTTTCCATTAGTCATTTGTTTCTAACCACTAAAAGAAAACCCTAGAGCCAACCATAAATCTAAGTACAAATCACATGTATATGGCTATCCCATATGATTTCTACACATTTCAAACACTATATAACTCATATTCCATAGCTAGTAAAGTTGGATTTGGAAGAAATCAAAAAATCTAGGGTTTGCCTTAATATTACCAATGCCACAAAATAGCAAAATTTCAACCAAGAAAAAGATGGGATCTGAGAGAGATTACCTCAAAGGATGCAAATACTCCAAATCCACGAGCAAAACCCTCCGATTTGGAGGGATTTGAGAGGGGTGTGAGTGGGGAGGAGAGAGAGATATAGAGCAGCAGCTCGGGTTGAGGGAAGAAAGGAAAATGGGGTAGGGTGAGGGGCTGCGCGCTCGGGCAGGAACTTAACCTTTCAGATGTCTACCGCCAGGTACGGCGGCGGTACCTCGGTCAGCCTACCGCCAGGCTATCTGGCGGTATCAACTCAGCCCTACGGCCGTTCAACGCCACGTCGGAGTGCGCGGCGACCGTGGACCAGAAGCCTACCGCCAACGACCATGGCGGTACCGTGTAAACCCTACCGCCGCTATGTTTGGCGGTACCAAAAAGGGCTAGATTTGGCTAAAAATTCGAGATGGGTTCATTTTGTGCTAAACTTTGATGTCAGAGCTAGATTAGTCGATTTTGCCCTCGTCGGCTGCCAACTCAATGTGCTCGTCGCGGTTGGTGACCAGAACAACGAGGATGGTCTAGCAGAACAAAGCGGGCAGCATGGTGATGGAGCCATGTGTGCATGCACACGATGAGGAAGGCATATGGTCGGGAACACCTTAAGTCATTCCCCAGGAACCAACTTGCTCAGGCACACAGCGCACTTCACTACAAAAAAACATGACATTTAGTCACCAGGCAATAGCCACCAAGCAGTTTGGTGGCTAAATGTGTACTATTTTATCACCAATCACCTAATAGTTTGGTTACTATTGCTCTATTAAATCTTTAGCTACCAAAGGCTAGTTACTAAATATTGTTCTTTAGTAACCAATAAATTAAATGTTGGTTTCTAAATACATTCAGCAACTAGATTTTAGCAACCATGAAAAAATCAAGTATATTAGTGATAATAAATAATTAGCAATCAATAGTTGATCTCTAGTAACCAAGTACCTTGGTGACTAAAAGTCTATTCTCTAGTAGTGCTTTTTCGTTGCCGTGATAGACACCGAATGATGGTAGTACTTGACGACGGGGAGTACGGAGACGATTTTCCGGACTGGTGCTGCTAGGTTGTTCAGAGACGGTGAAAAGGCGATGAAGACACGCTCCACAAGATTACTGGCGCGGAATCAGCAACGGACGATGAGAAGGTGGTACTCGTCAATGAGGCGCTTTAGCTGTATAACTCGGCATCTTAGATTCTTAGAGCATCTCTAGGAGACATTGTAAACGTTAGAACTATATAGTTCTGGTGACTATACGGGCCATGGCCGTATTTGTGACATTGTAAGTCCGGGCCGGCCCATAAACTTTTTGGAGGACGCACCAAATCGATCTCCTCGGCTCCTCGCCTAATATTTTAAGAGATTGGACCCGTCGATGCGGGTCCAAACCCTTGTTTCCGCAGCCACCACGCGAAATTCCCTAGAATTTCTCGACGCCGGTGTCGGACCCCGGACCCCGAGATATACAAACTGTCATGTGCTCCTAGCAGTGGACTCACAAGGGCTTCAGGGTTACCAGCCCCGGCCGCAACAAACAACGGCAGGCAGACCGGATTCATCGGCACGTAGTCCGGATCCCCGGTCTACTACTCCTTGTGTCCATGCTAGTCATAACCAGATATGTATACCCAAGCATCCACGAGTCGGATGAAACTGAAGGAACGGGACCAGAGTTATACAGAGATGCTATGTGTCCAGAAAGTGCAACAACAATCGAGGGTTACTGGGGTTACCTCGCCCCAGGCCGGATATCTCCGGCAGGCGGGCTCGGTCATGGATCATCGGCTCCACAACCCCTCGACTGCGACAACTATGCAGGCATAGCCAAAACTGTATAACAACGGGCTCGAGACCAACAATCGATCAAAGCAGTACTCTAGACATGAAAGTTGTATTAAACAAGGCATACTAGAGTAGCTTACACACAGAGGTTACAAGACCAACGTAGGTCCGGCAACCCAACATTACAACAAGCAGCGAAAGCAAATATGTTGCTATACAACAAGAGCGAAAGGACTAAGAGTCCGAAACATAAGCAACGTAGCCAAACCCATACTACAGATACCAGACTGCTGCCTGGGAACTCCTAACTACTCGTCGACGTCGAGGTAGAACCCCTCTTCAGCTGCATCACCGAAGTCTGAAACAAAACAACAACGAGGCAAGGTTGAGTACAAAAGGTACTCAGCAAGACTTGGCTTTTAAGGTTCTTTGCATAAAGCCAACTTTGTTTTCCGAAGTTGAGGAAGAAAAGCACGTGTAATAGAGCATTTCTAAAACAGAGGAGGAATCTACTCAACTATTGAGATCATTATGTTCTTTTGTCCACCAAGTACTTTCTCATTCCCAGACTACCATAAGCTACAAGAATCACCCCTCTCGACTTATTCGAGGAGGCATCCTTCACTCATTGCCAGCAAGTTTTAGTCATTCCGTTAGAGTTGTCTATGATCACAGAATCCGTTGCCAAGTCGTCCATAACCGTGGACACGGCTTTCCGAAAGATTTATCCCTGCAGGGGGTACACTTTACCCACACGTATCGACCGACTCTTAATGCCACGCGGTAACGCTCCTCTCTAAGAGCGCGGCAGAGTGTGGTCGACCACGGCCTTTACCTTGCTTAGCCCTATCCATGAGTCAACCCAAACAGGGCCACCCCGTCAACAGGGAGTTGGCCACCTCCTGACGGCACCTGTTCTGTGAGTCGGGACAAGATCCGTGTACGTCCATCACTGGTCCCGGTCACGTCCTAGTTTTCTCCAAAACGTTTTATGACACACCCGCAAATGGAAACTTCAATCTATGTGACCCATGGAAGTGACTAAACAAGTTAGTTAGCCGAGCGGGGTTCATTGGCCCGCGCGTGGTTGTACGTTCAGTCTTGGCTTCGAAGGCGAGAACTCGCACCTAGGGGCATGAACGAGACAAACACCACAACCCACAGTGGCCTCAACATCCATGCCATGTTAATCATGTTAATCAACCATAACAAAGCATAAACACCTTTCATACTAGGTTCACGCATTATCGGCATTTCATCAACCGGATGAAGCAGATCATAAGACTAAGCATGTCTAAGCATTGAACACACAAGGCTCTACGTTACTCAAACAAACCTAGTCATACTAGGAGGGTAAACAGGTATGAAGGTGACATGTGAGGGGGAGGGGTCATGCAATGGATAGGTTACTCTAACTGACTCAAAACCAAGTTGAACCGGATGCATGAGTAAGAGGTTGAAAGACTCAAAACATGGGTGAAGCCATGAGGTTGTGCTTGCCTTGCTCGTCGACAGTAGAGCTCGGGTTGTCGTAGAACGCCGGGTCGACCTCCGGATCTCGGTCTACCGATAACGAACAACACCGGAAAGAAGGCAAACAATCAATACTTGACGACGGTGCAATGCACAATATGTATGCATGATTAAAACAATGCAATTGAAATGAAGCTTAAAAGATGGAGCAGGAATCTAGGGTTTCGCGCCGTGAACGACGAACACCGGAGGAGGGGGAAAAACCCTAAACTGAAGATGTGACCAAGCTAACATGCTCAAATGACTTTGTAAACCTCATAGTTGGATTGCATTTGTTTCACTGATCAAAATGGCATATTACACTTAATTTTCTATTTTTATTGAATAAAAACTTTATTTTCAATATTTAATTGAATTAAAAGTTAAGTACAAAAGTGACCTCATTTTAAACTTAGTTGAACATGTATGAAAATGACATGGATAAATAGCTCTCATTTTTCTGAGCACATACATATTTTTCTCATAATTTTTGGAGCTATAAATTACAAGTTATTTAATTTCCAAAACCATTTTATTTTCTGTTTTCTAATTAACAGATGGGCCCACGGTTCAGTTCAAAAGAGGACAAAAGATGCCACTTGGCACGCCACGTAGGCAGGTGACGTCACGGTGACGTCACCGTGACCTCACGGTGGTGGCCGGCAGTGGCCGGAACTGCTCGCCGGCGGCGATTCCGGCGACTCCCGGAAGCATGCTTAGGTGCGTTCGGTTCGTCTCGTCGAGGCGGACGTGAAGGTAGCGGCGCCGCCCCGATTAGGCCACCGGCGGCGAGCCGCGGTGAAGGCAACGGCGGAGGGGGCCTCGGGTTCCGGCGAACTCGTCGAACCCGAGCCGGAGAGGACGAACGGAGGGGATGGGGAGGCGAAGAAGCTCACCACGAGCTCAACGGAGCTAACGACGGGGCCGGAGGGAGGCTGGAACGGCGGCGCGGTGAAGTTCTCCGGCGACCGGCCGCGGAGAAGAAGGGTTCGATCCCGTGCGATTAGTCCATCCCGGCGCGATTCCTGTGCGGACAAGGAGCAGTGTGGGACGGCGGTTCTAATGGAGGGCTCGGAAGGGTGGGGGGAGGGAGCAGAACGGCGGCAATGGAGGTTCGACGGCGGCGGCCGGTTTCGGCGGAAGAGAGACAGAGGAGGGGAGAGAGACAGCGGGTGGGGGGTTCTGCGAGGTGCTCTCGATGCGGACGTCTCTTTGGAGGCGTTCGTGGCCTCCACGTCGACAGGGAGAGGAGCAGGAGGTGGCGCGCGGCGGCGGCTGCCCTCCTGTCCGGCGACAGGAGGAAGACGACAGGAGTTTTCAGAAAAACCCCCTGGGAGAAAATAAGATTTGCAAAGAAGCCGCTGGAATTTTAAAACAGAACCCAAAACAGAAATTTGAGGGCCTTTTTGTGAACCAAAAATTACACAAAAATAGTCGTTGGAAAGCTCTTTAAATTTGCTACCTTTCTAGCATAAAGTTGGTTCCATTTGAAAAACTTGGTAGAACAATTTTATTTGGAACAAGTTTAAGTGACTTTCTGGAAACTCTCCGATTAAAGTTTAAAAGCGAAAATTTGGTTCATATTTCATGCATGCATGCCATGTACACAACACCTCTCTTTATTACACAAAAAGTAGGGCTGTTACAAGTCTACCCCCCTTACAAGAATCTCATCCCGAGATTCCTAGGTTTTAGAAAAGAAATCGGGGTACTTAGATCGCAAACGATCTTCTCGTTCCCAGGTTGCTTCGTTCTCGGAATGATGCGACCACTGAACTTTGAGGAACTTGATAGTTTGACTACGAGTTCTTCGTTCGGCCTCATCGAGGATACGGACAGGAACCTCTTTGTAAGAGAGATCATCCTTGAGCTTGATGGTTTCGTGGTTCACACCACGAACAGGATCTTTGAAACAACGTTTGAGTTGTGAGACATGGAATACATCATGGACATCCGGAAATCCTGGAGGCAACTGCAGTTGATATGAAACTTGACCTCGTTTTCCAATGATAGGGAAAGGACCGATATAACGAGGAGCCAGTTTGCCTTTGATTCCGAACCGTTTTCCACCTTTCAGAGGTGTGACTCGAAGATAAGCTTTCTCGCCAATCTCATAATGAACATCTTGGTGATGACGATCATAATAGCTTTTCTGGCGAGACTGAGCTGTTTTCAGTCGTTCACGAATGACACGAACGATTTCTTCCGCTTCCTTGATTACATCCGGACTAAAGAACGATCTTTCACCGGTTTCAGACCAATTCAGCGGAGTTCGGCATTTGCGGCCGTAAAGAACTTCGAAAGGAGCCTTGCCCAAGCTAGATTGATAACTGTTGTTATAAGTGAACTCGGCAAATGGAAGAAACTTCTCCCAATCCTTACCAAACGATATAACACAAGCTCGGAGCATGTCCTCAAGAATCTGATTAACTCTCTCAGTTTGACCACCGGTTTGTGGATGGAAAGCGGTGCTGAAAGATAGACGGGTTCCCATAGCTTGCTGGAAACTTGCCCAGAATTTGGAGGTGAACAAACTTCCACGATCAGAGATGATCCTCTTTGGAACACCGTGAAGGCTGACTATTCTGGATACATACAGATCCGCCAGCTGGATAGCAGTGATATCTTCTCGGATAGGAAGGAAGTGAGCAACCTTGGATAGGCGGTCAACCACCACCCAGATAGCATTATGGCTTTTCTTTGTCTTGGGAAGACCGGTGATGAAATCCATACCCACTTCATCCCACTTCCATTCAGGAATAGGTAGGGGTTGAAGAACACCGGCTGGTCTTTGATGTTCTGCTTTCACACGACGACATACGTCGCATTCAGCAACATACTGAGCGATCTCCCGCTTCATACGGGACCACCAGAATCTTTGACGTAGATCCTGATACATTTTGGTGCTACCAGGATGAATAGAAAGAGGTGTATCATGAGCCTCTTGGAGAATTAGCTTTCTCAGATTCCGTATCTTCGGCACTACCAGACGGTTGCCAAAATATACGACACCTTGATCATCGATGGAGAAACATTTAGCTGCACCACTAGCAATGTTCTTTTTGATGTTGGCGATTCCCAGATCCCGCTTTTGAGCTTTCTTGATCTGGTCCTCAAGGGAAGGTTTTACCTCAAGGTTGGCCAAATAACCAGAAGGAACGATTTCAAGGTTGAGTTTGGAGAACTCCTCATGAAGAGGAGGTTGGGCCTGATGTATCATCAGATTGTTGCAATAAGACTTCCGGCTTAGCGCGTCAGCAACGACATTTGCTTTGCCGGGTTGATAATTGAGACCCAAGTCAAAGTCCTTGATTACCTCCAACCATCTTCTCTGCCTGAGATTCAGATCCGGTTGGGTGAACAGATATTTCAGACTCTGATGATCTGAGTATAGCTCACATCGATTGCCAAGAAGATAATGACGCCATTGCTTGAGAGCATGGACCACGGCTGCTAGCTCAAGATCATGGGTTGGGTAGTTGTGTTCATGTGGTTTCAGTTGACGAGAACCATAAGCCACTACATGACCTTCTTGCATTAACACACAACCGAGTCCTTGTTGAGAGGCATCACAGAAGATGACAAAGTCCTTGCTCGTATCAGGAAGAACAAGCACAGGAGCGGTAGTCAGTTTGGTTTTCAGAGTTTGGAAACTTTCCTCTGCTTTTTCTGACCACTCGAACTTTTTGCTTTTCTTAAGAAGTTCAGTCATAGGTTTTGCAATTTTGGAGAAGTTCTCGATGAAACGACGGTAATAACCTGCCAGTCCGAGAAAACTCCGAACATCCTTGACTGATTTAGGTGTTTCCCAGTCCAGAATGGTTTGGATCTTGTCTGGAATAACGGCAACACCTTCGGCAGACACTACGTGTCCGAGATAGATGAGTTCTTTCAACCAGAACTCACACTTGGAGAATTTGGCATAAAGCTTGTGCTCACGAAGTTTGGATAACACCAAACGCAGGTGTTCAGAATGGTCATCTTCGGTTTTGGAATAGACCAAGATGTCGTCGATGTAGACCACGACGAACTTATCAAGATACTCCATGAATACCGAGTTCATAAGCCTCATGAAGGTAGCTGGAGCATTAGTAAGACCGAAAGACATGACGGTGTACTCGTAAAGACCATAACGAGTAGTAAACGCCGTCTTAGGAATGTCCTCCTTTCTGATCTTTATTTGATGGTATCCTGATCGCAGGTCCATCTTGGAAAAGACAGTTGCACCAGCTAATTGATCAAAGAGGTCATTGATTCTTGGAAGAGGGTACTTGTTTTTGATGGTCACTGCATTCAGCGGCCGATAATCAACAACCAAACGTGGAACATTGGTATCCCGCTTCTTGACAAAGATGGTGGGACAACCCCAAGAAGATGTGCTAGGTTGGATGAAACCCTTTTCTTCTAACTCCTCAATTTGGCGTTTCAATTCAACCAACTCCTCTGGGGCCATACGGTAAGGTCTTTTTGACATAGGAGCGGTACCAGGGACTAACTCAATGACAAACTCCACACTTCGATCAGGTGGCATGCCAGGTAACTCTTCAGGAAACACATCAGGGAAATCACTGACTACAGGTAACTCATGAATTTCAGGAGGGTAATCACCTTGCATGAAGTACAGCTGCAGTTCAGGAGAAAGTCGTGTGCGTGCTGAAGGATGAATGGTGAACTCGGACCAATAATCGATGATGGCACCGGAAGGATGTTTCAAGGTGAGGCATTTTGTTGCACAATCCAAAACAGCTCCATATTTGGCAAGCCAATCCATGCCCAGTATGACATCGAGGTCAGTGGATTTTAGGGCAATGAAGGTTGCAGGAAATTGTAAGGATCCCACCTCAACCATGAGCTCTGGCGTAACCATGGTGGTTTGCCAGTTGCAACCAGGGGAATTTACCATTAACGGTTTTTGCAACTTTTCGAAAGGTATCCCATGCATTTTAGCGAACCCTTCTGACATGAATGTATGCGATGCTCCAGAATCAAATAAGGCTAAAGCCGAAATTGAGTTGACACGAATCGTACCCAGTAAGACGCTTGGATCATCCTGAGCATCCTCGGCAGTCACATAGTTCAGACGACCACGTCCAGCACCAGCAGGCTTTGCCATTTTCTTAGGAGGAGGAGGAGGTGCACGTCCAGCATGATTCTGAGGGCACTCCCTCGAAAAGTGACCAGGCTGGCCACAGCGGTAGCACACATTGCTGGGAGGAGAGGCAACTGGAGGACGAGAACCTTGTCCACCACCATAGGTTGATGTAGCAGGTGGAGCAGGTGGACGAGGAGCATATCCAGATGGCCTTGGCTGGAACGGAGCCCTGGGAACAGCGCTGTATGGAATGAACACACGGCGCTTCCTCTTCTGACCAGAGGGTGAAGCACGGGAATCTCCAGCACTCTTCTTGATAGCAGTATCCATCTCCTTTTTGCCACGTTCAAGAGTGATGGCCTGGTTGTAAAGTTCCTGGAAGCTCTGGAACTTGAAGGGCAACATCTCATAACGAACAGTTGGGTTCAGGCCCTTACGGAACAGATCCTGCTTGTCCTCGTCATTAGTGACATCACGAGGAGCATAGCGAGCCAGACGAGTGAACACACGACCATAGGCCTCAATACCCATACTGCCCTGAGTGAGATCAAGGAACTCCTTTCTTTTACCGTCCATGACTGCCTTCGGGATATAGGCCTCACGGAAAGCAGTGCGGAACTCTGCCCAAGTGACCTCATGACCGGGCGCCTGCAACGCCAGAAAGCCTTCCCACCAAGCACCAGTAGCACCTTCAAGCTTATAGGTGGCGAAGTTCACACAGTCACGTTCCTGGACACGGAGAGCAACGAACTTGCGCTCCATTGTGCGAAGCCAGTCATCGGCATCGAGAGGCTCAGTGGAGTCAGCAAAGTAAGGTGGCTGAGCCTTGAGGAAGTCCACGAGAGTAACGCCGGCAGCACGGCGTTCAGTGTTCTGGGCCACACGCTCCAGAAGTTGTTCGTTCCTCAGACGATTGTTCTCAATGCTTTGCAGCACCTGCGCCATTGTGGGTGGCGGCGGAGGTGTTGGCTCAGGGGGAGGGTTGTTACGGCCACGAGTACCACCCGACATCCTGAGTAAAAGGAAAAGGAATCATGAATAACACATCCATGGAAAAAGGATACAATGGATCGACATGTAATAACTCCAACGGAACAACAAGATACATGCCAAAATGTAGTGGAACAGAATGAATGAACATGAAGTGTATCATTTCATCAACATGGAGACAACATATTACAACATTTATTGAAACCAGTCGAAGTACAAACCATACATAGTGGCGGTACAAGCTCACAAGCTTAAGTACATACAACACTGAAAGAAAGTACGGTAGATACACATCACCGAAGTTCTGCTCCTATACATTATTTTTCTACAACTTCGGGTTTCGAGTACATGAAAGCAAACATTACTCTAGCTGCAACCGACAACGGTCTCAGTATCCTCCGAAGTCGAAAGGAAGTGGAACCGGAGCACCAGGGTAGCGACGAACAGACTCGTCCTGCGGTCCGTGGAGAGACTGTGGTACACCACGCACCATGCTAGGCCTCCTGAGGCGTCCACGAGGGGGGACATCACCTCCAACATCTGGAGATGCAACCGAGGAAGGCACAAGTACAGCTGGAAGCTCTATCTCAGAGGCCTGAACAATACCACTCTCAACGAATGGCCTCACTCTGGCTGTCACAGTCCTGAGACTAGCTGCAAGGGTGTTAACTAGTGCACTAAGCTCACGCTCGCGACGAGCATAAGCAGCAAGGAGATCAGCGGTGCACCTAAGTGTAAGATCTTCCTCCTGGGAGGGATCAGCAAAGGTGTGGGTATAACACCCCTCAAGAGTAGCATCAGAACCAGGGCAGTAACGGAAGGAGCTATGCTCGTGATCTGGATAGTGGTAACGAAGCTCATTGAGACAGTGCCGTGCAGCATCCTGCACAGCCATCTCAACGGTGAAACCAATACCCTCGGCATAGTGCTCAGCAGGAAAGATGGTGCCATCTAGCTGTGGAAGACGGACACCACACAAGTACTGGGTCTGGTGGAAGTCACGGTACTCCTCATACACGGTGTACACAGGATACCAAGGGGCTCCTATGTTTGCACAGGTTGAGGCTAGGAGATGAGGAAAACCTGGAACTCCAAGGCATAGAGTATGTCGAACAACCTGACCAGAAGGCATCTGAAACAAAGACATTTTCAAGATGTCAAAAGACATGTAGAAACGACTTGAATTTGGAACTATAACAACCTGAGACAAAGTACTCAGAAGAAAACACCCAACGGTTTTACTCCTAACTTTTGAAACAACACCAAGGAAACAACACACAAAAACAAATGAGATACGGTGACTCAGAGTTAGAGCGATACCAGGTAAGGAGCAAAAAGAATCCTAAGAGGGTTTTCGTAACTCATTTTGTCTTTTCAAAGTAGTTTTCACAAGTTCTAGACTCAACATCGACCAACGGTAAGGGTTTCCTACAGGCAGTCCTGCTCTGATACCAAGACCTGTCGGACCCCGGACCCCGAGATATACAAACTGTCATGTGCTCCTAGCAGTGGACTCACAAGGGCTTCAGGGTTACCAGCCCCGGCCGCAACAAACAACGGCAGGCAGACCGGATTCATCGGCACGTAGTCCGGATCCCCGGTCTACTACTCCTTGTGTCCATGCTAGTCATAACCAGATATGTATACCCAAGCATCCACGAGTCGGATGAAACTGAAGGAACGGGACCAGAGTTATACAGAGATGCTATGTGTCCAGAAAGTGCAACAACAATCGAGGGTTACTGGGGTTACCTCGCCCCAGGCCGGATATCTCCGGCAGGCGGGCTCGGTCATGGATCATCGGCTCCACAACCCCTCGACTGCGACAACTATGCAGGCATAGCCAAAACTGTATAACAACGGGCTCGAGACCAACAATCGATCAAAGCAGTACTCTAGACATGAAAGTTGTATTAAACAAGGCATACTAGAGTAGCTTACACACAGAGGTTACAAGACCAACGTAGGTCCGGCAACCCAACATTACAACAAGCAGCGAAAGCAAATATGTTGCTATACAACAAGAGCGAAAGGACTAAGAGTCCGAAACATAAGCAACGTAGCCAAACCCATACTACAGATACCAGACTGCTGCCTGGGAACTCCTAACTACTCGTCGACGTCGAGGTAGAACCCCTCTTCAGCTGCATCACCGAAGTCTGAAACAAAACAACAACGAGGCAAGGTTGAGTACAAAAGGTACTCAGCAAGACTTGGCTTTTAAGGTTCTTTGCATAAAGCCAACTTTGTTTTCCGAAGTTGAGGAAGAAAAGCACGTGTAATAGAGCATTTCTAAAACAGAGGAGGAATCTACTCAACTATTGAGATCATTATGTTCTTTTGTCCACCAAGTACTTTCTCATTCCCAGACTACCATAAGCTACAAGAATCACCCCTCTCGACTTATTCGAGGAGGCATCCTTCACTCATTGCCAGCAAGTTTTAGTCATTCCGTTAGAGTTGTCTATGATCACAGAATCCGTTGCCAAGTCGTCCATAACCGTGGACACGGCTTTCCGAAAGATTTATCCCTGCAGGGGGTACACTTTACCCACACGTATCGACCGACTCTTAATGCCACGCGGTAACGCTCCTCTCTAAGAGCGCGGCAGAGTGTGGTCGACCACGGCCTTTACCTTGCTTAGCCCTATCCATGAGTCAACCCAAACAGGGCCACCCCGTCAACAGGGAGTTGGCCACCTCCTGACGGCACCTGTTCTGTGAGTCGGGACAAGATCCGTGTACGTCCATCACTGGTCCCGGTCACGTCCTAGTTTTCTCCAAAACGTTTTATGACACACCCGCAAATGGAAACTTCAATCTATGTGACCCATGGAAGTGACTAAACAAGTTAGTTAGCCGAGCGGGGTTCATTGGCCCGCGCGTGGTTGTACGTTCAGTCTTGGCTTCGAAGGCGAGAACTCGCACCTAGGGGCATGAACGAGACAAACACCACAACCCACAGTGGCCTCAACATCCATGCCATGTTAATCATGTTAATCAACCATAACAAAGCATAAACACCTTTCATACTAGGTTCACGCATTATCGGCATTTCATCAACCGGATGAAGCAGATCATAAGACTAAGCATGTCTAAGCATTGAACACACAAGGCTCTACGTTACTCAAACAAACCTAGTCATACTAGGAGGGTAAACAGGTATGAAGGTGACATGTGAGGGGGAGGGGTCATGCAATGGATAGGTTACTCTAACTGACTCAAAACCAAGTTGAACCGGATGCATGAGTAAGAGGTTGAAAGACTCAAAACATGGGTGAAGCCATGAGGTTGTGCTTGCCTTGCTCGTCGACAGTAGAGCTCGGGTTGTCGTAGAACGCCGGGTCGACCTCCGGATCTCGGTCTACCGATAACGAACAACACCGGAAAGAAGGCAAACAATCAATACTTGACGACGGTGCAATGCACAATATGTATGCATGATTAAAACAATGCAATTGAAATGAAGCTTAAAAGATGGAGCAGGAATCTAGGGTTTCGCGCCGTGAACGACGAACACCGGAGGAGGGGGAAAAACCCTAAACTGAAGATGTGACCAAGCTAACATGCTCAAATGACTTTGTAAACCTCATAGTTGGATTGCATTTGTTTCACTGATCAAAATGGCATATTACACTTAATTTTCTATTTTTATTGAATAAAAACTTTATTTTCAATATTTAATTGAATTAAAAGTTAAGTACAAAAGTGACCTCATTTTAAACTTAGTTGAACATGTATGAAAATGACATGGATAAATAGCTCTCATTTTTCTGAGCACATACATATTTTTCTCATAATTTTTGGAGCTATAAATTACAAGTTATTTAATTTCCAAAACCATTTTATTTTCTGTTTTCTAATTAACAGATGGGCCCACGGTTCAGTTCAAAAGAGGACAAAAGATGCCACTTGGCACGCCACGTAGGCAGGTGACGTCACGGTGACGTCACCGTGACCTCACGGTGGTGGCCGGCAGTGGCCGGAACTGCTCGCCGGCGGCGATTCCGGCGACTCCCGGAAGCATGCTTAGGTGCGTTCGGTTCGTCTCGTCGAGGCGGACGTGAAGGTAGCGGCGCCGCCCCGATTAGGCCACCGGCGGCGAGCCGCGGTGAAGGCAACGGCGGAGGGGGCCTCGGGTTCCGGCGAACTCGTCGAACCCGAGCCGGAGAGGACGAACGGAGGGGATGGGGAGGCGAAGAAGCTCACCACGAGCTCAACGGAGCTAACGACGGGGCCGGAGGGAGGCTGGAACGGCGGCGCGGTGAAGTTCTCCGGCGACCGGCCGCGGAGAAGAAGGGTTCGATCCCGTGCGATTAGTCCATCCCGGCGCGATTCCTGTGCGGACAAGGAGCAGTGTGGGACGGCGGTTCTAATGGAGGGCTCGGAAGGGTGGGGGGAGGGAGCAGAACGGCGGCAATGGAGGTTCGACGGCGGCGGCCGGTTTCGGCGGAAGAGAGACAGAGGAGGGGAGAGAGACAGCGGGTGGGGGGTTCTGCGAGGTGCTCTCGATGCGGACGTCTCTTTGGAGGCGTTCGTGGCCTCCACGTCGACAGGGAGAGGAGCAGGAGGTGGCGCGCGGCGGCGGCTGCCCTCCTGTCCGGCGACAGGAGGAAGACGACAGGAGTTTTCAGAAAAACCCCCTGGGAGAAAATAAGATTTGCAAAGAAGCCCCTGGAATTTTAAAACAGAACCCAAAACAGAAATTTGAGGGCCTTTTTGTGAACCAAAAATTACACAAAAATAGTCGTTGGAAAGCTCTTTAAATTTGCTACCTTTCTAGCATAAAGTTGGTTCCATTTGAAAAACTTGGTAGAACAATTTTATTTGGAACAAGTTTAAGTGACTTTCTGGAAACTCTCCGATTAAAGTTTAAAAGCGAAAATTTGGTTCATATTTCATGCATGCATGCCATGTACACAACACCTCTCTTTATTACACAAAAAGTAGGGCTGTTACAGCCGGTCTATCCATTTCTCTCCTCCAGCCGCATATCTAAACCGCGCAACCACCATGGACCATATGGGAGAAACCCGACAGGATGAGCCCCGCTGTTGCGTCGCCGCCAACGCTACACGGAAGTGCAGCAGATGACTCCATTAATTTTTATTTCCCCTTCAAAGGGGCACCTCCATGGTGGGTGTTCGGTTCCCCCGAACCGATCAGTTCGGTACTTTGGTGTTTTAATTTTTTTGGCTCCTAGAAACTGTGCACCGATCGGTCATTAGCAATTAAAGAAACTGAGAGTGTGGTGCACCAATGGATTGGTTCGGTACTCGATCGGTTCTCTACCGCGTACGGAGCGAAGTGGGATGCGGCCTTTAAAATGCAGGGTTGGCCACTGCGCGTGGATCATAGGCCGTCCTGCTTGCTGACATTTATGGGCTGGGATGCTACAAAATATGTTGCTCAGCCTAGCAAACAAACTGAAAACATCGCGTTTGACTAAAAAAAACCAGAAACAACACCGTAAGCTGGTAGGAAGCAATAAGCAAACCGTTGTTACTTTCTGCACAAATTTTGCCATGGTTTCCCCTGTTCCCCGTCATTTTAACAAATAGAATTAAGGGCAAACAAATGAGAGAAATTAACAGCAAGATATTTAACACAAAGTGGACAAGAACATAGCAAGTTTGACTCGAATAACACCCAAACCACCAATCCTATAGCACACACATGACATGACAAGTTTTGACAATCACACTTAAGTTTGATAACACGAACTATAAGCAGCAGGAGGCGCACAAGTCAAGCAGTACCGATGCGCATGTGTCATCACCAAACCCCCATCTCCTAGACTTGAACCTTTATTTGTTTATTCTTCTTCTTCGACGTCTAACTTATTTGCCGTCGATAAACTTTCGTAATCAATGCTTGACCACACTCTTGACCGCCGCCGCCGCCGCCAACCGATCTTCCATCTCCGGCCACCTCCGGCCAAGCCAAGCACACATCCGGAAAGCTCTTGGCATCCTCTCTCCAGCCACCCCCAAAAGATTGACTCCCGCGTCGCCCCGCACGAGGGCGGCTCCGGAGGACCCACGATCCAATCTAAAAGGCTGAAGCGTGATCTTCCCCCACCGGCCGATGTCGCCACCGGCCACGCCAATGCTGTCAAAGAAATCGGACGGGGCTGGCGTAGCCTGCCGGATTTCATGCACGCGGGAGGGGGGGGCGAGTTTGGCTCCTTGGCGGCGCATGTGGAGGTCTGGCAGCGAGACAACGGCGCTTCGCCATGCGCGGCGTCGATCATCGCGCTGAGGGGAGGCGTGGATGGGGCTGAGAGAGGTGAATGTGAGGTGATGTATGGAGTCGTCGATGCGAAACCTATGGCGATAGCGCTACTGCGCATGCTGCAACCTTCCTTCTGTCACTGTCATGCGTCCCTGATTCGCTCGACCTGTTTGCCGGAAGATGTCCAGCGGCGTGCTCAAATGAAGGCGACAATCCTTGGGTTCCTCTTGCGCCAAGACGAAGACTGCCTCACGCATGTCCTCTTTGATCTGGCCAGAGTGTCAGGTTCCGGAAGGCTCTCGCGACGATCTCCCACGAGAGTTAATGCCTGGAGATTGCTGGATCGTGTGGGATTCAGTCGCAACGCAAGGACCGGCGCAAAGCTCTTCTTCCGTTGCCACCATGGGCAAATCCATGGTGAAGTCAGAAGAGGAGAATATCATGGAAGCTGAGATTGGAGGACTAGCAATGGTGATTGGAGTCTTTGCGTCGATGAGGAACTAGCTTGGAGTTTCAGGAATTGTGGCATCGGTATGGAAGTGGGGGCGGCGTCATAGGTGAAGTTCAAAGTGTTACCTTTCAAGGTGAAAATCCAGTGTCCAACCTTAATTGGTTGTGTCTTGCAATGGTCTTTCTGAAGGCATTGTTTTGAGAGCGGGGACTATCTCCAGGGTGAAAACTCAAGATCTTCGATCGGGCAACAATGGCGCTTATGCACTGTTGAAAGTGCATCGATTTCTCTAATTGTATTGGAGTTGATAACAACACAATTAATGTTCTAGCATCGCGTCTAAGTGATTTTCAGGAAACATCAAAGCGACGCAACAAGGAAGATTTTTAAAAGCTAAAGCCAACGAATCAAACTTATTGGAACGGTAGTACCGGCCATCCCAGCGGTAATACCGCAACCTCCAGGAAGCGGCGGTACCGTGGGAGGTACCACCAGAAGTACCGCCAGCTCGAGATTGCTCTCTGTTTTCTCAGTGGTACTGGCCTAGTAGTACCGTTGTTAAGTGGTTTAATTTGGAGAAAAGCCTTCCATGGCGGTAGTACCGTTACCCTCAGCGGTAGTACCACTCCTATCAGGGAAGCGGTAGTACCGCTGGAGGTACCGGTCAAAGTACCGCCAGGATGATTTTGCTCACAGTATCGTTTATGGTACTAGTGCGGTAGTGACCTAGTACTACCTCCAGCCACTTCGATTTAAAATCAAGTGGGTGTCTAGAAGTAGTACCGTGGACGCTACATGTAGTACCGTTGCTGGAGCACTGTTGTACTTCTCCGGTTGTACCGTCTGTCATAGGATACCGGTTAGCGATAGTACCGTCAGGCTAAAAATGAGTCAAACGGCTAGATTTGGGAAGGGAGTATAAATACCCCATCTCATTCTTCCCAAGAGGTAGCTCGTCCAACACTGATGTCCACATTTATTGAGCTCACAAAAAGTTAGTTTTGTTCCAATTCCTCCACTCAAACGCGTTCATCTTTGGAGGATTGAAGATAAAGTAGAGGCGTCTAACTTTATTTTGCAGCGGGCTGGTGATGTGATATGGTAATGATGGCAAGATTGTATTACTATTGCACAAACTGCAGCTTCATATTTTGCATCATGGACTTGGCTCGATACAGGTGGAGGATTGAGATCATGCCGGAGTGCTCGATGGAGATCAAGCAAAAGGATGAAGCACTGATGCGCGTGTGACACATGTTCGTTGGGAAACCCCAAGAGCAAGATTCCCTCAGAAAGAAACCAAGGTTGAATCAACCAGTAGGAGGAAGGAGTAACTTCAGAAGGTTGATGCAGCTGAGATGGCAGGGCGCATTACCGGTTCAGCAGCAATGTGAAACCTACACAACACAATCAAATCAATTTGCCCCAACGAAGCAGTGAAGTTTTCAATCTCACCGGTTTTGCTGAACACAAAGAGCTTAAACGTATGGTGTGGAAAATAGTATGAGAACAATATGAAAACAGTAGCAATGTGAAAACAGAGGAAACAGTGTGTGTATTATCAGTGTGAGAAAATGGACCGGGGTCCACAGTTCACTAGTGGTATCTCTCCATAGAAGATAAATAACATGTGTGATGAACAAATTACAGCTGGGCAATTGACAGAAATGAAGGTTGCACCGTAGTGCATATGCAAGACATAAAGATTACTATGTGATTCATGGGGGCATTACAACAAGATACATAGACCGTCATCCAACTGTATTTATGACTAATAATCCACCCTCTGAATATCATACAAACAAACGTTGGGTATTAAGTGACTCTGGCACCTTCTGTAATGTCCTAGCGTTTAGGAACTCCTGGGGGTAGAATATTAATCTATGCATCTGCATGCATGTGTTTGCAAAACCTGACTAATTTTTTTGCAAAACTAAAACCCTAGAGTGATCGAAGTTCCATCGACATTCTGACTTAGAGAGAGAGAGATCAACATTGAAAGAGGATGGAATTTCAACATGACCTCTAGGCTATATTTGAGTTGAGGGGTTCAAATTTGAATTATTTAAAGTTGCGAATGTTTGAATTCAAATTCAAATTGATTGATCAAGATAAATAATTACTATATTGAAATTGAAACATTTAAGATATAATAAATATTGGACAATTCCAACTAGATAGTGAATTGGAAACTGAAAACATTGAACTTTATTAATCAGACCACAATATACAAAGTCATTACAATGTTTTCCCAAAACAGTAAATTACAAAGATTGTTACAAAAGGATAGATTACAAGATTGAATTTCTACACTAGCTACTTCTAGCTAATCCAATATTCTTGACATCTTCTAAACCTGCAAAATAATCACAAAAACAAACATATGGTTTAGTGAGAGATTGGTACCCTCAGATTGACAGTGTGTTGCACTGCTAAACTCATCATTGGGATAATTAAGTTAGTGTAGCATATGTTCAAATAAAATTAGCCTCAGACCAGCATCATTGGCAAGCATCAGGTAATAAAGTGGAAGGTGAAAACAAATAGAATTGCGTGGATAAGACCAACTGTAGGGCTATCAAAAGATCTTAGCAGCAAGGTAATGGGCACACAACATACTCACATGCACCGTTTGGTGCTGTCAACACATCAGTAGAAGGATAAATAACACACCAGCCGTAAGAGGTAAGGCATCACATGCACTTTCCCCTGTTCTGCTCAGGTTGCTCAGCTCAACCAAGAACAAGAAGAACAACCAACACAAAACAATCCACCATAAATCAATCCACATGTAGAACTGAACCATATTGGAGATCTAGCCAGTAAATCACAAGGCCAAGCTGGAGGTGGATCATTACTGGTAGTTCTCCACAAGGCCAAGCTGTAGAAGAGAAGCAGGGCTAATATCAAGCAATCCACAAACACTCAAATCCACCAACCTTTGTTCATCACTCAAGGTGAATCTTTATACACATCAAGCAATCCAGTTGCTAGCTTATGCACAAAGGGGTTCAGAGTGATTTCCCTCCGTATAGCATAGAGGTGCTATGCTAATTTCATCACATGAAATTAATAAAATCAAGGTAGCAATTGTTCTTAATAAAAGAAGGCCTCAAACTTTGCATCATGGGCTTGGGGGGCAAAAGAATCAAGCTATAGCAAATTGTTCTTATCAGATAAGTATCTAGAGCCAAAAGAATCAAGCCATAGTAGTTTGTTCTTATCAGACAAGTGTTTAGGGAAAGTAGATCAAGCAAGCAATTTGTTCTTATCATACATATGGATTCCAGTAGCATATATATTTAGCAAAAGAAATTTTGGATAAGATCCCAGCTCGCAAGATCTCTCCACAATAGTTGTTGGGCACCAAACTTGTAGATCTGGTACCTCAAGAACAACATAACATGAAGAGAAATTTACTGAATGCTAACAGTAGCTTGGTGGCACATCCTCTCAACCAAATGGTTCAGAGTAGCACCCACCAGCAAGTTCATACACATAGCCAACCGGAGAATCTCCACATGAGCAGCACACACATGTGTGCTCTGTTCTGAATCTAACAGGAACAAAGCAACAACAGCACAAGCATAGGGAGAAATCCCTAATAAGTTTGCACACAGCACAAGCATCAAGGGAAAAATCCCTAGAGCTATTTCACAAACAAGACAACCCTTTGAATCCAATATGCCATAGAGATGAAAATTCATCTTAATAGTAAACCCTAAAGAATCCACTCACTCGGAAATTTTTCCCAAGCATGAGCAATCAACCACAAGCACCAATAGAGGCATCATAAGAATCAGGGGCATCACAGAACATCATTGAGCTTGACATGAACTCTGGCTCGAAGGCCAGGTTCCGGAGCAAGGGAAGGAAGGAGAGAGAGGAGAGGAGTGGTAGAGAGGGAGCTGAGGAGACTCATGGGTGACCACCATCATGGTGGTCACGACCAGGTGGTGTAGCGCAGAGGTGGGCGGCGTGGAGCCGTAGTTGCTCCTGGAGAGCCGTCCCGGCGACACCTTGCCTCCTCAGCAACCGCAGCAACATCCGGGGCAGCAGCAACGACCAACAGCATGCCGGAGGCGCCTTGAACCCTCTCGAGTAGCCGGAGTTTGCCGGACAGAAGTGGAGAGCCGCGGGTTCTGAAATCCTAGGGTTAGGGTTTGGATGCGCGCTGGCACCAAAGTGAGGGAAACTTAGATCGAAGAGGTGGAGGGTAGGGAGGCATCGACGGCGCGTCGATTGATCCCTACCACGACGGCGGAGATGGCCGGAGCCGGATGGTAGAAATCGGCAGGGGTGCGGCGAGGCGGTCGCCAAGAAGTCGCGGGAGCGAGGAGGAGAAGGAGAGGGACGAGTGTGGTGTGGGTTTGACCCGTGCTTGGGTTCTTCCGAGCCGGTTAGGCTCAACCGGGTGGGGTGCTGGCCCACCAGTCAGCCCCAAGGGCTGAATGGTCTTTTGACCATTTCAGCATTAAAACAAAAAAGATAATAAAATTTAATAAATAAAATTCTGTAAATTATTAAAATTTATAATTAGATTAATAAAAATCAAAATACAATACTTTAATACTTTAATAAATCAAATTAAATAAATAATACTTGTAATCTTAATTCTATTATTTTAAAATATTAATTATAATAAAACAATGATATAAAATTAATAAAAAACGAATATATAATTAATAGTAAAATTATTCTTTCACACTTATCCAATTATATTACATTGAATATTTTATGATTCATTAAGAATTGTAAAACAAGTAATTTAAGTAAATAATTAATATTAATAAATAATTGAGTTAAAAATAATTAAATACCACAATTGCTTAGTAAACAAAAAATCAATTCTAAGGATTGCATACATGTCATTATTATGCATAATAACATCAATTGCTTCTTTAAACATTGTCTTCACCAGACAATGATGGTATTTTCTAGAACAAGGAAGTCAGGAGCCTCACCAAGTATCAGACTCCACTACTTATCCATATCAAGGAAAGTTCATCACTTGCTCATGTCCTCTGAATTATTTCATAGCAACTATTTTCAAAACCCTATCGTAATACCACTTATGCTCAAAAGAATCTGTGATCCTATTTTTATAATAATATGACTAATTGAATGACAACCCGAGTGGTAGTGTTCCGTTTGGTGGGAGGATGGAACCATGTTAAGATGAATAGGTCAAAGGAAGGTTCCATCTGCATGGGAATTATTACATAGGACTTAACCACAAATGCCGTCATAACTTGGTGCGCCGTAAGTACCACGTTGACCATGGGTCTTGTATGGGGCGAGTAAGTTAGCTGTGATCTTCTCTCGTTCGCATGTCAACGGGCTGCTAGAGACGTACGTTGGAGATCTTGAGGGACTACATGCACATGGGTGGGAGCCCTTACGTCCCACGGACTCTAGGGTCTATGAGTGTCTTCCAGGGGCGCCTAGGTCTCCATCATGAGGGGTGGAATCAGTGGTTCAACCTGCTGATGGAAATGGGTGAGCATGCGTTGTGCGGAGAAGCACAGTTTTGCTTGGACCAACAACCGGGCCCCACACCTAAATGGGAGTGGACATGATTGTGCGCCTGGTTGTGCAACATGGTCTTGGTCGCCCATGGGTAAGGTAACACACCTATGTAGAGTGTAAAAGGATGTGGCATGTTACCCCCTGTTCCGGGAAGGAACTGCGAACGCTACAGGAAAGGAAACTCCATGAAGTTCTAGTCCTGTGATTGTCTGGGGGGCATAGTTTTCAATATTAAAAGAAATCTCTCGAAGAAAGATTTATCAAACCTTGCATTAGTCTAGACTCTTTAGAGTCGAAGACCGTAGATAGTGCATCAATTACCTTCGTACGTAATGAACTTGTTGAGTAACGCTCGTTACTCATTCAATCTCGTTTGACCCCTTCTTAGGCTATAAAAACCTTGAAGAGGCTTCATTCAACATCCTCGGAGGTCAGGAGGATATCTACTACAAAGAGTCGGACCTGTCCGGAGGAGTAGAAGGGGTGGATTATGATACGTCGAAAACGTATCTCCTTTTCCGAACACTTTTCTTACTGTTTTCCTGTAAACTTGTGTGTTTTGGATACAACTAACATGGACTAACGTTGTTTTTAGCAGAATTACTTTGGTGTCTCGTTTTTGTGCAGAAAAATCAACTTTCGGGAAAATGCCCAGAAAAGATCCCATTGATGTTTTCACCCCAGAAGCCAGAAGGGGGCCAGTTGAGGGGCCACAGGGTGGCCACACCCCCCTGGTGCGGGTCCCCCTGGACGCGCCAGCACAGGGTGTGGGCCCCCAGGACCCCCCTCGAACTCCCCTTTCGACTACAAGTAGCCTTCAACCCTAAAAAACGAGGGTGTTCGTCATATTCCACAGAAACACAACAGAGCGTCGCCGCCATCCCGAACCTCGATTCGGGGATCGGAATTTCCTGTTCTGGCACCCTGCCGGGACAGGGAAGTGGAGGAGATCATCGCCACCGTCATCACCAACGCCTCTCCATCGACCATCCATGTTTCCCCCATCCATGTGTGAGTAATTCCTCGTTGTAGGCTGAAGGGGGTGGTAGGGATTGGATGAGATCGTTCATATAATAATGTCGTGATTGTTAGGGCATAGTGCCTACTATCCTCTATTAGTGCTATTAACATTGTTGCGACTTGTTATGCTTAATGCTTGCCACTTTGGAACCGAGTGCCATGATCTCAGATCTGAACATGTTATTGAATCACGATGATAATTATTGTTTCTTGATCATACCTGCAAGTTGTTTACACATATTGTTGTCCGGAACCCGAGGCCCCGAAGTGACAGAAATTGGGACAACCGGAGGGGGTGGCTGCAATGTGAGGATCACGTGTGTTCGCGGAGTGTTAATGCTTTGCTCCGGTGTTCTATTAAAAGGAACACCTTAATTACCAGTAGTTCCTTAAAGGCCCTGCTGCCACAGGATGGTAGGACAAAAGATGTTGTGCAAGTTCTCATTGCGAGCACGTACGGCTATTTACGGAACACATGCATATGATTACTTACTGCTTGGATGCTTTATCTTATTTATCTGCAATGGCCCTGACATGATCATTATTAGAACTTTCCTATCCATGCAACGCCCGTTCATCCATCCCCATGCAGTATTTAATCCTGTTGTTTACTTCAATCACCACTGTTGCTGTTTTCGTACTAATGTTGTTGTTATTCCATTGTTGCTGCTGCTATAAAATTGTTACTACTGAGAAACCACTGCGAACTAGTCAACTTTCAGGTGCAAGTGAATTAAAAACTCACTTGTTAAGGCTCACAAATATTCTTAGGCTCCCCTTGTGTCGAATCAATAAATTTGGGGTTTTGTTCCCTCGAAGACTGTTGCGATCCCCTATACTTATGGGTCATCAAGACTATTTTCTGGCGCCATTGCTGAGGTGACCCATCACACCACTTCATGTGTAGTGCGCAAGTCGGTGGCATAATACTCATTGAAGGACTTATCCGTGAATATTACATCTCTCAGAGTGGTACAACAGAAACACAACGGGTCCAACCAAAGCTATAGGATACAAACTTCATTACAAAATCTGGAGAATCTCTTTGATCAATCAAGAAGATCTCTTACAAATGAAACATCAGAAGAATCAATTCGAAGATCCAAGCTGGAGAATTACTCTAGCTCAGAACTTAATCTACTATGGCTGATGTCAGCCCTAATTTATGGTTTGATACAACTACGTCCGAGAATGTTCTCCACCTGCACCTTGATAGCACTTCCTCCACCAGCGTTGTTGATGATGATGCTTTACCGACTAGATAACATATCTCTCCACCTAGCTTCATGAGGTAGCGATGGCTTCACGATGACGACTTCCATAAGGCTTCAACTCTAATAAAGGGGTCAAACGGGAACGAATGAGTAATGAGCGTTACTCAGCAAGTTCATGATATATAGTGGGTGGATTGATGCCCTAACTACAGCTTTAGACTCGAAAGAGTCATAAGCTAATGCAAGGTTTTTGTAAATCTTTCTGCAAGAGGTTGCTTTTACTTCTGAAAACTATGCCCGCCAGATCTTCGCAGGACTAGAACTTCATGGAGTTGCCTTTCCTGCGGCGTTCGCAGCTCCTTCCCGGAACAGGGGGTAACATGCTACATCCTTTTACACTGTGCAGAGGTGCGTTACTTTACCCATGGACGACCAAGACCATGTTGCACAACCAGGTGTACATTCCTTTCCACTCCCACTCAGGTGTGGGTCCCGGTTGTTGGTCCAAGCCAAACCGTGCTTCTCCGGACAACGCATGCCCACCGATTTCTGCCAGCAGGTTGAACGCATGATTCCACCCCTCACGATGGAGATCTACGCGCCCCTGGCAGACACTCATAGACCCGCAGAGTCCGTGGGACGTAAGGGCTCCCACCCATGTGCATGTATTCCCGCAAGACCTACAGCGTACGTCTCTGGCAGTCCGTTGATATGCGAACGAGAGAAGATCACAACTGACTTACTCCCCCCATAGAAGACCCATGGTTAACGCGAATTTACAGTGCAAGAATCCTGACGGCAGTTGTTGTTAATTCCTAGGTAATACTTTCCCATGCAGATGGAACCTTCCTTTGACCTATTCATCTTACCATGGTCCCATCCGCCCACCAAACAGAACACTAATACTCGGGTAGTCATTCAATCAGTCATAATATTATAAAAATAGGATCATGCATTCTTTTGAGAGTAGGTGATAACACGATAGGGTTTTTGCAAATAATTTGTTATGATATACTGCAAGGATATGAGCAAGTGATGAACTTGCCTGATATTGTAATAAAATAATAATCCAAGTCTTCGGGGTTCGAGGGTCGTATAGAGAAATCTCGACATATGAAAGATATCAAAGTAGTCCCGGTAAGGACTACAGAAACACTAGCAAGGATGATACATGCATAGTAATGATATGCATCACAAAATACCCTGAAAATACCCCATCTTACAAGTGTAAGCTACGTTTTATATGATAACTTAATCACACAGGTTTTTGGTGAAATGTTTCATTACTTGTGGTGATGTGGTTATTACTTATTTTAGACTTACATGTGTTTCACTTTTACTTAACAAACAATTGTTATCATGTTTAGGTAATAGTGTTATAACCTGGTTTGGCAATAAGATATGAGTACATGGAAAACAATTATTAAAAATATTATCAAGTTTATTTGAAAATGAGAAACTAATACAACTAACTCTATCATCACATATTTGCTAATGACTAGTGATGATAGGTTTAGTAGTTGTGAAAACATGAGGGTTTTATTAATAAGGAAAATAATGTTTGTGGTAGTTGTTTATGGTTATAATGGAATATTATAGAATTGCATTATACCCTTAAAAACAATTTTTTAAGTTGAACAAAATGTTTTATGTTTGACATATTTGAATTGGAAATGCTTTTCTCTTTAATTTGATATATCATCCAATGCTTTCTGAAAATATTTTAATAAATTATTAATTTATTAACCCAAGGCAAAACATTACACACATGAAAACTTGGTTAAATAACTTTTAAAACATCATAGGTGGATTGCATTTGTCATTTGGAGCATTTCGGTATATAACTTGTATGTTTCTGATTTTTTAATTATTTAATATGTTTCTCAATTATTATATGATTTAGTTTAAATTCAAAAATGTTCAAATTTAAGCTTCATCAAACAATTTTGAAAACTTGATAAACTTTTAGATTATATTTTTCTTAACAATTTGATATATTTTTCTGATAAACAGAATGAGAGATGTTGATTTATCAAATTTTAGTTTTTTTTTTCTGTTTTTAAAATGACATGTGGGGTCCAGCTGTTATATTTGGTTGAATTGAAATAAAAAAACTTTATGATGTCAGGATGACATCATGATCGCATCAGCAGTGGAGGAAATCCTCCCTGTTGAACAGCAATCGGGCGATGAGGCCAAAATTAGCTCGATTGGTGCACTCTACAAGCTTTAGGAGGTCAAGGCGATGCGTAGGAGTGGCGCTAGGGACCAATTGGTCGCCGGAGTCACCGGCGGTGAGAAATGGCGCGGCGGCGAGGCTCGGCCAACGGCGACAGCACACGTCCGTCGACCAAATGCAAAATTAAAGGCACCCCAAGGTCCCCCTTCTCTCCCTGGAGCTCGTGGAGGTGTCGGTGAAGCTCGGCGAGGTCCCAATCACCGGCGGAGAGCTCTTCCCCACGGCGGTCGGAGATGAAGGAGCTAGTTGATTCGTCTGGTTCTGGGCTTCCCAGCAAACGACGCTCGGTGGGGAGGTGGAGGGAAGCATGTCGGCTCTCCCGGTGGTCTCGGCTTGCTCCGGGAAGGCCGGAGTCGACGACGATGGCCGGCGTACGTATGGGTTAGGGTTCGATACAAAGAGAGAGGCAGCAAGGCGAGGGGGAGTGAGGAAGAGAGCAAGATGGAAACACCCTCCTGCTCCTTATCCTCGCGAAGGAAGCGGTGAGCAGGGACGTGGCAGCCGCCATGGTGACTCGACAGCAGCCGCCACGACCTTCTGGCCTGAGGTTGAAGAAACAAAACAAAATCTACATTTCGATAACCCCCTACAATTTCCATCAATTACAATTTGGTCTTTCGGTTACTAAAACTGTGATTAGATTAATGTTTTCAGGACTTTTCTGTTAACAGGAAAAATAATAAAAATCTTTTTTGAAATCCTTATCAAATTTCCAAGCTCACCATTTTTTTATTTTTCAATTTTGAGCATGATTTGAATTTTATACTTAGGGTGCTAGATTAAGTGATTTTATTGTTTTCACTCTATTAAAGTTATTTAATGTCTTAAAATTTATTTTAGGCATGAATATTACCTTCACACAACACACATAGGATTCCCAAGTGGTGTGTTATAAGTGGATCATATTGGATACAATTCCTTATAGAAAGGAATTTAGTAAAATTATTTGGTACTAGTTCTATGCACTGTTATGAAAATCATTTAACATGGAATTTTATTCCATGTAACACCAAATGATTTTAATGGGTGAAGGAACTTATTTTATTTTTATGGTATTATGTTATTTTTATAGCTAAAACTCTTAGCAATTTTGGTTGGCATTATACTGAGGTGTGTGTAAGGCATGTTTGTTATTTTTAGTACCTGATTATGTGGAAAACATGAGTGGCTTATGCTCACATTGATTTCCATTATCATGAGACTACATGTTTGTTTTCCAACCTTGTTTACAAGTATGGATATTATTCAGTGATGTTTCCAGAACATGTAATCACTTACAAGTTGGTGTATGGATGTATTCTTGTTATTAACCATTTGTTTCATGGATGAGAAGGATAAAAAACAAGGTATTAAGCTTGTTACCATTAACCTCCACATATCATAGGCATGTGGATGCAATATCTTGTTGTCATTTCATACTTCACACTTGATTCCATTAAACATATTTATGAGCTCCTTCTCTCTCATGAGCTTGACAGAGGTTATAGTTTCTCTAATAGTTTCTTATAATTCTCTGGATAATTTCTTATGCTTCCTTACTTAGGCAGTGTTGCTTCTTGTGGTCTTCTGTTTCCTGATGTTCTTCTCTCTAGTTGCTACTAGTCTTCTGTTATCACCTCTGTCACTTGCCAGTAAGATCATCTCTGGGATTCCATCATCAATTATCTCACCCTTGTGGTGGAAACAACCAGTAACTCCAAGCGAGGATTTTACTTAGAGGATTATAAAAGAATATGGGTTTATTTTATGACGTCAAGTTTCCCTATGCATATAAGAAGAATTTGTAAACAAGGTAGCTAGTCTTGCCTCCAAATTACTACTCATATAAAATAGACTGAGATGTACCAGGTTATTAATTCTTCTGTTTGTTTGTGTATGGCACTCAATTGTTTGAGTATACAAAAGTGATATGTTAACAAGGTCGCTAGTCTTGTTATCAAACTACTTCTATATAACACTAACATTGGAGTATCACACTATTTTAAGAGGAGTTAATAAGATCAGATCATGATACAAGAGTTTCCAAATACTCTTATAATAAATTGAAGTAGCACTTATAGAACATTCTAGATAATCTTCTTGAAGATCTTCCTGGAGTAGTTCCTCCTTTCTTGAGCTTTACTTCTCTTGGAGAATGATTCAGAGAAGATTGGAAAACAAGATAATCTAGACAAAGTAGAAAGATCTTGATTAAGACTTAGTTAAACTTTTATTCTTCTTCAATATACTTGTTATTTTGTTTCCATAAGATATGTTCTTATATCTACATGATTGGTTTGCTTAGTTTCCAATTTACTTCCTCTCATAGAGGTTATAACTTGTTGTTATTACTTAGTTGTATCCAGAGATACTTTAGTTGTGGAATTATTGAATTTGAGTAGAGGTTTGGAATACTTATGCAATGATGACTTAATAGTAATTTGATCACATGGTTCACTGATGTGTTGAGATTTCATATGCTCACTTGTATAAAATGATTGAAACAATGAGCATGTGAAGGTTATTTGGGTTTAATGATTTAAGTCAGAGTTGTTGGTTGTTTTTCTCAGGTGTCTTGATTTTACTTTATATTCTCCCCTTGTAATCTTTGTCAGGCATAATGTAGACATAGAGATTTGGAAACATCATATGTGGTGATCAAGGTTTAACAGTAGATTAAGAAGATTTATTTCTTCATTTAGGTACTTATTTTATGTTGATGAGATATGTACATATTCGATAAATATGTTAATACAATTATTATGTCACTTCCCACTTGTGGGGTTTAAGTTAATACTTGTTTGTATCACTTGTTTTCTATTGAAACTTTGTTATTTACTTGTGATGGTTCACCTGATAATTATGAGATGGTTTATAGAGATGTTGTAGAAATGATTTGATAACTTACGAAGTTGTTGTTTTATAGAATATCACATCTCTGTTGATGAGATGGTTCAATTGTGCATTACTCATTTGTGGAAGTATGATTATCACTTATGTGATTTGGATACTCACCCCTTTTTGAGTTCTAGATACCTAGTGAATCATCCCAAGTCACTTATAAACTTGAGGTTAGGTTTTTGAGAGTTTGTGTTGGTCACAACCAATTATGGTTTGTGTAACCAGATGATTTGGTTTCTTAAGATACTTCTTATAAATATCACTCCAATTGTACTCTTGACTAGATGATCTAGACCTATTTCATCATGTCAAGTGAAACATTGGTCACTTTGGTTTGTTTAAACTTTCGCCCCAAAATTTCCCGTACTTTTAGATGCATGCTTTGCAGATGTACATATTAAATTTAGATCCTTATAACTTCCCAAACACTGGGATGTTACAATTGCCGGGGAGCATAGCTTTATTTGCGATATCACCGGAGAGTATTATTATCTACTTCCAATCATTCATCATGGGAAAGTCTCGTGATGGAAGAGTTCCTATATTACCATCCACTACAAGAAGACGTACAACTATGAACACCTCTGCTGCTCTTGATCCACCGTCTGTTATGAGTAAGCTGCTTACACCACCACATGCTACACATGCTACTTCTACTGAGTCTGAAAATGCTTCTGATACTTTTGATGATGCTTCTACTGTGCTTGATGAGAGTGGTTCTCTTGGTCCTTTCTTAGATGCTACTATTGCTACAGCTAAAAATATTGCAAACACTAATACTCCTGCTAAAAACCCTGTTACTCCTGCTTTTTTACCTGAGTTTAGAGAGAACCCTAGTGATGATTTAGATGATGCTTATAATGAACTGAGTGATGATCTTATTGATGAAATACATGCTTTGAAGGATAAAGATGTTGTTATACGTCTTATGGAAAGTCGTGTTATTAGATATAAATTATCTCCTGATGCTAAGTTTGCCACTTCTCCTATTCATATTAGGGATAAGGATTATGATTTCTCTCTTGATTTCTCTTATATATCTATTGTTGAGAAAGAATTTTTTTGTGGAACTGGAAATGAAAGTGATGTGAAACAGATGAATGAGCTCTCATCTTTGAGTAGTTTATTCTCTGATGGTCTTAAGAAACGTAGCTACTTTGTTGCTAAAATATTCCCTTTCTCATTAAAGGATGAAGCTAAAACTTGGTTTAACAATTTGTCTCCTCGATCTATTAATAGTCCTATTGGTTTGGTTAATGCTTTCTTTCAGAAATATTTTCCTGCTAGTGCTCAACATGTTGCTTTACAAAATATATTTAATTTCAAGCAATTGGAAGAAGAGAAATTGTCTCTATCTTGGGAAAGGTTAGGTTATTTAGTAAAAGCTAGACCTTGTCATAAGCTAGAAGATAATAAACTTATTGATATATTCTATAATGGACTAATTGTTGAATCTAGGACATACCTGGATAGTTGTGCTGGTTGTGTTTTCAGGCAAAGAACTCCAGAAGAAGCTGAGGAATTAATGGATAAAATAAGCCAAAATCATGATGATTGGACTATGGTTGAGACTGAGCCGACCCCTACTCCAGTACCTACACCAACACCAACACCCAAAAAGAGGGGAATGATTGAATTAAATGATGAAGTGATGAGAGAAGCCAAGAAATCTCTTAAAGAAAGGGGTATTAAATTTGAAGATGTGAAGAATCTTCCACCTATAGAAGAATTATGTAAGCCAATCCCTCACTCACCATCCATTGAGGTACACTCTCTCCAATATTTTGATAGCATAGATATTCCCTATAGAAAACCTCCCGATCAATGCTTTGATGAATTTGATAATTATGTCATTAAGCAAGATAATTTTAATATGAGAGTGCAGAACCACCTTATGGAAAACTGTAAAGCTATTAATGATTTGCATGGTATTATAGAAAGAACCACTAATGATGTTAAAATGCTTGTTAAACATTTTCAAATGGTTCAAACTCAAATTGATCAACTTGCTAAAGTGCAAAAAGATTTGCTAGTTAATGCTTCTAAAGAAAAACATGCTTATCAGATAAGAACTAGAAGTGGTATTGCTACACAAGATCCTTTATATCCTGAGGGACATCCTAAAAGAATTGAACAAGATTCTTAGCAAACTAATGATAATGTTATTCATACTAAGAAGAAAAAGAAGAAGAAACATAAACCTGCTGTAGAATCCTCTGAACTTGCTAAAGATCCTAATAGTATATATGTTTCTGATGCTGCAACTGAAAGTGGTAATGAAAAGAATGATGCTTCTGATAAAGAAGAACCTCTAGCTGAACCTGAAAAGCAAGCTAAAACTGCAAAGTACACTAAGGAAGATTTTATTGCTAATAAACATGGTAATGAAAGAGAACCTTGGGTACAAAAACCAATGCCTTTTCCTAGTAAGAAACACCAATATAAGTAAGAAGAACACTATAACAAATTCTGTGAATGGATAAAACCTTTGTTCTTGCAAATTCCTTTAACTGATGTTATTAAATTGCCTCCTTATGCAACATATATGAAATATATTGTCTCTAACAAAAGGAAGATTCCTAATGAGGAAATTTCCACTATGGTTGCTAATTACTCTTTTAATGGCAAGCTTCCTGAGAAGCTTGGAGATTCTAGTATACCTACTATTCCCTGTTCTATTAAAAATAATTATGTTAGAACTGCTTTGTGTGATCTGGGAGCTGGAATTAGTGTCATGCCTTTTACTCTCTATAAAAGACTCCTCCTAGAAAGATTGATACCAACTGATATATCTTTGCAAATGGCTGATAAATCTACTACTATTCCTGTGGGTTTATGTGAGAATGTTCCTATTCAAGTTGCTAATAATTGTCTGATATTAACTGACTTTGTTGTGTTGGAAATGCCTGAAGATGATAATATGTCTATTATTCTTGGAAGACCTTTTCTTAATACTGCAGGGGCTGTTATTGATTGCAATCAAGGAAAAGTTACTTTTAATGTTAATGATAAAGAGCACACTGTTTATTTTCCCAAGAAGATTGATAGAAAATATGGTCTAAATTCCATTGAAAATGTTGAGACCATCAAGATTGGAGATTTTTATTGTCCTGTTCCATAGCCACCAAAAGAATATGAAATTATTATGATTGGGACTATGCCTATCAAAGTTGAGGTAACATGAGTATTTAGTGAGAAATAAATTTTGTTTCACATAAAATTATTTTGCTAGCAAGACTTGATCACCCTTGTGAACAAAATGATTTTAAATGAAATTGGCAATGTTTTCACCTTCCCCATTATGTTTTCACCATGTTTACTTCTGTTATCACATTATTACTTGAGTGCAATCATGATTTCCACCATCCTTATGCATGTTTTTCTGATGTTTCACCCTGTTTACTGAGGTTATGCATGTTTTCACCACTACCACCTTTGTTTTATTTGGATATTATTTCATTCGAGTGTCTTAGAACCTCTGTAGTACTGGTTTTGGTTTTGTTTTCCAAGTTTTCACTTTCGTTTTCCCGGTTTTTATTAATTATTAAAATTCTGGAAATACCTCAAAAATAAAGTTTCTCGAAAAATTCCAGAAAAATTATAATAAATTTTTATGTAAAAAATGAGGCAGAAAGCCACCTGGGAGACCCTAGGGGGACCCACCAGCCAGGCACACCCCAGGGTGGCGCGGCCTGCCCCTGGTGGCGCCAGCCCATGGTGTGGGCCCCCTGGCCCTCCACTTATTCTCTCCACTGCCAAAGTCTTCTCTCTCACCCCCAAAGGTTAAAACATTTCCTTAAACCCGTGTTCTTGGTGTTTTTCCTCTAGATTTTCGATCTCCTTCTTCATCCCATCTTTTGTGCTGAAATTTGGTGCATTTGTTATCTGGTATGTGACTCCTCCGATGATGCAAGTAGAATTTTGTTTAGTGAAGTATTTCTTGAGTATTTTTCACAGTAGGTGACAACTTATGTGAGTTTGCATGCTTGATTTGAGTAGAAATAATTTGTTTTTGATGTATGTTTAGCTCTCATATAAGTCCCTATGGTAGTTTCCACCTTATAGTTGCTTGAAATTATTTTTTATGATGATTGTTGAAAAATTTCAGAGATGGATAGGTTCAACTTTGGTGAGATATTTAGGAGTGATGCTCCTAGAAGTACAAGGCTATCACGCTCGTCTACTTCAGCAAGGCCTTCATATAATGAAGACGTTATGGCGTCAACTATTAATGATGCAGAAGATGACGATATCATTTACCCATCTAGCTTTCCTTGTCACACATTTATATGAAATGCAGGTCTTCTGGATGATTTTCTTATGCTTGTTAAGAGAGTTGGTATCATCAACTTTATGTAGGATGAAAGTCCTCAATTTTCCATGCTCACAAAATCTTTTGTTAAGAGCTTCAAATTTCAGAACTCTCAATATGGTCCAATTGTTGCATTCAAATTATATAGTAGTTCTGTGTCTTTGTCCTTGGTGGAATTTTGTGCTATTATAGGTATCAACGCCACTGGGACGGCAAGCAGAATTCAAGATGGACCAGCAGACCTCCTAGGGATCTACCGAGAGATCACCAACGATGACGGTCGCTCATCCCATCATGGGAAGATAAGGGACATTCAACTTCCTGCTCTCAGATACTTTACTTACTATATTGGTACTAGTATTCTTGGTAGGGAGAACACTAGCAATGTTTCTAGTTATCACCTTGCTTTCATTGATGATGCACATAACCGTAGCACAAAGTATAACCTTGGTGCACTTGTTGCACGCCGCCTTGCTGCTAATGGACCTATTTTTGGTGGCATTATTGATACACGTGTCGCAACTGCTTTGCATTTTCTCATTGATCTTAATGATGAAATAATTGATCCACATAGGATCAACCTTGCTGCTATGAAATCCCATCATTTTGTCACTTCTAACTCTACTATTGAACATTTAGTCTATAGAGTTTTATATATGGATGGGGAAGAACGGAAAGTTACTTTGCCGCTGCCTGTTTTGTTTAAGATTGACAGGTCACCATGGTCGCTCTCCAAGGAGAAGATAGACGAGCATCAGAGCACCATGGAGTTTTACCGGCAGCAGGAGAGGTGATACGCACCTCCCGAGGACCGCAACACGCAGTACACCGGCGCATCCTCGAGCACATATCAGGGAGAGGATTCCTCCCTGGCATACTACAGGGGCAGCACCTCATGGTCCCCTTGGTGATTGATCTCCACTTAGGCCAAAAGCCTAATCTTGGGGGGAGGTATACCAACATCACGCTCATTTACATATCATGTTCTGTCGGTTGTTTGTATATCCATGTTTTCTTTTCTTTCGCTTCTTTTTGTTTTCTTTCGTTTGTTCCCATTTCTTTCGTTTCTTTTGTTTTAATTATTTTGTTTCGCTTTCTAAAACACAAAAAGACCAAACATATTTCTGTTGATTCTCTTTGTTTCTCTCTATTTGTTTCTTTAGGTTGTTTTCTTTATTCTTTAGTTGTGTTTTAATATTCAAAAACCCAAAAAGATTTTTGTTTTGTTTGCTTGCTCTCTTTTTGTTCGTGCTTGAATTGAAAACCCCAAAAATATTTTTTGTTCTTCTTTGGTTTTGTAAAGTTTGTTGCAGAGTTCAACAGTCGTCCGTGATTCCATTAGAGCTTGGTTTTCATTATATATTATTCGAGCCACAAGTGAAGAGCAATAATGAAAATATACGACAATTCAAGTTGTGGTGATAGGCTGGTATGAACTCTATTTGCTTTCATTTTTGTACATATATCCATCTATGTGAGCATGCTTAGTATGTTCGTATAAGATATATGTGAATAAATGGTGCTTAGTAGTTCATGTTCTCTCATGTTTTGTTCCAATTTATTAATAGTAAATGACATGTCGCATAAATATTTGTTTGCATTGTTCTATTCATAGAAGCATATGATATTGTGGTAGCCTCCTCTGGCTGTTTCATTTGAATCGACTTGGCACATTCTCACACATGCTAAGACTGAAAACAAAAAGTTAATAAGCCTCGATGATTTATTTTGCCTCAGAGTTCTAGTATCAGTTTTATGCCTCGGTTGATTTTACTTTGTCGCAAACATGATTATGATAGTTGTTGTTCTCTTGATTGTCGCTCCCTGTCCATTTGCTAGCCTTCACCTGTACTGAGTATGAGCTCTACTCGTGCATCCAAATCCCTGAAACCAAATTTTCCCAAAGGTGTCCACCATACCTACCTATATGTGGTATTTAACCGCCACTCCAAGTAAATTGCTCATGTGCTACCTTTAAAACTGCTAAAAATTATTCCTGTTTTGTGCCACTATTTTAGCTCATGAGGACGTAAATAAAGAATCTTTATCTTACTTGTTGATTCGATTTCACACCATGGAATAGTGTCTTCATCCGCTTATCCAAATGATAGAAGAGCTGGCAGCGGGGTGCCCAGCCCCAAATTAATACAAACAAATTCTCCACTATTTTTGCCCCTGATTTATCAGTCAAAGCATAATTGTGTAAACAAAAGAGAAAGAGGGATGACCTTCTACACCAGTTGTGTCCTTCACCACGGGAGCCGCTCTTGTGAATCAAGTTGGCTTGTGACGTACTGTATTGTCTGTTTACCATTCGTTGACATAAGTATACACCACTCTTAAAAATGTTTTCAATATCTCTGTTTAACAAAATAAAAAAGCTCTAGCACATGAGTGATCCATGCTTCCCTCTGCGAAGGGACCTTCTTTTACTTTTATGTTGAGTCTCCGCCATGTTCTTTGAGCACTTTCTTGAGAGCACAGTTATCATTCTTAGTGTAATATGTTTGTCCCAAAGCACGGTTGATTGTGGTATATTCTTGATACTTGCATCTTTGATATCTTTACTTCTAGTCTTCCCTTGAACTTCAGAGGTGCCTTGGCATTTATGTTTTTCCCCACAATTAAGGGCAAGCGAGATACCACTTTATCAGATCTTATTATGAATACTTCAATCTTGCATATAGTTATGCTTCATGTTGTTTATTATTAATATGTTGTTATCTCTTCATGGTTTGCGTAGCTATTAAGGGTCAGTATCTTGCGTGTATCTTATCATGAGCATAATTAAGTATTGATCACATAGTGAGTATATTTACATCATATGAAAGAAATGTGTTCGTAAAAGTCTTTTATCGCACTCAGTTGTCACTGAATTGCTTGAGGACAAGCAATAAGCTAAGCGTGGGGGGAGTTGATACGTCGAAAACGTATCTCCTTTTCCGAACACTTTTCTTATTGTTTTCCTCTAAACTTGTGTGTTTTGGATACAACTAACACGGACTAACGCTGTTTTCAGATGAATTACTTTGGTGTCTCGTTTTTATGCAGAAAAATAAACTTTCGGGAAAGTGCATAGAAAAGATCCCATTGATGTTTTCACCCCGGAAGACCCCGAAAGCCAGAAGGGGGCCAGGAGAGGGGCCAGTGGGTGGCCACACCCCCTGGCGCGGGTCCCCCTGGCCGCGCCAGTACAGGGTGTGGGCTCCCCAGGACCCCCCCTCGGACTCCCCTTTCGACTACAAGTAGCCTTCAACCGTAAAAACCGAGGGGGTTCGTCATATTCCAAAGAAACACGACAGAGCGCAGCCGCCATCCCGAACCTCGATTCAGGGATCAGAAGTTCCTGTTCTGGCACCCCGCCGGGACGGGGAGGTGGAGATCATCGCCACCATCATCACGAACGCCTCTCCATCGACCATCCATGTTTCCCCAATCCATGTGTGAGTAATTCCCCGTTGTAGGCTGAAGGAAATGGTAGGGATTGGATGAGATTGTTCATGTAATAATACCGTGATTTTTAGGGCATAGTGCCTAGTATGCTCTATTAGTGCTATTGACATTGTTGCAACTTGTATGCTTAATGCTTGCCACTTTGGGCCCGAGTGCCATGATCTCAGATTTGAACATGTTATTGAATCACGATGATAATTATTGTTTCTTGATCATACCTGCAAGTTGTTTACACATATTGTTGTCCGGAACCCGAGGCCCCGAAGTGACATAAATTGGGACAACCGGAGGGGATGGCTGCAATGTGAGGATCACGTGTGTTCACGGAGTGTCAATGCTTTGCTCTGGTGTTCTATTAAAAGGAACACCTTAATTACCAGTAGTTACTTTAAGGCCCCGCTGCCACGGGCTTGTAGGACAAAAGATGTTGTGCAAGTTCTCATTGCGAGCACGTACGACTATTTACGGAACACATGCCTATGATTACTTAGTGCTTGGATGCTTTATCTTATTTATCTGCAATGCCCCTGACATGATCATTATTAGAACTTTCCTATCCATGCAACGCCCGTTTATCCATCCCCATGCCTACGGTATTTAATCCCGTTGTTTACTTCAATCACCACTGCTGCTGTTTCAATACTAATGTTGTTGTTATTCCACTGTTGCTGCTGCTATAAAACTGTTACTACTGAGAAACCACTACGAACTAGTCAACTTTCATGTTCAAGTGAATTGACAACTCACTTGTTAAGGCTCACAAATATTCTTTGGCTCCCTTTGTGTCGAATCAATAAATTTGGGTTTTACTTCCCTCGAAGACTATTGCGATCCCCTATACTCGTGGGTCATCAGATTACACCATCCAATATAGAGCTTGTCGTGGGATAATCACGGCAGACGTTACCAGGGGTAACTTATCTTGGGGAAATTTGACTCTGGTGTTTGGGAGAGGGTTTAGCTCAAGGGAAAACATGATGATATGCGATCTGGTAGCCGGCAAGCAAGTCGCCGAGTCTCCGATCTATATGTATTAACTCAACTCTTGTATTACACTGGATACTCGATACCTAGCGATATTTCTCGAACTCTTGGATCTTCCTAAACTAAACCTAGGGGCCGGCTTATAAAGCATCCGGACCCCCTGGCCTGCTCTCCAAGGCGTACTCTGAATCCCACCCGGACACTGCCTGCAAAACCCTAAACTTCCTTACTGGAACCCACAATCCGGGTTACCAGGCCTACGATCTTGGGCCTTCTAGAAGCTCCTTTATCTTTAGCCGGATCTCGCGCAGCGTCCTTTGGGCCGAGTTATACCTTGGCGTTGGCCTACCGGGTTATCATCCCTCCATCAGTAGTCCCCAGAATAGCCTGGGCTTCACGAGATCATCCTTGAAGCGCACGCTATTCCCTGCAAAAAATATCAAACATGCAAGTCGATAGAGGCCGGGTTATGTTGCTTTGACAAATAGCTAGGCCTAACTCCATGGTGGCGATATAATAACCCGTCTCTCCCTAAGTCCTTCTTTATTTTCTCCGGGTCAACGCCCTGATAAGAACGTCAAAGATCCAACCTACTCCACTTGATAATTGATCCTGATACCGCGGGAAGATTTCCTTCATATCTTGTCCGGATATCCCGTTTAGCACTTAACGCATATCCCGGAAAATCCGGCGGATATCCTTTATCCCAAAATTTCCAGCTCTCGCCCGTTGGCCTAGGTTTATCCACCCGCACCTTATAAATAGGCGCCTAGGGGATAACCTAACCCCAACGGTCCATTTCTTTTCCCTCTCCTTCACTCCTGCACCCAAGCTTTCGGAGCGCCACCACGGAGACCTCGCGCACACCGCCGAAGCCAATCCACCGCCGGTTACGTTCCGCCATAGCTTCTCCCGCGCCGCCGCCGACCTCCACCGCCGCGCCCTCGAGCAGCTCGCCGGCAGTCGCAAAGGGTCACTCAGATTGCGCTATTTGCCGTTGTCGTGCTCTACTTCAGTCTCCTTCGGTAAGCTCCTTGCTCCCTTTGATTTAGCCTTGCAATTTCTCGAGTCGACCCAGATTGGATCTTGGTCTTCCACGGGTCATTTCCCCTTCCGTGCCGAATTAGGCCGTATAGATTCTTGCTAGCTCATCCAATGGCTTGAACATAGGCTCCACTTCATTCCCCTATTGCTTGTAGTCATCAATTACACCCCGAATTTGAAGATGAAATTTCCAATCTAGGCTTGGGCCGCCCAAATTTTCCGCAACTGTCATTGATACCCGGAAAGTCCATTTCTTCCGGTTCTTTTGCTTGCAGTAGATACATGGGCAACCATCCTTCTTCCGCAAACGATCATCAATACGTAAGTCCCCCATAGTTTCTGTACTGATACTCGATACTCGGATAATCTGTGGCTTTTGCTCCGTACCATGATACCCGGATGATTCTTAGTTTCCATGTCTTATCTATACTGCTTGCATATACTCGGATAACTCATGATTCCCGAGTCTTATTGCTTGTACTTTTTTGCCTTGTGCTTTGCAGATTGATTCCATGGCTCCCAAGAAGCAAGGGAAGCAGCCGGCCAAGGCAAGGACCACCCAATCAATATCTGCCAACTGGGCACGATCCACGGTTACAAAGGCCAAGCTAGAAGAGCTGGCCGAGTTAGGGGTCCTCCCCCCTCAAGAAGATATCCACTGGAGGGTGCCAGGTGATGAGACCCGGCCCACGCCTACTGATGACGAGGTAATCTGATTCGTCGAACATGTGACCCGGGGGTTCCGTCCTTCGGGTCACCCTTTCTTCCGTGAGATTCTGAGCCACTATGGCCTCCGGGTATTCGACATAGGGCCTAACTCTATGTTGAATATAACCCATTTTATCGTTCTTTCCGAGTCATACTTGTGCACTCCGCCAAGTTTGGCTCTCTTTGTTGAACTTTTCCAATGCAAACCGTGCCGCGAAAGCGGTGACGGGGTGCTTCTTGCTTGCGGCGGGGTCTCTATCCAACGCCACAAGAACTCTCCCATGCCAACTCTCACTCTCAATTCTCATGTCAAACATTGGCAACTTTCTTTCTTTTACTGCCGAGACACCTCCCCACCCGGCCAAAAGAAACTGCCGGGTTACTCGGAGGGCCTCCTCGATATTTCTGAATCTTTCAACGCCTTCGCCCCTGAGCCGGACAGGGAGGCCATTCAACCTCTTTTAGCTAAGATAGCTGTTCTCTCGGCCCAAGGTCTCCTGGGGCTCAACCTGGTCAAGACCTGGGTGGACTTCAGGATCCAGCCCAACTCCATCCGCACCAAGCTAATGTGCGATTACTCGGGGCACGTCACAGACGCGCTCCGGTATTCTTCTAAGAACTACCCAGCCGGCGACACCAACAAAACCATCAATAGTTTCTTGACGGAAAAATTGGAGGTGATCAAAAACATCGCCGGGTTAGCTCCATTCACCCGGGATAACCTGGCTCCAGCGGTAAAATCCGACTCTTACACTTTTACCTTCATGCTTTCACTTGATACGACTGCTGATTCTTGTCTTTATACATTTATTTCAGGCTAATAGCGATTTCTGGGGTATTGAGACCTCCCCTTCCTACGGAGACCCGGAAGACGTCGAAGAGCCGGTTGATGATTATGAAGGTAGAATCCGGGACTTTGGCCAGCTTCACTTGTATCACTTTTGATTTCTCATATCTCGCTTTTTCCGACGGTACTCCTTGATAACTTTTAGAACTGGAAGACACAGAGGACAAGGGTGAGGAGGACCCGGAGGCCACCGAGTCAGATGAACCTGATCAAGAAGTAGCGGTCGGGACCAAGAGGAAGACCAGAGGAGTGGTATCCAAGGTTCCCTTCTCCTCTATGTCCTCCGAGCCCTATTCCTTTGATGTCATGTGCAAACTTAACCATCAATTATCAAACTCGTCATACTTGAAGGACCCTTTTCCGGCCAAGCGTAGAGTGACCCGGAGTTCCCCGGGTGATGATCCCCTTAATCCGGGCATCTCCACCTCACCAGTCCACCGCGCCGGTACTCCTCCGCCTCATCCTTCCAATTCCCCTCAGCGTCACCCCTCCCCCAACCATCCACGGGCCGGGCAATTCCGGGTTCCGCTGTCAGTACCTCTGTCGACTTCATCGGCTTCCAACAGCGAGCTCCCCTCAGACTTCATGGTGAATCCCGGGTAAAGCTCTCCCCCTGATGTTCTATCACCTTTCCAAAATTTGCTTCAGCTACTTGCTAACTGCTTACTTATATTGCCCACAGAGCCACGGTCAGTATCAGTGACCAAGAGAATATGGAGACCGATGACCCGGGTAAGGAGAACCCGGCTGATGATATGACTGCCGCAGCTGACGGTGAAGGACAAGTGCCACCAACAGACCCGTCTAACCAAGAAGCCGAGTACCCAATAGCCTCGCACGCGCGCGAGGAGGAGGAGGTTGCGGCCTTGGGCACGGGAGGAGGGGCACAAGACTCCGATACTCGGACGACTCGGATGCCTTCTCCTGCCAAGAAGAGAATTTCTTCTCCGAGTTTCCAAGATCTCGGGTCTTCCAACTTGGGGAACAACACCTTCGATCAAATGATGAGCGCTCTCCTTGCCATGAAGGCCTCAGAGAACAGTATGCTAGAGCGTATGGCAATGGAGCACCAGGTAACGTTACTTGATATCTCATAGTGTCCATTCTAGTCCCCAAGTTCCGAGTCTAACTTGTCAAAGTTACACTCGGTACTTCTTTCAATACTCGGCTTACCATGATACCCGACTAATGTTTACACCTTTGTCCCTTACAGGCCCAGGCCACCCGGTCTGATGAAATTTTACTCAAGACCGAACAACTTCTGCTTACCGAGGTAAAGCTGAGAGAGGCCCGTGAGGCTGAGGTGGAAACCTTGAAGAAAGATGTTTCCAAATACAAGAAAAAGTACACCACTTCTCAAACCGCACTGAAGAAGTTATCGGACCAAGTTACCGATACTTATTGCATCTTGCTTAGTAAGATTTTTGCTGCTGATTGCTTTCATAACTCGGCTTGTTACTTGATTCATGATACTCGGGATTATTGATGTGGTCTTTGCTATTTCAACTTGTAGGCTCTAACCTTGCGACCCCAGAAGAAGATGCCGTCAAAAAAGCTAAAACCTTGAAGACTATGCTCCGGACCTTCTTCGCCGGCACCAAGTGGATATTGGAGGCCGTGCAATGGCCAAATGAGGCATATCCGGGTGAAGAAAACCTTGCCCAAGCGTGCTCCACTGTGCCTGCGTGGATCAAGCTCTGGAAACGCTCGGCATGCCGGGTTGGTATGACCCGGGCCTTTATGCTGGCTAAGGCTTACTTTCCTAAGCTTGAGCCGGCAAAGGTAACAGCCGGGTTCCCAGAATTCAAAGCGGATGGCTCCAAGTTTGGGCCCAAGGATTTCAAGGCCGTACAATCCGCGGTACGTCACTCGGCAACCACTTTGGCCGATAGTATGGACCTGCGCACGTTTATGACTTCGTACGATGCTGAAGACAAAGCTGTTAAGGAGGACGCACCCCTACCCTTCGATATTTTGAAGAAATGGAATGCTGATTCAGCCAGGAAGAGGGAAGAAACCGCAAAGAGGGAGGCCGAGTTAGGATCAGAGCCAACCACTTCTACGCCGGCTGTCCACCCGCCTGTCCGTCCTGGTGCTAAGAATCCGGGTGATGATGCTGGGAAAGCTGAGAGCGAGCCCAGGACCAAGACCCGGAGGGCAAGGGCAAAGATGTAGAGCCGACCCAAGAAGCCGAGTAAACAGATGCCACTATGATACCTTGGCCGTTCGATGCTTTTTGTTGGGAACAAATATTCTTTTGACGGTGCGCCTGTGCACCTTTGATACTGTCATTGCATCATGTAAATACGTTTTGAAACTTTTAATAGCTTTCCGTGGCCCTTCTGGCCTTTAGATGAATTTGATACTTGTCTGCCTTTTAAGCTTGTTCTTGATATCCGACTTTCTTTATGGTTCCTTTTGTGAGACTCGGTTTCCGAGTCTCATGGGTTCTAACAAGTGGACTTTTCTCTAAGTCCCCAAGTCCCCTAGACTCGGATGTTTGGGTTTTTTGAGCTCAGTGAATAAGCAACTTGTTTCTTTTTTCGAAATTCCCAGTCCCCAAGACCCGAAATTCCGAGTCTGGGATATGTGGTCTTTTAAAGAGAACATGTTGTTTTCTGCTAAGCCCCAAAACCTAGAGCCGTTTCACATAGGAATTGAAGTTATGCTTGATAAACTTTGAGTTTCCGGCTATCAGCCCTGTACTATGCATAACTTGTGGTTTAGATGACCCTTTCGACTATCTTGTACTGTAAGCCGGCTTTCGCGAGGATATCATGTTGTTACATCTATATGAAAACAGGGTCACGCAAGTCCCATTGGGCTTCATGGCTGATTGTAATCGTAAGCGAGCAAATCATGCCACTTTAGTGCGAGTCACATCGAGCTTAAGTAAGAAAAGTCGAGAAAATTTGGCTCCTTTGTCTGGTTATAAGATTGCAGCCGTACTCGTTTGTGAACTGTGCTATTCAAGCTGTCAGCCCCCAAGACTTAGATATATGCAACATACTAAGGAAACTAATGTACTAAGAACAATAAATAATACTTACCTGGAAGAAAAGTAAAGAACATAACCATAAGAATGAGACTTAATAACAGATGTGGAGTAGATATATTGCTTAACCATCTCTTTATTGATATGAGAAAGTTTAGGTCAGCAGGCCGCCTCATTAAAAACCCTCTAGTCCCCTTAGGTACCCTGGATAGGAAAAGAGTGCGTCTGAAACCTGCTGCCCGTTACATTGTTTGATTCTTCTTGGGAATCTATCCGGAACTAACGTAATTGACACACATTCTCCACTCATTGGTCTTTTTTATTATGAGTATCGGGTTTGCTAGCCAATCCGGGTGAGGCATCTCCATGATGCGGCTGGCTGTGAGCGGCCGTGCAATATCTTCTCCTACAGCAGATTGTTTGGAGGGATCATCCTCGATGAAAGCCACCATCTTGGTGTCCTGTGCTGCGTTGAACTTTGCTTTTTCATCTTCAGTATACGGTCTTTTTAACGCTGTTCTGTCGTCCGGGTCTACTTGAGACCGGTAATACTTGAGTTCCTCTTTTCTACAAGCTTGCTCTGCCATTGCTGCGTCTCCCTCATCGCACTCAGCCGCTATATCCCGGCTTCCGTGTATGGTGATGGTCTGCTTAGGACCCGGGATTTTTAGCTGTAGATACACATAACACGGCCTAGCCAAGAACTTAGCATAAGCCGACCTTCCGAATAGTGCATGATAAGGGCTGCGCAACTTAACCACCTCGAAAGTGAGCCATTCAACCCGGAAATTGTCCTTCGATTCTCCAAAAGCTACCTCCAATGCGATTTTTCCCTCGGGGCACGCTGAGTGACCCGGCACTATCCCGTGAAAGACTGTTGAGCTTTTCAGTAGCTTAGACTCCTTGAGACCCATGCGTAGAAAGGTTTCCCAATACAAGATATTGATGCTACTTCCACCGTCCATTAAGACCTTTTTCAGCTCATAACCATTGACCTGTGGTGCAACCACCAATGCTAAGACTCCCGGGTGTTCTATCCTTTCCGGGTGATCTCTTCTGCTCCATGTTACATCCTGCTCTGACCATCTCAGGTATCTCGGAACAGCCGAGGAAACCGAGTTTACCGCTTGTTTCAGTATCTTTTTATCCTTGTTAGAAGTTCATGTGGTATGCACGTGATATTGTCCCAACTGCTTGGGGTTAGCCTGGAAACCTCCAGCTCCCCCTTGGTTGTTACCCGGATTTCCGCCTGCCGGGTTACCGGCTGGGGGTGGGCCGTTGCCCGGGTTTCCACCCGGACCCGGACCTCCTCCCCGACCGGCACCTCGCATGGCTCTGTTTACTTCCTCATTCTTCCATCTCTGTAAGTCCGCGCACTGCTCCAATGAGTGGTTAGTCGGCCTACCGTTCCTGCTGTGCTTAGGGCACGCCATTCTGAAGATATCCCAATTGTTACTCGGCCTTGGTGGCCCTTGATAATTTCCTCCGTTGTGATTTCCAGTATTGAAATTTCCTTCTGCCCTGGGTCTCGAAGACCCGGCTTCTGTGCTAGCGACAAACTCGGAGCCTCCCTCAAACGGGCGCTTATTCTGGTTGTTCCCATTGTTACCATTGTTACCCGGCGTTGATCCATTGCCGGTTCTTCCGTTGTTGCTCGTGTTTGCTTTTGTTTTCTTGTCATCGACATCCTCTTCTGTAGTATTCGTTGCGGCGTGCTTGTTGCATGCATCCATCAGCTCTCCCATCGTGACCTCTGAAGCATTCCGACTAGATTTCATGCGAGTTAACTTTTGCACTAAAGGTGTGTACTTGCACGTCTTTGCCATAGCTTGTAGCGCATCCTTGGGCTGAATATCTGTAGATGAATGAAGTATCTCCATAACCCGGCGCACCCAGCTGCGCGCCGATTCTCCCTTCTTCTGGACACATCGTTCTAGGTCATCAATAGTGAATAACTTTCTGCACGTCCCATGAAAGTGCTTGATAAACGCAGTTTTCAACTCCTCCCATGACTTGATAGATCCTTCCGGTAGATTGGTGAACCATAACTTTGCTGCTCCTTCTGACATCATCAAGTACATGAATTTGGCTTGAAGATTTTCGGATGCATTTCGAATCGACATAGCCATCTCATAACTTCTCAACCATGTTTCTGGATCCATAGTCGGCTCGTAATTCACTACTTTACCCGGTTCCTTGAACTTATCCGGGTAAGGCTCAGCCCTGATGTTATCTGACAAACACTTTGGCCCAGCAAGATTAGTCGAAACTGGCCTTACTCGGGAAACATGTGATCCTGCGGGAGGGACGGCTGGACGCGGTACTGCTGGTGGTCCATGCACCGCAGACCCGGCCGCGGCTCTCCTTGCTCTGGAACTATCCACAATAGCTTGTGCTGCTGATGCTGCTGGTACTGCCTGGGCGCGGGGAGGAGGCGGCATTTGCTGCTGCTCTTCCCTCCACCGCGCTGAACTTGTCTGGACATTACCGGTATTTCCTCGTTTCTGGCTGATATATGGTGTCCCATGCATTCCACTTCTGTGATCCGGGTAATTAACTTGTTGTGCCACCGCGGTGCGCAATAGATCTATCGCCCGCCGGGTCTCCTCTGCGTGGGGCGACTCTCTCACGGGGATCTGATTCAATGCGAGTGTTGCTGCGTACACGTTGTCCATGGGGTTGTTGTAATGACCTGCTGGTGTGCGAAATCGTGATGGTGGTGGTGGTGGTACTGTATTGGCGGTAGTGATCCCAGTCTGTGGTATGGCTAACCCGGCCTGTATGTTTGCCGGCTGTGCTCCTCCAGTTGCAGGTTGCTGTACGGTTCCTGGGTTTGCCGCAGGGATCGGTTGATCCTGAGGCGCGACGAATAGTGTAGCCGGGTTTATAACTCCACCCATCGCCGGTAATCTGGTCTGATGCCTTTGATGTATTCTGGTTGTTTCTTCTCGGAGCCGGGTTTCCAATGCATCCAGCTCACGTTGGCGCGTGGCCATCCCTTGTCTCTCTGCTTCTACTTGCCTTCTCTGTTGCTCCAATGCACGACGGGCTACATCTAGGTCTCTAACACGTTCCGTCGCGTTTTCCGGAGTTATGACGGTGGCTAGAACAGTTGGGTCCAGAATCAAGTTGTTGTTGAATAGGGCCGGGTGTTGCGGATTTGAAGGACCCGCCCCTGGCGTCCGGTTTGCAAGATATCCAAACATGTTTGCCTGTAACTCACTATCCGCCGCGTGACTGGTAACTGATGCCGATTCTCCGTCAACCCGGGCAAGAACCGGGTTTCCGTCAACCGGACCTTGCTGTTGGACCAATGCTTGTGATGCTCCGACTGCGGCCGCGGTCACGTTCCCCTGATTAAGATTAATCGCTGGAGCCGTGTAAACCGCGACTTGGCGCGCAATACTTGGCACGAATTCGTACTCTTCCTCTTCGCTGGTATTTTCCTCGTACCGGTTCTCCAGCAGATGCAAGATAGACTCGGTATCATCTTCTCTTATGACCCGGCCATGCGGGGTCCATGCCGGCTCCTCCGGCTGTTCCCTCTTCGTGGTGGGCTCTTCTGCCGGATCTACCGTTCCGACCGATTCTTCCCCATCTGATTGAATGCAGGTGGCTTCCCCTGATACAGAATCAAATCCGAAATCGTCAGGGATTGAACCAGACGTACGTACCATACCGATGAAGACGTTGATTTGGCCGATCGTCACGACAGATCCGGATTTGAGCAGATCCGACTCTGGCCCCCAGCCGGAATCGTCCACCATCTTCTCTCCTTCACGGTCGATGTAGATCTCGCCGATGACAAGGTTCTCCATGTTCTTCCGAGCTTCTCCCGTGATGTAAACACTCTTGGACGTGTGCCCCACGGTGGGCGCCAACTGTCGTGGGATAATCACGGCAGACGTTACCAGGGGTAACTTATCTTGGGGCAATTCGACTCTAGTGTTTGGGAGAGGGTTTAGCTCAAGGGAAAACATGATGATATGCGATCTGGTAGCCGGCGAGCAAGTCGTCGAGTCTCCGATCTATATGTATTAACTCAACTCTCATATTACACTGGATACTTGATACCTAGCGATATTTCTCGAACTCTTGGATCTCCCTAAACTAAACCTAGGGGCCGGCTTATAAAGCATCCGGACCCCCTGGCCTGCTCTCCAAGGCGTACTCTGAATCCCACCCGGACACTGCCTGCAAAACCCTAAACTTCCTTACTGGAACCCACAATCCGGGTTACCAGGACTACGATCTTGGGCCTTTTAGAAGCTCCTTTATCTTTAGCCGGATCTCGCGCAGCGTCCTTTGGGCCGAGTTATACCTTGGCGTTGGCCTACCGGGTTATCATCCCTCCATCAGAGCTGACCCTGAGGGGGCTGAGTCTGACTAGGTTTAGTTTGGTCTGAAACAGATACATTAACACGGTTGAATCGAGCAGCCTTGAACCCTATATTAGGATATTGAGTTCCCGTGTATGAACCTGCTTTACATTTTGGTTGTTGCTCCAACTTCAATAATGGAATGACCTCATCATGAGATCATTCCCTTGTCCGCACATTATGTTTTGTAATATATGTTTGTATGACAATCAAGTCCCGCAATGTTTTTGTTGTACCACCCTGAGGGATGTAATATTTGTGGAACGGTGTTCTGTGAGTGTTATATCAACGACTTGCGTACTACAACATTACGTGATATACTGGGTCACCACAGCTGGTATCAGAGCAATTGTTTTGACCTTAGGTTGGAAACCTAGTAAAGGGATATACCCTGTTGGGTTTTAGAACGTAACGATAAAGAGTTCGCTAGAAGTATGATAGGTATTCGTTTGATAATATTCTGGTCATATTTCCAGAATGTTGAATCTTTATTATACTCTATTAATAACATTTATGTTATTTGTGAATAGTGACGATGAAAGACGGGAGTTCGGGAAGGAATATGTGGGTAGAGCATGAGAGGCTTAAGGATTACAAGGGTGTATTGACGGATCAGTTGCGAGCTTTACTCCAAGCTTTTGATTTTGATACCAACATCAAAGTCAACACATACACCTACAAACAGGGTGAGACCATTCTTAAGTATAGGGTATTAATCCTGATTCCCAGGGAGTTGACATCGGATGTGACTACAACAAGTGGTGAGGGTAGGAGTAAGATGGCAGAAGGGCAAGAAGGTGGTCCAGGAGAGGGGTGAACCATATCATACCACAGGAGCAGGGTCATCCAAGAAACCAACCCAAGCTAGGCACTCCAGGTATTCCACTCCTCCAGAACCTATCCACTATCCTCACGCTGCGCACAAAACCCGATTCCCAAACCCCGAACCCGAAAAATCCGATCCCAAACCCGTATAGCCCGAACCCGAAATACTTTATCGGGTCGCAATTTCAGAAACCCGAAATTTATTAGGGAAATTCGGGTTTGTATCTATGGTACCCGACCAGCCCGAATTACCCGAAGTAAACAAGAAGACTATTTAAGATATTATCCTCCCAAGGCCCAAAATGCTCCACCAGCCCAAAATATCCCACACAAACCTAGGTTTCCTCACAGGAGGCCACAGCGGTTGTGCTGGATGCGGGCGCCGACGAAATCCCGGTTCACTCCAGGTGGACTCTCGTCGGCAAGGTCCTCTCGCCCACAACCCTACACATTAGCACGATCTCTGCGGCGCTGCGTCCGGCGTGGGGTATCCCACGCGGACTTTTGCTGAACCCGGGTGGTGACAACATCTTCGTTGTGGAGTTTGCCACCAAGCTGGACATGGATCGTGTGCTCGATGGCCCGCCTTGGGTCGTTGGTAAGCATGCGGTACTATTGCAGGATTTTAATGTTGATCTCAAACCAAAGGACCTGGTCTTCAACAAGTTGAAGGTTTGGGTACGGATTATGGACATGCCCTTTGGCTATATGCAGAAGAGATCAGGTGTGGTGATCGCCAGTTCTATTGGCGTGGATGGCAGTGTCCCTGTTGTGGACTGTGATGCATCTGGGAGGTGCTGGGGAAATTTCATGCGTGTGCGCGTGGAGATTAATGTTGACGAACCACTTTTGCGGGGAGTCACAGTTTTCTCACAGCGGCGGCATGAGACTGACTGGTTTGAACTTAAGTACGAGAACTTGCCCCGTTACTGTTTCTCGTGTGGCAGAATTGGGCACTCTTCTACTGAATGTTTGAATCCTGGAGAGAGGGGAGCTGATGGCAGACTCCCGTACTCGGCAGACCAGCTGTGTGTGCCTGACGAAAGAAAGAAAAAACCTCAGGGTGCTCAGTCGTCGAGTGGGTCAGTGTCGACTGGGTTGGGTCGCTCTTTATCACGGGTTAAGGAGAGACCAAACCAGTCTGTCAACAGAAGTGGGGCTGCTGGAAAAAGTACACGCTCTGAAACTGAGGTTTCATCTCCAGTAAAGAAGAAACAACCACAGCCCCGTAATAAAGTTTCGAAGACAGCAAAAGGGTCTGAGAAGGCAAAAGATTCAGCTCATGATGGGAAGGCAGTTGCTGGGCAGAAACGGAAAAATGGTCCTGTTTATCGGGCCAAGTCCCCTCCCTTGATGATAGCTGAGGCAGTGCACCCGTTGGCTGTAGTGGTGCGTGAGAAGGGGCCAGCCCCTGTTGTTGATGATCAAGTGCACACAGACACGGAGAGCAATGATTCCAACAAGAAGAGGAAGAGTGAGAACACAAGATCGGCGGATCAGGCGGGCGCTGTTGAGCAGCCCCGCCAAACGCAATGAGGATGTTATGTTGGAACTGTCGCGGGTTGGGGTCGGACGCGACAGTTGGAGAACTCCGCTGGATTGTGAGAGTTTATCGCCCCTCCCTCCTCTTTCTTTCCGAAACAAAGATGAGGGACGCCAGAGTTCGGAGCTTTATGTGGTCGTTAGGATACTCTGGTTGCCATGCTATCAGTAGTGCTGGTCAAAGTGGTGGCTTGGCTTTATTTTGGTTATCTTCGATTTCTGTTTCAGTTATGCCATGTAATTCAAGGTGTATTGATGTTCATGTTACTTCTGAAAATGGAATAAAGTGGAGAGCAACCTTCGTCTATGGAGAACCCCGAAGAGAATTGCGTCATGAGTTCTGGGAGTTTCTTCGGTTTATGCGAGCCTAGTGGAATGGTCCTTGGATATGTTGTGGGGACTTCAACGAGGTATTAAGTCAAGATGAACACCTTGGACCTCGTGATCGTACTGAGACACAGATTAACGCTTTCCGAGACTGCATGCAAGATTGTGAGTTAAGGGACTTGGGCTTTGAGGGCCCAAAATTCACGTGGAGCAATCGACAGGGATCGGATACCAATGTGAAGGTACGGCTGGACAGGGCCGTCGCAAATGGTGCTTTCTCGAGTATGTTTGAGAACTGCTCCGTGGAGAACATCATCACTACGTCCTCATATCACTACGCAATCCTTATCTCATTGACGCGGGATCTGCGAGCTGAGGAGCGTCTACCAGTGAAGCATGGTTTCAGGTTTGAAGCAATGTGGTTACGTGCTCCTGACTACAAAGATGTACTGGAGAAAGCATGGTCTGAGGGGAGGACGGCGGCTCCATCTCTGCAGGAGACGTGGTCTAACCTGAACCGTGTAGCATCCTCATTGAAGGATTGGAGCCGTGCCACGTTTGGTTCGGTTCGGAAAAAGATTAGGCAGCTCGAGGGTAGGCTCCGAGACCTGCGGGAGCAGGACCTGTCTGATCAGAGCTTGATGGAAGAGAAGGAGGCGGAACGGGAGCTATGTGAACTCTTTGAGCGTGAGGAGATAATGGCGAGACAGCGGTCTCGTGTTGATTGGCTCAAAGAGGGTGACCGCAATACTTCTTTCTTCCATGCGAGGGCCATGGCAAGACGCAAGACTAACAGAATAGATGTGCTAGAGCGTGCTGATGGCTCAAAATGTGAGGTGCAGAGCGAGATAAAAGGTATGGTTCAAAGTTTTTATGAACATCTTTTTACCTCCGAAACATGTGTCTCGGTTGATGCAGTGTTGAATGCTATCCCTCCCAAAGTTACGGATGACATGAATGAAGACCTCTGTAAACCGTACACTGACGAGGAAATTGGCGCTGCTCTTTTCCAAATGGGGCCAACTAAAGCACCCGGCCCGGATGGCTTCCCGGCGTTGTTTTATCAAACCCATTGGGATTTCTTTAAAGAAGAAATATGTAATGCTGTGAGGACCTTCATCTTGGGAGGAGAGGTACCGGAGGGTTTTTGTGACTCTATTATTGTTCTCATTCCAAAGGTGACGAAGCCGAAACATCTGAAGAATTTCCGTCCAATCAGCTTATGCAATGTGATCTATAAGATCGCTTCCAAGGTGTTGGCTAATAGGTTGAAGAGGATTCTGCCATCAATTATTTCTGAACAGCAGAGTGCTTTTGTTCCTGGCAGGCTTATTACTGACAATGCCCTAATTGCCTTTGAATGCTTGCACACAATTCGGCAGCAAAATTGCAAGCGCCCGTTTTTTGCTCTCAAGATTGATATGATGAAGGCTTATGACAGGGTCGAATGGGCTTATCTACATGGCTGTCTTGATAAGCTAGGATTCGCCCCCTCGTGGATTCAGTCGATCATGAGGTGTGTGACTTGTGTTCGGTACGCTGTTCGAGTTAATGGCGAGCTAACCGAACCTGTGTTGCCCTCAAGGGGCATTCGGCAGGGGGACCCTATTAGCCCCTATCTATTTCTCCTATGCACGGAGGGGTTGTCATTCTTACTGCGACAAAGGGAGGACCGAGAGGAGCTCTATGGTATCAGAAATGGTAGACTCGGCCCCCCCATCTCACATTTACTGTTCGCGGATGACAGCATCTTTTTTGCTCGGAGTGATGATAGGAGTGTGGAGGCCCTCAAGGAAACATTGAAAACTTACTGTGATGGATCCGGTCAGAAGATTAACTTGGATAAATCTTCGGTTTTCTTTGGTAGCCATTGTGATGAGTTGGTCAAGAGTAGAGTGAAGAACACCCTGGAGGTGCAAAGTGAGATTCTGAATGATAAATATTTGGGAATGCCTACTACGATTGGGCGCTCCACCAAGATCACTTTTAACTTCCTCTACGACATGATCTGGAAACGTATGAACGGAGTGGTGGATAGACCGTTGTCGAGAGCAGGGAAAGAAACTTTTCTGAAAGCGGTCATCCAGGCTATCCCAACACACGTTATGAGTTGTTTCCAAATTCCAATCTCAACATGTGAGAAGATGAGGTCCACGGTAGCCTCCAACTGGTGGGGTGTTGAGGATGGAAAGAGGAAACTCCATTGGAGATCGTGGTTGTGGCTCTCAGCTCCCAAACCACTCAGCGGTATGGGGTTCCGTGACATGGTTTTGTTCAACCAGGCCATGCTCGGAAAGCAAGGCTGGAGATTACTAACAGAACCCTCCTCGTTGTGCTCTAGGGTGTTGAAAGGACGGTATTTTCCTTACACCGATTTTTGGCACGCCCCAAAACCCCGATCGTCCTCTTATACTTGGCGGAGTATTCTGTTTGGACGAGAATTACTGCTCCGGGGTGCTCAATGGGGTATTGGGGATGGTCGATCAGTGAAGATCACCTCGGATAATTGGATTCCTGACCGCCCAGCATACATGCTTCGTCCTGTCAAGGAAATCCCGGATGTTGCAACTGTTCACTGTCTGATTGATGAAGAAACGAGGACTTGGATACCTGAGACTGTCAATGCGTTTTTCAATGAAGAAACAGCTGAACAGATTATGCAAATTCAGATTTGCAAGGAAGGAGGAGACTTTATTCGCTGGCCTCACACAAGGAACGGCTCTTATTCAGTAAAATCAGCGTACAACCTTGCAAGATCGGATAGTTTCTTTGTTTCCCGGAGTAAGCAGGGGGAGGGCTCTTCGTCCTTGACTGCGAATGAGGAGGAACAATGGAAGAGGATATGGAAAATTAGTGCACCAGGCAAGATAAAAATACATATGTGGAGGTTCGCACATGACTGCTTGCCGACAGGGGTGCAACTAGTACGGCGCCATATTCCCACGAGTGAGGCTTGTATTTTCTGCGGCAAGGAGGAGGATATCGAGCATGCCCTACTGCAGTGCCACTTCGCACGGGAAGTTTGGCGGTTTGTCAAAATTTCTTTCAGACTTCGGCTAGCTAGACGTGATTTTATGTCACCCAAGCTGTGGTTGTTCAATTACTTGAAGCAAGCAACGGAGCTGGAGGCCACCGTTCTAACGGTGGGATGCTGGTACATTTGGGAAGCTAGGAATGATGCGAGGAATAATCATACACATCCTGATCCGAAGCAAACCAGTGTAAGAATCTCTACTTTCGTCGACATGATTGTACAGCACTGCTTCCACCTCAAACCGGGCACTAGGCGCGAGTCCAGGAAAGTTCAGAAGTGGACACCGCCGCCGTCCGGTGAGATTATGGTGAATGTCGACGCTGCTTTATTCCAGGAGCAACGGCGGATGGCCGTAGGAGCAGTGTTCAGAGATAATGTGGGGCAGTGTGTGCTTGCTGTCAGTGAGCCACTACCGGGTTTCTCTGAACCAGAGATGACAGAAGCATTGGCAATGCGACGTGCGGTTACCGTCGCGGTGGAGCGTGGTTTTAACAAAGTGATATTTGCATCCGATTGCTTATCACTAATCCAGCGTATTCTCTCGTCTCAACCTGATCGATCCATGCTTGGTGTGGTGGTATCGGATATAAAGTTGCTGAGTAGAAGGTTTCTATCAGTAAGATTTACACATGTTTATCGTTCTTCGAATAAGGCGGCACATCTACTGGCTAGGTCTTGTGATGGTTCTACCACAGGTTTTATTTCAAATTCTGCTCCGGTTTCTATCCGGAAGACTATTTGTATTGATGTGATGTGATCAATAAAGGGTTGTTTTACTGTCAAAAAAAAAACCAGTAAGCCGCCACATGCACACCACAGCCACCTCATCCCTTGCTACAGGTTGCTACTGTTTGCAGCTACACCACATAGATTTTGAACGCATCCCTACAACGAGAGGGTCATGAGGAGGAAACCAGCGTTCGGTAGTACTCCCTCCGTATCAAAATATAAGATGTTTTAGCCATTTCTAGATAAATATGTATCTAGACATGTTTTAGTGTAAGATACATATGAATATATACACTAAAACATGTCTAAATACATGTTTGTTTAAAAATGGCTAAAACATCTTATATTTTGATACGGAGGGAGTATCTATCAAGGATGCTCATGCAGCGCTGTGACATGCTTCCATGCCATCTCAGGCGGGTGCGCACGCACGCGTATTAGGAAGTGGCGCGGGACACGATGCATGCGGTGATAGACGCGATCGAGTGTGGCATCTAGCGTGGGCCTCCTGGCCCTCTGCTTCCATGCGCGTCAGGTGGGCACACGGTGACCCCCTTCCCTGTATGAAACATTAGCGGGAAGTAGCACGAAGACATGCTCCCTGATGAGGGGATGCGTCCATATTCACCGACACGGCAGCAAAATCGTCAGTGTTCTTCTTCCTCTATGAATTTTTTTGGGAAATTCGGGATTTCCCGAACCCGAACCCGAACTTTCGGGTACCCGAATTGTGGGGTGTCAAAAAATTTGTTCAAATTTTGGGAGTCATTTTTGAAAACCCGAATTTTATTTTACCCGAATTATCCGACCCGAAAATTCGGGAAAACCCGAACGTCCAGCCTGACACTATACTATCATACCACCTAGTGATCCGGAGCCATACAACTCGTATGGAATTTCGGACGAACCCAGTGACACAAAGCCAAATATGTTTGGTGGAGTCCTAGAGTTAGTTTCTTTTATGGAAAACTCGGATGGCTAGAGGTCTGATTGGTATCCTGGTACCAGTCAGCATTCTATTCCTTGTGATGACACATCCGAGGATGGGGATCAGGATAGCGTGGAGGAAGTAGCAGCCGATATAGATGATGAAGCGGAGATCGTTTTCATAAACATATCATCGGATGAGGAGGATCGGGTAGAGACCCAACCTATGCAGGAGGTGCCTTTTGATCACAGTTACTGCACTAGTACCACTTGTTTTGGAGAGGGTGGATCCTCGCAGTACACTAGTACTGAGGACTTTGAGTCTTATCTTGATGGTTATCTGGACGTGGACGGGCTTCTTCTGAGCAATACCCCGGCTATGGACACTTCAGACACAAATTATGTTCCATCCGGGGACCGTTTGTCCCTGAGACAGTGCGCAGGAGTTCATGTCACACTGGGTAGATTCCTCGCATGTACTATGAGTAGTGATGTGGCACCCAGGGAGATGGTGTGTGAGGGCTCGAGAGAAGTAGTAGTGTGGTAGTTTCGAGCCATGTATCATAAATAAGGGTCGGAGTGTCTGAGCGATCCAGTGGTGCTTTGTACTACTTTGCTTTCTATAACTCACTATGGTGAGGGCTTGTAACAGACCTATATGTATCTGTATAATATGTGAAATATGTTGTTTGTATTTGGATTTGGATTTTGCTTCTCTTGTGTGACTAGTGTTGCATGTGAAGTGAGTCTCAGAAAGCATGGACATGATGTAATTATGAGTTTGTTTGCTTCATATTACAGGACTAGGGGAATATGGAGAGTGGCGAAGCTAGCGAGTCTGACGTGCAGCGTCTGGAGCGAGAAAATAAGGCGAAGGCTGATGAAGATGCAGCAAGAGCAGAGTTACCACCACCATCGCTCAGGCCACTGGCTGAACAAAATTTCATGGAGTACATAAGATTTGTCCAAGAAAATCAGAACAAGCTCATGCAGGAACTTCTAACCCAGGTGGGGCATGGGAGAGCAACTTAAGCAAGGATGCTAACTCTGTCAGACACTACAAGAAATGTGTTGATACATGACGTTCTCGTAGTGACGACGGACGAGATCGTCGTAAAGTTATGACGATTTCAAACAAGATCGTCGTAAGCCCTTTGCGAGGAGCCAAACGCTATAAAATAACGACGATTTGAGTCAAAAATGTCATGGTCGCATAGGATGAAATCGTCATAACCGGCACCAGCTGGTCTATAGGCTTATTTCAGTCTATATATCGTGTCTATTGGGCGGCCACATCATCGGTTTGACCTCCCTATCATGTCTACTTGTCATTTTGAGCTTACGTGTCGTGTCTACTTGTCATTTTAGGCTTATGTGTCGTGCCTACTTGTCATTTTAGGCTTATATGTCATGTCTACTTGTCATTTTAGGCTTATGTGTCATGCCCGCTTGTCATTTTGGGCTTTTACGTGTCATTTCTAGGAGTGTGCAGGTCACCGAACCCGTCCCAATTTTATTTTTTTGATTTTGACCCGTCCCAAACTTAACAGGCACGCATATTCGCGGATTTTTTTTTTTGATTTTGACCCGTCCCAAACTTAACAGGCAAGCAGGCACGCATATTCGCGGAAACCAGCAAAAAAGAAAGAAGCGCGCGCGCGACTCGAACCCGTGACCTCCACTCGCCCGGACAAGTGCATAACCACCGTGTCGCCTCACTACTTGTGATAGGATAGGGCTTCAAACCTATTTAGAGAGAACACCGCGCGGGCTTGGGCCTCGATGGTACAGGCCACCAGCCCATGAGCTTTCCTGGAATTGACTGTGCTGCAAAAACAGGCCACCAGCCCATGAGCCTTCCAGGAATCGGATGTGCTGCAAAAACAGGCCCAAATCGGCTATATCGGATTTTTTTTTCCTTTTTTCAGTTTTCAATTTTTTTAAAATGAATTTGACCTCAAAATTGACCCAAGTCAATTTTTAAAAGTTTGCAGAACTATTTCAAGTAATTTTAGAAGATTTGGAACCATTTTAGAACAAAACAAAAATACAATTATTCCCTTGTGATTTTGAATATAGACTATATGGAATTTTGAATTACGGTTTCTAGGTCAAAATCATCTACATGACCGTTCGTATCTAGGGGATGAATATTGATAAACTCTTGGTGTATCTCTGAAGAAATAGATACTTGTGTATCTAAAAATAATTTTTCCGAAAAATCATGAGCAAACTATGAGGCACCTGTAGTTCAAATTTGGCCCGGTTTCAGCTGAATCGGCAGAAATTTGTCTATTTCAAAAGACGTATTTTTAAACCTATTTAGAGGTAGAAATTTTATTATTTGAACATAAAATATGGTATAATAATTTTATAATTTTCCGTGATACAAGTTTGCAACATATATTTGGTAGATGCTTCACAAAAAAACCGTTTTTATCACTCCGGAAATGGAAAATAGTATTTTTATTCAATGAAAAATAAAAGTTTCTTCGTGAACATTGTTAGCTGTTCCATTGTGCATTCTTGTGTAGAATATGCGCACATTTCAACAAACTATGCCATGAGTGTGGCCATAACATCCGTCATTTGGCCTGAAACCCAAGAATCTTCGGAGGAGATAGCTCATTTATGTGAACACCTTTTCAACCCAGCTGTCGTATTCCAAGTACATCTCTATTGAAATAGGTACTTGTGTACCTAAAAATGATTTTTACAAAAAATCATGGGCAAACTATAAGGCACCTGTAGTTCAAATTTTGCTCGGTTTCAGCGGAATTGGCAGAAATTTGTCTTTTTCGAAAGAGGTGTATTTTGAGCTATTGAGAGGTAGTAAGTTTGTTATTTGTAGATAAAATATGACATAATATATTTAGAATTTTACTTTGTACATTTTTGCAACATATTTTGTGTATGTGCTTCACAAAAAAACCCAGTTTTGACACTCCGGAGATGGAAAATGGTATTTTTATTCAACGAAAAATAAAACTTTCTTCGTGAACATTGTTATTTGTACCAATATGCATCTTTGTGTGGAATATGGTGACATTTCAACAAACTATGCCATGGATGTGGCCAAAACATCCGTCATTTCGCCCGAAAGCCATGAATCTTCGTACGAGATAGCTCATTTGTGTGAACACATTTTCAACCAAATTGTCGTATTACAAGTTTATTATTTTTTGTGGATACTAGGACATATATAACAACACCACGCGAAGGTCTTGCATCGTTTCGAGTTTTTTTGAATTTTCTGGAATTTTCAAAGCCGGTTTCGGAAAACAGTCAAAACGGGGGACATGACCGTTCGTACCTAGGTGTTGAATCTTGATGAAATCTTGGTGTATCTATGTTGTAATAGGTACTTGTGTACCTAAAAATGATTTTTGCAAAAAATCATGAGCAAACTACGAGGCACCTGTAGTTCAAATTTTGCTCGGTTTCAGCGGAATTGGCAGAAATTTGTCTTTTTTGAAATAGGTGTATTTTGAGCTATTGAGAGGTAGTAAGTTTGTTATTTGTAGATAAAATATGACATAATATATTTAGAATTTTACTTTGTACATTTTTGCAACATATTTTGTGTATGTGCTTCACAAAAAACCCCAGTTTTGACACTCCGGAGATGGAAAATGGTATTTTTATTCAACGAAAAATAAAACTTTCTTCATGAACATTGTTAGTTGTACCAATATACATCTTTGTGTGGAATATGGTGACATTTCAACAAACTATGCCATGGATGTGACCAAAACATCCGTCATTTCGCCCGAAAGCCATGAATCTTCGTACGAGATAGCTCATTTGTGTGAACACATTTTCAACCAAATTGTCGTATTACAAGTTTATTATTTTTTGTGGATACTAGGACATATATAACAACACCACGCGAAGGTCTTGCATCGTTTCGAGTTTTTTTGAATTTTCTGGAATTTTCAAAGCCGGTTTCGGAAAACAGTCAAAACGGGGGACATGACCGTTCGTACCTAGGTGTTGAATCTTGATGAACTCTTGGTGTATCTATGTTTTAATAGGTACTTGTGTACCTAAAAATGATTTTTGCAAAAAATCATGAGCAAACTACGAGGCACCTGTAGTTCAAATTTTGCTCGGTTTCAGCGGAATTGGCAGAAATTTGTCTTTTTTGAAAGAGGTGTATTTTGAGCTATTGAGAGGTAGTAAGTTTGTTATTTGTAGATAAAATATGACATAATATATTTATAATTTTACTTTGTACATTTTTGCAACATATTTTGTGTATGTGCTTCACAAAAAACCCCAGTTTTGACACTCCGGAGATGGAAAATGGTATTTTTATTCAACGAAAAATAAAACTTTCTTCATGAACATTGTTAGTTGTACCAATATACATCTTTGTGTGGAATATGGTGACATTTCAACAAACTATGTCATGGATGTGGCCAAAACATCCGTCATTTCGCCCGAAAGCCATGAATCTTCGTACGAGATAGCTCATTTGTGTGAACACATTTTCAACCAAATTGTCGTATTACAAGTTTATTATTTTTTGTGGATACTAGGACATATATAACAACACCACGCGAAGGTCTTGCATCGTTTCGAGTTTTTTTGAATTTTCTGGAATTTTCAAAGCCAGTTTCGGAAAACGGTCAAAACGGGGGACATGACCGTTCGTACCTAGGTGTTGAATCTTGATGAACTCTTGGTGTATCTATGTTGGAATAGGTACTTGTGTACCTAAAAATGATTTTTGCAAAAAATCATGAGCAAACTACGAGGCACCTGTAGTTCAAATTTTGCTCGGTTTCAATGGAATTGGCAGAAATTTGTCTTTTTTGAAAGAGGTGTATTTTGAGCTATTGAGAGGTAGTAAGTTTGTTATTAGTAGATAAAATATGACATAATATATTTAGAATTTTACTTTGTACATTTTTGCAACATATTTTGTGTATGTGCTTCACAAAAAACCCCAGTTTTGACACTCCGGAGATGGAAAATGGTATTTTTATTCAACGAAAAATAAAACTTTCTTCATGAACATTGTTAGTTGTACCAATATACATCTTTGTGTGGAATATGGTGACATTTCAACAAACTATGCCATGGATGTGGCCAAAACATCCGTCATTTCGCCCGAAAGCCATGAATCTTCGTACGAGATAGCTCATTTGTGTGAACACATTTTCAACCAAATTGTCGTATTACAAGTTTATTATTTTTTGTGGATACTAGGACATATATAACAACACCACGCGAAGGTCTTGCATCGTTTCGAGTTTTTTTGAATTTTCTGGAATTTTCAAAGCCGGTTTCGGAAAACGGTCAAAACGGGGGACATGACCGTTCGTACCTAGGTGTTGAATCTTGATGAACTATTTGTACATCTATATTGAAATATGTACTTGTGTACCTAAAAATGATTTTTTCAAAAAATAAAGAGAAAACTACGAGGTACCTGTAGTTCAAATTTGGCATGGTTTCAGCGGAATCGGCTGAAATTTGTCTTTTTTGAACGAGGTGTATTTTGAGCTATTGAGAGGTAGTAAGTTTGTTATTTATAGATAAAATATGACATAATATATTTATAATTTTACTTTGTACAATTCTGTACCATATTTTCGGTAGGTGTTTCACAAAAAAACCCTTTTTTGACACTCCGAAAATAGAAAATGATGTTTTTATTCAATGAAAAATAAAAGTTTCTTCGTGAACATTGTTAGTGGTTCCATTATACATGCTTGTGTAGAATATGGCCACATTTCAACAAACTATGGAATGAGTGTGGCCATAACATCCGTCATTTGGCCCGAAACCCAAGAATCTTCGGAGGAGATAGCTCATTTATGTGAATACCTTTTCAACCCAGCTGTCGTATTCCAAGTTTATTATTTTTGGTGTCTATAATGACACCACACGAAGGTCTTGCATCATTTCCGTTATTTTGTCTAAAAACATGTAATTTTCATAGGTGATAGCTCATTTCTGTGAACAGTTTTTCGCGATATTTGTCTTATTCCAAGGCACACAATTGTACACTACTGTTTTTGGTGAGGTCAGTCTCCTAAACATGCGCAACTTTAGCCGTGAAATTCGGGAATATACTACGTAGTGCATAGAACACAATATGTTTCTCGAGCATCTTACAACGAGATAGCGTGCAATTTTTTTACATTTTTAGGTTGATTTGTTTTAACTGAACTTTAAAATATACAGCGCGGTATTTTATTTCTTGGTTTTATTCATGTGCACAGTTACTTACATTTCTTTTTCTTACTCATTATTATTACCAAAAGAAATTTTTTCCCTCCCAAGTCCTAATTTCCCTCCCTCACTCCCGAATTTTTTTCACGCGGCGCGCGCGGCCACCCCAAAAGGCCCAAACCCTAGCCCCAACCTGTACTTCCTCGGCCGCCATCCCCCTCCCCCAGACCCAATCACCCCGCCCCCTCCCAAAGTCCCCTTCTTGCGCCGCCGCCCCCGCACCGAACGCATCGTCGCTCGCACGCAGACCTCGCTCTCCTCAAACCCTAATCGATCTCCCTCTCCCCGCCCCGCCCCGCCCGACCAGCAATCATCTACCTGCACGGTCCCCATCGATTCCGTCCCAACCCGCCACGGCCCCGAGCCAGATCGCCACCTCCCCCGGCTCCCCATCCAGGCGCTCTCCCGACCTTTCCCTTCTGAGATGAACGGCCTCGGCGGCGGGCTACAACCTCCCATCAATCCAGATCCGAACCACCACCTCATAGAATGCGTGCAGCGACCCCCTATCCTTACCAAGGCGTCGAATCTGTGATCCAGATCCGAACCACCACCTCAGTTGTTGTCTGGCTGACAGCGCACCCGGTCTCTTGGCCCTCGGCATCGCACCCTGCGATGGCGGCAGCGCTCCGCGGTCGACAGTGTGGTCTCCAACGCCCCTTCGGTGAGTTTCTTGGCGTCGGGAGAGCCACCAGGTTCCGAGCATGCCTGCGTCAGTCGCTTGCACATGCGGCATCGGAGTTCCTGCTGCCGTTGTGGGTTTGCTGGCCAGGGCTAGTTCCTCAGGGTGGCGTTCCCCGTCTCAAGGCCTGGGAGATGAACTGGGTGCAGATCAAGCCGCCGCCGCCGTCGCGCACTCCACCATCGCCGCCGATCTGATGACGACTTGCACCACCATCGCCGGCCTCTTCCTACCTTCAGGTCAGCCATTGTACGACTTCTCTCTATCATTGTTTGCTTCCAGATCCGACACCAAGCAGATCGGGAGGGCGGAAATAACGGCGGTGAGCAGTGCAAGGGGTATGGAGTTCGCGGGCGCCATTGATACCCAGTGCTCGCGGGCCACATTAATCGTCCTCCTGTGCTCTGTGCCTCTCTGTTATTGGTCTGTACCTAAGTGTTGGTGTCGATTCTTATCTGCTGTGATTATGGTGCTCTCTGCTTGCTGCAACTTTTTCACAGTGATTAATTTCATAAAGTAACGAGAATAATTAATTGGGTGGGACGGATAGCTTTGGACAACCTATAACAAGAAATAAGGGAATCATAACTAATTTGTATTGTATGTCTGAAAAATCTGAATATTACATCTATATATGTCACCTATGTGGCTATATCTCACAATACTCATTGGATAGCTTCAGAGAATTACCAAGATATATATGTCTGAAGCGTTATTTCAGGATCTAATTTAAGCAGAGTCTGTATTTTACTTTCAGTTTCCTATAGCCTGTTCCATTTATCTTATATCTATATGTTTATGTGGCTTCTGGGCAACCCTTTTATACCTGATCATTGAACTGTCCTTGTGAGCATAGAATCTATTTAAACTTCCAACATTTAGATTTCAGAATTTATGAATCATCATAGCCTCACGTTTGTACTAGTGCTGCTACTCCTTTCTTTTTACTGCTCCACTTAGCCGCAGTGTACTGTAGGTATAGCACGAGTCTCCTCGTCCTTCTCTTGGAGAAACATACTACCTGCTCCAAAGGTCGCAAGCCGCACCACAGACAGAGAACCACACCGCCGCCGAGCTCAAATTGCCTCCCAGGAAACTGGCCTGCTCTTGATACCAATTACTATGTAGCTCAACTCACAGAAACTATGTAAAATCAAAGAACAAGCGATCTAATATGACCGATTTAGCGCAATTATACCGTCATTAGGTTTGTAGTATATATTTGCCTAGGGTTTACTTGAAGTACATAAGGAAAGTGCCAGCTGACGCAGTTATTGGACTTGAGCAAGTTGAATGTGGTGCAACCCACACTGTAGTAGCTATGGAAAGTTGTACTGGATTAGGCTGTTATGCAACTGAATCAGGTGATATCAGTGCATGACATTCTTACTTTTTGTGAGATTTCGTTTTGTTGTTGAGAAAAACATGAGTGCTTGGCTTATCTCTGCCCATTTCTCATTTTTTGCATTGGTAGAGGACGAGACGAGTGCTGTCAATATCATGTGAAATACAGTTCATTACTTGCTAGTGCCAAGGATTTGGTTAACCTTCCCACTGCTCCTACTTCAGAATCAAGTCAGTACAGTTGGCATCATCAGGTTTGTTCCTCTTTCACCTATGTTGGTTCATAGTCACTTGTACTTCAATTCTTCCGCATGTTTCTGCTGTTTTATTCAAAGTTCTAGGTTGGGCATGTGGTTAGATCTGTTCATCCATATTCACTTGTACTAAAGAAACTATTTACTTCACATTTTCATCCGTTAAACTATCCCAGATTATGTCAACCTACTATGAACCTACTACAACAAGTTTCTCGTACTTACATACCAAATACTACTGCCATGTAATTATGTTTAGAGTTGTATTCTTACATGTATAATTGACTACATAGTTCTGCTCATACTTGTATTCTTATCTGTATAAGCACTTGGATATGTTGCTAGAGTGATTGCAGTAGTCATTTTGCTGTTCCAAACATATGTTGCTGGTTGAACATGATCCATGGTTCCATATAAAAGTAAAACCATCCATTGCTAATTTAATACCCCAGCTTTGAGGAATTATTGGCAGTCTCTAAAGTTAGCTGATGTGTATTGTTGCACTAAGATCTCTACTTAGTAATGTTTTCTTAGTACGTGAAAAATATTTACTCCCGATAAACTAAATAATGGATACCTGTTCTGGTCTGTCTTGTTGCAGCACCCTATATCTAGACGTGGATTCACTTGAGCTAAGCACTTGGATGCTCTGCTGTAGGGCAGCAAGTTCCAGGTGAGCACAATATTGCCATATGGCTGAGACTTGATCTGAGCATACATATAAAACTTCATTTTTTTTTCTCTCAGTAAACTGAATGATGGGTATCCACTTTGCTAATTTCACCCTGCAGAGCTTTGGTAGGAACTCTGTGATGGTGACCTCCTCGCTTAGTTGGGACCAGATCTTGGCGTGCGCCTCAAGGGCCTCCTTGATCATATCCTGTCTGCCTAGGTCTTCCTCACTGACACCGGTGGGAGCGCCTGTTGGACTTCTACATTGACAACCACTTGAAATGTCCTTCAGATGTTTGCTCTACAGGTGGTTGAAGTACAATGCCCTTCAGATGTTTGCTCCTGGGCTCTTGCCATTGTGTGCTGAACAACTTATGCTTCGCCCATTCTTGTACCGTTTCTTATTCTGTCAGCTGGAATGGATGTTCCTTCTATTTATGTAATATTGAATGTAATGTTCATGGTTATTCACCATGTAATATGGAATGTATTGTGTCTTGCAGTCCTAATTTTTTGCTGCTAAGTTATATGAATGCTGAGTTTCAAGTTCCCGTCTAATTTGTTGGCTACTCAAATTCTTGTCTATAATTGATTGAACTGCATACCTTGACAGAACAGAAAAAAAACGTAGTGTGATTCTTTGAATTAAGAAATAGTGGCCCAAAAGTTTGTGGATCGCAAAAAGGCCATTGCCTGGACAATACAATGTTCGAAAATATATGGGCTCTAAAATGACCTGGCCCAAACACTACTAAAGAAACACGATTCAAAAAATACCATTAAAAGGCCAATTCCTAGACTTTAAAAGGTTAAGGCCCATGAAGATCACCGAAACGGACCGGGCTGATTTTGATCCACGACAATTTCATTTCGTCGTAATCTTGCCACGTAGGACAAGCCACGTCGGAGCTGATGTGTCATGCCCGGACTGCTCACGACGATTTTAGATCGTCATAGATTCATGACGTTCCTAAATCGTCGTGGATATCCATGACGTTTCCAAAAAAACGTCGTTATGGTTAATTACTGACGCTCGGTTTTCAACGATTTGTTTTTCGTCATAAGATCGTCATGGATGAAATATGATGACGATTTGGTGACGAAAACAGAGCGTCAAGTATCAACATATTTCTTGTAGTGAGACTTCTTGAAGACCAAACCATCACCATTTGCTACGGCAAGAGATCCTATGGATGCAAAAGACTAGTTATTCTACACGGACAGGAATCTCGAGGCCGTTAATGCTAATGATGCTAAGAAGGTGCAATTTGCCACAGATGTTCTCAATGGACCACCAGCAGCATGGTGGGATAATCAGTCATCTTGAAACCACCAGAGAAGGTATTCACATGGGAGGAATTCAAGGAAAAGTTCAGGGAGTACCATGTTCCTGATAGTGTCATGGAGTTGAAGAGAAGGGATTTTGAAGATCTTCAGCAAGGAACACATCCTATGATCTGGTATGTCAACGAGTTCAGCAGACTCTCTCGTTATGCTGCTGATGAAGTGGACACTGACAAGAAGATGATAAAGAGATTCCTGAGAGGATTAGATCCTTATGCTGCTATGCAGTTGAGGACGTCCAAGCCAGCTAACTTGCAAGAGTTAATGAACTCTGTAGTTACCTGGGAAAAGGACTACAAGTTGGTTCAGCTGAACCGACAGAAGAAGGCCAAGTTTGAGCCTAAGAGGTTTCAGCCAAGTAGACCTACAACCAACCTCAGTTTTAAGCCTACGCTAAAATCGGGAGGATCCACGATAAATCTTGGTTCGTTCAACCCAAGGAATCGTATAACATGTCATGGTTGTGGGCTTCCTGGACACATTAAAAGTGAATGCAAGAAGCCAAGAATTGTCTGCTTTGGGTGTGGAAAGGAGGGACATATCAAGCCTGATTGTCCCAACAAGACAGCTAGAGGTGGATTTAACAGAGGTGGAGCTAGACCCGGAGGAGCAGGTGGATTCTCAGATGGAGGTGGCAGTGGCGGGAAGAACAACAATGGAAAGCGAGCTAAACCCTTCGGGAAGTTGAACTGTACATCTCTGGAGGAGGCTGACAACTCAGACACCGCAGTACTAGGTACACGCAATCTTCTTACACAATATGGCAAAGTTTTATTTGATACCGGTGCAACCACATCATTCATCTCTAGTCATTTTGTGGGTAAGTATGGGGTACGGTGTACACGGTTAGAATATCCTATTACCGTTATGACGGCGGGGGGTGCGCTTATAGTTACGCATGTGAGGCCAGATCAGGTCATTACGATCTGTGATTGCACTTACGACGCGGATATTTTCGTGATTCCGTTGAAGAATATTGACGTTGTTCTAGGAATGGATTGGATGTCGGAGAATGGAGCGCTTTAATTGACTGTGAAGAGAAAACAGTTACTCTGAAGAGGCCTAGAGGAGGAGGAGGAGCTACCTACCAAGCAGATAAGCATACTCATGTGCAGGCTGGACTTCAACTCAACTCACTCAATGAAGCTAAGTTAGAAGATATACCAGTGGTGAATGAGTTTCCGGATGTATTTCCAGCAGAATTACCGAGAATGCCACCGGATAGGGAGATAGAGTTTAGCATTAACTTGATACCAGGTACATCTCCTATTGCTCAAGCACCATACAAGATGGGTCCTAAAGAATTAAAGGAACTCAAGGAAGAGTTAGATGAACTGGAAAGTAAGGGATTCATCAGAGAAAGTGTATCACCATGGGGATCACGAGTTATATTTGTGGACAAGAGAGATGGAGGTAGAAGAATGTGTGGTGATTTCAAACATCTGAACAATGTCACCATAAAAAACAAGTATCCATTACCAAGATTTCAGATTTGTTTGATCAAGTCCACGGGGCTGGAGTGCTCTCCAAGATTGATCTCAGATCGGGTTACCATCAGATCAAAATTAAGCCAGAAGATGTATCCAAGACAACTTTTGTTTCAAGGTATGGACATCATGAGTATTTGGTTGTTCCTTTTGGACTGACCAATGCACCTGCTATTTTCATGAACCCGATGAACAAGATCTTCATGCCATATCTGGATAAGTTTGTGATTGTGTTCATCGATAATATTTTGATATATTTGAAGAACAAAGAAGACCATGCTAAGCATTTAAGGATAGCATTAAAAGTTCTGAGGGAACATCAGATGTATGCTAAATTCAGTAAGTGTGAGTTTTGGTTGGATCAAGTGGAATTCCTTGGACATGTCATCAGTAAGGAGGGTATTGCAGTGAATCCGGACAAAGTACAATTAGTTCTGGATTGGAAAGCACCAATCAATATCAAGGAAGTTCGAGGATTTCTCGGAATGGTTGGATACTATAGAAGGCTTATCAATGTATTTTCTAAGATACCAGGGCTAATGACCAACTTGTTGAGGAAAAATACTCCTTTTGTATGGTCAGACAAGTCTGAAGCTAGTTTCCAGGAGTTGAAGAAACGGTTGACAACAACACCAATCCTAGCAGTATCTGAACCAGGCAAGAATTACATAGTATATTGTGATGCATCCAAGAATGGATTGGGTTGTGTGCTCATGCAAGATCGGAAGGTAATAGCTTATGGTTCAGGACAGCTCAAACCTCATGAAGTTAACTACCCAACTCATGATTTGGAGTTGGCAGCTGTAGTTTTTTGCTGTGAAGAGATGGAGGTCATTTCCATTTGGAGCAAAGTGTGAGATTTACACGGACCACAAAAGTCTCAAATACTTATTTACTTAGAAAGAATTGAATAACAGGAAAATAAGATGGTTAGAGTTCATCAAATACTATGATCTTACCATCAATTATACACCAGGAAAAGCCAATGTTGTAGCTGATGCTTTAAGCCGGAAGAGTACGAATAGTCAACCAACTCAATGTGAATTGCACAAAGAATTGAAGAGAGAATTAGAACAAGCTGAGATAGAAATACTTGAGGTAAAATCTTTGGGAGGTTTGTATGCTATGAAGGTTTTGGAAGAAAGAAAAAGTGATTCCAGAAATGATATAATTCGTCGGCAGGACAAAGATCCTTTCATAAAAGAAGAGCTACAGAGGATTGAAGAAGAAAAACCCTCAATATTCCATTTAGGTGAGTATGGCTCTCTATGGTTCGATAAGAGGATTTGTGTCCCAGATATCCCTGAGATCAGGAATTTGATACTTCGGGAAGCACATGATACACCATACTCTATTCATCCCGGGAGTACCAAGATGTATATGGATCTCAGAGACATATTTTGGTGGAACAACATGAAGAGAGATATTGCCAAGTAAATATCTGAATGCCATACCTGTCACAGAGTAAAGGTAGAACATCAAAGTCCAACAGGACCATTCCAACCTCTAGATATTCCAGAGTGGAAGTGGGAGGAGATTGGTATGGATTTCATTACTGGCTTACCAATGACCAAGAACCGTAAGGATATGATTTGGGTTGTCTTGGATAGATTGACTAAAAGTGCACATTTCTTAGCAGTCAATCAGAAGCATACCGCTGAGAAATTGGTGGATCTATATGTGAAGGAAATTGTCAGTGAACATGGAGTACCTAAAAGAACAGTTTCAGATAAAGGGTCTGTGTTTACATCAAAATTCTGGAAGAAAATACATAAAGCTTTGGGTCCTCGATTGGATTTCAGTACTACTTATAATCCACAAGCCGGAGGGCAAACTAAAAGAACTAATCAGATATTAGAAGACATGCTTCGAGCATGTGCTCTAGATTTTGGTGGATCATGGGATGAACATCTACCATTAGCAGAATTCTCATACAATAACCGTTATCAAAGAAGTTTGACGGCCTCGCCATTTGAAGTACTTTATGGTCAGAAGTGCAGATCACCGATATATTGGTATGAGGTAGGAGGCAAGTCTGAGTTCGAAGCAGACTATGTCAAGGATCAACAGATCATTGTTGATATCATCAGGGAATGTCTGAAAATTGCTCAAAGTCGTCATGAAAGTTATGCTGAGCAGAAGAGAAGGACACGGGAACCAAAAATCGGGGATATGGTCTAACTCTGAGTTAGTCCGATGAAAGGGCTTAAGAGGTTCAGAGTTAAAGGAAAGTTAAGTCCTCGATACATTTGACCTTACAAGATTCTTGCACAGAACAGGAATGTAGCGTTGACTTTACAGCTACCCGAGAGATTGAAGCAAGTACATAATGTCTTCCATGGATCCCAACTCCGGAAGTGCTTGAAGGAACCAGAAGATTCCATTAACCAGGAAGATCTGGAGTTAGAATCAGACCTCACCTATGTGGAGGAACTAGAGAAGATTCTGGCAGAAGATTGGAAAAATACTCCGGAATAGAGCAATCAAGTATTGCAAAGTGCAATGGAAACATCATCCTAAACGTGAAGCTACATGGGAGAAGTAAGAAGAATTACGACAAAACTACCCCGAGCTCTTCAGGTATTATTGTTACAACTTCGGGACGAAGTTCTCGTTAAGGAGGAAAGACTGTAATGTCCCAGCTGTCAGGAACTCACGGGGGGTAGAATATTAATCTGTGCATCTGCATGCATGTGTTTGCAAAATCTCATTAAATTTTTCGCAAAACTAAAACCCTAGAGTGATCAAGGTTCCATCGACATTATGACTTAGATAGAGAGATCAACAATGAAAGAGGGTGGAATTTCGACATGACCTCTAGGCTATATTTGAGTTGAGGGGTTCAAATTTGAATTATTTAAACTTGAGAATGTTTGAATTTGAATTCAAATTGTTTTACCAACATAATATAATTACTATATTCAAATTGAAACATTTAAGATATAATAAATATTGGACAATTCCAACTAAATAGTGAATTAGAAACAGAAAACATTGAACTTTATTAATCAAACCGCAAAATACAAACTCATTACAATGTTTTCCCAAAACAGTAAATTACAAAGATTGTTACAAAAGGATAGATTACAAGATTGAATTCCTACACTAACTACTTCTAGCTAAACCAATATTATTGACATCTTCTGAACCTGCAAAATAAACACAAAAACAAACAGATTGTTTAGTGAGAGATTAGTACCCTCAGATTGACAGTGTGTTGCACTGCTCAACTCATCATTGGGATAATTAAGTTAGTGTAGCATCTGTTCAAATCAAATTAGCCTCAGACCAGCATCCTTGGCAAGCATCAGGTAATACAAGTGGTAGGTGAAAACAAATAGAATTACCTCGATAAGACCAACCGTAGGGCTATCAAAAGATCTTAGCAGCAAGGTAACAGACACACATCATACTCACATGCACCCTTTGGTGCTGTCAACACATTAGTAGCAGGATAAATAACACACCAACCATAAGAGGTAAGGCATCACATGCACTTTTCCTATGTTAGGCCCGGGTTGCTCAGCTCAACCAAGAACATGAAGAACATCCAACACAAAACAATCCACCATAAATCAATCCACCTGTAGAACTGAACCATATTGGAGATCCAGCCAGTAAATCACAAGGCTAAGGTAGAGGTGGAACATTACTAGGAGTTCATCACAAGGCCAAGCTGTAGAAGAGAAGCAGAGCTAATATCAAGCAATCCATAAGCACTCAAATCCACCAACCTTTGTTCATTACTCAAGGTGAATCTTTATACACATCAAGCAATCCAGTTGCTAGCGTATGCCCAAAGGGGTTGGGGAGTGATTTCCCTCAGTATAGCATAGAGGTGCTATGCTAATTTGATCACATGAAATTAATGAAATCAAGGTAGCAATTGTTCTTGATAAAAGAAGGCCTCAGTTTTTGCATCATGGGCTTGGGGGCAAAAGAATCAAGCTATAGCAAATTGTTTTTAGCAGATAAGTATCTAGAGCCAAAAGAATCAAGCCATAGCAGTCTGTTCTTATCAGACAAGTGCTTAGGGGCAGCAGATCAAGCAAGCAATAGGTTCTTATCATACATATGGATTGCAGTAGAATATATATTTAGCAAAAGAAATTTTGGATAAGCTCCCGGCTCACAAGATCTCTCCATAATAGTTGCTGGGCACCAAACCTGTAGATCTGGTACCCAAGTACAACATAACAGGAAGAGAAATTTACTGAATGCTAATAGTAGCTTGGTGGCACATCCTCTGAACCAGCAAGTTCAGCAAGTTCATACACATAGCCAACAGGGGAATCTCCACATGAGCATCTGATGCATGTAAAATGCATACATGAACTTTGGATGCTATTACTTGTTTTTCCTACATATTATCAACTTATATTCATGTTTTATAATGATTTGGGGGATTTTCTGAACAATCCCCCTTCTTTTGGTTCTAACCCTGTTTTTCCGGAAAACGTACTTTTTAGTGTTTCAGACTTTCCGGGAGCTTCGGGACTCCAAAAAGGGCAAGGCCAAAGAGAACGGTTCAGAATTTTCGAGACGAAGACCATGGGACAATGTAGAGGGCCAAAAGGCCAACCAGGTGGAAAATAGGACCCTCCAAGCGGCCAGATTCCTTGGCCGCGTGTGGGGCCCCCTTTTTGCCCCCGTGGCTCCGATGCCGTCGATCTTTCTTCTCCCGAGTGTCTCGGGACCTAAAAACGACTATATAAAGGGTCCCCTGGCCTTTTTGATAAGGAGGCGGCGCCGAGAGATGAAACCAAGAAACAGAGAGATAGAAGGCTGCCGCCGAAGAAGATCGGAGGGGGGAAACGCCGCCGGGATCATCCCCGGAGGGCTCCACCCCCCTCCGGCGTGTTCATCATCAACATCTACATCAAGATCAGCTCCATCTCTCCACTGTAATCTCTTGGCAAACATGATGTATGATGCAATACTATATTCCCTAGATGTATTGTGTCTCCCCGTCTATGTTTGAGTAGTGAATTGTTCTTGGCAATGGTGAAATAGTTCGTTGATTGGTTGCATACAAGTTTGTTATCTTCTATGATTTTCTTTATGTACAATATATGAGTGCACGTATATGTTGGGGAATGCATGAAAGGTGATCACCGGTATCATAATGGAGTGGTGGTGACTTGGGAGTGACAGTAACCTGAGACCGAGCCACAAAGTTAAGTTATTGGGGGATATATATAGGGGACCTTAGAATGTAAGGCTATGGTGGGACTTTATGTCTTAATCAATCTTGTGCAGTCATTTACTTGGCCACATGATCCATCATAAGGGGTTGTAGATCATTTACTTGACTATACCTATTCATGGCTCCTTCCTAGAAGAAACAACTAAGACTAAAACATGTGCTTCACTAATTGTGACAACTACACGAACAAAACACCTATTGCTAGAACACTTGCTCCCTTGAGATACTTGAGATATTTTCTGCTTGCTACTTGTGAAACTTTCTTAGAAACTTGCTTTAGAAACTTGCTCTAGGATTACTTGCATTTTAAACTTGCTTCACTAGTTACTAGACAAACCACACTCCACGTCACTTGCTTTTAATTAGTTAGTTCCTTTTAGTCAAACTTATTTCTTTGCATAAACATCCATATAAGAGGGTTATAGGGCTTTAGAGAATAGATAGCCTACCTTCAGCTCCTCGTGGGTTCGACACTCAAATACTTATCGAAAGGTACTACAATTGACCTCCTGCACTTGGGAGTCATCAAGCACTTTTCTCGCGCCGTTGCCGGGGAGCGTTGTTCTAAGCTTTTATTCTTGTTTGCATTGCATACTAACATATAAACCTAAAACACAAAAAAAAAATGGAAAAAAACCAAACAATTTTAGAACTGTATAATATCTACCTTGAATTAGGACATGAAGTGTTTGAGGAGAAATTGAAAATTATTTGCACAACAATCATATTTGTGGTAGTACTAATTCTTTGAACACCTTTATTGCTAAGGAAAACCTTGAGCTTGGGGAAGTTTGTCTTGATGAATATGATATTTTTAGTCCCCCTACTATTGAGGATAAAAATGATATACTTGCTGATTCTATGGAAAGTTTTAAGCTTGGGGAAGTTGGTTTTGATGAGCATGATATTTCTAGTTCCCCAAGCTTGGAGGAGAGAATTCACTTTGATGATACTATGCCTCCTATATATGATGATTGCAATGAAAATTATGAATGCTTAACTCCCACTATCACTAATGAGGATTTTACTTATGTGGATAGTAGTGATTCTTCTATGCATGTGGCTCATGATAAGAATGTTTTATGTGATATTCATATTGTTGAATCTACTCATGATGCTACTGAAAATTATTATGAGAGAGGGAAACATGGTTACACATATTTCAACAATATTAAGTTTCCCCTCTTTATGCTGAAAGTATTGAAGTTGCACTTGATCTACCTTTTTATGCTTGCTATTATGTGCTTCTTTTATTTGTTTCATTACAAAATTCCAATGCATAGGAAAGGGGTTAGACTTAAAAATAAATTGTTTAATATTTTTTGGTGTGTTCCTTATGCTTTAATTTCCTATTCGGTCTGAGCACACATTTATGCCTTTTCAACATGTAAAATACCTTTACCTACTGTTATCTATCATTTAGTTTAAGATTTTAATTTTATAAAATTTTGGGAAAGTAAATGAGAAGGATGAGTAATGGAGAAGTTGGGGTCGACCTTGAACATGTGTTGTTCATGCCAATGAAACCATTGCAAAGGCTCTATCATTAAAACTTTTTCCAAAGCTAAAAACAATAAAAAATATTATTTCACTACTGTAACATCACATTTCTGTCTTATTTCTCATCATAAATGGCAAGAATAATCTTATATGAGAGATAGGATTAAACAATAGTAATTACCTGTCCAGAAAACAGATTCCTGAACTTCACTGCGAAAAATGTTTAAAATCACAGAAGTGGAATTTTGACCTGGTAATTTCCGACAGTAATATTTAGTTATCACTACATATTTCATTAGTTTTAAGTTTTCTGATTTGAGAAACTTAAGTGCCTCTAAAAATTCACTCTTTACGGGTTGTTCAGTTTTTGTCAGATTATGTCTTTATTTTGCATTGCTCTCATTACTAGTGTTTTGTGTGGTTCTTTTGATCAAGGAGAAATGCACAACTGTAGTAAAAGTAGTTAATATTTAGAATCAACTCATGATGTGTCTTTTCTATACCTATGTGGATTTTTTTTATGGAGGCACTAATCCCTCTAATCAAGTTTTATGTTGAGATTTGTGTAAGAAGAATTTTTTAGGAGGAACAGTTGAGTGAGATGAACAAAGATCAAGAGGGACAACCAATCAAGCTTGGTATGTACCCCTGGGCTCACCCTACATGTATCAAATAAGTACAAGAATCCAAGCTTGGGGATGCCGAGCCACCTCACTCCAACCATCATGATGTTAAGTAAGAAAAGCCTAGCTATACGGCTATCAATAAAGCGCTTTATGGGAGGCAACCCGGTTGTTCTTAGTTGGTTTTTCCTAGTGTCATCTTGCTGTAACAAGAGACTTAGTCTTTGGTTTAGGTTCTGGAGTTTTCAATAAAGTGTCAAGTTTCACCCATTTGGATTTAAAAGTTGTTATCCTAGTGCTTGGAATTTCTGTTTCAGCACGATTCTGCTCACCGTACGATTTTTAACTTTTTATCCGTAAGTCGGATTGAGCTAATTTTTTGGTATGTTCTGCCCATTTTCGTACTCTATAAGAAAAAAAATTGGATTAATTTTTTGATGAGTCTAGCTTAGGGAAAACGTTCGTTTTGCTGCTATTTCTTTTCTGGACAGATTTTGCCTTCTTTTGTTGGATGTACTCTTTGGGTTTGGGACTTGAATTTCCTTGATCTTTTCGAGCTAGAGAGTGAACATACAACATTATGAACCTTATTGTCTATCTTCTGGAGCATTGTTTTTGGAATTTTGTGCAGCATGAATACGTTTTGTTTGTCCTTACTAATCTCACCCCACAGAAAAAGAATAGGAGAAACATGTTTTGTAAAGTTTTTTCACAGGGAATAGAGGAGCTGCGCCAAGAGAGATCCAAGAGTGGTGAAAACCACAAGCTTGGGGATGTGGTGAACACCCCCCTGGACCAACACTCTTTTGGTTAGCACACGTCTACTTTCTGTTTTTCTAAGAAAAGCATTTATCACAGAAACTTGAAGCGTCTAGTTTTGTTTTTAGTTTATTTGTGAGACCACCACCACAATTATCTTTATGAGAATCAGCTACTAGAATAATGGGTTGAATTAAGTTGTATGCTGTTATATTTATTGGGAAAGGGATGTTTTAGTTGATTATAAAAGCTACTTATAGTTGCATGATTTATATGCTGTTTTAGGTGTAGAAATTTGCAATAGTGTTGTCATGAGCTATCTCTTATTCATGTTTTTGATGTTAATTGTTAGTTTACCTAGTTTTTCATGAAATGAGTAGTTCTATGGACACTAATTCATGCATAGTAGCTGGTCAACTATCTCCCTCTTGCTAGCCAAAAAAGTAAAAATTCCAACAAGTATAAACTTGTTTCCAACACCCTTTAGCCAAGTATTTCCAGCGAGTCCACCATATCTACCTATTAGATTCAGAGCTATTCCGAGTATGTTCACCATGTTATAGTGTTATTTATGTTCTAAATTAAGATATTCACTTTATTAATTGTCATGAGATGAATTTGGGACAGGACTCTCACGAACTTTTGAACGCACACCTTTACTTTTCATTGCACTTAATAAACATGACCCAATAACGGGAGCTAAAAGTTTTCCATTTGACAAGTGTTTGGTTGGGAGCTAGCTATAAACATGTATCACTGGAAAGCTTTTAACATTGCACAAAAATTTACATTTGGTTGATATCATGTACTTTTTGTTTTTGGACTCCTGCCATGCCGAAATCAAATAGAGGAATAGTAAGTTTTGATGAGTAAGTATATTTATGACTAGAGAAACGCATTGGGCCGCTAACCCAAGCCATGCTTGATCATGGTGGAAATTTACTTATAGCGAGAGTTGACTCTACAAACACATCCTATAATAAAATAAGAAGCTATGCATATAGTGAATGAAAAAAAAAAAGGATGATGAGTCTACTCTGTTTGTTCATCTTGTCATTGTGACATGGGCTGGTTTCCATGTCATGGGGCAAGAGGTACCTCTTTGCGGTTCTCTATGATGTCATTAATACTTATTATGATTGTACAAAGCTTATTAGGAATCTTAAGTTGAGTAATCATGGAGTAGGTTTTCACACTTACGGGGCATGAGGCATTCAACCAACACCTTGTCAATCACATTACTTCAACATTCACAATTTAAGATGCTAGTGATAAAGGGGCAATGAGAGTCTTAGACCAATGGATGCCACATTTCAATTAGTAATTTTAGTTAAATAATTTAGAGGCTAAATAAGACTTGATCATGTTTTACCTCTACTAAATTTTCTCCAAAGTGTCCACCATATTTTCTATTTTCCATTATGCTATTCTTTGACCAATATAGGATTTTATTTTTCACTTTGTCTATGCATTTGGTCCACAGTGCTTTTATTTCATTATACACTTTGTGAACTTTCATGAAGCATCTTTGCTTGCATATTTGATATTTCTTATAACATGAATTGTATGTTGCTACTCATCTATATTATGAATCATTTGATTATATGTAGTGACGAAGGCATGGATCCTGGACATTGCGGGTAAGGACACCCCGTCTCAGGCCCAAGGTTAAGGCCCAAGAAGAGGAGCCCTTGGAGTATTCCAAAAGGCCCACGTGAAGCCCACCCTCACTGCCTTGCGGGTTAAGTTAGGAAACCTGTAACCGGCCTAGGGTTAGAGTTCGAGTCCTCTCCGAGTAGGGTTTGAGACCTGGCCACCTATATAAAGCCAGGAGAGCCACCGGAAGAGGACCAAGCAATACCGCAACACCAAAGCCTTGAGCTCGAGATCATACTCTCGACTTGAGCCACCATCATTGTAACCGATCTACTCGATTAATACAGATCGACAGAGGCAGGAGTAAGGGTTTTACCTCTACGAGGGCCCCGAACCTAGGTAAATCTTGCCCCCTGTTTAGCCGACGATCGCCACCAGCACTCATGGGTTCTCCTATTCGAAACCCTATGGGTTCACCCGAGGGATTTGTAGAGTCTGAGATTCGACAATTGGCACCGTCTATGGGAACGGCGGGCGCTGGATCACCGGCATCTTCAGCTTCATCGACAACCAATTCTCGTTGGAAACCCTCGACTACGGCTCCGAACAATCCTATACGGATCAGATCTATCGTGGTCACCCCTCACTCGTCAGAATCACACCTGGTGTTCAACGATCTGGAGAGGAGCGTCACCTTGACGTTCGGGAGCTTGAAGTTCGTGACCAACGGGGATGGAATCCTCCACTTCCCAGAAGAGTCAGAATCTGAATCAGGAGCCGTCGACTCACGCTTTCATCTAGAGAAAAGCGGCGAGTCCGTACGCTTCAACACCAACGACTACCATACCCTCTCGACAAAAGAACCTTCTCGAGTCCAAAGAGCTTTCCGATCTACGCCTAGGACGCACGAGCCACGACTGGCTCAAGTCTGCATGGCAGGATCGGAGCAACCCCAGGAAACAGAACATAGTGCGGCAGAAAGCAACATAATCGGCGTCTCGCGGGAAGCTTGGGACCGAGCCAAGGAGGCTATGCGAACGAGCAAACCACCTGTAGCGGAATTGCCACACGAAGATATGGTTGCCTACCACTATCATCTAGTGAGAGCAGCCGCAACCATCAAGGACGCTCGGATAGATCTGGCCCGTCGAAGAAGAGCAACGGATGAATCAAGTCAACGACGAGCTGAGATGTCCCTAGCACCCTCGGTCGATACCCGACCCGCGAGGAAGGGATATGCTCAACATCCAGGGACATCGAGTCCTTAGGCGGGACCAGCAGGTCGTTCACACCTTCCCTTATGAGAGTTGATGATGACATGAACATCTACCCGCAGACTCCAGCCGCCGCGGTCCTGGCTGCAGCAACTTACATGCAGATGAACCAGCCGACGGAAAGCGATCCTCGGGCAGAACAGTATAAACAAGTGCGCAAGGGGCTAGAACTGGCAGCCGCAAGGCTCGCCTCCTACGACCGCAGGAAGGCCGCGGAGCAGCTGGAGAAGGAGAAAGAGAAGGAGAAGGAGAAAGAAAAAGAGGCATCCCGTAAGCATAGGAGCACTTCGCCAAGAAGGGACAAGTCGCCACGTCGTGGTCGAGGAAAGGAAGTTCGACGCCGCGGTGACAGTCGAAGCAGCAGCGAAGGCAGCCCGAGAGACAAAAGCTCGCGACATCACAGCAGCCGCTCGCGAAAACGAAGCAAGGAGCCAAGGAAGGATACTGACCGCGACCAGCCAGGATACGACGCGCGATCGGACATCGCACAAAATAGGGTGGACAAGGCAATGGCATCGCGATATCACGAACTCTCTTCGTCCGGCTCTTCGGATGACGAAACCTGCGGTGCACTCTGGTTTGCCCGTAGCATCTGCGAAGCACCCCTACCCAAAAGATTCAAGCTCAGCACAGAAGTGACAAAGTACGACGGCTCACTCGAGCCCTCTTCATGGCTAAACGATTACCTTACGGCAGTAAAATGCCAACGTGGGAACAAGAACACGGCTATGCAGTACCTCAATCTACATCTCGTCGGCGCGGACCGTAGTTGGCTGGAAGCGAGACCAAGATCATGTTACGCGTCGTGGGACGACCTGCACCGCGATTTTTGCAAAAACTTCCAGTCGACCTACAAGAGACCAGCCACCATTGAAGAACTGTGGGCCTGCAAGCAGAAAAGCGGCGAGTCCACCCGCGAGTATATCCAGCGATGGACCACGCTCAGGAACACCGCAGGAAACATCTCGGAAGAAGTAGCGGTTGAAGCCTTCGCAAAGGGCACCCGACGAACTGCTTTCAGAGAGGAGCTAGGCAAAGCTGCACCCAAAACTATTGGGGAGCTAATGATTATAGCCGAAAAATGGGCTAACGGAGAATATGCAGTGCACAATGAGAGAGGATCATCGCCTGCACCCGAAGAAGATCGCCATGGTCGAAGAAAAAGAACAACAACAACAACAACAACAAGTATATTTATGACTAGAGAAACGCATTGGGCCGCTAACCCAAGCCATGCTTGATCATGGTGGAAATTTACTTATAGCGAGAGTTGACTCTACAAACACATCCTATAATAAAATAAGAAGCTATGCATATAGTGAATGAAATAAAAAAAAAGGATGATGAGTCTACTCTGTTTGTTCATCTTGTCATTGTGACATGGGCTGGTTTCCATGTCATGGGGCAAGAGGTACCTCTTTGCGGTTCTCTATGATGTCATTAATACTTATTATGATTGTACAAAGCTTATTAGGAATCTTAAGTTGAGTAATCATGGAGTAGGTTTTCACACTTACGGGGCATGAGGCATTCAACCAACACCTTGTCAATCACATTACTTCAACATTCACAATTTAAGATGCTAGTGATAAAGGGGCAATGAGAGTCTTAGACCAATGGATGCCACATTTCAATTAGTAATTTTAGTTAAATAATTTAGAGGATAAATAAGACTTGATCATGTTTTACCTCTACTAAATTTTCTCCAAAGTGTCCACCATATTTTCTATTTTCCATTATGCTATTCTTTGACCAATATAGGATTTTATTTTTCACTTTGTCTATGCATTTGGTCCACAGTGCTTTTATTTCATTATACACTTTGTGAACTTTCATGAAGCATCTTTGCTTGCATATTTGATATTTCTTATAACATGAATTGTATGTTGCTACTCATCTATATTATGAATCATTTGATTATATGTAGTGACGAAGGCATGGATCCTGGACATTGCGGGTAAGGACACCCCGTCTCAGGCCCAAGGTTAAGGCCCAAGAAGAGGAGCCCTTGGAGTATTCCAAAAGGCCCACGTGAAGCCCACCCGCACTGCCTTGCGGGTTAAGTTAGGAAACCTGTAACCGGCCTAGGGTTAGAGTTCGAGTCCTCTCCGAGTAGGGTTTGAGACCTGGCCACCTATATAAAGCCAGGAGAGCCACCGGAAGAGGACCAAGCAATACCGCAACACCAAAGCCTTGAGCTCGAGATCATACTCTCGACTTGAGCCACCATCATTGTAACCGATCTACTCGATTAATACAGATCGACAGAGGCAGGAGTAAGGGTTTTACCTCTACGAGGGCCCCGAACCTAGGTAAATCTTGCCCCCTGTTTAGCCGACGATCGCCACCAGCACTCATGGGTTCTCCTATTCGAAACCCTATGGGTTCACCCGAGGGATTTGTAGAGTCTGAGATTCGACAATTGGCACCGTCTATGGGAACGGCGGGCGCTGGATCACCGGCATCTTCAGCTTCATCGACAACCAATTCTCGTTGGAAACCCTCGACTACGGCTCCGAACAATCCTATACGGATCAGATCTATCGTGGTCACCCCTCACTCGTCAGAATCACACCTGGTGTTCAACGATCTGGAGAGGAGCGTCACCTTGACGTTCGGGAGCTTGAAGTTCGTGACCAACGGGGATGGAATCCTCCACTTCCCAGAAGAGTCAGAATCTGAATCAGGAGCCGTCGACTCACGCTTTCATCTAGAGAAAAGCGGCGAGTCCGTACGCTTCAACACCAACGACTACCATACCCTCTCGACAAAAGAACCTTCTCGAGTCCAAAGAGCTTTCCGATCTACGCCTAGGACGCACGAGCCACGACTGGCTCAAGTCTGCATGGCAGGATCGGAGCAACCCCAGGAAACAGAACATAGTGCGGCAGAAAGCAACATAATCGGCGTCTCGCGGGAAGCTTGGGACCGAGCCAAGGAGGCTATGCGAACGAGCAAACCACCTGTAGCGGAATTGCCACACGAAGATATGGTTGCCTACCACTATCATCTAGTGAGAGCAGCCGCAACCATCAAGGACGCTCGGATAGATCTGGCCCGTCGAAGAAGAGCAACGGATGAATCAAGTCAACGACGAGCTGAGATGTCCCTAGCACCCTCGGTCGATACCCGACCCGCGAGGAAGGGATATGCTCAACATCCAGGGACATCGAGTCCTTAGGCGGGACCAGCAGGTCGTTCACACCTTCCCTTATGAGAGTTGATGATGACATGAACATCTACCCGCAGACTCCAGCCGCCGCGGTCCTGGCTGCAGCAACTTACATGCAGATGAACCAGCCGACGGAAAGCGATCCTCGGGCAGAACAGTATAAACAAGTGCGCAAGGGGCTAGAACTGGCAGCCGCAAGGCTCGCCTCCTACGACCGCAGGAAGGCCGCGGAGCAGCTGGAGAAGGAGAAAGAGAAGGAGAAGGAGAAAGAAAAAGAGGCATCCCGTAAGCATAGGAGCACTTCGCCAAGAAGGGACAAGTCGCCACGTCGTGGTCGAGGAAAGGAAGTTCGACGCCGCGGTGACAGTCGAAGCAGCAGCGAAGGCAGCCCGAGAGACAAAAGCTCGCGACATCACAGCAGCCGCTCGCGAAAACGAAGCAAGGAGCCAAGGAAGGATACTGACCGCGACCAGCCAGGATACGACGCGCGATCGGACATCGCACAAAATAGGGTGGACAAGGCAATGGCATCGCGATATCACGAACTCTCTTCGTCCGGCTCTTCGGATGACGAAACCTGCGGTGCACTCTGGTTTGCCCGTAGCATCTGCGAAGCACCCCTACCCAAAAGATTCAAGCTCAGCACAGAAGTGACAAAGTACGACGGCTCACTCGAGCCCTCTTCATGGCTAAACGATTACCTTACGGCAGTAAAATGCCAACGTGGGAACAAGAACACGGCTATGCAGTACCTCAATCTACATCTCGTCGGCGCGGACCGTAGTTGGCTGGAAGCGAGACCAAGATCATGTTACGCGTCGTGGGACGACCTGCACCGCGATTTTTGCAAAAACTTCCAGTCGACCTACAAGAGACCAGCCACCATTGAAGAACTGTGGGCCTGCAAGCAGAAAAGCGGCGAGTCCACCCGCGAGTATATCCAGCGATGGACCACGCTCAGGAACACCGCAGGAAACATCTCGGAAGAAGTAGCGGTTGAAGCCTTCGCAAAGGGCACCCGACGAACTGCTTTCAGAGAGGAGCTAGGCAAAGCTGCACCCAAAACTATTGGGGAGCTAATGATTATAGCCGAAAAATGGGCTAACGGAGAATATGCAGTGCACAATGAGAGAGGATCATCGCCTGCACCCGAAGAAGATCGCCATGGTCGAAGAAAAAGAACAACAACAACAACAACAACAAGTATATTTATGACTAGAGAAACGCATTGGGCCGCTAACCCAAGCCATGCTTGATCATGGTGGAAATTTACTTATAGCGAGAGTTGACTCTACAAACACATCCTATAATAAAATAAGAAGCTATGCATATAGTGAATGAAATAAAAAAAAAGGATGATGAGTCTACTCTGTTTGTTCATCTTGTCATTGTGACATGGGCTGGTTTCCATGTCATGGGGCAAGAGGTACCTCTTTGCGGTTCTCTATGATGTCATTAATACTTATTATGATTGTACAAAGCTTATTAGGAATCTTAAGTTGAGTAATCATGGAGTAGGTTTTCACACTTACGGGGCATGAGGCATTCAACCAACACCTTGTCAATCACATTACTTCAACATTCACAATTTAAGATGCTAGTGATAAAGGGGCAATGAGAGTCTTAGACCAATGGATGCCACATTTCAATTAGTAATTTTAGTTAAATAATTTAGAGGATAAATAAGACTTGATCATGTTTTACCTCTACTAAATTTTCTCCAAAGTGTCCACCATATTTTCTATTTTCCATTATGCTATTCTTTGACCAATATAGGATTTTATTTTTCACTTTGTCTATGCATTTGGTCCACAGTGCTTTTATTTCATTATACACTTTGTGAACTTTCATGAAGCATCTTTGCTTGCATATTTGATATTTCTTATAACATGAATTGTATGTTGCTACTCATCTATATTATGAATCATTTGATTATATGTAGTGACGAAGGCATGGATCCTGGACATTGCGGGTAAGGACACCCCGTCTCAGGCCCAAGGTTAAGGCCCAAGAAGAGGAGCCCTTGGAGTATTCCAAAAGGCCCACGTGAAGCCCACCCGCACTGCCTTGCGGGTTAAGTTAGGAAACCTGTAACCGGCCTAGGGTTAGAGTTCGAGTCCTCTCCGAGTAGGGTTTGAGACCTGGCCACCTATATAAAGCCAGGAGAGCCACCGGAAGAGGACCAAGCAATACCGCAACACCAAAGCCTTGAGCTCGAGATCATACTCTCGACTTGAGCCACCATCATTGTAACCGATCTACTCGATTAATACAGATCGACAGAGGCAGGAGTAAGGGTTTTACCTCTACGAGGGCCCCGAACCTAGGTAAATCTTGCCCCCTGTTTAGCCGACGATCGCCACCAGCACTCATGGGTTCTCCTATTCGAAACCCTATGGGTTCACCCGAGGGATTTGTAGAGTCTGAGATTCGACAATTGGCACCGTCTATGGGAACGGCGGGCGCTGGATCACCGGCATCTTCAGCTTCATCGACAACCAATTCTCGTTGGAAACCCTCGACTACGGCTCCGAACAATCCTATACGGATCAGATCTATCGTGGTCACCCCTCACTCGTCAGAATCACACCTGGTGTTCAACGATCTGGAGAGGAGCGTCACCTTGACGTTCGGGAGCTTGAAGTTCGTGACCAACGGGGATGGAATCCTCCACTTCCCAGAAGAGTCAGAATCTGAATCAGGAGCCGTCGACTCACGCTTTCATCTAGAGAAAAGCGGCGAGTCCGTACGCTTCAACACCAACGACTACCATACCCTCTCGACAAAAGAACCTTCTCGAGTCCAAAGAGCTTTCCGATCTACGCCTAGGACGCACGAGCCACGACTGGCTCAAGTCTGCATGGCAGGATCGGAGCAACCCCAGGAAACAGAACATAGTGCGGCAGAAAGCAACATAATCGGCGTCTCGCGGGAAGCTTGGGACCGAGCCAAGGAGGCTATGCGAACGAGCAAACCACCTGTAGCGGAATTGCCACACGAAGATATGGTTGCCTACCACTATCATCTAGTGAGAGCAGCCGCAACCATCAAGGACGCTCGGATAGATCTGGCCCGTCGAAGAAGAGCAACGGATGAATCAAGTCAACGACGAGCTGAGATGTCCCTAGCACCCTCGGTCGATACCCGACCCGCGAGGAAGGGATATGCTCAACATCCAGGGACATCGAGTCCTTAGGCGGGACCAGCAGGTCGTTCACACCTTCCCTTATGAGAGTTGATGATGACATGAACATCTACCCGCAGACTCCAGCCGCCGCGGTCCTGGCTGCAGCAACTTACATGCAGATGAACCAGCCGACGGAAAGCGATCCTCGGGCAGAACAGTATAAACAAGTGCGCAAGGGGCTAGAACTGGCAGCCGCAAGGCTCGCCTCCTACGACCGCAGGAAGGCCGCGGAGCAGCTGGAGAAGGAGAAAGAGAAGGAGAAGGAGAAAGAAAAAGAGGCATCCCGTAAGCATAGGAGCACTTCGCCAAGAAGGGACAAGTCGCCACGTCGTGGTCGAGGAAAGGAAGTTCGACGCCGCGGTGACAGTCGAAGCAGCAGCGAAGGCAGCCCGAGAGACAAAAGCTCGCGACATCACAGCAGCCGCTCGCGAAAACGAAGCAAGGAGCCAAGGAAGGATACTGACCGCGACCAGCCAGGATACGACGCGCGATCGGACATCGCACAAAATAGGGTGGACAAGGCAATGGCATCGCGATATCACGAACTCTCTTCGTCCGGCTCTTCGGATGACGAAACCTGCGGTGCACTCTGGTTTGCCCGTAGCATCTGCGAAGCACCCCTACCCAAAAGATTCAAGCTCAGCACAGAAGTGACAAAGTACGACGGCTCACTCGAGCCCTCTTCATGGCTAAACGATTACCTTACGGCAGTAAAATGCCAACGTGGGAACAAGAACACGGCTATGCAGTACCTCAATCTACATCTCGTCGGCGCGGACCGTAGTTGGCTGGAAGCGAGACCAAGATCATGTTACGCGTCGTGGGACGACCTGCACCGCGATTTTTGCAAAAACTTCCAGTCGACCTACAAGAGACCAGCCACCATTGAAGAACTGTGGGCCTGCAAGCAGAAAAGCGGCGAGTCCACCCGCGAGTATATCCAGCGATGGACCACGCTCAGGAACACCGCAGGAAACATCTCGGAAGAAGTAGCGGTTGAAGCCTTCGCAAAGGGCACCCGACGAACTGCTTTCAGAGAGGAGCTAGGCAAAGCTGCACCCAAAACTATTGGGGAGCTAATGATTATAGCCGAAAAATGGGCTAACGGAGAATATGCAGTGCACAATGAGAGAGGATCATCGCCTGCACCCGAAGAAGATCGCCATGGTCGAAGAAAAAGAACAACAACAACAACAACAACAACAAGTATATTTATGACTAGAGAAACGCATTGGGCCGCTAACCCAAGCCATGCTTGATCATGGTGGAAATTTACTTATAGCGAGAGTTGACTCTACAAACACATCCTATAATAAAATAAGAAGCTATGCATATAGTGAATGAAATAAAAAAAAAGGATGATGAGTCTACTCTGTTTGTTCATCTTGTCATTGTGACATGGGCTGGTTTCCATGTCATGGGGCAAGAGGTACCTCTTTGCGGTTCTCTATGATGTCATTAATACTTATTATGATTGTACAAAGCTTATTAGGAATCTTAAGTTGAGTAATCATGGAGTAGGTTTTCACACTTACGGGGCATGAGGCATTCAACCAACACCTTGTCAATCACATTACTTCAACATTCACAATTTAAGATGCTAGTGATAAAGGGGCAATGAGAGTCTTAGACCAATGGATGCCACATTTCAATTAGTAATTTTAGTTAAATAATTTAGAGGATAAATAAGACTTGATCATGTTTTACCTCTACTAAATTTTCTCCAAAGTGTCCACCATATTTTCTATTTTCCATTATGCTATTCTTTGACCAATATAGGATTTTATTTTTCACTTTGTCTATGCATTTGGTCCACAGTGCTTTTATTTCATTATACACTTTGTGAACTTTCATGAAGCATCTTTGCTTGCATATTTGATATTTCTTATAACATGAATTGTATGTTGCTACTCATCTATATTATGAATCATTTGATTATATGTAGTGACGAAGGCATGGATCCTGGACATTGCGGGTAAGGACACCCCGTCTCAGGCCCAAGGTTAAGGCCCAAGAAGAGGAGCCCTTGGAGTATTCCAAAAGGCCCACGTGAAGCCCACCCGCACTGCCTTGCGGGTTAAGTTAGGAAACCTGTAACCGGCCTAGGGTTAGAGTTCGAGTCCTCTCCGAGTAGGGTTTGAGACCTGGCCACCTATATAAAGCCAGGAGAGCCACCGGAAGAGGACCAAGCAATACCGCAACACCAAAGCCTTGAGCTCGAGATCATACTCTCGACTTGAGCCACCATCATTGTAACCGATCTACTCGATTAATACAGATCGACAGAGGCAGGAGTAAGGGTTTTACCTCTACGAGGGCCCCGAACCTAGGTAAATCTTGCCCCCTGTTTAGCCGACGATCGCCACCAGCACTCATGGGTTCTCCTATTCGAAACCCTATGGGTTCACCCGAGGGATTTGTAGAGTCTGAGATTCGACAATTGGCACCGTCTATGGGAACGGCGGGCGCTGGATCACCGGCATCTTCAGCTTCATCGACAACCAATTCTCGTTGGAAACCCTCGACTACGGCTCCGAACAATCCTATACGGATCAGATCTATCGTGGTCACCCCTCACTCGTCAGAATCACACCTGGTGTTCAACGATCTGGAGAGGAGCGTCACCTTGACGTTCGGGAGCTTGAAGTTCGTGACCAACGGGGATGGAATCCTCCACTTCCCAGAAGAGTCAGAATCTGAATCAGGAGCCGTCGACTCACGCTTTCATCTAGAGAAAAGCGGCGAGTCCGTACGCTTCAACACCAACGACTACAATACCCTCTCGACAAAAGAACCTTCTCGAGTCCAAAGAGCTTTCCGATCTACGCCTAGGACGCACGAGCCACGACTGGCTCAAGTCTGCATGGCAGGATCGGAGCAACCCCAGGAAACAGAACATAGTGCGGCAGAAAGCAACATAATCGGCGTCTCGCGGGAAGCTTGGGACCGAGCCAAGGAGGCTATGCGAACGAGCAAACCACCTGTAGCGGAATTGCCACACGAAGATATGGTTGCCTACCACTATCATCTAGTGAGAGCAGCCGCAACCATCAAGGACGCTCGGATAGATCTGGCCCGTCGAAGAAGAGCAACGGATGAATCAAGTCAACGACGAGCTGAGATGTCCCTAGCACCCTCGGTCGATACCCGACCCGCGAGGAAGGGATATGCTCAACATCCAGGGACATCGAGTCCTTAGGCGGGACCAGCAGGTCGTTCACACCTTCCCTTATGAGAGTTGATGATGACGGGAACATCTACCCGCAGACTCCAGCCGCCGCGGTCCTGGCTGCAGCAACTTACATGCAGATGAACCAGCCGACGGAAAGCGATCCTCGGGCAGAACAGTATAAACAAGTGCGCAAGGGGGCTAGAACTGGCAGCCGCAAGGCTCGCCTCCTACGACCGCAGGAAGGCCGCGGAGCAGCTGGAGAAGGAGAAAGAGAAGGAGAAGGAGAAAGAAAAAGAGGCATCCCGTAAGCATAGGAGCACTTCGCCAAGAAGGGACAAGTCGCCACGTCGTGGTTGAGGAAAGGAAGTTCGACGCCGCGGTGACAGTCGAAGCAGCAGCGAAGGCAGCCCGAGAGACAAAAGCTCGCGACATCACAGCAGCCGCTCGCGAAAACGAAGCAAGGAGCCAAGGAAGGATACTGACCGCGACCAGCCAGGATACGACGCGCGATCGGACATCGCACAAAATAGGGTGGACAAGGCAATGGCATCGCGATATCACGAACTCTCTTCGTCCGGCTCTTCGGATGACGAAACCTGCGGTGCACTCTGGTTTGCCCGTAGCATCTGCGAAGCACCCCTACCCAAAAGATTCAAGCTCAGCACAGAAGTGACAAAGTACGACGGCTCACTCGAGCCCTCTTCATGGCTAAACGATTACCTCACGGCAGTAAAATGCCAACGTGGGAACAAGAACACGGCTATGCAGTACCTCAATCTACATCTCGTCGGCGCGGACCGTAGTTGGCTGGAAGCGAGACCAAGATCATGTTACGCGTCGTGGGACGACCTGCACCGCGATTTTTGCAAAAACTTCCAGTCGACCTACAAGAGACCAGCCACCATTGAAGAACTGTGGGCCTGCAAGCAGAAAAGCGGCGAGTCCACCCGCGAGTATATCCAGCGATGGACCACGCTCAGGAACACCGCAGGAAACATCTCGGAAGAAGTAGCGGTTGAAGCCTTCGCAAAGGGCACCCGACGAACTGCTTTCAGAGAGGAGCTAGGCAAAGCTGCACCCAAAACTATTGGGGAGCTAATGATTATAGCCGAAAAATGGGCTAACGGAGAATATGCAGTGCACAATGAGAGAGGATCGTCGCCTGCACCCGAAGAAGATCGCCATGGTCGAAGAAAAAGAAGGTAATACTACGATCACGAGGATCGAGAGGAGATGGTAGCGGCGGAATTCACGCGAAGTCGCGATACCGTCCGCTGTGGAAGTCGCGAGTGGAGACCAAAGGCTGAAGACAAAACTCCCGAGGAGGACCTCGATGCATACTGCTCGCTACATCTATTTACAGATAAGCGCACGGGCAAAACTAAGGCAACACACCTTCTTAAGGATTGCCGAAAGTTTATTGAAATTTCGGAGGCCTTCTCGAGGAAAAGCAGACTGGCAGCCAGTCAAAATTACCCACCGCTTCCAGGAGCAGGACACCAAGATTCCAGCTGCCACAACCCCTACCTCCACCAGCAAATCCAAACATGGCGTTAGCTGCACTGCCTGCGCCACCTGCGCAAAACGCCGGAGCCAATGCGTACCCGAACCTGGCAGGACAATTAGCAATGATCCAGAAGGTATGTCCATCCCGCAGAGCTCAAAAGACTAACACGATGCAGTTATTCATGGCTGTGCAGACCCCGCCAACAAGGCCCGAATACTTGATGATGGCGGACCAACCGATCACATTCTCGATGAAAGACCACCCACCACGAGTCTATCGACCAGGACACGCCGCCCTCATCATCCAAGCGCAGATTGGCAACTACGACTTGGCCCGCGTATTCATGGATGGTGCAGTGGCATCAACATTATATACGCGGACACACTCTGTCGGATGAACAGGAACCTGGATGGCCTTGCGGAATCAGAAACATCCTTCCATAGGATAGTTCCGAGAAAGGCAATCCGTCCACTCGGCTCAATTAACTTAGAAGTTGTGCTGGGCACTCAAAGCAACTACAAACGAGAATTCCTTGACTTCGAAGTCGTCGACTGGCCATCACAGTACCACGTCATTCTTGGTCGAACAGCGTTTGCCAGATTCATGGCAGTACCGCACTACGCGTACCTGAAGCTCAAACTACCTGGAGAATATGGTATTATCACCATCGAAGGAGATTTTCAGAAATCCAACAAGTGCGACATTGAGTTCAACGAGATCGCAAAATCTTTCGGGATGCAAGAAGAACTGCAAGAGCTGGCAAAAACCACGGATCACTCCGTGATGCCCCTCACGAAGAAAAACGCGACCGAGTTGGAGTTCAGCGCCAACAGTGACACCCGAAAACATCAGGTGCACCCGACAGATTCCGCGAAGACAGCGATGGTCTCAACCACCCTCTCGCAAGCATAAGAAAGCGCGCTCGTCGAACTCCTCCGTGAGTACTGGGAAATTTTCTCCTGGAAGCCCTCAGATATGCCAGGAATACCCAGGGAGTTCGCCGAGCACTCACTCAAAGTCTTCCAGGATGCAAAACCCATCAAGCAGACTACTCGACGATTTTCAGAACTCAAGCAGAAAGCACTTGGAGAAGAAGTAAATAGATGACTAGCAGCAAAATTCATCAGGGAGATCAAGATATCCACTTGGTTAGCAAACCCAGTGCTGGTCCCCAAAAAGAACACCGACATCCTTCGAGTGTGCATCGACTACACGTCGTTAAATAAGCACTGCCCCAAGGATATTTTCCCCCTCCCGCGAATCGACCAGATTGTGGACTCTACGGCAGGCTGTCAACGCCTCTCCTTCCTGGACGCTTATTCAAGATATAATTAGACCCGGATGAAACAGGATGACGAAGAAAAGACAACATTCATCACACCACACGGTGTATACTGCTACACGACAATGCCCTTCGGGCTCAAGAACGCAGGCGCAACATATCAGCGCTGCATGCAAAAATGCCTCGCCAAGCTCATTGGCAAGAACGTACAAGTGTATGTTGACGACATCGTGATCAAGACTCGAGTAGAAGACACACTCCTCGAGGACATTAGAGAAACATTCGACGCCCTCAACGCATACAAGATCAAGCTCAATCCGACAAAATGTGTCTTCGGCGTTCCAGCAGGAAAACTTCTCGGGTACCTGGTTTCCGCCAGAGGCATCGAAGCCAACCCAGAGAAAAGACAAGCAATCTTAGCAATGAAGGAGCCAACCAATTTACGCGGAGTCCAACAGCTCGCAGGGTGACTAGCCGCCTTGAGCAGGTTCATCGCACGATTGGGCGAGTAAGCATTACCCTTCTACAAGCTGTTGAAGAAGACAGACAAATTCGAGTGGACACCAGAAGCTAAACAAGCGTTCACAGACCTGAAGCGATCGTTGCAAAGCAGGCGCGTCCTTGCAACACCGCAAGAGAGGGAGCCACTTTACCTGTACCTAGCCGCCACAAATCAGGTCATCAGCACAGCAATCATAGTCGAACGACCTGAGGAAGGCAAAGCATATGGAGTCCAACGACCAATTTATTACATCAGTGAAGTGCTCTCGCCATGCAAGCAACGATATTCTCATTACCAGAAGCTCGCATATGGAGTTGTTCTTACAGCTCGAAAACTCAAGCACTATTTCCAGGAACACGCCATCACAGTGGTTAATGATGCATCACTCGGTACAATCATGAACAACCCTATGGCATCCGGAAGAATAGCAAAATGGAGCATCGAGTTGGGCGCTTGGGACATCACCTATGCAGGACGCAATGCAGTCAAATCTCAAGTACTCGTAGAATTCTTAAGCGAGTGGACAGAGCTACAAACGCCCGGACCGCGTGAGTACACGAGCAACTGGATAATGTACTTCGACGGGTCCAAAAGAAATGAAGGAGCAGGAGCTGGAATCGTCCTAATATCGCCTAGGGGAGACAAGCTGCAATACGTCCTACGATTGGATTTTCCACCCGATGATCCAGCATCGAACAACGACGCAGAATATGAAGCCATGTTGCATGGGATGAAGATGGCAGTCGCCCGTGGAGCCACCCGATTGATGATCTACGGCGACTCCAATCTCATCGTGCAGCAGAGAATGAAGCAATGCGACGCAATCGCTGAAAAGATGGTCGCATATCGTGACATGTACAACCTACTCGAAGGAAGTTTCAAAGGATGCAAGCAGATAGGCTAGCAAACATGGGTTCCACAAACACACCCATACCACCAGGGATATATTTCGAGCGGATGACTAAACGATCGGTCAAAATCAAAAAAGCTGCAGGAGCACCCGCAACACCAGAAACAGAGGTCAGCCCACAAGTTGCCATCATCGAGCTTATTCATAATATTTCACGGCAAGTTTTTCTGGTCGAGCCAGTCTAGACGCAGAAATACCTCTACTACTTGTCCGCCAAATAGCTCCCGGCAGATCCTCGTGAGGCTCGACAGATAATCAGACACAGTAAATCCTTTCGGGTGATCAACGGAGAATTATACAAACAGAGCATCTCGGGTATACTCCAGCGCTGCATCGCACCCGAAGATGGCAAGGAATTACTCCAGGACATCCACCAGGGAGATTGTGGACATCATGCTAGCTAGAAAGCAATCATGGGAAAAGTCTTCCGAGCAGGATTCTACTGGCTCATAGCATCCAGCGATGCAAAGGAACTGGTCGACAGGTGCGACGCTTGCCAGCGATTCGCACCAAAACCACATGCACCCGCTACGGAATTGCATATGATACCCATCGCCTTGCACAATGGGGGCTAGACATGGTAGAACCACTACGCAAGTCCACACCGGGTGGATACACACACTTGCTGGTTGTAGTTGACAAATTTACCAAGTGGATTGAGGCCATGCCAGTAACCTCGGCTAGCGCCCAATGCGCCGTCAAATTCCTCGACTCCATCGTATGCAGATTTGGAGTACCACACGACATCATTACAGACAATGGTACAAACTTCACAGCAAAGGAAACACAACAGTTCTGCGAGAAAAAGGGCATCAACTTCAAATTTGCTTCAGTTGCCCATCCGCAAACGAACGGACAAGTCGAAAGATCCAACGGCTTAGTTTCAGCTGGCATCAAGAAACGTCTACTCGATCGTCTGCACCCAGCAGCAGGACATTAGGCTGAAAAGCTACCCTCCGTACTATGGAGCCTCCGCACAACTCCAAACCGATCCACAAACTACACACCATTTTTCATGGTATACGGGGCAGAAGCAGTCCTTCCCGAGGACGTCAGATTCAGCGCCCCACGGGTTGTTGCCTACAGCGAAGAAACCTCCAACAAGGCACTCGCGGAAGATATGGACGCACTCGATGAAATGCGCGATATTGCACTCGCACGATCCGTAGTATATCAACAATCACTGCGAAACTATCATAGTCGCCGCATACGACACAGAGCATTCGCAGTAGGAGATCTGGTGCTGCGACTCAAGCAGAAGGAAGGACACAAGCTCGAGCCACCATGGGAAGGACCCTTCATCATACACGAAGTTATCCCAGGTGGAGCCTATAGGCTGAAGAACCCATCGACTGGAGGAATCTATTCCAATCCTTGGAATATCGCACACCTCCGCAAATTTTATCCCTAGATTTATTTTTCTCGCAATAATAAGGCTATATTAGCCACTCTTGTAGCTCGAATACATGACTTCTCAGTCATCGCAATAAAATACATGGTTTCTCAACCATACTTACTCGAAGATTATTCATCCTTACATGCTAAAAGTTACAGGTATACACCCCATAAACACACGGGGGCTACGCCTAAACTCAGCATCACAGGAAAATTTATATATACAAGGTTACACACCTTACAACAGTTTTTACAAACTATACATTACGACAGGATATATACATCCTAAATTCAAACATGGCGTTGAGCATTCTCAGCTGCCAACACTCTATCTACTTCGTCAGAGGTCAATCGAATGATTTCTTCCGCTGCAGGACGAACAACCGTATAATGCGGAGAAATATCGTTGATTCGACCATCTGGAAACCTAGCTATGGAATTGAAGTTCACCTCAGGATGCCATAGCCGGACGAAGGAGAGAGCCACCACCGAGCCGCAAGTCATCTGATTGCGAACACACTCGCGAATCTCTCCCTCTTGCTCGAACACCCTGAGGAGATGGCTCCAATCTTCAGGACCCCTTTGCAGTGGATAGAACGCGGCGTTCATCGCAATCAAGACCTCGTGAAAAGAACTCACGAGAATCTTCGCCTGGATGACTCGGAACTTCAAAGTAGCCAACACAAACCCTCGACTGCGATCAGACCAAAAATTATTCGCATGAGGCTTTGAGCTGACAGATTCTTGAAGAATGTAGTTCTCTACCCACTGTTTCTCCTCCCTATCATCCAGCTTAACAACTGAAGAGCAAAGATGCGCGATCAAAAAAGGAAACAAGACAAAGAAGACTTGGGGGCTGTATTACTTACACAGTAAATCTCTAGCGACAGAAGCCAACTCATCCATCAAAATCTGTTCACGCTCAATCGCCAATTTTCGCTTGGACTTCGCCACATCGGCTACCCCGTGCAAAGCTTTCAGCTTGCGCTCACCCTCCTGAACCCGATCACGGAGACCTGCAAAGGTCCCAACAGCAGCAACAAGAGGATTTGCTGGAGTAGCACGTCCACCTGAAGGCTCCGCGGCAACCCCAGCAACCTGGAAGAAAACAAGGAAAGGTGTAAGATTCCCTATTCAAGATATATCTAGTCGCGTATTCGACGAGTTCTCGGGGGCTACTCCCATCGGGAGGAAATACACAATTGCAGGAAGCATTTCAGAAGAACATCTCGATTAAGACAATGGAAATACGGGAGCACATCCCAAGGTTCATAACAATCGATGCGACTAAGTAATAGAAAAATATACTAAGGAGCTACAGTGGTGCTGCCACTCGCGGCGGTGGTCCCTCCCTTAAGACGAGCAAACAACTCAGATAGCTTCCAAGCGAGGACTCCGGCTGGCTCGCCAAAACGACGAAGCCCTACATTTTTGCCCGTGGAAGGATCGACAGGGAGATCCGAGTAGGCCTCCTCCAAGCCGCTAACTCCATGCGCCAACGCAAACTGGATAGCGGTCTTCGCCCCAGATTCCGACTGAGCGACCGCGTAGGCATCAAGGAGATTTCTCTTTGAGAAGATCTTCAGCAGATCACTTAGCGCGGGTGGAGACACAGCATTGACGAGGAGGCGGCCATGCAGCTGTGTCAGCACTTGGGTGGCATCGCCAACCAAAGTGCAAACTCCTTCGGCATGCCTCCTGAGCTGAGCGAGGGAGTCGGTCAGTGCGTCCACCCGCTGGACTCCAGGAACCTCCAGAGGAGCACCCAGAAAACCTACAAAGAACAACGTCAAGAACCAAAAAACTCACCGGGATAAAAGACAAAATTGCAAGACAAAAGTAGCTTACCCGCAAAACACTCGGCGAGAGGACGAAGGAAGGCGACAAGGTCGGCATCCGCCTTAGAGCCATCATCCTCCAAGCTCTTCAGAGCGTCCTGGGCAGCCGCAAGCTTCCCTTCAAGATCAGCCGATTGCATGCGGGAAGCCTCGAGTTCTTGTCGAATAGCCGCCAGATCAGCCTCTTGAGCTAATGCCCGAGCAGAGACACTCTCCTTCTCAGTCTTCAAAAACTCAAGTTGAGCTGACAGCGACATTTATCAGAGCCAAAAAATTGATGGAAGAACGAAAACAGGAAAAGATGGTAAACTTACTTCGAAGAAGCTCGTTTTCTGAGGCGAGTCGATTACGGTCTGTTCGAAGCATCCCGCGTTCCGACTCAGCGAAAACAACACGGCGACCAATCGCCGCAAGGGATTCAACAAGCGACTGCAAAGAACATGAAGATGAAAGAATCAGAAGAATGAAATTTGAGCGTATACCCGATTGCAAACATTCGAGTATAGCCTCGGGGGCTACTCCCATCGGGAGCACTGACGTGCACCCGATAAAACTAAGAAGAAGAAAAAAAAGACAATCTCTGAGCCTGTAGCCGATCGCATGCGATCGACTACAGCCTCGGGGGCTACTCCCATCGGGAGCACTGACGTGCACCTGATAACAAATCCAAGGACGATAAAGCATTAAAAGGCGAGTAGCGGAATTTACCTGGCCCTTAGCGAGGGAGAGGGGATCCGCCGAGCTGCCCGACACCTCCTTTGAAGCCGACGCTCCAGCAGCAGAACTAAGAATTCTGTATTCCGTAGTCGCCGCGTTGGGAGCTACACTTGGCAAATTTTGGACGGTGCCAGCAGTAGGAGTCTCACCTGCAGCTCCTGCTTTATTCCTCTTCTCGGGAGGAAGGGAAGAGGCGTACCTGCGAGGACTAATAGCTTGCAGGCTACAATAAAGACAAAGTGTCAACAAGGGGCGAAAAGAAACGTTCGACTAAGGACAAGGAGAAAAACTTACTCGTCATCATCGTCCTCCTCATCCAGCATATCCGTATTCCAGGCGGTTTGGATTATTGGGAACGAAGGAGAAGGGGCGAGTGAGCGCAGCAGAGTTACGGAGATGGGCCCCTTCCCGGGCGATTCCTCCAAGGAGTTGTCCTTGGAAGTAGCTTCTTCATCCTCCACTCGACGGCGTTTGCGATGGAGGAGACCGCCATTCGAGTCCTCTGCGTCATCCGAAGAATCATGCTCAGAACTCGAAGAAGCGTTGGCAACGCTGGTATCGGCCGGGCCGTCCAGGTTACTCGCCAGCAAATCCGAGGCCTCCTCCAAAGAAACTGGAGGTAGCAGGTGGCCACGGATAAGCTCTACGAAAGAAAGGGGAAATTCAGTCGACCAAAATTTAGAACACGGAAGAAAATGAAAGAGATAAAGAAGGACAAACTCACCTCGGATGGCGGAGTCCTTGATGCATCGAAGGCTGCGACTATGCAGTCGGGGAATTTTTATCCCACCTTCAAGCTGGCGATAGCCGCGATCTTTTTCTCGAACTCAACGTTTGAGAGCTCTTCACGGCTCACGCGGCTAGGATCTTCAGAACCCTGATACTCCCACATCATGGAAGGTCTGTGCTGCAGGGGCTGAATTCTGCGCGTGAGGAAGATGCTCGCCAGGTGCAGCCCATTTAGCACAACTCCAGAGGCTTGGTCACGGAGGGCGGCCACCCTGACGAGTAGTGGCGTGACGACCTGGGTCTCTTCAGTCGACAACTTATGCGCCCAGGACTTCCGTTTCTTCAAGACAGCGAACGGATGGAATTCTTGGATCCCATCCGAGCTGTCGTCGATGACGTAAAACCAGTTTTTTCTCCATCCCTGGGCGGAGTCGATGAAGTACATGCTGAAGTAGCTGTTCACTGACTTCGCTTGGATCCCAAAGCCACCCGTGCGTAGTGGCTCGCCGGGCTCAGATTCTACCCGCGACTTCTCGCGGAAGATTCGAACTTTGAAAAGGGCCTTCCAGAGCCCCTAGTGTGGGCGAATGCCCAAAAATCATTCGCAGAACACGATGAAGCACGATATGTGCTGCACCGCATTTGGAGGAAGATCGTGGAGCTGAATACCATAGACATACAGCAATGCCACGAGGAATGGATGGAGGGGAAGAGAAAGACCGCGCGACACGTGGTCCGCGAAGACCACGTGTACGTTCGCGTGCGGGTTGGGTACCTCCTCCTTCTTGCCGAGGCGCACCCACTTCTTGGACTCCGCAGGCAGCAGCCCCTCCCGCTGCATCTCCTTGATGCTTTTCGCCGTAGTGTTGGGCGAACGCCAGTCGCCCGAGCGCGGTGCAGGTTGTGCCGAAACTTCCCCATACGCGGAAACGGCAGCGCCACGTCTCTTGCCTCCCGCTATCGCTGCTAAGCACGAGCTCGAGGAGAGAAGGGAGACGAGCGCGAGGAAGAACATGAACTGGAAGACAAAGGCTGGGAAAGTTTCACCGCTTCACCAAGACCCGTATTTATACACAGGGCTACTCGATCCTGGCCACTCGATGCGCCACGTGGCGTCCATCGCAGCCACCACGTGCGAAGGCGAAACGAGGAGGCGGTGGATGTTGTTTCCTGCCACGATCTTAACAGTAGATCATGCGCATTTACTGCGCGGTTCGCGTGAAAACCAGGAACGACGTCTCGTTTCCGGTCAAAAAGCTGACTAGGTGGGCCAGCACTTCTGCTCTCGCTCTGTCACGTCCCATCGGGAGGACAAAGTGCGCCATGACGTCATAGCGTGCATCATCAAACTGAAGAATATTTCGAATGAAGAGTTCAAACATGAAAAAACTTCGTATGAACAAAACCTCTTCGGATAAGAAAATCCAGACAATGGAAGCAACTTTTCATGGACAAATCAAGAAGAAAGATCTCTCTCCAACAGAAAAAATACCCTACACACGAAAAACTCTTTCGTATGGGCACAACATCCCAAACATGAAAAATCTTTCATATGGGCATAAAAATCCTAACACGAAAACTCTTTTGTATGGATAAGGAACTACAAGCTTAAAACTTACGCGAGTAGGAAGAACCTGCCTTTTAATTCACATGATATTTACACATCATAAACCTGGATTGTTCGGCTAACTAGGCACATCCGGATGCCATATTCTTTCGAATATGAAGGTAAGACCCGAAAGATCTCTCTTAAGGGCCTGGAATCGCACTCAAGCTGCGTCCTCGGTATGATTCCGTGTCAACAACATGAAGAAAAATCCCGGCGGACACGCCGGGTACCCCCATAGGTTAAGTTCGACTCGATAAGACCATAACGGCCCAGTCGCAACAATCACCTCATCGGGTTCGAGTCGGAGGTCTCGAATCTGTGTAGGCCAGAATTGTTTTTGCCCTAGTTGCAATTAATTGGCCCTGATCTTTCAGGAGAGCCAAGCTACTGTGCCATATCCTTCTGCGATAAAAATCCATAAAGACAGGCACTTGCATTACTCGATACTCGGGTATAAAAACTCATTACACAGGGTACACGCCCTCCAAACAGGAAAAGAACCATACTGGTTATCCGAAAGAAAGAAAGACAGAAAAAGGTTTGACCGTCTACTCGACTGGAAAAATCCCACTCGAGCAAACGCTCGGGGGCTACTGACGAAGGCATGGATCCTGGACCCTGCGGGTAAGGACACCCCGTCTCAGGCCCAAGGTTAAGGCCCAAGAAGAGGAGCCCTTGGAGTATTCCAGAAGGCCCACGTGAAGCCCACCCGCACTGCCTTGCGGGTTAAGTTAGGAAACCTGTAACCGACCTAGGGTTAGAGTTCGAGTCCTCTCCGGGTAGGGCTTGAGACCTGGCCACCTATATAAAGCCAGGAGAGCCACCGGAAGAGGACCAAGCAATACCGCAACACCAAAGCCTTGAGCTCGAGATCATACTCTCGACTTGAGCCACCATCATTGTAACCGTCTACTCGATTAATACAGATCGACAGAGGCAGAAGTAAGGGTTTTACCTCTACGAGGGCCCCGAACCTGGGTAAATCTTGCCCCCTGCTTAGCCGACGATCGCCACCAGCGCTCATGGGTTCTCCTATTCGAAACCCTATGGGTTCACCCGAGGGATTTGTAGAGTCTGAGATTCAATATGTAGCATGAATAATCTTCTTTGATATTCCATGATTGTTTTAAAATGCAAAGTCCATGTTAGTTTTATCACCTTCATACTCGAGGACGAGTATGGGTTAAGCTTGGGGATGTTGATGCATGTAAAATGCATACATGAACTTTGCATGTTATTACTTGTTTTTCCTACATATTAGCAACTTATATTCTTGTTTTATAATGACTAGCAAATGTGCCCGTGCGTTGCAACGGGGGAAATAAATTCTCGCACATCCCTAATGACATATTGATGTTTCCACATTTCTCTTTCCGAAAAGAAAATATTTCTTTCAACCTTATTGCAATAAAATAACAAATTTAAATCAAAATAATACGATTCAACCTCAGACCCATTTACATGTAGCAGATAATTGGTCACAATCATCCATATAGTGGTCATGTTGCTCACTTATTCACGATGAACTTGATCAATCCAAAGGCGATAAGCTTGGTTGTCACACTCTAGCGCTCCATGCACTGACTTGTATTTTCTCGGATTTGTAATGATGTTAGACATCACCCCCATCTCATCTACACCATATACACACTCTTGCACCCTATTCAAAAACCTACCAGTGTCGCCGCTCCTGCTCGCCGGTGATGTTCCCTCCCTACACATAGTCATAATTACTTGTAATGATAGTGCATCACTGCCGTCCCTTATGCATATGGTGCATGAATGAATGACGGTTCATTTTGAAATTAGAAGATGATAAGCCAAAACTTAATTAATTTAGGGATTCCTTAAAAATTATAAGTAACCAAAAACTGTAACAAAATAATAAGTCATATCCGAAACCACGTAGGTTTCAATTTTCCTGATTTTTCCTATGGTCATCACCGTATCTCTTCTCGCGACGTGTGGCCTGGCTTCTAATTTACTTTGCGTGTGTTCTCCGTGTGTTGGGCGTTTTGGCGTTCTATCGTGGTGGGCCCGTGCTGGCTCCGTGCCCGGCTCCGCTTACCACCGCTTTGACTAGATGCATTCCTCTGTCCAGCGCGTGGCCATCTAGAAAACTCCTAGAGTGCTGTTTTCCCACACCTACATGGATGTCCCCGATCTATCTGCACCCTACGTCTCGAATCCGACGGTCCGTGTGATGTTTTGCAGAAACAACCCTCCATTTTGACAAAAATGCAACTCCATCCATCTATAAATAAAAGCAAACAGCCATCAAGACAGATTACCCTAATCATTTTCCCCACCCCCAACCGAGCCCTCCCTCTCCTCCCACCTCTGCCTCCTCCTCTCCTCCCACCTCCAACCGACGCGTACGAAACAGATCCCGCCGGCAGGAGGCCACTGCGGGCAGCCACTTCGAGCTCCGCCTCGAACCCCCGCCGGCAGCCACCTCCAACTCCGTGGTTTTTCCACCAAGATCTGCAGGGGCAGCCACCGTGGTTTTTCCACCAAGATCTGTTCGTCTCAGATCCGTTTTTTTTTGCTTTTCCTTTTTTTGATTTCTCCATCCAGATCCACAGGGACTGCACCGAGGACTGCATCGGCTAGCTCATCACCACGGGAACCGGCTACAACTCCGACAACTCCGTCCACGGCGGGGCCAACCTCTCCCACCTCGCCCCCATCCGCGAGGCCACCAAGGCCGCCGCGCCCATCGCGCTGTCCAGCCCGCGCGAGAAAGTCCCCTGCCGCCTCGTCGACAAGAAGGAGCTCTCCCACGACGTCCGCGTCCTCCGACCAGGTGCTCGGCATGCCGGTCGGCAAGCACATCTTCGTCTGCGCCAGCATCGAGGGGAAGCTGTGCATGCGTGCCTACACGCCCACCAGCGTGGTCGATGAGATCGGCCAGTTTGAGCTCCGTGCCGCGCGGGGACGGAGCGGACGAGCAGCGTCCGGCGACCTCCACCTCCCGCCGGAGCTAGACCTTGCCGCCGCCGGCGAGAAGGGCGGATGGGACGGATACCTCCTCTTCCAACGGTCAAGGACGGCCCTGCTCGGATCTGGGCGTCGTTCTTGGCTCCTCTAGTTTGCTTTTTTTTTTTTCTGTTTTTTTTTCTTTTCTTTGGATGCACAGCGTCTCTAGCAGATCTTTTTGGAAAATCCAACGCATGGTGTTCTTCAAAATCGAAACGTATGCATATGGTCTAGATCCGGATTCTCTTTCTCCTTTATCATTTTCTGTTATAATGCATCTGGATGATTTTAATCATGCACGAATCTCTATGATTTTTTCAATGATCCAGATCTGATTATGATCCGGACAATAGTATTGTTCATGCATGATGCAAAATTTCGTGATTTTTTGTTAATACATGGTTCGAAAATTTCTTCCTGATGCAAAAAAAATTTCTCTGCAATTGTTGTAAATAGATGCAAAATGAATGGAAAATATCCAGAAATATTTGCAGTGAGTATGAACCAAACATCCAGATGAACATATGCAGCAAAAAATTGAAAGAAAATATGTGTTCCATGATTGTTCTTGTTTCCACTTTAATCTATAAAAAGAAAAATATATCTTCCAGGGAAGAATTGCATGAGGACCATTTTCCTTTTGTTGCTTGAAAAGCAATATTTAATGGAAAAAATTGCATCCAGGGGGGAACAAGCAAATCTTGTTAACTGTTGATGGAAAACTATTGTTAATGAGAAAGTATTAATCCATAACTGCTCCGTTAATATGAGGACTAGACGTTAGGAAATATAGGAAGTGGAGGGGTGCTTTTGCAGATATTACGCACGAATCTCCAAGAAATATACGGTCCAGATAGACGGGGGATATCCATCTAGGTGTGGGATTGAATATTCGAAACTCCTAATCGTTTTGCCTCCCCCCGCACCTTCACTTCCACTACTCCCCATGTTTTCCGCCACTCCTCCTCGCCAATATCGATTTGCCGATAGCGGGCGAACAAGCTCAACGGGTGGCACTGGAGCTTCACTCTCTCTGGCCATGACCGCTGGACAGGCGATGCCGCTCCAGAACCTTCCCTTTCTGCAGGTCAGCATCCTTCGATTTCTACCTGGCCTGCCAGCCTTCACGAGGCGTCTGGCGATGCGGTGGACGAGCTCGGGCAACCTCCTGTCCGTCTACGGCGGCATGGCCATGGGAGGATCTAATTCGGCGGGTGCTCCCTCCAGTCGTCTCTTTGGTGTGCCTCTCTCCCTGGCGACGACTAGAACGAGTGAGCTGGGCCAGTTGATGAGCTTCATGGGTGGGTAGGGTGGCACTCCAGCCTCTGCACACTGCGCTGCCGCTCTATTTTCCGTCCCATTTTCAAGGGCGTCGCCCTTCTCTCTCTAAGCCGTACTTCCGGTTCTCTGCTTCGGCTCATCACTTTTCGACCCCGACAAGAGGCGCAAGGAGGGAGACGGCGGTGGATTGGGGCCCTTAGTTCCTGATCAAGTTCTCACTGTCAATATGAGATAAATTTCTCAGTGTGTCCGTTCAGCCTATGGCCCGAGGCTGATTGCTTCAGTATCAAGATGACTCGCATGTTCGTCATTGTCACCCGTTGCAGATCGTTGCCTTTTCTTGATATCTCCGTTGATTTTATCGGTTGGTTCTGTTTTCTTGCGTCCACCCAATGTTTACAATTTTCATTCGTTGAAGATCATTCGTACTTCATTGTTTTACCTTTTTTCAGGGAAATTCATAGTTTCACTATGACTGGATGCCCTCCTTGTGGCCGTCGGTGGGCCGCGCCTCCTCCTACTTTGCCGCCGCGGCCTCTGCTATGGCGCTGCTCGGCGTGAGATAATTATTTTGCGGGGAATATCGTTGTCGTGCCGCTTCGTGATCAGCCTGGTTACAGGCTGGGAAGCTTTGGGTCCAGTGGCATCGACTTGCATCATTGTCTCCAAGCAAGGAGGCACGGATCCAGCCGGAACAACATGATCAAGTTAGATTGAGACACTGATGTACACAATCGCCCCCATGGCTACCGCGTTTTTATGCTTATGACGTGGGATGAAGGTGGTGCTCTAGATCCAAACACTCGCCCTTCCAATCTCTGGTTCAGGTTAATTCTTCGTTAATCTCAATCCCATGTATTCTTATTTGGATTACACTTGATGGTAAACAGATAGATTGTATGCACATGATGGACCCGTATCTGCATGTTTGGATTATTGTTGTACTGCCATGTGAGAAGAATTGAGCGCCCTGCCCCCGTTTGCTGCAGAATTAGGTATGTGCTTTGATTTTTTTGTTTTTCTCTGATTAATTAGTGTATGGAATCTGGCTAATAAGGAACGTCCAATCTCTACTTTGTAACTCTCCGAACTGATGCTCTATCCAATTGGTCATGTGTACAGTGTACTAGAAAATGGAGTAAAAGTTTCTATCAATCTGACTGGTAGCCTATTACAGGTCTTAGAGATGGTGTAGATTAAAGTGAACATCTCATTTTTGAACAAATTAAGATTCAGCTTAATACTTTTATTTGCATTGGTACTAAAAGTTTATAAGCATGGATGCCATTAGTATCAGCTCATCTTTGTTTTATGGCTTCACTACAGGAATTTTACCACCTTCCAAAGGGAAGGCAGGCAAAGTATTTAGAGATTTCTGAACCAGCTGAACTTCTAAGAAAATCGAAGTTAACAAATTTTGATTTTACTTGAATCTTTATTTCTATAATACTTTTATGTTACTAGAACCGAAGATGCCTGTTGTTGGTGTTGTGTTTTTTGACCAGTAGTTGAATAGAGAACCTACAGAATCTACTACTTGGTGTGCAAATAAAGACTTGATATTTTTACTAAGAAATTTTACATCTGTAATTTCTCTAGCCAGATTTCATTTGTTAGTAGGTAGTTATAGATTTAAAAATTTCCGGAAAATACTACTTCACCATGTTATGATCAATGTATCCTATTTTTTCTCATCTGCACTCACAGTAGTCTTTACTATTAAGGTTACAGTGGTCGTGAGGCGGTGTCACACTTCGCTTTATTTACGTACTAAATGCCACCGCCCACCTTTTTAGTGAATATAAGCGTTCGTAAGTTGTTACGTTCCCCAGCAATCGTCCGTTCCTCTCCGCGATGCCAGTGCACGCATATGGGCCAAGCCCAGCAAGAAAACGCTGATTGTCGCCGCTCGGACTTGACTCCCTCTCTTTGAGCGAACAAAACCCTTCCGGAACAGCAGCCATCTAGGGTTCGTTCTTCCCTGCCGCCGCCGCGTCTGAGAACCGCAAGACGCCCCCCCCCCCCCCCCTAAGCGGGTTCGTTCTTCCCCGCCGCCGCCGTTCCGAGAACCGCAAGCCGCTGAATCTCCACCCCAAGCTGAAGCTGGTCACCTAGCAAGAACAGCCGACGAGACCAGGCACTCAGCCAGCCAGCAAAAAATGGGACTTGAGCATCGATTCACAGAAATTCCGCACCCGTCCTCCCACCAAATCTCGTTCCCAAATCAGGTAGCCACAAAAATGGGACTTGCTAGCTCATTGCAATGGAACCAATACAACAATATCACCAGACACAAGCTCATGCTCTAATTATGAAATGAGTGCCATGCGATCTAGCTACCGTGTATGTGTGGTGACACATCAGGTAAACATTCTGTTCCTATTGATGTGTTGAACCACCTATTATCTGTATATGTAGTGATGGAAAAAATATTTCAGACATTAAATCGGGATGGTCATAAGATCTTAATTCAGTAGCAGCATGGTTACATGGCTGATAATGCTTTATAAGCTGCACATGGTTGGTATCTATACCATACTTACTCTCAACTGGATATTAAGCATGCATATCCTGTCAACTGCAATTTCTTGATGATTATTATTTATTAATGTGTGTTGGTCTCTGAAATTATATTGATGCTGATCACTTAATCCATGACGCTACTGCCGCATGGTGCAAAGTCTTGATGATTATTATTTATTAAGACTAAGTGAGCAACATCTCTCGGTCTGTTTCTCCTCACATGAAAGGGAACATTTCAGAACAACTGGTTTCATACGAAACAAACATTATTTTGCTGAATAAACATGACTAACGGACTAGAGCTATAATGTACGGACATAGAGCTATAATGTATGGTTTTCGATGTCTATGATGTCGAGACAGAGGGCTGCTCAATGGAGTCTGTTGATCTGTTGGCTGTCACACCTAGGAAATAAAAGAGTTCACCAACATTATTTATCGTTCGTCACATTCATGAAATATTTCCTGCTCAATGTCTAACTTATTTACTCTTAAAGAGCTTGGCAGGGCGTGCAGGGACTGGCAGCTTTGCGGATGTTCACGCTGTCAAGTCATGCTTCTGCCCTGTTTCTCTACCCTGACACTGAGTTTGGGCATGTGAGCCACCTCGTGCCTTATCATGCTTCCTCCGGTAAATCTCCCTCCCAACGAAAGCTTTGTAGTCAGTAGCTACTTGTTTGATGAAAAGCTTTTTTCCGCCGTGTTGAGGAGCGCAATTCGGCACTAACAAACAAGTTCCCAGGTTATGTTTCAAGAGGTAGTGGTTCTTGCTACTATATACTCCCTGACTGGTACAATTTAGAGTCGCTCTTAATTTAAAATTTTCTGAATAAACTTTATGAAACAACCTTGCTTGAATATTGCCTAATACTCCATGGATCCAGAGTTCTTTCCTGAATTTCATATGAAACAACCATTATTTTGCTGAATAAACATGACTAACGGACTAGAGCTATAATGTATGGTTTACATAGTGCATTGCGCCGTGGGTAGATCTTTGTCCTGATCCTGCATTTCTAAGATTGCTCTCTATGTAAGGCCGTGTAGAACTGAACATGAGATGAGGAAAAGCTGGGACCTCCCAGCTTGAATCGTTTTTCAAAATATTCTGATTGGCTTCTCATAATGCCCGCTTCCATCAGTAACGAGAGGAGGGGACTTGTCCTGATGATGCTTTGGAGCTGCTGGTCCCTAAGAAACGATGTAGTTCATAAAAAAAGTGAAAGCAGCATTGGGGGCTTTGTCAATTTCCTTAACCGTTACCTTCAGGTGCTCAATATAAACCGCAGGCAAAGAATAAGCAGAAAAGGAAATAAGATCATGTAACATGAGAAATATACTAAAGAGAAGATAGTTTCGGTTGCTGGTCTGAATATTAATCAGACTGGGAAGTGGTTTGTATCAGCCACGGGATGGATTAAAATCAATGTGGACGCCTCCTTCCAGGTGGACACAAGTACATGCTATAATGGATGCATCACTCGAGACCATGCTGGGAAGGTTCTTTGGCATCTGATTTTCCAGAAGCTGAAGCTAAGATGTGCCTCCTTGGTCTACAGAGCGTCCAAGATGTTTAAAATGGTTTGATTATATTGTAATCTTACAACGCCTTTGTCGTTGATTCTATTACACGTAAGAATCAACGCATGTCTCGCCTCTGGAAGGCGCATGATTATATTAAAATGATCCAAAGAGACTTGTTAAAACTTTGTTATTGTGAGAGCGAGCAACACAACAGCTCATGTGCTGAGAATTCAGGGATGTGTGATTCTGGTATCTTGTAATTGTGAAGCTTGGTACAATTAGGCATAACATACACTGCAAAGAAGGCATACAAGTGCCCACAAATTGATTTACTTAGTATATCTTCCTGCATGTATAAGAATAAAACATGAGTATTTCAGAATCATGGTCAACCCGCTATATACCCGAATGTATATAGAATAAAACATGAGGTGTTTCAGCATCATGATTAACCTGCTATATACCCGAATTATAAATTCCTTGCATTTGATCTACTAAATTACTAGGTTCTAAATTTGCAAACTTTTTAAGGCCGAAACAAGAGATACTTGAGATTCAAATGTTCTGAGCATCTTGTTCGCTATTGAACCTCCGGATATCAAAAGAACGCTTGTTTAATTTGTAATCCCTTGCATTAATGCTTTATTTTAGTTCTCACATTTGTTGGCATTGACATAACCGGTTTGGACATCATCAGTTTTATGCTTTTTTTCATGTGTGTCCTTGCTGGAATTTCAATCAAGTGTTAAAGCATGAAATGTACAAAATGACGTGATCTCCATGGTCATTGTTTTGTGGCACAAAGGTTACGAGAGCACACTTTGATCCTAACACATGAGCGGTTTAAATGAGCAAAATCTTCCCCCGGAAAGACCAGACTTAAACAATGAATTTTAACTGGGTAACATCGCAATATAGTAGAGGTAATGATAGGCGGATTATAGCGAGGGGGAAAAGGCAAAGGTGAATGAAAAACCGAGACAAGTTTTCAGCATAAAACATAGTGTGCTCAATTCATCAATATTTTATTTGTACTCCGTAGCAACGCACGGGCACTCAACTAGTGTAAACAACTTTGCTCAAATATGTGTCAAAGCAGATACATTGATATAAAATTCGAGCGAATCTAGGAGAACATAGATTAAGAAACTGTACAAATAGCATGCCCTCTGCTTCCCCGTCCGGTCACTGAGTTATCTCGGGGCGAGAGAGCCGGTTCCTCTTCTAGCAGTAGAGAGATTCGATGACTGATGACAGCCCTCGCCAAGCTACTCAAGTGTGTATAGACCTTGCATCTGGAAGATTTGGCGTTGAATTTTGTGAAATGATGTTATTATAGGTGCTCATTGTGTATTACTTACGACAGTTTTGCTATCACCTACAAGCTTCATCAGGCCATTGTAGACGAACCACCTAAAGTATAGAAAAAGACTCTTGAATTTTGGGATAACATAGGTGAAGGATCTGTTTAAATCGAGATTGTAGGACATTCAGAAGGGACGGGTGAGAGTGAACTTACTGCTCTTCTGCAGATCTATCTATTATATACTAAAAGCAATATACGGATGTCTAACGGAGACACCACGTTAAGCCACATCATCAAAATTATTTTGATGGTTAGATCTGAAATTTGTGGTTAGGATTTAACAAAAAGTATTTGTCATGTAACATGTTTATTAACACAGTTAATATTTGCCACGTGACCTGTTTGATACGGTTAACATTAAGAAGTGTAGGACGTGGACTCTCGAATTTAAATCATTACATCCCAAGGCGCAAAAAGGATTTAGTATCGGCTAGCTAGCAGCTTCTCTGTTTACCTAGGTGTCCGATTCTGGCACTACCAAAAAAACAACTTCATTGGTACGGAAGTCTAATCATGACACTTTACCACAAAAAAAAAAAAAACATATTGCTGGTGCTGGACTGCACCGTTTGAATATAAGCCGATCACCTCCAGCGTGCCTACACCCGTCTCCTTAGCTAGCGGTCACCACTTAATGCAGTCATCCATGCATATCTGAGCACATGCTGTTCGGGAAGCTCCAGCACCAAAAGCCAAGGTCATTGTCACGGCAGCGGCGACTGACCGGATTTTCTCTCACGCTACAACGAATATTTATATTGCTTGAGATGAAGATGGGAGCACGTGACGATGTCGTGGGAAAAATCTGTAGGGCTCTGATCTTGGCTTAGGATAATCTGGAGTCGACACCTGAAAATAAGCTCATAAATTAATGCAGAGACTGGGCTATATATCCTAATTGATTTTGACAACTTTAAGCCAACTAAACGAAAATAGGAAGGTAAAATGAGGTCTGCGGCATCTTAGGAATAATATTATCTTCGGCAATGAGAAGGCAAATATAAAACAGGACCCATGGGCACTAGCACCGAGGGATTTTTTTTTATAGAAGAAGCTCACGTGAGTCGGTTATCAGAAATTCGATTCTATTATTAGGATTTAAACCCTGGTCAACAGGAAAAGCTCCTATACGGATGTCCGTAAGCACGGTGCATTATGACCGTGGGCGCTGCTTTTTTGGAGATTCCACATGCAGATGAGAAAATGGTTGAAACCCACCCACATGAAGCAATTTCTCTCTCATCTTCGGTCTCTCTTTCTTTTCATTCCATTTTCTTTATTCTGTACCCGTAAATTTGGCTGGAACCTATTACTTTTTCGACCATTGAATTAATAAATTACCTAAAAGATAATTACTAAAAATGAAAACATCATGTCTGAACTTCAACCTTTCCCATGGCGACCCGTTAGCTAGACTTGCCCCTGGTCAGCAGGGATGCATCACCGTGACCACATATACCACTAGGTCTCTACCAACAGGCAAGCGTAATATTGTTACTTCAACTAAAATACCTAGAGCGCTACAAGCCGATACCGATGAACTTTAGAGATGGTCCTGTGTATGTGGATCCAAAACAAAAGAAGTCATTTTTCGCGATAAAAGTGATTAGGCCAAATGAATAGCCTTCAATGAAAACCCTCACAATAAGAACAACCAGAGGTTGGTTGAAACTATCTTCCTGTTGATGAATTTTTTTATACTTGCTTCATGAGGAGCTGTAATCCGTAATTAGGCCAAACGATAATGCTAAGATAGTAGTATCAACATCAACATGCTAGATTATTCGGAGATGAAATAACAAATATGGTTTTATCTTTGATACTAACCTACCTATATATGTGCACTTGCAGTTAGAAGAATTTTGAATGAATTTTTTAGAATATTTGTTACCGGGAAATATTTCTGCTGAGATAGTTTGAGCCATAGGATTAGAAATTCAGAATTTCCTGTAATTATGATACCAAATTTAAAATAAAAAAGTTTACGTTGGTCTAATTATTTATAAATATATACTGGGCTCATGTGATTTTAAAATATTATTTAGTAAACATTATTTATTATAAAGATAAAAATTTGTTGTCAAGTTGGCACAGTCATGTGGAAAAATAATACATGGCTAGGAAGAGAATGTAAGTAAATATAAACTAATAGAAAAGGTTCTAGAATATGGTGACATTGCATTTAGGGAAATTTGTGATATCAATTTTCCCATAAACTAGAATTATTGATATGTACAAACTCGGTGATATCTACTTAAAAATTTCTTAGGGTTCTATGGAATAATATTGTTTAGACATAAATACTTTGTAAATTCATAGAACCATAAATATATTTCACGAACACATTCAATGAACCTAAGATGATACCCTCGCATTTGTGAGGGCCACCTGGCTAGTTATTATATACTAAAAGCAATATACGGGAGTCTAATAGAGCCACCACGTCGTGCCACATCATCCATATTAATTTAGGTTGTTGGGTCTAAAATACGTGGCTCAGATTTAAAAAGAGCTTAAAACTAAATATAATTTCCCACCTATGCCACGTACAAGTCTTTTAATGCCATCCTTGACAAAAACGGTTCGTCAAATCGGTTAGAGCCAAAAAAAGAAAATGCATGATACCGGCCTTCTTCTCAACGGTGGCCAGAAGTCCCAAAAAATTCGTATATCGACAAGGAAGTTGCAGATGCGGATTTGATCTAAACCTAACCAAAGCACCGTATGCCCTAACACGTCCTCAAGTACGCTAGAGCCCCCAATGGCCCCGCATGGCGCTGCCACCGCCGTACGTATCTGTATCCCCTATTTACTTAGGCTAGCTGCCGTTGTATTTTACTAGGCGCCTTCTGATGTCGATCCAGTCTCCTGCGCGTGTACACGTGCATGAACACTACTACACCAGAGTTTCCCAGGTTAAATCGTGACTGACCCATGTTGTGCAAAAAAATAGATTGATCGAGAGCTTCTTCTTGCGTGCCGGATGTAAGTGTGCAACAGAGAGATCCATCGAGTGCAGGACATGCCTGACAGGCGGACAGCCTAGAGAGCTAGGTAATGCAACATGCATGATTATTTTATTTTTCCTTTTTTGACAGTCTCATTGATTTCTCTAATGCACAACATACTGCTTCTACAACTTTGAAAGCTTCAGCACCATTGAACAAGATAGATGCATCTATCATCACGGACACAAGAAACACAATTTATGCTGCAAATTGCTTTGTTATGAAATTTTAATCATGTATACTATATTTCAGAATTCTGTTTTTACAAAATTGTTTTGCTAGATTAAAAATATAACCGACTGCAATATCCTAGCGCCGTCTCTGGTTGCCAAGGCCTTGCATGTGAAATGAAAGAACACTTAAATATTGAGACACACAAGAAAGATCACTTAAAATTGAAAGCTGGAAGTCAAACATGTGATTGATTAGTTCAAATATTTTTTCACTTTACTATAAATTAGAATGATATCGTCAGATATTTTACCATGACTATATGACGGGACATGAGAAAATTCTCACTGCAACCCTACGGTTACTGTTGGAATGGTGAACTATATTGCAATTTGATTTGAGATCGTTAGCATGATCATCCGTAACCAGTTAGTAAAATTGGTGTGTAATTAGAATGATAGAGAGAGACCGGGCGCAGGATATGGATGGAGGCGTGGTTCGATGGTGAGTAATTATAATGCGCTTGTACAAGAAAACTATGATACCACTAGGGACATAAGAATACCCAACGTTGTTATTTTGATAATTCATTTGAAATGTGTTTTCTTTTTTATTCACAACATAGTCATGCATCCTTTAACACCGAATGTACAACTATTATAGAATTTTGTTCTCTCAATTTATCTATATGGGTATTTTATTTGTATTATTATCTCTTGGGTATTATATTTGTATTTTATTTGTATTCTGTATAGCTCATGAGTTCGTATATATGTCTTCCTGAATTTTTCCCGAGTATAAACTTCTGGAAAATGAGTACGACTTCATATATACGTCTTCCTAATAATTTCCGTGGGTTATAATCATTTAATATATATCATGACAGGCCATTCCAATCATGTATATGAAATGGATGGATGAATGAATAAATATAAACACTGTCGGACACGTTGGAAAGAATAATGTTACTTGTACATGTGGGTGAGAGTATAAAATGACTATTTACAGTCACATTTGATCATAGTAAAAAGGGCTCATATTTTACAACAGTTGAGAATGTCAAAATGAGGGAAAGATTTACTACTCCCTCCGTGTCAAATTAATTGTCACAAAATTTGACAAAAGTGGACGTATCTAGACATAATTTAGCGTTAGATACCTCCATTTTTTCAAAGTTTATGACAATTAATTTGAGACGGAGGGAGTATTAGAAAGTGTTATGCAAAATTCTTACTATTTGTGTGCCTTCATATCAACAATGTAAGTGTTTTTATTCCTAATCGCTAAGGAAATTATTGTTGTTCCATTTTAAGTAGCACTACACAGCATATTCAACTCCCTAGGAAGACCATAATTAATTTTTGGACTATCATAATAGAATTTCTTTGCTAATGACGACTATACTAACAACATTAACATTGAATAATACTCCAATCTGAACCTGTGGGTTTTTGTTAACTCAAAATTAAGCAATAAAATATGGATTCTATCTATAAAATAATCCAACTCGACTCCCGAATAACTTATTGGCTAGCTCGTGAAGTTAACTCCAAACCACACATGTTGTTATCAATATGATTTTTTTAAATGGCATCCATATCATTCACTTCCAATTAAAAATTTGTTTTCCATGCAATATATTATTTAGTTTAGTTTACTATTTTTCTTAGCTTACATATAAAATATAAGTATTAATGTAAAACCACAATTTATTTCCAAGACATTTTTTGACACCGTAAATATGATGCCCTCGCATTTGCGATGGCCACCTTTCTAGTTATTGGATAAGTAGAAGGATACCCCGCGCGTTGCAGCGGGATCCATTTAGGAACTATATTAAATTTCATATGCACTATTTAGATGTAGAGGGCGGGGGTCTTAAAGTCATTTTCTAAAAACACATGTATGATATATTACGTTGTCTAAAGAAACATGTAAAGATCAGTTGATCTCGAGATGGTAAATTTTAATAGACATGTGATGAGTATGCATTATAAATTGTTAATTTGAAAGAATAGATGATTTAATAGATGGATGATGTGTAGGTTGCATGTAATAATTAATAAATATTAGTGGAGATGACGTGGAGTATTGATTGGCTAATAGGATGGATGATGTGGATAGCTTGCATGTTGAGTTAGAAAAATAATTAATGCATGTTAGTGGGATTTTGCTTTATAAGAAGTATAGATAATGAAATGGGTATTTCTCATGACCGTTCATCTAGAATGTGCTATAACATGACCGCTGTCACGGTCAAGGTACAGGTAGTGAGCTGCTCAATATTGTAATTGAAAATTTGACCAACTTTATTGGATATATTTTTCTATTAGGCATAGGATTTCAAGTTAAGACGCTTATTTGGATCGGTGAGTGTCAAATTGGTATATATGGTTTATCTATCATGTTAGATAGTGGAATTTAGACAATTAAACTCAAAAGGATAATGAATTCTTTAATCTGTGAGTTTGTATGAGCGTTCCCATGTGCCAATTGCTACAAGTTACATCTCAATGAAAAAAAGGTAGTGTAGGTGAATAATTTTACCTGAATTTTCTGTTTCCCATAAATTTGTATCTTTCATTAGTGAAAGCACTAATCCTTTAGTTATTTTTTTTTTGAAAAAATCTGAAGAAACAAAGATATAAACGCGTAGGTTTGTCCACTTCAAGCCTAAGACTGACCGTGGTTAAACCTTCATGTTAATCTAAGTTTTGATGGTACAACTCATTGTCATTTCTGGATGAAAGACGTTGACGGTTACATGTCACATAGTATGTCTTCATATCTTTGTTCTCGGGCATTTTAGGTAGCGTCTAGCTTTATGGGCAGAACATAGGGAGAGGACTGGTGGTTTTTATGCTCAGCACAGGGAAGTTGAGTCTGCATGACGAGAGCCCAGATATGTACATGTCCTTTGTTTGAATCTCTCTTCCTACCATTAGGTCGCACACATGAGTTTGTACTTATGTTTGTTGTGTTCTATTGACATGTATGTAGAAAACCAATCAATTTGTGCTCTCAAATCTTCTTTCTTGACATTCTTTCAGGATGTGGTGTGTGCTATCGGTATTCACCACAAAGAGTGCTTCAGCAAAAAAAAAAGTGTGATGTCGTGTAACTCATACTCATGCAATTATATGCAACATTTTTTTTCCTATCATATATCTTGCATGAAGTTCTGTCGGAGTGGCCGCCTAACTAGAGATTTCAAGGTGTTACAACTTTTGATACTCTTAATGACATTTGTAATGGGCAGTTAGTATTTCTCCTTGAAAATGCTGAGCTACATACCTAGAATCTGGACTATGTAGACTCTATCAACGTGTTGTGCCATCATTGTTGTCTATGAGATCATAGTATTTGCGTCATGCACATTTCTTATGCAACATGTATGTTCAATAAGGATTGATGTAGTTACGTTTGTAAATTTCTTGATCTGATGAAATCTTTGAAATTATGCTTTCGGACTTAGCTTAATTTTCTTTACCACCACTTTTAGATTACTAGGTACTATGACATTACTAGGTACTATGACATTACTGGCAACATCAAGACTCCGACGGGCACACGGCGGCCACGCGAACTGCGTGTTGTGTTTAGGGGGCTATCAGGTCTTAACCCTGTGCTCGGTCCTTGTATTGTGTTCTACCTATAGAGGTACTAAGAACATTGCAATGCAATTCTACTGCACTCCCCAAATGTGAAATAGTTTATCCATGTTAGAGCAAGATTGCGTGTACCAAATTTTCTAACACTTGCCTCGATAATACAAATTCCCAGAGAATATCATTTATTTTCAGCTCACAGCTACCCTGCGGGCGCGGCGTGCGCCGCGCCGTTATATGCTAGTTGAGTAAAGAAAGTGTTGGACTCAGTTACACCTGCATCCCCTTTACCACCAAGACCTAATCCATGAATACATACGCTAAATAATAATAGTAAAAAGTGGAAGGCCACGAAGGAAATTAAGGCTATTGGAACCTTTAGAAGCCTTTTGAGAAGCAGCTTTAATAAATCCACATTCCAGAATTTAATTTGTGTTGGATGTTTGATCCTAATGCATGTACAAAATTGTGCTGGGTGTTTAATCCTAATACATGACCAATCATACAAATACCAACATAAGGATTGTCGTGATGAGGAGATGGTCAGATAAAAAAAACCATACACACATCTACAAAAAGGGACGCAAAGTAAAAGTTTGGCAAATTTATTTTTTTACAACACCGTTTGACCATATTATGACCAAAAGGAAACAAAACTGAAAAATCAGAAGTCCATGGAGATAAATGACAGAATATTCCATCACAGCGGAAGCAGCAACTCGGCTGAAGCTGAGACACTGGCAATCGCCATGTTCTTCAATGCTGAGCCACTCGGCTCCGTCCGGACGCCCGTGTAGGACGTGTATGCGCTATGCACTAAACAGCTGCCGCGCGATGGCAGCGTTTCTATAGAGGCGATGCCCTTCTGCAGGTGTGACTCGATGCCAGGCAAGCCCCCAAAACGGCCACCCAGAGGTAGAAGCAATTTTTTCTTTGGAACAGAGCACTGTCTGGGTGCGACTCCACCGCCATTGGTGGCGCTTCTCTTCCAAGGAGCCGCAAATTGACCAATCTAATTGTTTAGATACAAATCCTCAAGCACAAACATATTTAAAGCCATGTTTAAACCAGAAAATTAATACGTACTGTTCAACTGAAGCTTAATGCATAGCCTACCTCCAATCAGCATATTCATCTTGAACAAATTAACTTACAGATCATTACATTATATAGAAGCATCAGCTAACTCCAGCTGCCCTCGCAAAAATCCCTGTCACGTGTGAACTCAACATCTGACACCACAAGAGCACGCATCTGGATCTTCCTTGCAACCGCCGCACGCCATGACCGCCTCTCATGGCCGACGACCTTGTCTTCTGCCCAATCGTACTCGTATAGTCGTATGGCTCAAGGCCTAGTACGCCTCAACGCGCCCCTGGCCTCACAACGCCTCCATGAAACCAAACCCACGCCTGGAGCAGCCCTGACCCCGCAACGCCTCGGCCGCCGTCGCCCCGTCCGCCGGCACCTCCATGAACCCCGACCCTCGCCTGGAGCAGCGCTTCCCTGACACTCATGATGCGTGGTGGTCGAGATGAGGGGCGGCGTCCTGGTCTGAGCCGCGCTATCGTTGACTACTGACTATGTCGTGGCCACGCTCAGCCTGACGCGGGTGGGAGGCGGAGTTCGGTTGGGGAAAAAACGGAAATTCTAGACTTACGGAGGCATAACTCACGGACTAGATCTACAGGATTACGTGTCAACATCCAATTAATCCCTTTCCTAACTAACCCGCATGATTTTTACTGGGTGGCCCACCTCCTGAATTTCTCCTCCTAATCCCGTAAATTTCGTCCGTAAGATCTCCCCGTAGGTGTAGCATTACTCGGGAAAAAAATAGATGACCGAACCGGTATAGGGTGGCAGTTTATAGGTATTATGTTATTTGGTGGGAGGATAAAAGGGTCAATTTGCGTTGGACGAAAATTTTGGCAGAAACCTTAATGCCTTTATTATTACTAGCAAACGTGCCCGTGCGTTGCTACGGAAATAAGAAAACAAATTTTGATAAAAACGTTGGCACAATTCATAATTTACCCCAAAATCGATTGAACCGAATATTAATTATTACTCCATCCGATTCATAAAAAAGTGTCGCTCATTTAGTAGGAAGTTTAATCGCAACATTTGAAGATTGCTCAAATTACCTTATCTTCCATTGTTTAAAAAGATGAACAAATTAAATTTCGGATCATACAATGTAGAAGCAGGCTAGCTGGTCGATCCAGCTGGTGAGATGCCCTAGGCTAGCTTGGCTGTGACTACTTCATAAAGCTAGCTAACTTCACGTACAGATCGAATTGCTGCTTCTTCCGAAACAGACCACACGAGAGACATGATTTGTTTGCACCTGCGCGTTTCAATGTCTTTATTTCATGCAACAATTATAGGGACACGACACATCTATATATAACACCGCTTTTGTGTAGCTAAGCTAGTATTTCCTACACTAATGTGATAGTGCTTATTTCCAACAACGCCCCACAGGAGATCCCCGTTGGTGCCGGCTTGCTACATTACGCGAAAGGTGGTGCTGATGAGTGATGATGGACAGCACGCAGGGAGCAGCACCTACACGTGAGCCTGCCGAGTAGGAAGTAATTACCCAACTTATCGGGCCTGGAAAAATTTCTGCATTACTGCAGCATAGAGCAGAGGAATGGCGATATTTGAAGACCACCGAAAGCGGCAACACTTGATGACAAGTATAAAATTTCAGGATTATTGTAGTCCTACGAGCTCAGATATTGAACGGCGCAAGTCCGCAACCATGGTCAGCTTTCTTGTTTATCTCTGTCCACTATTCGATGGCACCTGGTCCAATCACCGAGTTGAAATTGAGCATCTCCCACATGACGTCAGGATCGAGAACAACATCTTCTCCAGCGAGCAGTCAGCGTCAGCCTGCGAGAGCGCCCCTTGGGCAACCCATACGACGACGTCGTGGTCGTTGATGTCGTCTCGGACGTCAAGGCGCTCTAGGATACGACGGGGCAGTGGCAGTTGCTGACATCTAGGCAGACTCCGCGGACGCTCTAGCTGCCACGTTTGCTCTTCGCATGCAAGCACCTTGCGCGGGGGCGCTTCCGGGCCATGATGAACTCAATATTAAGGTCAACAGCGACGCGGAGGTGCCCAAGGCTGTCCGGAAAGCCGTCGTCGCGGGTGTAAGGCATGAGGGCGTCTAGGTAACACGCACGGCGCAGCAGGGGAGTAGATGGTCTCCTTCACGGATATCTTCTTTGGCATACTGCCATGTAAGGGTGCAACGTTTCGATGCCTAGCCGCGTAGGTCAAGCCCGTGGATCTCCCCATGCCTGCGCTATGGCCGGTCGTTTGCGTCCTGGTAATCGCCGTGCGGGGACCAAGATCACATCAATTTTGCTTCTGTCTGCAATGATTCTTGATTGATCTATCGTCGAATAGCTAGCTCGGCGTGTCAGCTACCTTGGAACCTCGATTTGGATCTTAAGGCTGGATCGATTTGATGCAGCAGAATCGATCGATCCGTATTTAAAGGCCCGGATAAGGAAAGAGGAGGCCTGGGGTCTGATCAGGATACTCTGGTTAGAATTAGTCTCTTATCTGATATCCGATAGGGTCACCACTCGCGACGTACGGACGGACGGTCACCACTCGCGATGTACGGACGGACGAAAAATACGGACGAAAATCTGGGGTAAGAAACCTTACTGCTTTTATTATTAGGTAGAGATTAGGTAAAGATTTGGGGGATTTTCTAAATAATCCCCCTTCTTTTGGTTCTAACCCTGTTTTTCCAGAAAACGTATTTTTAGTGTTTCAGACTTTCTGGGAACTTCGGGATTCCAAAAAGGGCAAGGCCAAAGTGCACGGTTCATAATTTTCGAGACGAAGATCATGGGCCAAAGTAGAGGGCCAAACGGCCAACAAGGTGGAAAAGAGAGCCCTCCATGCGGCCAGATTCCTTGGCCGCGTGTGGGGCCCCCTTTTTGCCTCCGTGGCTCCGATGCCGTCGATCTTTCTTCTCCCGAGTGTCTCAGGACCTAAAAACGACTATATAAAGGGTCCCCTGGCCTTTTCGAGAAGGAGGCGGCGCCGAGAGACGAAACCACGATACAGAGAGACAGAAGGCTGCCGCCGGAGAAAATCGGAGGGGGGAAACGCCACCGGGATCACCCCCGGAGGGCTCCACCCCCCTCCGGTGTGTTCATCATCAACATCTACAGCAAGATCAGCTCCAACTCTCCACTGTAATCTCTTGTCAAACACGATGTATGATGCAATACTATATTCCCTAGATGTATTGTGTCTCCCCGTCTATGTTTGAGTAGTGAATTGTTCTTGGCAATGGTGAAATAGTTCGTTGATTGGTTGCATACAACTTTGTTATCTTCTATGATTGTCTTTATGTACAATATATGAGTGCACACATATGTTGGGGAATGCATGTAAGGTGATCACCGGTAGCATAATGGAGTGGTGGTGACTTGGGAGTAATAGTAACTTGAGACCGAGCCACAAAGATAAGTTATTGGGGGATATATATAGGGGACCTTAGAACGTAAGGCAATGGTGGGACTTTATGTCTTAATCAATCTTGTGCAATCATTTACTTGGCCACATGATCCATCATAAGGGGTTGTAGATTATTTACTTGACTATACCTATTCATGGATCCTTCCTAGAAGAAACAACTAAGACTAAAACATGTGCTTCACTAATTGTGACAACTACACGAACGAAACACCTATTGCTAGAACACTTGCTCCCTTTAGATACTTGAGATATTTGCTGCTTGCTACTTGTGAAACTTGCTTAGAAACTTGCTTTAGAAACTTGCTCTAGGATTACTTGCGTTTTAAACTTGCTTCACTAGTTACTAGACAAACCACACTCCACGTCACTTGCTTTTAATTAGTTAGTTCCTTTTAGTCAAACTTATTGCTTTGCATAAACAGCCATATAAGAGGGTTATAGGGCTTTAGAGAATAGATAGCTTACCTTCCGCTCCTCGTGGGTTCGACACTCAAATACTTATCAAAAGGTACTACAATTGACCTCCTCCACTTGGGAGTCATCAGCATCACACACATGTGTGCTCTGTTCAGAATCTAACAGGAACAAAGCAACAACAACACAAGCACGGGGAGAAATCCCTACTAAGTTTTCAGACATCACAAGCATCAAGGGAAAAAACCCAAGAGCTATTTCACAAACAAGACAACCCTCTGAATCCAATATGCCATAGAGATGAAAATTCATCATAATAGTAAACCCTAAAGAATCCACTCACTGGGAAATTTTTCCCAAGCATCATCAATCAACCACAAGCACCAATAGAGGCATCACAAGCATCAGGGGCATCACAAAACATCATTGAGCATGACATGAACTATGGCTCGAAGGACAGGTTCCAGAGCAAGGGAAGGAAGGAGAGAAAGGAGAGAACTGGTAGAGTGGGAGCAGAGGAGACTCACGGGTGACCACCATCGTGGTGGTCATGGCCAGGTGGTGTAGCGCAGAGGTGGGCGGCGTGGATCCGCTGTTGCTCCCAGGGAGCCATCCTGGCGACACCTCGCATCCTCGGCAACCGCAGCAACATCCGGGGCAGCAGTAACGACCAGCAGCTCACCGGAAGCGTCGTGAACACTCTCGAGCAGCCGGAGTTCGCCGGAGAGAAGTGGAGAGCCGCGGGTTCCGAAATCCTAGGGTTAAGGTTTGGATGCGCGCGGGCACCATAGTGAGGGAAACTTAGATGGAAGAGGTGGAGGGTAGGGAGGCATCGACAACGCGTCGATTGAGCCCTACCACGGCGGCGGAGATGGCCGGAGCCGGCCGGTAGAAATCGGCAGGGGTGCGGCGAGGCGGCCGCCAACAAGTCGCGGGAGCGGGGAGGAGAAGGAGAGCGGCGAGTGTTGTGTGGGTTTGACCCGTGCTCGGGTTCTTCCGAGCCGGTTAGGCTCAACCGGGTGGGGTGCTAGGCCCACCAGTCAGCCCCAAGGGTTGAATGGTGTTTTGACCATTTCAGCATTAAAACAAATACACAATACAATTTAATAAATAAAATTCTGTAAATTATTAAAATTTATAATTAGATTAATAAAAACCAAAACATATTACTTTAATAAATTAAATTAAATAAATAATACTTGTAATCTTAATTCTATTATTTTAAAATAATAATTATAATAAAACAATGATATAAAATTAATATAAAACTAATATATAATTAACAGTAAAAATATTCTTTCACACTTATCCAATTATATTGGACATTCAATTATATTAAATTGAATATTTTATGATTCATCAAAAATTCTAAAACAAGTAAATTAAGTAAATAATAAATATTAATAAATAATTGAGTTAAAAATAATTAAATACCACAATTGCTTACTAAACAAAAATCAGTTCTAAGGGCATCTCCAGTCGTTCGACCCCCCCAGGTTTCAGATCGGCGCTTTTTAGCGATAGCGCCGGCCCGCACCAAAACCTGGGGGGGGGGCGATTTCACCAGCCGTTCGGCGTCCCAGAAAATAAAGCACCGATATCATTCGAAAGTTTCTTACCGCCCCCAAAATATAGAGCCCTAGTTCGGCGATCGGCAGCCATAGTTTCGGGCGATGATATTACAAAAAACGCCACAGATGGGCGATCAAATATAGTTCAGATCGAATCACACAGACGGGCGCGCGCGGCGTTGGCAGACGTAGGCGATCAGGCAGACGCGTCGGCCGGCGTCGGAGCAGGCGGCGAGCTCGGCGCAGCATCCAGGTCGATGACGGCGTCGGAGCGGACAGCGGGCTCGCCATTCTCCAGGTCGACGACGGGCTGGGCATCCTTGTCGACGGCGGCATCCTCCTGGTCGGCGTGCGGTCTTGTCGGCACGGTTGTGTAGCTGGCGCCACCAGACGATGTCGGGGCCGGGGGCGTGCTGATGTCGGTCAGGATGAGGTTGCACTGCGCTAGGAACCAAGCTCTCACCTCGGGGGTCATCGCAGTCGGATCGTCGCCCGTGAGGAAGGCGAGGTCGTTGTTCCTCTTCTTCGCCGCGGTGCCAGTCCGGAGGAGGTCGATCTTGACCTGCGAGTTGGCCATGAGCGCCGCCCATCGCTGTTTGGAGACCTCCTCCCTCTTGCCGGCCTGGACCTGAGCGTCGGCGATGCAGGTCTCGATGGACGCCTGGAGCTTTGCCGCTGCAGGCGCGCCGTTCTGCGGCCTCGCCGAGATCTCCAACTGGATGCCGTGCCACTTGTTGCAGGACGCCTGGATGTTGGCCCAATGGTTCGCCATGGCCTTCTGGCCGCAGTCGAGGACGCATGGGGCGTAGTAGGGATCGATCATGCGGCGCTCGTCGTAGGCCGTCTTCACCCGCTTCCAGTAGTTGTCGGCGTGCTGGTTCGCGCCGACGATCGGGTCCATGCTCACCGTCTTCCACGCCTCGGCGAGGAACGAGTCCTCCCTGTTCAGCCACTTGATGCGAGGCTCGGCGGGGGGCAGGGGCACCTTGGGCTCCTTGCGGGGACGCCCAGGGCCACGGCGCTTTCGTCCTTCGCCGGCCGGTTCTGTCCCCTCTGGCATCACGGGCGTCTCGTCCGCGTCGTCTTCTTCGCCCTGCTCCTCCGTCGCCTGCGTGCCGGAGCCGCCTTCGCCGTAGTCGCCACCGACCTGCGTGAAGAACTCGCCGCTGCCATCGAGGAAGCCCGGGCTCGCCGCCGCCGCCATCGAGCCGGACGCGATGATCTCCTCCATGTAGCTGTCCTGGGGCTGCAGTCCGGCGAGAATCGCGCGGCGGTGGGATGGGGAAGCTGCGTAGCCCGGCGCGTTGCGATACATCATCGGCGGGTAGTAGGGGAAGGTGAGGTTGGGGTTGAAACCTCCCAGCGAATCGCCTTCGACGAACCACGCTGGCGGCGGGTGCGGTGACATGCGGGGCGACGGCGACGGCGACTGCTTCCAGCCAGCGAAACGTGGGCCGAAAGTGCTCTTCTTCTTGGCGAGAGGCGCCGCGGCCGGCATAGGTGGCTCGTCTGGCGCCTCCTCCTCCTCCTCGTCCTCCAGCTCGTCTTCCTCGGCGGCGGCCTGCTCCTCCGCTTGCAGCTGCGCCATGAGCTGCCTCTGCCGCTGCGCCGCCTCCCTACCCCGGCGCTTGATGTTGGCTGTCTCCAGTCGCGACCTCTCGGCGATCCACTCCTTGTTCGACATGCCGGGCGGTCGCTCCTTCGGTGCTCTTGGCTTGCGGGGCTTCTTGGCCGGCTCGGAGGCCGCGGGAATGGAGACGGCGGCGGCGGCGCGGGGTCCTGTAAATCAAGCGGGAGCCATGGCGTGTAGATCTCGGGTGCGGGGGGAAATGGCGGGAATGGACCGGGGGGAGAGGTACATGTGGGGGGAAAGTGGAGGGAAGCGCCGAAAAAAGAGAGGGAAATCGTCTTCCGTCGCCGACAGGCGTGTCCCACGCGGGCATTTCGCCCCCCCAAGCCGAACCCAGCGCGCTGGGTTTGGCCTGGGTTCGGCGGCGCCAAACGGCGCGAAAAACGGCGGAAAGCGGCGCTAAATCGATTCCTGGGGGGCGACTGGTGCGAAACGGCGTGAAACGGCGCCAAAAACGCCGCTTGGGGGGGCTCTGGGGGGGACGGCTGGAGATGCCCTAAGGGTTGCATACATGTCATTATTATGCATAATAGCATCAATGGCTTCTTTAAACATTGTCTTTACTAGACAATGATGGTATTCTGTAGAACTAGGAAGTCAGGAGCCTCACCAAGTATCAGACTCCACTGGTTATCCATATCAAGGCAAGTTCATCACTTGCTCATATCCTATGAATTATTTCATAACAACTATTTTCATAATCCTATAGTAATACCACTTATGCTCAAAAGAATGCATGATCCTATTTTTATAATAATAATATGACTAATTGAATGACTAACCCGAGTGGTAGTGTTCTGTTTGGTGGGCGGATGGAACCATGGTAAGATGAATAGGTCAACAGAAGGTTCCATCTGCATGGGAAAGTATTACATAGGACTTAACCACAAATGCCGTCAGAACTTGGTGCGCCGTAAATACCGCGTTGACCATGGGTCTTGTATGGGGCGAGTAAGTCAGATGTGATCTTCTCTCGTTCGCATGTCAACGGGCTGCTAGAGACATACGCTGTAGATCTTGCGGGACTACATGCACATGGGTGGGAGCCCTTACGTCCCACAGACTCTTGGGGTCTATGAGTGTCTGCCAGGAGCACCTAGGTCTCCATCGTGAGGGGTGGAATCAGGGGTTCAACCTATTGGTGGAAATGGGTGAGCATGCGTTGTGCGGAGAAGCACGGTTTGGCTTGGACCAACAACCGGGCCCCACACCTAAATGGGAGTGGACAAGATCGCGCGCCTGGTTGTGCAACATGGTATTGGTCGCCCATGGGTAAAGAAACGCACCTCTGCAGAGAGTGAAAGGATGTGGCATGTTACCCCTGTTCCGGGAAGGAACTGCGAACGCTACAGGAAAGGAAACTCCATGAACTTCTAGTCCTGTGATGGTCTAGCAGGCATAGTTTTCAGTATTAAAAGAAATCTCTTGAAGAAAGATTTATCAAACCTTGCATTAGTCTAGACTCTTTAGAGTCGAAGACCGTAGATAGTGCATCAATTACCTCCGTACGTAATGAACTTGTTGAGTAACGCTCGTTACTCATTCATTCTTGTTTGACCCCTGCTTAGGCTATGAAAACCTTGAAGAGGCTTCATTCAACATCCTTGGAGGCCAGGAGGATATCTACTATGAAGAGGCGGACCTCTCCGGAGGATTATAAGGGGTGGATTACACTATCCAATATGGAGCTTTACATTTCAGGTGTTGTTCCAACTTCAATAATGGAATGACCTCATCATGAGATCATTCCCTTGTCAGCACACTATGTTTTGTAATATATGTTTGTATGACAATCAAGTCCTGCAATGTTTTTGTTGTACCACCCTGAGGGATGTAATATTTGTGGAACGGTGTTCTGTGAGTGTTATGTCAACGGCTTGTGTACTACAACATGAAGTGGTATGCTGGGTCACCGCACCTTCAAGATTCAACACATGGTCTTCGTACACTTAAAGATTGGCCCCTATGAAGACACGGTTGAGTGTGACGGTGTGCCTATGACCGTGTGTCATCTTCTTCTTGGACGACCTTGGCAATATGACAAGTGTGCTATTCATGACGGGCGTACCAACCATTATAGATTCAAGTGGAATAACAAGACATTTGTGCTTCTCCCTATGTCTCCTAGCCAACTGATCACCGACAACGCCAAGACCCTTGCACGCAAACAAGAAGAGCTCAAATCTCGTGAGATGAGTGGTGAGAGAGTGATCCCTCTCAAACAGAGTGAGAGACACAAGCCAAATATGAGTCGAAAAAGTTCGAGTGCTCCCAAAGGCCTTGCCTTACGTGCCACCAAAAGAGAGATGCGAGAGTTACGAGATGACCCATCCATCCTTCACTTTGTACTCATGTGCAAAGGAGAAGTACTTGAAACTAACTCCATAACAAGCTTTCCTCCATCTTTGTTGCCTTTGTTGCAGGAATTTGAGGATGTGTTTCCCGAAGAATTACCACTGGCTCAACCTCCCAAACGTGGAATCGAGCACCTCATTGACCTCATCCCGGGTGCGTGATACGTCTCCAACGTATCTATAATTTCTGATGCTCCATGATAATATTATGTCAATTTCTACATGTGTTTTCATGTGTCTCCAACGTATCTATAATTTCTGATGCTCCATGATAATATTATCTCCGCATTGACCTCTTTCATATGTTTTATCCCTTCTTTATAGAATTTTTACACGTTTTCCGGGACTAACCTATTAACAAGATGCCAAGTGCTAGTTCCCTGTTTTCTGCTGATTTTTATTTCAGAAAAGTTGTTCTGGAAATATTCTCGGAATTGGACCCCACAAATCCCGAAGTGCCTATTTTCTCCGGAAGCATCCAGAAGACCGAAGAAGAGTCGAAGATGGGCACCAGGGGGGCACACCGTAGGGTGGCACGCCCCCTGGCTGCATAAGCTATGGGTGTGCCCCCCGGAACTCCAGCTCCTTTGTCGTTTCTCCTATTTAATCCCCCCGGATGGAAAATCCTAAACCCCTGATCAAAAATCCCCGAAAAGTTCCGCAGCCGCGGTCACTGTCAACCCTAGATCAGGGGGTTCTGAAGCTGTCTCCGCACCCTGCCGGAGAGGAAATCATCACCGGAGGCTTCTACATGACCATGCCTGCCTCCGGAGTGATGCGCGAGTAGTTCATCCTTGGACTACGGGTTCATAACTGTAGCTAGATGGTTGTCTTCTCCTCATATGCCTCCATGTTTAGATCTCGTGAGCTGCCTATCATGATCGAGATTGATCTTATGTAATTCTATATGATGGGTTTGCTGGGATCCGATGAATATTGAACTTATGCCAAGTTGATTATAGTCTTTATTGCATATGTTATTTGTGATCTTGCATGTTTTGTGTTGCTAGTGGTTTCTCTGGCCAAGTAGTTGCTAGTGAGCCCAAGAGGGAGTATTTATGCTAGATAGTGGGTTCATGCCTCCTTTTCGCCTGTGCTCGAGTGACAGAAACGTGACGGGGGAGGATCTGATGTTGCCACTAGGGAGAAAACAGCAGTGTGAGTGCCCGCGTGTACGATCATTGCTTAATTTACACACATTGTTTAATGTAGTTATCTGTTGCTTGCAACTTAATACCTAAGGGGGTTCCGATGATAACCTGAGGATGGATTATTAGTCATAGATGCATTTGGATTACGATCTATGTATATTGTTGTAATGCCCGCACTAAATATCATAGTAGTCTTGATGTCATGATGTGCACTACGGTGCAACCTTTATTTGTCAATTGCCCAGCTATAATTTGTTCACCCAGCATGCTATCTTTTATGGAGAGACACAACTAGTGAACCTATGAACCCCGGTCCATTTTCTTACATTGTTAAACAAACCACAACTATTTCCTGCTTTCTTTACTTACTGCAAGCATACACCATTTTCCACACTATACGTCTAATCTTTGTTTTCAGCAAGACCGGTGAGATTGACAACCTCACTGTACCGTTGAGGCAATGTATTTTGGTTGTTTTGTGTGCAGGTTCCACGTTGTTGTTGACGTCGGTGAAGCGCCAGCACCACCGTCAGTGGCATCAACCTTCCGAAGGTCCTGTTTCTCCTACTAGATTGATAACCTTCGTTTCTAACTAAGGGGAAATACCTACCGTTGTGCTCATCACACCCTCCTCTTGGGGTCTGCCAACAAACGTGTGTATCACGAGCATTAGTGTGCCCCTCCCAAACTGTGCTCCTTACCGCACCGACCCCGAGGAGACTAAGGAGATCGAGCGGCAAATCCAAGAACTATGTGAGAAAGGTTTCATTCACGAATCTCTTAGCCCTTGTGCCATTCCGGTTGTCCTTGCCCCTAAGTAAGATGATACTTCTTGCATGTGCATAGATTGTCGCCCTATCAATGCTATCACCGTTAGATATCGACATCCCATCCCTAGGCTCGATGATATGCTTGATGAATTAAGTGGTGCTACTATCTTTTCCAAAATTGACCTTAAAAGTGGATATCACCAAATTCGCATGAGCATAGGAGATGAATGGAAAGCAGCTTTCAAAACAAAACTTGGTTTGTGTGAATGGCTTGTCATGCCCTTTGGTCTTTCGAATGCTCCTTCAACTTTCATGTGTCTTATGAATGAAGTCTTGCGCCCTTTCATTGGCAAATTTGTAATGGTTTATTTTCATGACATCCTTATCTATATCAAACGTTTGGAGGACCACCTTGATCATATTTCTCAAGTCTTGTTGGCTCTTTGCAAGAATTTTTTTTTGCCAATCTTTCCAAATGCAATTTTTGCACCAAAAAGCTTGTTTTCTTAGGATTTGTGGTTTCCTCCAATGGCATTGAAGTTGATGAGAAAAAAGTAGAGGCAATTAGAAATTGGCCTAACCCTACTTCCGTGGGTGAGATAGGGCGTTTTCATGGACTTGTCGGTTTATATCGCCGCTTCGTGAAAGATTTTTCCACAATTGCTTGCCCTTTAAATGAAGTTACAAAGAAAAATGTACCATTTGTTTGGGGCAATGCGCAACAAAAAGCTTTTGATACACTCAAGAAATGTTTGACCGAGGCACCTTTGCTTGTCTTGCCGGATTTGAGAAAACTTTTGAGATTGAATGTGATGCTAGTGGAATAGGCATTGGTGGCGTTCTTATGCAAAATGGATGTCCCGTTGCTTATCATAGATAAAAAATAGATTGTGCTAGACTCAATTACCCAATGTATGACAAGGAACTATTTGCTTTGGTTAGAGTCTTGGAAGTTTGGCAACATTATCTTTGTCCCAAAGAATTTGTTATTCAATCATGAATCTTTGAAATACTTGAAAAGTCAAGCTAATTTGAACAAAAGGCATGCTAAATGAGTAGAATTCATAGAATTTTTTCCTATGTCATTAAGTACAAGAAAGGTAAAGAAAATGTTGTTGCGAATGTTTTGTCTAGAAAAGAGAGTCTCCTTACACGCCTTGACATCAATGTGATTGGGTTGGATGAAATCAAAGACTTGTATTCTTCCGTTGTTTTCTTTGGTCCCATCTTTGAGAAATGCTTGCCCAATCTAGGTTTTGATGACTAGTATGTCCACAAAGGATTCTTGTTTAAAGCTAACAAATTTTGTATTCCGGAGTCCTCTCTTTGTTTGTTGTTATTGAAGGAATCACATGAAGGAGGACTCATGGGACATTTTCGAAGAGACAAGACCTACGCCATGCTCTCCAACCACTAATTTTGGCCTAGGATGAGGCACCAAGTTGAAAGACTCGTCAAGCGATGTCCTACATGTCTCCGAGCTAAGTCTACTTCCAATCCTCATGGTCTTTACTTACCATTACCTACACCACACACACCTTGGAGTGACATTAGCATGGACTTTGTGTTAGGACTACCACACACTAAACCAAACATGGACTCAATCTTTGTTGTTGTTTATCGTTTCTCTAAGATGGCACATTTCATTCCATGCAATCGAAAGAACGATGCTTGACATGTTGCCACCTTGTTTTTCAAAGAAATTCTGCGTCTAGATGGTATTCCCACGTCAATTGTGTCGGATCGAGATGTAAAGTTCACCTCCTTCTTTTGGAAGACTTTGATGGCCAAGCTCGGCGTAAAGCTACTATTCTCCACCGCCTACCACGCACGAACGGATGGCCAAACCGAAGTGGTGAATTGCATGCTCTCTTCACTCCTACGGGCGTTGATCAAGCCCAACCTCAATAATTTGGAGGAATGCATCCCACATGCCGAGTTCGCCTACAATCGAGCACTGAACCAAGCTACTAAGAGAAACCCCTTCGAGATCGTCTACGGCTTCAACCCCAACACCGCTCTCGACATACTACCATTGCCTCTCCGCGAGCAAGTGAATATGGACATTGACAAGCTCACCGACTACATCAAGAATCTCCATGAATTCACAAAAGCTACACTTGAGAAGCATTACAAGCATAAAGCATCCATGATGAACAAGAACAAGAAGCCCATGGTGTTCCAAGATGGTGACCTCATTTGGCTACACTTGTGAAAATACCGTTTCCCACAAGAGAGCAACTCCAAGCTCAAGCCAAGAGGTGACGGAACTTTCAAGATCATCAAGCGCATCAACAACAACTCCTACAAGCTGGACTTAACACCCTCCAAGTACAACATGCATGACTCCTTCAACGTCAAGGATCTCTCTCCCTTCCATGGATACCCAAGTGATGAGGAAGATCACGAGTCGAGGTCAACTCTTTTTCAAGGGGGGGGGGAGATGATGCATCACACCCCATGTCGAAAAATGGTAGTAAGGATCATAGACGGGGGTGCCATGAGCCTACGGGTAGAGACGTGGGGGGACGTGGTAGTACGACAATCAAGAACACCAAGTTTACCCAGGTTCGGCACGGCGCAACTAGGCGACGTTCCTACTCATGCAATCCCACTAAATCAGGGTTGAAGCCTGAAATATACAAAGTACAATGTGAGTAGGGCTTCGCTAACTCGGCGAGGATCAACTTCTCGGCGAGCTGGCCTCTAGCTAATTGTGTGTCTTTCGTCTCTCCCGTTTGGCTTTATATAGATAGCCGGGTTAGGGCTTACAGAAAGGAAACCTAGAAGACTACAAAAAGTATCTAACTTGGAAAATAAGGAATTCGTCTTCTCCTCCAAGCCGCACCACTTTGGGCCGTGGTCCGGGTTCTTCTAAAATCCGGCTTCCTGCACATCAGCTTAGTTGGTCGCCCAATGGACTGTGATCCATTACCAACAGGCCACCCTGGTAATCCGGTTTTTTAGGCCAATGCCGGATATACCCCTAATCGATATATATCCGACAGTAGCCCCCAAGAAGGATTGAGAATTCGTCCTGCCACCTTTCGTCATTCCGTTCCGTGAAATGTTGGCGCCTGGTCTTGATTCTTATTTTCCCAAAATTTGTTAACTCAAAACTCGGATTTTCTCAAAGTCCGGCTTTTCTTCCACGAGCCTTTGCGGAGAAGGAACTTCGTGATGTCATCGATGAAATCGTGCTGACATCACGGACGTTTGGGTTCAGTCAAAACCCTGCAATGTATCTTCTGACAGATTCTTGTGGGAAACGAGGAGATAACACTTATCACTCTATCCCTTTATTTCCCGGAAATCTCGGGCGTAACACGCGTCGATCTTCCAACGGTCAAATAGCCGTTGTAACGAATCTCAGCGCGCCCTGGCTATAAATAGCCGCCTCGGGGCCTCCGGCTCTTCTTCTGTTCATCGTCTTCCTCAAGCCCCCAACACACTACAACCAGAGTGAGCCGGAGAGCTAGCGAACGAGCGAAGAGAAAAACGAGACCCAAATCTTCCCCAGAGTCCACCATAAGAGGTTCAATGCTGCGCCGCCACCCAATGGCCACCGGAGACCCCCACCCCCCGCGCCTCGGAGGTGGAGACCACTGCCGTGGATATCGACTCCATCATGAATGACATAGATACGCAACTTGACTCCCCCGTCTGCGCCACCGCAAGCACGCCGGAGGGAAACGCCAGCGATTCGGCCCGCCGGGATCTGCCTCCCGCGGCCGAGAACGTGTCGTTGTCGTCATCTGCTCCTCCTCCGCCTCTCGTCATCGAGCCCACGGAGGGAATCACCTCTCTCGGCAGCAAGGAGGTCGCCGCCTCCGGTGCCGCCGGAGTTTAAGAAGAAACGGATGAGAGCTCTGGGAATGGGAGCCAGTGCAACGTGGTTCCAACCCTCTTTCCGGCAATGGAGAAGGAGGGGTTTGTGCTCAAAGGGAAATCATGGTGCGAAGAGGACGACTCCGAGCCTTCCCCGAAAGCCGGAGAACGAGTTCTCCTTGCCTCTCACGTGAACAGAGGTATGGGTTTCCCACCTTCCGCCTTTTTTATTCAAGTCCTCGACCACTACAAAATCCAACCATACAATCTTTCTCCAAATTCTATTCTTTATCTTGTCAGGTTTCAAGCCCTTTTCGAGGGGTACTTAGGAATATAACCTAGGTTAGACTTCTGGCAATACTGCTTTGGAGTAAAGCGCAACCCCTCTGAGGGTGCTCTCCCCACCTATGGAACCATTTCCTTCACTTTACGTAGGTTTAGGGAGGATTGGTTCCTGAAGATCAAAACTTCAGAATCCATCAAATTATGGACGGGTTCCTTCTTTTATCACTCTGATGTCCCGTTTCCTGGAAAGGAGACAGGAATTCCACCTTTCGTGAATTCCGTGGCCACTCCCAAAGGTAACTGGGCAGTGGACGCGGTCCAGACTCTGCCTCCATATCTGATGAGGATCAAGAGGCGAATTGCCAAACTTGTATCCGCCATTCCTCCTCTCACTGGCACAGACACGGTTTTGTGCTGGCTCGGAAGGCGGATTCATCCTTTGACCCACCGTGGAAATGGATCATGTGCAATTACTCGGTCCCTGAGGACGCAATGAGGACGACATACAAGGCTTTGACAAAGAGGGACTTCAAGAAACGACTAAATCAACTGGTCTCCACTCGGGACCAGTATGAAGAAAGCCGACAAATGTATCATGCTGGCAACCCAGCCCCAAAGGTAAAATTCTTTCTCTTTGGGTATTTTCTTGGTTTTTTTTTTTTGCATTTTCTCGGATTTTCATCTTACTCAAACTTTGCTTCTTTTTGCAGCTTCTCGAACTTCCTGAGGCGGAACTTGCGACTAAAGCGCAAGAAGCCTTCCGCCACTTCAGACATAATCGATCTTGATGGTGTTGCCGCCGCAACATCCAGGTAAGAAATCCCGGGTTCTTTCTTTTTCTATGCTTTTTATTGCATGAATTTTGTTTCTCGGAATTCCTTGATTTTTCTTTCTAGCCTTGCTCCTACCACTTTGAAGGTAAAGAGAAGGAAGAAGCACAAGGCTGTTGCTCAAAGAGGAGCAAAGCCGTCTCCCGCAGCCGCACGAGATACTCCAACAGTTGCGGGGGAAGAAAACTCGGCTGCAAGGGAGGGAGAATATCCCTTGCAATTCAGCCAGCCTATTGCACACGAGTCGGACGCAAGGGAAAGGGCGTAGCCGGAAGTGGTAGTCCCTTGATGGTGCAGATCTTTCACTCGTTTCGAGTCCCCAAGAGGAGGGTGTGATGAGCACAACAGTAGGAGTTTTCCCCTTAGTTAAAAACCAAGGTTATCAATCCAGTAGAAGAAAGAGGATCTTCAGAAGGTTGATGCCACTGACAGTGGTGATGGCGCCTCACCGGTGTCAGCAACAACGTGGAACCTGCACACAACACAACCAAAATACTTTGTCCCAACGGTACGTGAGGTTGTCAATCTCACCGGTCTTGCTGAAAACAAAGATTAGACGTATAGCGTGGAAAATGGTGTATGCTTGAAGTAAGTAAAGAAAGCAGGAAATTGTAGAGGTTTTATTAACAGTGTAGGAAAATGGACCGGGGTTCATAGGTTCACTAGTGGTGTCTCTCCATAAAAGATAGCATGCTGGGTGAACAAATTACAGCTGGGCAATCGACAAATAAAGGTTGCATCGTAGTGCACATTCATGACATGATGACTACTATGATATTCAGTGCGGGCATTAAACCAATATACATAGACCGTAATCCAACTGCATCTATGACTAATAATCCACCCTCAGGTTATTATCCGAACCAACTTAGGTATTAAGTTGCAAGCAACAGATAATTGCATTAAACAATGTGTGTAAAGTAAGCAATGACTGTACACGCGGGCACTCACACCGTTGTTTTCTCCCTAGTGGCAATAACACATCCTCCCCTGTCACGTTTCTGTCACTCAAGCACAGGAAAAAAGGAGGCATGAACCCACTATCAAGCATAAATACTCCCTCTTGGAGTCACTAGCAACTACTTGGCCATAGCAACCACTAGCAACAGAAAGCATGCAAGATCACAAATAGCATATGGAATAAAGAATACAATCAACTTGACATAAGTTCAATATTTATCGGATCCCAGCAAACACAACACATAGAATTACATAAGAACAATCTAGATCATGTTAGGTGATGACCCACAAGTATAGGGGATTGCAACAGTCTTCGAGGGAAGTAAAACCCAAATTTATTGATTCGACACAAGGGGAGCCAAAGAATATTTGTGAGCCTTAACAAGTGAGTTGTCAATTCACTTGCACCTGAAAGTGGACTTGTTCGAAGTGGTTTATCAGTAGTAACAGTTTTATGGTAGCAGCAGTAGTGAAATAGTAATAGCAGTGGTATAAAAACAACAACAGTAGTGTTTGGAGTAAACAGCGGGATTAAATATTGTAGGCATAGTGATAGATGAACGGGCGTTGCATGGATAAGATAGTTCGTATAATAATAAAGACATGGGCATTGCACATAAATAAGATAAATCCTCCTAGCACTAAGTAACCATAGGCATGTGTTCCGTAAATAGTCGTACGTGCTCGCAATGAGAACTTGCACAACATCTTTTGTCCTACCAGCCCGTTTTCAGCGGGGCCTCAAGGGAACTACTGGTAATAAAGGTGTTCCTTTTAATAGAACACCGGAGCAAAGCATTAAAACTCCATGAACACATGTGATCCTCACATCAGAGCCACCCCCTCCGGTTGTCCCAATTTCTTCACTTTGGGGCCTCGGGTTCCGGACAACAATATGTGTAAACAACTTGCAGGTATGATCAAGAAACAATAACTATCATCATGATTCAATAACATGTTCAGATATGAGATCATGGCACTCGGGCCCAAAGTGGAAGCATTAAGCATAACAAGTTACAACAATGTCAATAGCACTAATAGAAGATACTAGGAACTATGCCCTAACAATCACAACATTATTACATGAACGATCTCATCCAATCCCTACCATCCCCTTCAGCCTACAGCGGGGGAATTACTCACACATGGATGGGGGAAACATGGATGGTCGATGGAGAGGCGTTGGTGATGACGATGGTGACGATCTCCTCCAATTCCCCGTCCCGGCAGGGTGCCAGAACGGAGTTTTTCATTCCCGAATCGAGGTTTGGGGTGGCGGCGGTGCTGTGTTGTGTTTCTGTGGAGTATGACGAACACCCTAGTGTTTTAGGGTTGAAGGCTTTTTATAGTCAAATGGGAAGACCGAGGGGGGCTCTAGGTGGCCCACACCCTGTGCTGGCGCGGCCTAGGGGGCACGCCAGAGGGTGGTGTGGCCCCCCTGTGGCTCTTCTCCTGGCCCCCTGCTGGCTCCTGCGGTCTTCCGGTGTTTTAAGACCAATGAGGTCTTTTTTGGGCAATTTACCGAAAGTTGATTTTTCTGCACAAAAACGAGAGACCAAGGTATTTCTGCTGAAAACAGCGTTAGTGCATGTTAGTTCTATTCAAAACACACAAGTTTAGAGGAAACCAATAAGAAAACTGTTCGGAAAAGGAGATACGATTTCAACGTATCATTAGGCAGCTCACGAGATCTAAACATGGAGGCATATGAGAAGGAGACAACCATCTAGCTACTTCTATGGACCCGTAGTCCAAGGCTGAACTACTCACGTATCACTCCGGAGGCAGGCATGGTAATGAAGATGCCTCCGTTGATGATCTCCTCTACGGCAGGGTGCCGGAGACAGCTTCAGAACCCCCCTGATCTAGGGTTGACGACGACGGCGGCTGCGGAACTTTTCGGGGATATTTGATCAGGTGTCTAGGTTTTTCCATCCGAGGGGAATAAATAGGCGAAAGGGCAGAGGCGATGGAGCCCTGGGGTCCCCACACCCCCTGGCGCGGCCAAGGGGGGAGGGTGCCACCCCATGGTGTGGGCCCCCTGGTGCCCCTGTTCGACTCCTCTTTGGTCTTCTGGATGCTTCCGGAGAAAATATGCACTTCAGGCTTTGTGGGGTCCAATTCCGAGAATATTTCCAGAACAACCTTTCTGAAATAAAAAACAGCAGAAAACAGGGAACTGACACTTGGCATCTTGTTAGTAGGTTAGTCCCAGAAAACGTGTAAACATGACATAAAGAAGGGAGAAAACATGTAGCAATTGGCATAATATTATCATGGAGCATCAGAAATTATAGAAACGTTGGAGACGTATCAAGCATCCCCAAGCTTAGTTCCTACTCTCCCTCGAGTAGGTAACGATAAAACACAACAGTTTGTGAGTTGACATGCTACCAACAAGAACTTGATCATTATAATGTAAAAGCATATGTAAGCTAAGATCATAGAACTTCAAACACAAACATCATAAATAGAACTTTAATAATAAAGAATAGCAATCACTTTTCATCATGAAGAGTATCTCAAATAAAGGATCATGATAATAATGCAAAGAAAGATAAACGTTTGTTTCAGGTACAGAGAAAGTATGGCAAAGTGATATTTCGCTAGTCCTTAAGAGTGGGGCAAAACATAAATGCCAGGACACCTTCAAAGTTCATGAGGAACACTAGAGAAAATAATTTAAGAACAAACAATATCACATCATGAAGTAATTATTGATGTTTATGGGACAAATGCACTTAGAACTCGGAATGGCAAAAATGCTCTCTCAACTGTGCACAAAGTTAGAAGATGGAGACTCAACATAAAAGTAAAAGAAAGGCCCTTCGCGGAGGGAAGCAGGGATCACTCATGTGCTAGAGATTTTTATTTTATTAAACAGAGGTATTAAAAGTTTGACACTCCTTCCATCCATCTTTCACAAACCATGGCTAACCGGATCCTCGGGTGTCTGCCAACAATCATATATGGTGGAGGAGTGTCTATATTTTGAGAGATGTATGCTAATGTCAACGAATAGTAAACATAAAATACAATAAGTCCCAAGCCAACTGGATTCACAAGAGCGGCCCCCATGTGAAGGACACATCTGGGTAGAAGGTCATCCCTCTTTCTCTTTCGTTTACACAATTATGCTTTAACTGATAAATCAGGGGCAAAAATAGTGAAGAGATTTTGTATGTATTAATTTGGGGTTGGGCACCCCGATGCCAGATCTTCTATCGTTTGGATAAGCGGATGAAGCCACTAGTACAGGGTGTGAAATCCAATCAACAAGTGAGATAATGATTCTCCATTGACCTCCTCATGAGCAAAAACAGGAACATAAAGCAGGAGTAGTTTTTAAAGTTTTAAAGGTAACACATGAGCAATTTATTTTGGTGTGGCAGTTAAATACCACATGTAGGTAGGTATGGTGGACACAATGGGAAAAACTTTGGTTTAAGGGAGTTGGATGCACGACTCAAGCTCATACTCAGTACAGGTGGAGGCTAGCAAAAGACTGTGAGCGACAAATCAAGAGAGCATAAGAGCCATAATCATGCATAGCGACATAAACATCATTAATTAAAGCATAAGTGGTATCACAAGTTCAAAAAATAAGTGGTAACGGAGGCTATTCGTGACTGGTTTATAGTCATAAACATGGTGTGAGCATGTGCATAGTCAACCAAATAAAACATTCGAAAGAGAATACCATAAATTTATGCTTCCTTATGACAAAAACAACTCATGAATCTTTGAATGGCATATTAAACACTCTCAGCTATTTGAGGCTATTCATGCTACTCAATATCCGCAAGGCTTTAAAACTAAAATAACATTTAGCAAGGCATGAAAAAGTTCTAGCCATAGTCTATAGAAGCTTCTACTTGCACTGTTATAAATTCTACTTCAAGCAGCAGTTTGTTTTCCCAACAAGCACCAAATAAGATATGTATTAACAAAAATACTCTTTATGATATAGCAAGCAAACATGAGATTACTCACATAAGACTACTAAAACTAACAGCTCTGATAAGAGATGCATGCAAAACAGGAGCTAAATAAATGCATCAGCCAGACAAAGATTAAGAATACAAAGTATTCCCATGAAAAAGCGGAGCGTGTCACTCTCCAATAAAAGCTTATTGCAAAAATAAAAATAAACTGAAAGAAAAAATAAAAGGTGTTCCAAGTAAAATACACCGGATGTGACCGAATAAAAATATAGTTTCACTAGAAGTGACCTGATAATTTATCGATGAAGAAGGGGATGCCTTGGGCATCCCCAATCTTAGACGCTTGAGTATTCTTGGAATTTGCTGGGATGTACCATCGGGGCATCCCCAAATTTAGGATTTTCACTCTTCTTGATCACGTCATATCATCCTCTTCTCTTGACCCTTGAAAACTTCCTTCACACCAAACTTCTCACAATCTTCATTAGTAACGTTAGTGCAATCGAAATAATAAATATACATGGTTCAGTTTCAACAAATGCCTAACACTCAAAAACATATTAGCTACTGTCACAACTTCTTTTAGAACTTTTTTTCTTAAAAGAACATCAAAAGAAAGAGATTAAGATACAAATGCAATTATTGGCAGATATCTGTCAAAACAGGACAGCAGGTAAAGATGATTTTTTTCGAAAATCTTCTGTTGCTCAAATCAAAAAGTGGTAAACTAAGAAAAGTTGCGTCTACAGCCCGGGATTATGCACAAAAAAACTCAGGTCATTTTAAATTTTCTTTGATTTTATACGGAATAAACAGTGGACAGCAGAACTATGTAACAATAGTTTGATCTTATAGCAGCAAGTTTGTACGCACTCTTTTCCTCATGAGCATACCTAAGGGGGATGATGGATCTGATCGGCAGTGTCCCCTTTTCCACTCCCACGTCCCCCATGTCCCTCCTAGAGGCGACACGGGGGAAACCCTAGAAAATAGCCGCCGTCGACCCTCCCCTCCCTCCTCTCTCCTCTCCACTGTCGGAGGACGCGGCCGGGCGGCGCCCGTGTTGCCGACGAAGGAGGCGGGGCGCACTGTGTTGTCCCCTCCCTGCAACGAGAAAAAGAGAGGCTTGGCCTGCGCCAGTTCGGTCGGATTCCCGGCGGTGCGGCGTTGGGCATTGTCGTAGTAGCGAGGACGGCGGTGGCCCCCGACGTAGGAAATGTAGCGCCATCGTGGTGCTCCGTGGCGGCGTGGATCTCGATAGCGGGCCTGTGTCTCAGTCCTCCTAGATCAGGCCGCCCTTGCTACGGTGGCAGGGTACGGAGGTGTGAGGCGGCAGGGGGCCGGGACGCCAGCGACCGAAAATCGACCTGATGACGGCGACGGCCACCGCGCGCTCATGGGCCTGATTTGGACCAGGCAGGCCTGGATCTGAGCCCTAGGGGTTGCAAGCCTGGCACGGGCGTGCGTGGCTGCTGCTCACGTCGTTCCTCTCGGTTGCCATTTGACGACATCTTCGTCTCTACAAGATCTCACGCCCGAGCTGGACACGGGCTAGGCGGGCCTAGGTCTAGCCCCGCGGGTCTGCTCCATGTCGAGGCGGATACGAGGCTGCCCTCCGCCAGAGATGGTTTTGTTTCCCGACGCACACCTCTGCTCGAGTGATTTTGGGGTGGTTGTGGGGGTTGGGAGAAATCCTTGCTGGCTTGCCGGCTCCGACGCGATGGCACCCGTGGGCGTCGTCACTCCTCCTTGGAGGGCGATCGGGATACCCATCTGTCGTGACCTGTTGTGCGCCGGGGGAATCCCTAGGATCAGTTCAATTGTCCGGGCAGTAGCGGCGTGGCGTGTCGACGTCGTCGTTCTTCCTGAAGGTCCTGCTTGTGCGTTAGTGATCTTTTGGTGCCGTGTTGTGGTGTTTGGATGAAGCTATTTTTCTTCCTAAGTGTGGAATGCCAGGCGTGAACGCTATGTCCTCGCTTAGTCGCTTCAATGTTTCTTTTCCGAGCTTGTTTGCGAGTTGTATCTTACTTTTTTGTTGGGCATGTTTTGTTGTCGTCCCAGCAGTTTATCTATATGCGTGCGTAAACTCATGTATGGTCATGTGCTTTATTTATAAACCGGGGCGACAGACTGTTTCGAGAAGAGGATACCTAAGAGCATCTTCAGTCGCGCCCCCCAAGGCCGCCCCCAAGGCCTTTCCCGTCCGGACGGGCCCCGAGCGCGCCCACTCGCGCCCCCAATGGACTCTCCTGTCCGGACGCGCCCCAAGTTCCCGTCCGGAAGCCCAGCCCAACCCCGCCGCGAAGGGGCTCCCGTGGGGGCGCCAGACGAGAAGAAACGGGCGCGTTGCGTCCGCGTGGCCGCCCCGTCAGTGAGACAGGCGCACAGTCAAAGCGGAGCCCGGTCTTTGTCTTCCCCCGAGGCGGCACAGAAAACACAGGGGCAGCAGCGAGCCGTCGTTTCAGCCAGTCGCGTCACCCATGCGGCGGGCGCGCTTCTTCCCCACGCGGCCGCCAGACTTAATGTGACCAGCCTTTTGGCTTATACCGCCGGGTATAAAATGCTCCCCGCCGCTCTGCGCGCCACATCGCCGCCCTCTGCCTCTCACCTCGCCGCGCGCATGGACCCCCTCGCCGCCAATGGCTTCCCCCGATGTTCCCTTCTAAAGAACCAGACGCGCGCTCTTCGCCGCCTGTTACCCGTGCCCGCCGGACATCCGCGCCGGGCACGGGTTCACCACCGGGCGCGCCGGCGCCCCCATTCCGGACGCGCCCAAGGTGAGCGACCCCTCGTGGAACTCCGAGGTGCTCGCCGACTTCTACGACAAGATGACGCCGGATCAGCGAATCCGGCGAACGCGGCGCGCTACGAGCGCGAGTTCAAGCGCATCCACGAGGAGCGATGGAACCGCTGGGACGGCCCACACCAAATACGGGCGGAACTCCTTCTGGGCCCAGGAGGGCTTCACCTTCGACGCCGTCCTCGCCCACATCGCCGTCGGCGACAACCCGCGCCTACACTGGCCTATGCCCACCGTCTGGGACCTCAGGCGGCCGACGGCGACTCCATCCTCCTCCGTCTCGCGCTCCTCCTCCTCCTCCGCCGACGGCTCCTCGCAGCGCTCCGCCCCGTCTCTGCGTGTCCCCAAGACGGAGCCGCGGACGTTCACGCTGCCGCACCTGAGCGTCAAGCAGGAGCCGCGCTTTGGCGGCCTTCACATCGGGGGCGGGAGCGGCGCCTAGTCCGCTCGCCGTCGCCCTGCGCCGCCCCTCCTTGTTCCCAAGCCGGAGCCTGGGATGCGCGCGCCCAAGCAGAAGCCGGGACTGGAGCGCCCCACCCTCTACGCGCAGCTCCAGGTGCTCCAGGCGGCATCAGCGACGGAGGACGACCCGAAGGGTGTCCGGGCGGCGTACGAAGAGTCGTACAACACGCCGCCCGCACTGCCCCACTTGGCGGCGCGCGCGTGGTCTGTCGCCGACACTGTGGCGATGACTGGCTCGCCGCTAATCGACCTCGACCCACCGGCGGCCAACGACGACGAGGCGGGGCCGAGCCACTGGGGCGGCGACGACGAGGACGACCGGAGTGGCGGCAGCAGCGACGACGAATGCGAAGTGTTTAACTAGTGAACACGCCGTTTTAGTTTAATTTTCAGTTTTTCGTTTAAATTTCATTCAAATTTTGTAATATATCCTAAAAATTTGAATGAAATCATTGTTTAAAAAATTTGGGCGTCATTTTTTGTTTGTTTGGGGGGTCTCCTACTGGGGCTGCGAGTGGGCAGCCGCGTCACCCGCCGCCGCCGCGCCGTGCGGGCGAGCCCCCAAAAGACCGATTCGGGCGCCGTTCCAGACGCCTACTAGGGGCACGACTGAAAATGCTCTAAGGGGATCAGAAGGTTTTAATGAGACGGATTGTTTGCTGAATATATATTGTTGTTTATTTCAGAAAAAAAATATCTTCAGCTGCCAACCTGCAGCAACCCACAAGCAGTTTGGAACCAATTTTTTAAAAAAGCCATGGGTCCAACACTGTGGTCTACTATCTCGGTGGCAGCCTATCAGTCACTGTCCCAGCCCCTGTTCAGACGCGCAACAAAGTCCACGGTTTGGCCTGAAAAACGTGGCGAGTTCACTCATCTCCGCAATGAGCCAATGATTCCAGGAACGCCTCCCTCCCAACCGCGATCGTGACGTATCGTAATACGGCTTGTTCCAACGAAACGAAACCCAACCCGAATTCGTGCGACGGTTTGGGTGCGAGCATGTGCAGCGAAGCTCACCTGCTCTTCTTATTATCTCGAGAACTAGAAGGAAGCCCCGCATTGCAGCGGGATCCGTTTAGAAACTATAATAAATTTCATATGTATCATTTTAATGTAGAGGATGAGATCTCAACATACTTTTCTAAAAACACATGTATGATATATTATGTTATCTAAAAAACATATAAAAATCAGTTGATCTCGAGATAGTAAATTTTAATAGACATCTGTTGAGTATGTGTTATAGATTGTTAATTTGAACAATTGGATGCTTTAACAAATAGATCATGTGTATTTTGCATGTAATGATTAATAAATATTAGTGGAGATGGTATAGACTATTGATTGGCTAATAGGATGAATGTGGATAGGTCATACATTGAGATAGAAAAATAATTAATACGCGTTAGTGACGTTTTGCTTTTTAAAAGTATAGATCAGCAGTTTTATAGTGTTTTCCACGCAGAAATTCGGGCAGAGTCCAAGAGAATGAGGTAGTATGTTGTTTGGCCAGAGTATTGTTTCTTCTTCCTCTTTACAATTTCTTATTACTGTCCACTTGTGAGGGATCACACGAATGGTCACCAGCTGTACTATAGTAGTAGTAGTAGTATTTTTCTTTGAAGATAAGAAGTTCAGGCAGAGAGTCCAAGAGAATGTATGCATGTTTGCCGGAGTTTTCATTTGCCACTTCTTTGACCTGTCCGTGATTGGCCGGAATGGTTACAAGAGGTTACTACTACTAATTCCCTTTGTTCACTGTCTATTTGGTACAATGATCGATGCTAGTTGCAGTTAACTAGTCCGTTTTAACATGACTGTAATTATTCTTCTTCTCAAAAAACGCTCTCACTAACACAAACATTCTACTATGTATGCTACATCATCTTAACCGTCCATTGTCTGATCACACGGCGGGCTGCAGAGGATCGAACAATGTTCTGGTCCATCACGATTGAACGACGACCTTGACCTCCGCGGCCTTGCCAGAGGAACCGAACTCCCGCGCGCCCACCGCCGCGTCCTCCAACATCTGCACCACCGGCCGCATCGCCGGCGTCCGGCTCGTGCACAGCACCGCCACGCGGAGCACCCGCACCGCCTCCTCCTTCTCCAAATCCCCCGCGATTGCCTTCCCGTCGAGTAATGCCACCGCCTTCTCCCCCCGTCCAGCCGCCGCGCCACCCACTCCACGATGTCGTTCCCGTCCACGATCGCCGCCCGCCCCGTCACGAGCTCCAGCAGCACCACGCCGAAGTTGTACACGTCGCTCTTCTCCGTCACATTCCGCGTGTACGCGTACTCCGGCGCCATGTACCCCACCGTGCCGCCACCACGCCGCCCGACGACGCGCCGTTGTTAACTGCTTTAACGTCGTCGAGGATCTTGGCGAAGCCGAAGTCGGCGATGCGCGGCTTGAAGGCCTGTCCAGTAGGATGTTGCTCGACTTGACGTCGTGGTGGAGGATTGGCCGGTCGCCGCACCCGTAATGAAGGTACTCCAGACCCCGAGCCGCGCCCACGGCCACCTCGAACCGATCCGCCCACCCGAGCCCGCCGTCCTCGAGCTTCCGCGCCGCCGGCCCGTGCAACCGCTCGTAGAGGCTGCCTTTGGGGAGCTCGCCGCGCCGTCCTCGCTCGCCACGCTGCACAGCAGCTTCACCACGTTCATATGCCGGATCAAGCTAAGCGTCCCCACCTCCGCGTCGAACTCCTAGCACCGCACCGACGGCGCCGACCGGCGCGGCATGTCGGCCGTGGGCGTGGCGGTGCTCGCGGCGGCGCGGGTGCGCGTGATGTGCTTCTCATACTGATATAACACTGATAATATGGGAGACACCACTAGTAAACTGTGGACCCCGGTCTATTTTCTCATACTGATAATACACACATTGCTTCCACTATTTTAACACTACTACTGCTGTTTTCATATTGTTCCCATACTATTTTTCACACTATACGTTTAACATCTTTGTGTTCAGCAAAACCGGTGAGATTGAGAACCTTACTGCTTCGTTGGGGCAAAGTGAATTGATTGAGGTTCTACGTTGCTGCTGAACCGGTAGCTAGTGCGCCCTGCCACCTCAGCAACAAAGAAGAAGGAGGAGGCAACAATCACAAAGGAAGCAAAAGCTTTTGTTCAACAGGTAACAAAGGAAGCTTAAGCAAAAAAAGAAGAAGCAGAGAAGAAAGCTCAGAAAGAGTTATATAAACAGCAAGCAGCTCTAGCTAAGGAGGAAGCTAAGGCTCAACCAAGAAGGCAGCAAGCTGCAGCAAAAGAAGAAGAGGGAAGACTGACTGCACATAGAAGAGCAGAGGAGAAAAGAATTGCTGGACTTGAAATTGCATATGAGAGAAGAATTGCTGCTGAGTTAATAGCAGAGAAGGAGAGGCTTGTTGCATCTGGTGCAAACATTGAAGCTCAAGCAGAAGAAACACAAGTGGTGCCACCGCTGAAGAAAACTTCAATGTTTGACATTTTCAGAACATGAAGCTATTTTCAACCTTTGTATTAAGTTCTCTATATAAGCATTATGTCCAAGTAATTAAGTTCTCTCTATATATAAGCACTATGTCCAAGTAATAGTACTATGTAAGAGTCATTTTGAACTTGACTACTCTATGTAAAGAGTACTCCTATGTAAATGCCAGATGCTCTAGTATGGAATTGCTCTATCTAAATGCTTGTCAGGTTTAACTTGTAGCATGGAGTTGTTTCCAAATGCTATCTGCTAGCGTTGTTTCCAAATGCTATCTGCTGGCGTTGTTTCCAAATGACAGGTGCTTACCATTTCATTTAAATTATACCATTCACAAGCTTGAATTCTTTTCACACAACAGAAACATAGAAATCAATATTCCATTCTTTGCATTCATAAAACTTGAACAGAAACATAGAACAGGAACAACATCACATAGATGTTCATTCATTACATAGGATCATGACATCATAGCTTACAAAAAATTCTTACAAACTGACATCGTAGCAAACAACTAACATCACACACCCTAGATGAACCAATAGACTTCGAAGAAACTTCACTTCTACTTCTTCAGTAAGACCAGCACACCTACAACACACAAAAACATCACACTTGCAACTATGCACTTCATGATCATCAAAGCTTCTCTCCCAACAGCAATGAGTACATCAGCTTGGCTCCCACTGATTGGTTTCTTTCCCCTTGATTGGTTCAAAGCAACCCATCCATCCCCTTCACCTGCAGCAGTGAGCTCCTCCCTCCTCTCCTACGCAGCACCTATGGCATCCACAGCAGCATCACCCCTGAGTATGTTGTGCTTAGCTAGGAGGTCAACATACTCTAGCTCCCAATGCCAAAAATCACATGTTTTCTTTATGAAGAACAGAAAAATATGCGTCAGCTCAAACTCGGAAAAAATCCAAAAAATTTCCACCAAAACAGTCCAAATCAAGAGGAGAACCACTCACCTTATGGCTCTGGCACTCGTAGAAGATCCCCCCATTGTCCAGAACTGTGGTGGACTCGAACCACTTGACACACTTGCCGCAATCAGGGCATGGAATTGAGGGGATCAGAGGCAAGGGGCGAGAACCAGAGCGGCGAGCACCTGAGCGGGATGAGCTGTTGATCGACACGGCGACGAGCGACCGCGATGGGCAACAACGGCGACGGCGAGCTGCCAATTTTGTGGATGGAGATGGGGATGGGGGAGAAGAGAGATAGGGATTTGAGACGGGAAAGGGATTTCACCGCTGCTCGCCGCTTTACAAATAAACCTGCATGCAACTTGACTCCGACGCGTAGCTCCCTGGCCAGCTCAGCAAAACACCTGCTCCGCTCCCGCTACGACGCGTGTACGATGAACAGTGATTATACATTCACCATTGGCCAAGTTTAGGTACCATATTAAGCGTATCGAAAACTTCAGGTACGGTAATGTGCTTCGTCAACAAGTACAGGTACCTCCACTGTATTTTACTCAAAATAGGACATGGTCACGAAGTCACGATGTTCTTGTAATTGCGAGGTGGGATAAATTTTGTTCGCATTCCTTTCTCCTTCCGTCGCGGCATATATCATGGGTCTCGGTCGGGTTTAGATGGGCCAAGCCAGAGCTCAGTCAACTGCCGAGTTAGCTCGAACTCGACTCGTTTAAAAATCGAGTCCAGAATCAAAACTCGACTCGGCTCGGTAAACTCGCAAACTACTCGTGAGTAGCTCGGTAAAACGTGGCAACAAGAAAAAAAATATATGAACTTATGCAAAAACAAGGCTTAAACTCGGCTCGATTAGCTCGAACTCGGCTCGCTAAAGAAAAATGTATAAATTTTCTATTTTAAGCGAGCTAAACGAGTAGCTCGGTAACTCGGCTCGTTTAGCTCAAACTCGTTTACCGGCAAAAGTGAAAACTTGGCTCGGCTCGTATAATTTCGAGTCCGAGTCGAGACGAATCGAGTTGCGAGTTACTCATTTAACTCGCGAGTTTCGAGTTTTAATTCTAGCTCTAGGCAGAGCATTTTGGCAGTCGGCTCCTGGACCCTGGATGTCCCCGTCCAAGCCCACCACCGCCTCTAGTCGGCAGTTTGCCGGATTCGCACGGGCCTTTCGGCTTGAAGAGTTCGCACAGACCACTGTCCACCACCGATGCACTTCGCTCAGAACAGTGACCAGGCCGAAAAATCCAGATGAGGGAGGCAGCCTATCTGTCACTGTCTCACTCCCTGTTCAGACGCGCAACAAAGTCTACGGTTTTGCCTGAAAAACGTGGCCGGCTCACCCATCTCTGCAATGATTCCCGGGACGCCTCCCAACCCAACCCAACCGCGATCGTGACGTATCGTAATACGGCTTGTTCCCATCTCATCCCAACGAAACCAAACCCAGCCCGAATTCCTGCGACGGTTTGGATGCGAGCATGTGCACCGAAGCTCACCTGCTTGTCTCGTCTCAAGAATCAGCGGTTTTATAGTGTTTCCGCCGCAGAAATTCGGGCAGAGTCCAAGAGAATGAGGTAGTATGTTGTTTGGCCAGAGTATTGTCTCTTCTTCTTCTTTTCACTGCATTGACCTGCCAATGATTGGTTGCCAGAAAAAATATTTACAATTTCTTATTACTGTCCACTTGTGAGGGATCACACGAATGGTCACCAGCTGTACACATCATTTTACTACTATAATAGTAGTAGTAGTATTTTTCTTTGAAGATAACAAGTGAGCCCAAGAGAATGTATGAATGTTTGCCAGAGTTTTGTTTTGCCACTTCTTTGACCTGTCCGTGATTGACCGGAATGGTTACAAGAGGTTACTACTAATTCCCTTTGTTCACTGTCTATTTGGTACTACAACGATCGATGCTAGTTGCAGTTAACTAGTCCGTTTTAACATGACTCTGTAATTATTCTTCTTCTCAAAAACGCTCTCACTAACACAAACATTCTACTATGTATGCTCCATCATCTCAGCCGTCCATTGTCTGATCACACGGCGGGCTACAGACTTACAGAGGATCGAACAATGCTCCGGTCCATCACGGTTGAACGACGACCTTGACCTCCGCGGCCTTGCCAGAGGACCCGAACTCCCGCGCGCCCACCGCAGCGTCCTCCAGCATCTGCACCACCGACCGCATCGACGGCCGCATCGCCGGCGTGCGGCTCGTGCACAGCACGGCCACGCGGAGCACCCGCACCGCCTCCTCCTTCTCCCAATCCTCCGCGATCGCCTTCCCGTCGAGCAACGCCACCGCCTTCTCCCTCCCGTCCAGCCGCCGCGCCACCCACTCCACGACGTCGTTCCCGTCCACGATCGCCGCCCGCCCCGTCACGAGCTCCAGCAGCACCACGCCGAAGCTGTACACGTCGCTCTTCTCCGTCACCTTGCGCGTGTATGCGTACTCCGGCGCCATGTACCCCACCGTGCCCGCCACCACGCCGCCCGACGACGCGCCGTTGTTAACTGCTTTAACGTCGTCGAGGATCTTGGCCAGGCCGAAGTCGGCGATGCGCGGCTTGAAGGCCTCGTCGAGGAGGATGTTGCTCGACTTGACGTCGCGGTGGAGGATGGGCCGGTCGCCGCACCCGTAGTGAAGGTACTCCAGACCCCGAGCCGCGCCCACGGCCACCTCGAACCGATCCGCCCACCCGAGCCCGCCGCCCTCGAGCTTCCGCGCCGCCGGCCCGTGCAGCCGCTCGTACAGGCTGCCGTTGGGGAGGTGCTCGTACACCAGCAGGCTCGCCGCGCCGTCCTCGCTCGTCACGCTGCACAGCAGCTTCACCACGTTCACGTGCCGGATCGAGCTAAGAGTCCCCACCTCCGCGTCGAACTCCCGGCACCGCACCGACGACGCCGACCGGCGCAGCATGGCGGCCGTGGGCGCGGCGGTGCTCGCGGCGGCGCGGGTGCGCGTGATGTGCTTCACTGCCACGACGGCGCCCGTGCCCAGCTTCACGCGGTACACGTTCCCGGACCCGCCGCTGCCGATCAAGTTCTCGTCCCGCACGCCGCGCACGATCTCGCGCTCGTCGAACGCCAGCATCCTGAACGACTTCACGTTCCACGAACCCTTTTTCGCGAACAGCTTGCCGCCCGCCATGGCCTCGGCCTCTGCCGCCTGCGCGCGGTGGAGGCGCCGCTTCCTGATGAAGATCGCCATGCCGAGGACGGCCAGCGCGATCGCCATGCCAGCAAGGAGACAAGTGACCAGCGTGCGCACGGTGCTCGCCGAGCGGCCACCGGCTCCGGGCGAGCAGGCGCGGAGGAACCCGGCGCCGTTGGTGGCGCACAGACCGGGGTTCCCTTGGAAGCTCTCGCCGAAGGCTGAGATGGCGAGAGCCACTGGCAGGGGCCCGTCGAGCCGGTTGTCCGACAGGTTCAGGTAGCTCAGCTTCAGCTCGGCGAGGCTCGCTGGCACGGCGCCGGACAGATCGTTTCTCGAAATATCCAGCGAGTTCAGCCCCGACAGGTCGCCCAGCTCCACGGGGATCGAGCCTACGAGCTTGTTGCTGGCGAGGTTCGCCGTGGTGAGTGCCAAGCATGCGCCGAGGCTCGCCGGGATGGCTCCGGTAATCTCATTAGCCGCGACGTTGATGCTACCGAGATGAACGAGCCTCCCAATGCTCGCGGGTATCTCGCCGGAGAGCTCGTTCGACGACATGTCGATGCTCTGGAGTTCCCCAGCGTCGCCTATCGATGCCGGTATCACCCCGGAGAACCTGTTCCCCGCTAGGTTGAGACTGGTCAGCGCCGCTGCGCTCCCGAGCCCGTCGCCGATGCCGCCGGTGAACCGGTTGTCCTCGAGGTCGATGATCTCGGCGTTGGGGAGCGCCCAGATTCCCTCGGGCACCTCGCCAGAGAGCTCGTTCTTGCTGACCCGGAACCTCAGCAGCGACGTGCAGCTCGCGTAGCTCGCCGGGATGGGGCCGGAGAATTTATTCTCCAGCATGAGCAGCTTCAGCATGGTGCCGCGCTTGCACATGTCCGGCGGGATGGCGCCCGTGAGCGCGTTGGTGGACACGTCGATGAAGTTGAAATCCGACCAGCTGCCCAGGTTCTTTGGCAGCTCGCCGCTGAGGTTGTTGGTGTAGAGCGACAGGTTCACGAGCTCCCTGAACTCACCGAACTCCGCGGGCACCTCGCCGGAGAAGTTGTTGTAGAAGAGCTGCAGCGAGACGAGTCGCGTGAGGGTCCGGAGCTCCGAGAGGTTGCCGGTGAGCGCGTTCTGGGACGCGTCGAAATACTGGAGGTTCGTGAGCTTGCCGAACCCCGGCGGGAGCGCGCCGGTGAGTGAGTTGTTGTAGAGCTCGAGATACTGTAGGCTGACGAGCTGGGAGATGGACGGAGGGATCTCGCCGGTGAGGAGGTTGTCGGAGAGCTCGAGGTCGACGAGCTTGGTCAACCGCCCGATGGTTGACGGGATGGTGCCGCCGATGCTGGCAGCCGAGAGGTAGAGCGCGGTGAGGTTGGTGAGCTCCGTGACCTCGGCTGGGAAGGAGTGCGTCGGGGCGAGGTAAGGGTTGTCGCCCACGGCGAGCACGGCGAGGCCCGGCATGGTGCTCAGCGCGGCCCACGGGAAGCGTCCCTCGAAGGCGTTCTGCGAGAGGTTGAGGACGCGGAGGCCGGTGAGCGTCGAGAGGTCTGGGACGGCGCCGGAGAAAGCGTTCATGGCGAGGGTGAGCTCCTGGAGCCCCGCGCACGCCACGACGCGGTCGATGCTGCCCGCGAGCGCGTTCGCCGGTAGCGAGAGCGTCGTGAGGGAGCTCAGCGAGCTGCACAGCGTGCCGAACGGTACGGTGGCGGCCGATATGTTTTCTCCGGGGATGGAGAGGCCGGTGACGACGTTGCCGCGGCAGGTGACGCCGGTGAAGTTGCACGGGGACGCCGCGGTCGCGTCCCAGGTGGAGAAGAAGACGGTGGCCGAGGAAGGGATAGTGAGGGAATCCTTGAAGTCCATGAGCGCGGATAGCTCGGAGGATGAGGCGGCATGGAGGAGGGTGAGGAGGAGGGAGGCGACGGCGAGGTGGAGGTGGACGGGCGGCATGGCCGGGAGGAGACGATGGACGGAAGGTTCTTCGTTTCTGTCAGTGTTTGGACTTGTGCTGACCGATTCAGTTATAAGGACGGGCTTAGCTCGTGGGCCCTGCCCCTGTTCTGTGGACACACTCTGCTACTGTGCTAGTGTTACTCCCTGATTCATCCCAAGACAAGAAAACGTACGAGTATTACTCTTTGATTCATGAAATTTTTGGTATTTCAGAGAAAGCGTCACAGCTTTCTCTGAATATTTTGGAAACAATTGTTTTGGACTCCCGGCAAAAGACATTGTTTCTTCTAGTGTTGAAGCTGATGATGGGGTTGTTAGCAAGTGTTGTGAGGGTAGGATAAGACTAAAGAGAAAAGGTGCTACTGCTAGGTAGTGATCCATGGAAAAATGTGTAAAGCATGATGATTAATTAATGTAATTGATTAATCATGTAATGCTTTTCTTTGCTTTGCTTGTAATATGTATCTTTTCGGTGTTATGTCCTTTTTGGGAAGCATGAACAGTCCGACAGTGCACCTAGGCATGAGTGAACCCCTTCAATTCAGATGCTTATCGACCGAATCCATTTAAATTAGTAACTGAAATTGCATATTGTTAATTGTTATACTCCCTACATTTCTGAATGTAAGCGGTATAGTTTTCTGTATGAATATTAAAACGTGTGGCACATGATGGACTCATTTTCTCTAAAAAAAATTGCAAGCGAGCAGTCCCTCGTCGTCAAAATTTGAACACAATATATCAAATACCTTCGTTCGAGTTTGGGACTCATTTATGGATGGGTAAAATTATCCATAAATCGCAAAACACGATATATTTTGAAATTCATCTCAGGAAACTATACTGCTGACATTCAGGAACGGAGGGAGTAACTGCAAGTAGCACGTGGAAGCGAGTGTGAGTGTGACTACACCGGACTGAGTAATTCGGTGCGTAAAAGAAGAAGAAGAAGAAGAAAAAGGTATGGGGTTAATTCGATTAGTGGCTGCCCAAATCTGATATAGCGCTAGCCACCTTATGTCCTTTTGGGAAGTATAAACATACCGATAGTCCTTTTTTGAATTCAGATGCTGATTCAATTAAATCCGTATAAATTAACTGGATCCATGGAGAAGCAAGGGGTGTACATAGAACCGCATTTTGAAGAAAAGAAAATAATACGGTATTGTTCTTGTTGTTGTTTAATTACTATTCACTCCGTATCAAAATATAACATGTTTTAACGTTTTCTAGATAAACAGGTTTTAGTGTATACATACATGTGTATGTTACACCTAGGAAATGAGAAAACATGTTATATTTCGAATTAATGTGTGTGTGTGTGTGTTGGGGTTGGGGGGGGGGGGTGGGGTGGGGTAATTCATGGCAGAAAATAAGGTGAAAAAATGGAATGGGGGTAATTCGTGGCAGAAAACAAGGGGGAAAGAAAATGAATGGGTGTAATTGGATTCGTGGATGTCCCAATCTGATATAGCACTAGCTAGCCAATCCGATCGTGCTTTGGCTTAACCTGATACTATATATATTTTGATAATTATTTATGCAAAGCACGCACGGAAAGTAGTACTCCCTCCGTCTCATATTAATTGTCTCGAGTTTGGACAAAAGTGGATGTATCTAACACTAAAACATGTCTAGATACATCCACTTTTGTCCAAGTTTAAGACAATTATTTTGAGACGGAGGGAGTAGTAAAGCTTGAGCACGATGGTACTAGTGGGGTTGTTTTGTGAGCGTATATATAATACGGATGACAAATCCCCGATGGATGGAGACAGTAGTGAGACGATGGATCGATGGGTGCCGTGACGAAATGAGGCGCATATGCATGGGTGGATGGCGCGGGAGACGGGCCGAGGAGGAGATCGTGATGCACGCCTTGTATTGCGTTTTTCCAGAAAGACAAAAGGACGAACAGATATGTGATGTGTTTGTTGGTGGATCACTGAAGTGAAGAGTGAGCTAGTGTGCGTGAGGTGGGTGGCCAGTGGGCGGCAGGCGGGCAGAACCGGACAGACGATCGAGCCCACTTTTATGAGATGAGATGGCCATCTCCATCCATCTCTAGCGGTCCAGCCGCCGCGTTTGACGAAATTTCAGCCGCCGCGTTCTCACCCTGTCGCGCGAACCAACGCACCCGTGCATGATTGTTCCGTGTCCATTGCCACCGTGCGCAATCGCTCGATCTCCCCATCCTCTCATTTTTTTTTTCTCTTTGCCCTTTCTGCGCACGTCCATCGAGGTGGTAACTGGAACGAACAGTAACGTGCACCTCCTGCATGTTTTGTGATTCATATGCATCAGCCAATCGTATAGTCTAGCTTAGATTTGCGATTAGAATTGGACAGCTTTCTTCCTCTTCTTCTTGTCGTGATCTGTCGGCAGCGCCCACCATCCCTTTCTCTCTTCTCCGCTTCCAGGAACGGAATATGTACGTGCGCCGCAGGTTCGATTCCGTCCGTGCCGTCTAAACTAACCACACCATGCATCCACCCAGCCAGCACCTGGTTAGCTAAATCCGCAGCCTACAATCGACAGCAACCCGTGCACGTGCGCGCGCTGCCTTCTGGAAGAATTTCATACCTCTGGCTACGTACGCGTGTCTTTTTTTTTTTTGCGATAAAATGAGAGCTTTATTCAACAGAAAGAGTTCCAGGGTCATCAGCTAGAAGACCGGTGACTAGGAAGCTGGGTACAGAGGCAAGCCAACTATCCGAAACCTGAAGTGAACATGCGGAACGTGCACACAGGTGGGCCGGTTGGTTAGCATTCCTAAGCACACGCTGAATAACAAAGTATGTAAACGAACCGGCTAGCTCTCCGGTTTCAAGAAGAAGTGGCGCAATCACCGATCGGCAGGGGCGGATCCAAGGGGGGGCTAGCAGGGGTCAGACCCCCCCTAACCTTCGGCCCCCCTCAACAAAATTCGTATGTAGCACTAGGTACTAACATGACATGCTACATGAAATTGCAGCAAAGCAATAGAGTCTTAGCTCACTGTGCTACTTGAGAAAAAGTTCAACAGCCTCCTGCGGTTAGTATTTGATAAAATTATTACTGATCTCACATGGATGCCCCAAAGTCTAGATCAGGCGATCCATTGCCTCCATGTTCCTCTTAGATGTTTGCCGCCGTCTGCCCACGCTAGGGCATAGCCCACATCCGCCGCACGACTGGGTGCTGAACCTTTCTCAAATGGCGACCTCCGTGATGGCGCGAATGCTGCGCATCACCACCCGTGTATTGATTTACCTGAGCCTTATTGTTCGACCAGAAATATTCTATATACTACAGTCAGTTTAACTGTTACAGTAGTATTTTGCGTATCCGTAATAAATTACATACTATCAACCCATTATAAATCACGTAATGTGGAACTACATAAAACAATGAGTTACTTGAAGATCAATTTTCTTAAAATTTTCTTGATATGGAGTGGAGAGACTACATTTTCCGGCACTGCAAAATAGTTTAAAATTATATACTCCCCTTATCAAAATATAAGATGATTTAGCGTTTTCTAAACAAAATGTATCTAGACACGATTTAGTGTATACGTACATGTGCATTTTACACTAAAACATGTCTAGGTACATGTTGTATAGGAAATAGGAAAACATCTTACATTTCGATACAGAGGGAGTATTATCTTATAAACTGAGGATAAACTATTTTTTCGGAACTATAAAATAGTTTGATAAGTTTGTGAAACCTATAGCCACTTACAAATTGACAGAATATAGCTCTTACATGTGTAAAAATATCTTCGCCCCCCTCATACTTAAATCCTGGCTCCGCCCCTGCCGATCGGGCATTGCTCCGAGTTTTCCAGAGATTGACTATCTCCGAGCACTCTGTCTCCAACACGACATGCGAGTATCCGTGAAGCTCGGCAAAGATGACACCCTCCCAGACAGCAAGAGCCTCGGCAATTAGAGGGTCCGAGATGCCCGGAAGTGGCTTGCTCCAGGCTCCCATGAAGGACGATGGTGGACGCACCACACCACCAGCACCACCCCCGCCTCTGTCCACATCAATCGCACCATCCGTGTTGATCTTCATCCACCCTATCTCCGGGGGCCTCCATCCATGACCAGGAAGAATTGCCGCATGTTGTCGAGGAATCTCGAGGAGAGCGAGGTCTTCTCTTATTCTTCGAACCGAGAAAACCGGGTCGCCGCCTTCCCGATCATGTGTTAGAATATTTGTTGAGTGCCAGATAGACCACATCACTTAAATGATATATGCCTTTCTAGTATCTGTGAACCTATCTTCGCACATAATATCACGAGCCCACGTATCTGGATGGAGCCGGGGCAGACGGAAATCGAACCATGCAAGAGCTTCCTTCCCGAAGGCTTTGGCATGAGAACAATGAATCAAGGCATGCATTAGATCTTCCTCCTCGGCCTTGCATTGCATAACTTACAAAGACTTGACTCCTTAATGTGTCTCATTTTCAAAGTGCATTCGTCAAGTAGGATACCACGAAGGACCCTCCACCAAAAAACACGAATCTTTGGTTGGACTTTTGAGATATTTTGATACTTAATAATTAATAAAGTCTGTGTGCATCACTCGGTTCAGAGACCGGGGTTCTCCCCATTTCTAAAACAAAGTGACAAGTTCGTGAGGAGCTAGAAGCTACCATAGACAACCGGAGCAAAGAAGCGTTGAAGCAGATCCAACAGCTCCTCGCCGCTGCTGACAAGCAGAAGCGGCGAGCTGTGGCGGTAGATAAGAAGCTGGATGGAAACGCTCTCGACAACAGTACATGGAGTCCATGTCATGAATCATGCGTGGATGAACTCCATCAAGTGGTCGTCGCCCTGCAGATTCACTCAGTTGGCAAGGGCATAGGGGGCATATGCCCCCTCCCACTGAAATGGCTTTACAATGTCCGTCAGAAAGAATAGGGTGTATGTAGTTACAAGTTATCTAGCAGAACATGTGACATTAGGATTCTTGAAATAAAATATAACTTCGAACCAGAAAATTCTAGTCACTATCTTTCTAATCTTTTCGCAATTGGTTGAAGCGGCATCTGCAAGTTTTCGAAGTTTGGGAAGGCTTTCTCGGGCCTAGGGTGCTGCTCCTCCAAATTACCTGCTAGAATTCTATCATCATTGTGAAGCGCTCACATCTCTCGGCAAGTAATATGCCACTATGTAGTGCACTATGCTCATACAATTCATTAGTAGCAACAACCTGCTGCAGCTATGGGTATGCAACTATTCCTCTTAGAACCTGATTAATCATGGTATTAAAACCACCCGGTAAAATGTCATTCTCTCAGTGCATTTTTTTCTTTTTAAAACTTCATTAAATCGTAATTTTTTAGGTGATGGACCTGATCGAGGACCACAATCTATTTTTCATAGCGTCGACTTGCAGCAAACTTCAAGAGCTGTGGGTCGTCCCTTCCCACTTCTTCGGTTACGACGGTGAGCGTGTTTTCCTGACAGAAATAGGCCTTGTTGACATCTCCGCTGATTGTTCCATGAGAGAGTCAATCGTCTACTTTTGTTGAGGGATGACGAACCAGGTGCTGATCATAGTGACGAAGAACCGCCCAAACTGACCATCATGAAGCACCGTTCTACGGGCTACATCATGCAACTGCTCCTCCACGCTGGGTTCAGCGCCATTATGGAGTCGTGAAGGGGCCTTAGGCCTCTCTCCATCTCCGGTTTCCTCACAAACGCCAGACTCAGATTGATCGGCGTGCACGCCAGTTGCTTCGAGGTGCTTTCGCTCACATGGACCAACGACACAGCGAAATGGACTAACAAACAAAATATAGTGCACGAGATCCTTAGAAGGGTTCAGGCCAGGAGGTGCCATTCAGAGACATAATCTTTGGTACCCAACACAAGCAATCAACCAAAGTTTGCAGCGCATATAGTGTCACTAATTCGAGATGTCTAGGCTCTAGTAGGAATAATCAGTTTTAGATTACACATATTTCTTTTACAATTTTTTAGGGGCACGGGGGCATATGCCCCCCTCCCACTAAAATGCTAGAAGGCTTTGCACCATCCGGCAAAAAAAATGTGGTGTATGTGTCTACTAGTCAGCCAAAAATAAATAAATGGTAGGAAAAGTAGTCCTCGAGTAATTACAAATGTTGGATATCCTTCATACCAAAAGAGGATGAGAATATGTGTAATGTAATGGATGTATTATTGGAAAATAGTCATTTGAATCAGGTATAAACGCTTCTTTCTAAGAAATCCACTTTCGAAAGGTTAAAAAATCCCCAAAAAAAATTAGGGGCATGCATATGGAGGTTTTATGTGGTAGTACAAAATTTTGTGGAGAAACGACTTTTTATCTAGCCTGTATGAAAAAGAAAAAAATATGATGCATACATAATGCTATATAGCACTGAAAATTTATCTTTTTATACGTAGCCAAAGTAAGTACGAATTCGTCATGAAACTCAATCGTCGCGCATTGTGTTTGCATTATCTATTCATTGTTTTCTTTTTCAGATTTTTTCGACTTTTAAAAAGTGGTTTAAATCGACATTTGTACAAAAAAAATTTGGCAGCAGAATATACCCGCCGATTCACATCAGCAACTCTCGTCTATTATTGAGATTCTAATAGGCGAGCTAAAAAGTCAATTTAATTGGTAGAGAACAAGGCCAAATAATATATTAAACTATCATAGTAATTATCAGTCCTATGCCATTTTATAAGCACCAATGTTTGTTTTATTGTATAATAAAAAAACAAAGGGTTATTAAAACTTAAATCTCAGATTTACAGATATTAACTTGAGTATGCATCTGTTCTTTCCTCATTAATCCCCTCCCACCCCGATTTTTCTGGTGGGCCCTCCACTCACTCCATCCTAACGTTGCCATGTCATTTCGTAAGCAAAATTCTATAAAATTATTTTGTCGGTGTAACATTACTTTTTTAAAAACTTCTTTTTTCCTTCTCGTCACGCAATTCCCATGATTCCTTTCTCAGGAATAATATGTACAAGAAGGGCAGTGTTTCAATACACCCCCTCCCCCCTCCTGCGGGAACTGAATCGTTTTTCCCCTCCTTTGTTAATTAGCTTATTAGATAATTTAATTCGTGGCCCACTTAAAAATAAGCTCATATCCAGACCTGTATGGGTATACGTACACAAATAATAACGTTACGAATCTGGTATCCTGTATGTAACCAAGTCCTACATGTACGTGAGTGTTGCGGCCATTTCCACCGTCGCACCGCTTTTTACTACGTACGTAGACACATGTATACGTACACGTGTATTTGCGTACACACTGAATTGGGCCATACAGGTTTCTACATGGATTTAATACCAACTAATTAACATTTGTTAATTATAAAAACATAATCAGGACCAAAATTACGAAGGGGTATCGGTCAATCACAACCGTTGTTGTGTTCGAGTTTTGGTTGAGTTTGGGGAGGGGGGACGTATTGTGTGCGGTACATATCCGGTTCGAATCCATTCCCTATCCACACTGGTGGAGAACAGGGCACTAGCACCGGTTTGTAAGGGCATTTGGGCCCGGATACAAATCCGGTGCTACGTATCCGGGACTAAAGGCCCCCCCTTTAGAACCGGTCTGTCACAAACCGGTGCTAAAGGACTCCAAGTGGGCGCTGAGGAGTGCGCGCAGGCGGAGGACCTTACCAACCGGTCCTAATGATTTTTTTCCAGGGTTTAGGGTTTAGGGTTTAGGGTTGGTGTTACAAACCGGTCCTAATGGCCTTGCGGCCATTTGCCGCAGGGATGGGGCCCAGGGTACAGACCCGTTAGAACCGGTTTGTATCACATCCGGTTCCAATGTGCTTGGCTCAATGCCCTGTTTTCTACTAGTGCCACCGGTCCAACAAGTGTCAAATCCGCTGGCTTCTACAAGAATTTACACCTCAAGCTCACATACTCATCCCTGCTACAGAAACGGTACTATTTTTTCACTCCTTCTAGAATAATACTCCCTTTGTTCCTATATATAAGACGTTGGAAAAGTGTAAATTGAACTCCCCAACATCTTACAGTACAAACAAAAGATGTCGCATGGTGTTGGATGTCGCAATCACTTGTATTAATTTGCCCTCTTTTTTCAGTGATCTTTGAATCTCGGTGGTGCTTCCAAAATCTCGATCCACTTACCAGCCAAAAAAAGGCTAGAAATATTGGGTAAGTACTTTTTCACATAATGCGTGGTAGACAGTGGCTAAGCTAGGCTTACCATATTATATCGGCGGTGGTAAACAGGTCGACCACACTAGCGAAACGTCATCGGATGAAACATAAACAAATGGCAGCAACCCATCCATCGGTGATATGCACGGCTGACCAAACCACTAATTAAGCAACCCCCTTAGTCCCAAATCAGCATAATATATATAAATGTCATTGTCATATCCAGAAAAGACATAATTGCTGGCACTATATATACACCTGAATTTTCATGAACAATTTAGTTTTTGCGAGTTAGTAATACTTTGTCTGATGCCTTGCTAGCTTAAATGAATGCTGAATCGTATATAGTGAATCACTATTCACGCATTATGACAACAACTGGCACCAACCGAGATATCTCGCTAGTTCAGCGAGATAACTTGTTCTGACTGTACGGCTGTGTGCATCATTTTGATACAGAGACCAGGGCTCAGGCTCCCATTTCTAAAAAAAAACTTGTTCTGACTGTTACATTACATCACGCTGGTGATAACAGGGACATGTAAGAATTCAGAGAGCTCGCTAGCACTATGTAATCAAGTCGGTCAATAATACATTGGAGCGAAGAGGAGGACAACACTAGAAGTACTCGTAGAAGAGAACAACACATGGACGGTAGGTAATAGATTGATATATACCGGAATGGAACAAGACAAATTAGCAGCTGTGCGCGTAGTGGGTTGTTGCAGTAGCAGCTAATTCTCTGTTAATTAGAGACCATCCCCAGACCATGCATACCAGAAAGGCGCTAATCAAGCATGCATGATGCAAGCTTTTTGTCCTTGCTGCTGAGACACATTTCGACACTCTACAGCCTAGATTTTTGGCTTCCAAGATGGCATTGCCGAGAAGCTTCCTAGCTAGAGCGTACTACATATGCTGGTCTGATTAGTGTCAAAACGTAAGCAGCAAAAATTCACTCTGGTATGATATTTCTCTCTCTTATAATTCTATAAAGTTTGTGTCATAGTATTGTTCATTTTCTCCCGCTATCGAAAGAAAAAGGATAAAACAAAACTAGCAGGTAATGAAATAGGTTTCTACTAAAACATGCAAAGTAAGCAAGTACTCCCTCCGATCCATATTAATAGGTGCTGAAGTGGATGTATTTAGACATGTTTTATTGCTAGATACATCTACTTCAGCACCTATTAATATGGATCGGAGGGAGTACTGTATTCTGATCACCATGCATGATCGTGCGTGTCTATATTTTGTAAGAGTACCGTTAATCGCACCAGGTATATAATCTGTCAGTAAAACCACCCATGATTGCTCAGTTTCTATGTCGGGGTGCGTAATCACTCGACCGCTCACAATCTCCTCTTCTCTTCCTTTTCCACGCGCGTCGCAGCTAACAGAACATGCATGATGCATGAGTAACCAATTAGTATCGGACAGCAGGCACACACGTGCTAATATATCATACCTTGGCTTTTTAGGGCCTTCTTTTTCACAGTCACGCAGTTCCCAGGATTCCTTTCTCTTCTCCACTTTCAGGAGTGGATAAATCTGTACGTACGTGCGGTGCAGATTCGATTCGAGTCCACATGCGCAGCTAGCTAGCCAAATCCGCGCGCGGGCAACCCCGTCTGTGCGCTAGCTTTCTAGAAGAATTTTACGCCTCCCAAACTCATCTTCACCACGGAAACGATAATGTTTTCTACTCCTTCTAGAACAGTAGGTATAGTAGAAGATCGAGCTATCCTACTAGTACTAGTAGAGGCTAGCTAGCTAGGTTTATCATGTGGACGGTGCTTAACAGGTCAACCACACTAACAAAACGTAATCAGATGCGAGACTTAATGAATGCCAGCAACCTATATACAGTACTGCCGAGTCATCACCAAACCACCAATTAAGCAACCCTCAGTAGTCCGAAATCAACAAAATATGCATGACACTGACAGTTTCACTATATATATATACACTTGAAGTTTTTATATATGATGAATATACTCCCTCCGATCCATATTAATAGGTGTTGAAGTGGATGTATTTAGACATGTTTTATTGCTAGATACATCCATTTCACCACCTATTAATATGGAACGGAGAGAGTATCAGTTTCTGCAAATTCATACTTGGCCCGATATGCCTTGCTAGCTAGCTGGCTTACTGAACGTAGAAAAACATGCAGCAAGTTCTTGCATGCATGTGTGATAACTGAAACCAATTGATATCTTATCTATACTTGGTTCGTCGAGGTGGCAACTCGATCACAACGGCCTGCTTAAACAATTCGCAGATTCGTCCGTACGTGCACCACCAGTAGGAGCACAACAGAACAGAACATGCATCATGAACCATCCCTTTTTATCGTCTGCTTTGAGGGACGGAATATGTCCGTACGGTGCAGGCTCTATTCGGTCCATGCCGGTTAATCTAATTCGGCCATCCACCAAGCTGCTGGTTAGCTAAATCCGCAGCCAACAATCCACAACACCCCGTGCGCGCGCTAGCTTCTAGAACCAATTTTGCGCCTCCGCAGACTCATCTCTGTCACGGAAAATATACATATACTATTGTTTTTTACTTCTTCTAGAATTACTAGTACAAACAAGAAGATATCACACTGTGTTGGATGTCGCAATCCATAGATTTTATCCTGTTTTTCCAATGATCATTGCATCTTAGTGGTTAGCTAAATCCGCAGCCAACAATCCACAACACCCCGTGCGCACGACTAGCTTCTAGAACAATTTTGCGCCTCCGCAGAAAATATACTCCCTCCGTCCCATATTAATTGTCTCAAGATTGAACAAAAGTGAATATATCTAGACATGTTTTAGTGTTAGATATATCTACTTTTGTTCAATTTTGAGACGATTAATTTAGGACGGAGGGAGTACATATATACCGTTGTTTTTTACCCCTTCTAGAATACTAGTACAAACAAGAAGATATCACACTGTGTTGGATGTCGCAATCCTTAGATTTTACCCTCTTTTTCCAATGATCATTGCATCTCACTATCTCAGTGGTGCTTCCAAAATATTGATCCACTTAATTGCTTAGCCCCATAAGAAAAAAAAAATCAAAGACAAAAGTATACATCAGAAATGTTGGATATCCTTCGTAGTTGGTTCATTTTTCGCACCCATGTAGGCCACTAGGTAGCAAGGTTTATCACTTATATCTGTGGTGCTTAAGCTTAACAGGTCGACCACACACACCAACCGAACGTCTTCAGATGAAGCATAAACAAATGCCAGCAATCCATGGAGCAATCCATGGAGGATATGCATGGCTGACCAAGCCACTATACCTTACTAATTAAGCAAACCCAGTCAGAAATCAACATAATATACATGTCGCTGACAGTAGTACTATATATACACCCGAAGTTTCATGAATAAATTAGTTTCTCAGATTAATGGATTACCTTGGTCCGACGATGACCTAGCTCAATGAATTCAGAAACATATATACTACAGTAAGCAGTTCTTTACGCATGGGTGATAACTGGAACCGATTGGTGTCTATCAACTTCAGTCAGCTAGCTTATTTTTGACTGAGCCACATCCGGTCGATAATAATATGGAAAGATAAGTATTCAGAGAGCTAGTACATCACATTCTTATATAACTAACTAATTAACCATGTTGGCAACAATACAATGAGGACGGCACTAGAAGAGAACAACACATGTTTGGGTAGGTACTAGATGAAAGGGACCAAGACAAATTAGCAGCCGTGCACTAAGTGGGGTGCTGCACTATCCAATAATTCCCTTAATTAATCACTGTTAATTAGACACCATCCCCAAACCAAACAACCAGAAAGGCAATAATTAAGCATGCATGATGCAACCTTTTTGTCCACCTATACAGCACCAACCTTTACAAGTTTTCCGCATGGAGTTTTATCTTTCGCTCCACAAAGTTGTCTCTTAAAAAAGACATGGACAATCGGCAGGTAGGCACAGGTATGGCTACTAAAATTTATGGTGCTTTTGTCAACTATGCACTCACGCAGGCCTGTGTTATTTACAACATGCACACCTATTTTTCTGCGGGAACCTCATCAAACCATTCATCGAGACTAACTAATAAATGTACATGGAGGTCCTTGCGAAGATGAACGATACTAGTACCAAGCCACTAACGATTATAACTTTCAAAGCTAATGTCACACATGCAGAAAGCACCACGCATGTAAAAAATTGTTCTCGGTGTTGAAGATATCCATCTCGAGAACTAAAAATTATTTAAAAGGTATTATGCTTATACCCAGTAATTTTTTGTATTACTGTAATTAATCATGTTTATGTGTCTTCCATACAGCTAAATATACTGCAACAAATACCCGCGGCAACATGGGGTATTCTTCTAATATACAGAATCCAGAGAGGGGTGTCATATCCTTATATAACCAATTAATCAGATCAGACAATAGGAGTACATTATTGGGGTGAATAGGAGGACAGCACTAGAAGAGAACAGCACATGGTCAGGATAGGTATTAGATGGAACGGAATAAGACAAATTAGCAGCCGTGCACGTAGCTAGTGGAGTGTTGCATACACTAGATAATTATCTTAATTAACACATACCATGCAACAAACCAAACCAGAAAAGGTAACTAATTAAGCATGATGCAAACTTTTTGTCCATGTAGCTGAGACTGCTTTTTGACTCTACATATGTTAGCTAGCTCTGGTTTGGCCTCTCCCAAAGTAAGCAGCTAGCATTCACACCCATGCCATATTTTTTCTCTCTTGATTGGAATGTTCTTGTCATACCCCGATCGTTTTTCAGCTATTATAAACAAAGATTAGCAAAGTAGATGTAGCAGATACTTAAGTAGCTAGGTATACTAAACATGCAAGCAAGTACTCCGAGTACTAGTATTTGCTTTTATAATTCTACTTAATTACCGATCTTGTAGCTCAAACCTGCTTAACTACTGACCACCATGTAGGGTTTGCAGATTTGTCCGTGCAAAAAAAAATATAGGGTGTAGATTTGGTACTGTTAATCACCAGGAACAATCTGTGAGTCAGCCGCGCCAGATAGTTCTGCCTCGCTAGAGATATTGCTAGTACATGGATGCATGCATGTGGATCAATTAATCATGCATATGTGTCGGCGTCACTCGCAGGAATCGCGCAACAACCAACTCTAGAAGAGTATACAAATTAAAAGATAACAGGCATTCGCCGAATAGATGCTGACTGACCAGCTGCGAGTAATGCACCAAGCAAGCGTGCACATATGTACATAGAACATATATATCCTGCTAGGTTAGGTTTGACCGTCTCTATGTTTAGACTATCCGGGGATGCATGCATGGGTCCATAGAATGCCATCAAGAAAATCTCAAAAAACAAATTTGCTACTCCCTCTGATCCTAATTAACTGACGCGAGCTAGGCAAAAAATTGTACTTGTTTAGCTCATTTTTTCCGACCCTTAATACGGATCCGAGGGAGTATCAGGAAACTGTTATGGATGCTTACTTTTTGGTTTGGGCCCATACAGTTTCGTTCACGGGCTCTCATCATGATGGCCTATTGCAGCTCTGATCGGAAGCCCTGGGCTTCATCATACACAGGTTGCCCGAGAAGACAGCCGCCTGCGCGCTGTGCCTCTGACATCTTCGCGCGACGTCTAGGCCTTTGGCTCCATCAGGCATATGTCATTCAGGAAAGTATTTTCATTTGAGAACTCCAAAGAAAATCGAGAATCAACAGTTCCATTTCTAAACAGTTTGGTGCGACAAACTCCTGTCTCGCTTTAATCGTGTTCGTGCTTGTTCTCAGAAAGGAAAAATACGCAGACGAGAAAATAAACAGAGACAATAACGACCGAGAAAATCCGAAAATAACAGTCGCACGAGAACAAGGACGAAAGTCGGTCATTTTACCGAGCGCCAAGGCTTCTTTCGCAGAGCTACTAATGCCCAGTTTGTCCTCCGTGGCAGCCAAAACACGATTTCGGACTCAATGGACCTCAACTACGCCCGATAGTCAATTTTTTTTTTTTTGAAATTACACCCGATAGTCAAGTTAGTTTACCACCGCACAATAATGCATGGGAAAGTCGTTATATGAAAATGCACATGAAAGAAAAGTTGGCGTACCCCCTAGTGTCATTAGCTCAATAAGATGAGATATAATGTTGCAACCCACGTGATAAGATGAGATATAATGCTCATGCGATGACAGCACGGATAACATCGAATGCTGATGACACAGTCTTTGTTCTGACGAATGTCTATGGACCTTGTGATGACACAGCAAGATCAGCACTCTTCCAACACATGGAGCTGTTAGCAACGGAGATTACTGACCCCTGGATGCTCATAGGCGATTTCAACGTATACAGATACACGGACGAGAAGAACAACACAAATCACAATTGGGGTGCAATTGCAGAGTTCAACACTTTGATAAATACCTTGGGGCTGATGGATGTGGATGTCTGCAACACGAGATTCACTTGGTCGAATAAACGGAGGCGCCCGACCCTTGTTAAATTAGATAGGGCTCTAATCAACGTGAGCTTCAGTCTAAAGTTTGTTCACAGCACCTGCACGGCCCAGCCAAGACGCACCTCTGACCACAAGCCTATCCTGTTGGACACATGCGCGGATGACTTTCGAAGGGATATCTTCAGGTTCGAAGATTACTGGCTGCGCCGACCAGACCTGATTCAGACTACACGGAACAGGCTTACGAGAAATACTAAGACCATGCACATTGTTACAAAGCTGAATCATAGGCTGCGGATGGTTAGGGAAGCAACAAGAGCGTGGCTAAAACAGCAGAGGCAGCAGGCTAGCACTACGAAAAACCTAGATCACATGATTCAGTACTATGATGCTGTGGAAGAATGGCGCCCGCTCTCTGAACTAGAGTACTGCTTCCGTGAATTATGCAGACAACGAACAAGACTACACGCGGCTATGCAGGCAAGCCATTGGCGCAGACGAGCAAAGATCAAATGGTGCAAGCTTGGAGACGAAAACACAAAAATTTTCCACACCATGGCCACCTACAGATTCAGAAAGAACAAAATGGAAGTGCTACGAGCAAATGGAATAGACCATTTCAAGGACATGGAGAAGCTGGCCATCGCAACGCATTTCTTCAAGACGTTATTCACAGAGACAAGAAGCTGGACAACAACGATAAACTTGGACATTCTCTACGGTCAGAATCAAAACCAAATACAGCTGCAGCACTTGGATACCCCTTTCACCTGGACAGAAATTGAGAGAGCGATAAAACAGGCTCCTCATGGAAAGAGCCCAGGACCGGACGGGTTTACGAATGAATTCTTCAAGTTTTACTCTCACGAGCTAAAGAGAGGTCTAATGAGCCTTTTCTCAGCTCTGCACAGCAAAACCATTAAGCTCGAGGGGATCAACCTAGCTAATATCATTCTTCTGCCGAAAAAGGAAAACCCTATGGAGATTACCGATTACAGGCCGGTATCTTTACAGCATTCGATCCCTAAACTTATTGCGAAAGTATTAGCCAATAGGCTATAGCGGTATATTAGAGATCTAGTGGATGAGATGCAGTCTGGGTTCATCAAGGACATGTCAATAACAGAGAATTTCGCAACGGCAATTGAAATGGTACAGTGTGCTAAGAGACTAAAAAAGCCAGTGATCATTCTTAAGCTAGATTTCCAAAAGGCTTTTGATACGGTGCATTGGAAAGCTATTACCCAGGTGATGAACGCTAGAGGTTTCCCTCAAAGATGGACATGGTGGATCGAACACTTGCTATCTACATCACAAGCACAACTACTGATCAACGGCAGGAAGGGAGACAAATTTGATGTTCGCAAAGGGGTACGTCAAGGGGACCCAATTTCCCCGTACATTTTCATCTTGGTGGCAGATGTGTTACAACAAATGCTCAGGGCTGCCTACTCCTCCCAGATGCTCAATCATCCTATCCAACCAGGGGCACCCCTGCCTGTACTACAGTACGCGGATGACACACTATTGATTCTCAGAGGATCACTGGATCAAGCAATCTACGCAAAAGCTATATTGGACGCCTTTGCTGTGTTCAGTGGGCTGCAGATAAACTTTCAGAAGAGCACATTTGTACCCCTCAATATTCCACAGAATGAAGTTTCAAGCATTGCTGAAACGCTTGGCTGCTCTGTCTCAGGCCTTCCATGCACTTACTTGGGACTACCTCTATCCATGAACAAGATAAACAGGGAGATGCTACAGCCAGTAATCCAGAGAATTGATCGCAGACTGCCAGGTTGGGCCACAGGAATGTTAAACTCAGGAGGGAGACTACAGATGGTTAACTCAGTCCTCTCGGCTGTCCCTACATACTTCATGGCGTGCATCGAGTGGGATACATCAACAATTGAAATGGTTGATAGGCTGAGGAGAGCTTTCCTATGGAAAGGCAAGAAAGATGTTGCAGGCGGTCATTGCCTTGTGGCCTGGGAAGTGGCCACGCTTCCGAAAAACATGGGGGGGCTAGGGATCAAAAACCTACGAACGCACAACACTGCACTCATGGCCAACCTCACCTGCAAACTGCTAACGGGGGGTCAGGGTCCATGCTTTGGGGGTCTCAAACGGTGGTACCTACAGTACGATTCCAGTAACTGCATATGCAAACGACACACCGTTCTGGAAGTCCATTGTCAAGTTGATCGGCAGGATACAATCAGCTACAATAAGTTCAGTTAGCTCTGGGGAAACGGTGGCATTCTGGCACGACTCCTGGACACCGTTGGGCTGTCTGCGCGACGCAATGCCGATCCTATACAGCTTCGCAGTAGATCCTTGCTGCACTGTGAGCTCCCAGTTTCACGAAGGTCACCTGAATATTCAATTGATACACTCCATCACACCTGCTGCACAGCGACAGCTAGATCAGCTACAGGACCTATTCAGACAACAACCGATGAATCTAAGTACAGCCGCGGACAGACGACTGCTACTGACCACTGGAAAACAACCTCGCACGGCAGACTGGTACAAGCTTTTCGCGGATCGTGGGCACCGTACTAAGCTAACCAAATGAGTCTGGCAAAGGATGATCCCATTAAGACATAAGTTCTTCCTATGGCTAGCGTACAAAGGGCGGCTTAACACGAAGGACAACATGCTGATCAAAAAAGTGGTGCTTTGACCCGGCCTGCGATCAGTGCCCCGCGATTGAATCAGTCGATCATATCGTCCTGCACTGCAGGTACTCAGAGTGGGTATGGAACAGGTTACGCCTAACCAATGATGCTAGAACCTCCAACTCTCTGCTAAGCTTTGCTCAAAAGGTGGATCAGCAAAGGATGTCAAGGGGCTGGCCAGTTTGCCTAGCAGCGTGTGTGCTAGCTCTTTGGAAAATGAGAAATGAGAGGATCTTCAACAATAAAACCCTAACCAACCGCCAGTTACTAAACAACATCACAGAGGACCTCAAGCTTTGGTCGCATAGATCAAAACGCCAAGAGAGGGATGTCGATCTCTGGGTAAACTTGCTGCTTACATCTGAGTAGTGATCTTCTTTTTTCGGGCTTTTTTCTGGCTCTTTTCTTTTCTTTTTGGGCTTCGCTTTGTTGCTCGTTTTTATGCCGTGCCAACGGCACGGTTGTAAGTTAAAACTGCTTGTAACCATAAGGTAGAGGTCGCCTCTACCTTCTATGTATCAAAAAAAAAAGATAGGAAAACAAACTGATGTGTGGACATGAACACACTGAACGGCTCTTTATTCATTTAACTAACTAAAACTAATAACTACGACTTCTGGGAGAGGCGTTTCGTCACCCGAGCTCACTTGCACCGGTTAAATTCAGAAAATTAAAGAAAAGAAATGAAAACACTTCAAAAAGAATTCTGAAAATAAATAGAGGAAAACATATACACGTGGTTTTTACACCCCTCCAATTTCTGAAAGAAATAACATTTTTTGTGCCATGTACAAAAAAGACAAATCACTAATGACATTTTCTGCGCCCTATACAAAAAAGACAAATCATCACAGTGATTTGTCTGATCTAGATCTCATTCCTGTCAGTGATTTCTCTTTTTTGCACGGGCGCAAGAAATGTCATTTCTTTTTGAAATTGGACACGGGTGTCCAAAGTATGAACATGTTTGTCTCTGTTTTTTTTTTAAGTGTTTTCATATTTTTTTTAAAGAAATCGAACGTAACAGGTGCAGGTGAGCTCAGCTGCTAAAGTGATTTTTTGCAACTTCTCAGCATACACCGTAATATCGAGGGTTATTCCCGCGAGAAGTGTAATGATCATCCATTTGCCCACGGACGCATGCGCCTGCAAGCCATCTGGGAACAGCGGGGTTAATTTTTTCACATGTTACAACAAATATCGGATTTTAGTGAAACGACTTTCTGAACAAATAGGATGTCAAGATTTTGAACTAATTTTTGACATTTCTAAATCCGTTTAAAATGCATTTTAATTAAAGGGGAGCCAACATTCCTATCAATTTTTGCTCTCTTTTCTGTAACTGGGAAAGGGGGCCCAAAGGCTTTGGAAGATATTAAGCGGCGAACAGATTACAAAGAGTTGCCTATCTTTTTTTAATAATATGGTGCTTAGCATTTACGAAAACGACCCTAGAAGGAAATCCAAGGGAGAATTGGTTCTTTCTTCTCTGCTACAGCTCTGGCATGACCGCCTTGCTCCCTATGTGGGATGCCTACGCATGCGGGCCATCTGGGGACAATGGGAGAATCCCCCCCCCCCCTTGTGATTTTTAGTTATCATTTTAACAATATTTGACCTCATGTTTAGCCAAACCTTCATGTGACATGATAATCCTCACTATGGATCTTCATACGACTGTACTTTTCAATCAAAGTCTCAACCGACAACTTGCATGACTTTGTTGACACACCATTTGTCCCGTGGTCCACTTGGTCAGCGGCATGGGTAATATGCCCCGCCCTGCTTCCTCTACCACGGGTGCATGTCCTTCTTCCTCGCGAACGGCACCGCTAAGCTCCCGCATGGCCCATGTTCGCTGACCAGAATCTTAGACGGGGATGCTCAGGCGATGGCATTTCTTTGCCGATTGTCCATTTGTGCGTGCTGGTTCGACTTAATCTCGGTTTGTTAGCGAGAGGGGAGGGGCTTACATGTTTTCTTGGGATTTTTGTCACAATCATATGCACACATGTAGATCTACCGAGGATCAAGAAATCACAGCACGATGACGACACTGAGATGTTAACGTAGTTCGGTGAACTCGCCTACTCTACGGGGCATGACTACGGGCGCTCCTCCCTATTGATACCGCTGCACCGACCGTCTTGGTCGCCGGCACAAGCCTCCGTCTCCCCTTGAGCACCTGCTGCTATCAAGTATTCATGGATTACACATGTGGTGCCCTCAGTATATGAGAGGTTTAGGCTACGAGAGTTCGAACCTAACACTATTCATAATTGTTGGTCTACCTGCAGAGTTTTTAAAATCTGCCCAACGTAGTCCGCCAAAATCACTAAGCAGATAACGAGGCAGGTCCATACGTGCGAGGATCAGGATGACGACTCGTCGGGAAGCGGATTCGATGTAGTCGTAGAAGACTTCTTAACAATCATAGATCCTCATAACTAGACCTAGTTGCAAGGATGTCGCAAAGTCTTTCCTCGTCTAAGATCACACGTATAATCTCTCTTATGGTGTGCACGCGTACGCTCGTGTCAACCCGTGAGCGCTTCGACGTCCAGGACTTAGCACCGACAAAGAGAGATAACATTCCGACGTTGCTAATTGGTAGCTCTAATCAACTGCGATTAGAGCTATTTATGAAACTGGAAGTTCTCAACACATGAGAGAAAACTATATTTAGAGCTAGGTATAATCGGGATAGGACACCTCAAAACCCAATTATAAGAGGCTCTAATTCAATTATAGAAGTCCTAATTAGAAGGTCAATTGAGACCTTCTAATTCTATTAGAGAGAGAGAGAGAGAGGCTTGAGAGCCAATTGTGTATTTTTTCAGCCTTGGGGTGCTTTATGTAGTGGGAGAGAGAGAAGAAAATTGCCAAAGGGAGAGGAGAAGAGTCCTAGTTGAGCTAGAGGAGGTGGCTGCACCACCCTCCCCTATCCCAACTCGGATTGGGGGTGGAGTCCAACTCCACCTCCTCTCCCCCTTCCAATTTCATTTTTCCCTTTTTATTTTTCTCTTTTAATCTCGAATAAAATTAAAAAAATACCGGGACAATTAGTACCAACTTGTGAAGCCACTGGGTCTACCTGGCACCCCCTTTCAAATAGGGTGCGACCATGAGGGGGAAATCTTCTCCCTCCCGGCACTTCTTCCTTATATGGAAAGTCCCCTAAAACTCCTCCAGGACCACCTGGCCCCTATAGATAAAATCGTCGATATTATCTAATGATGTTAGAAACACATTTCCAACACACCGGGACATCTCATATCCTCCATTACCTCTCATATAAATTCTTCCTAACATCGGCATAATTTTTTTCTTATAGTAACTTCCCTGAAACCACTTCGATTGACACCATACTTGTTTCTGTGACATGGTAACGACATAGAATACTAATAAAACCAATAAAAACATATTAATTATCTCAATTCAAGGGTGGCACGATTTAAGAGCATGACTCGTAAAAGCTCGGTAACACACAGATATGTTCGGGAACTTAGCAAACAAATAACCAACAACTGAACCATGGACCTACATGATAGCTCATGTGTGTTCCCGAAGAATGAGAGAACCTTCATTGCACTGATTCCCTTAACTTTATGATACCAATGATATCACGAGGTGAAACTATGTGATCTGGTCTTATAAAACTCTTTGTTTCAGAAGTTCAGAATCCTCACCTTAATTCAACTGGAACTTTTGGGGCCAACGAGAACTGGTGGAACAATCATGAGCCAGACATCACGAGTGAAAGTGATAGTATGATGATTAATTCCCTTATTCTGCTTAGTTATCCTGATCATGACATTATCACCAATGACATAGGGACTATTTCCCACAGCATTATCACGATCGGCAACACAATTGAATCTAATCAGTGAAGTTCCCATACCACTTCTCGAGATTTGTCTGAGATGGAAGCCTTGCTGATGGAGCTGGTCGGTGATGAGCATGGTCATACCTTGGAACGCCTCCCAGTTGGGTTGTGGAATGATGGACACAATCACCCAATCGTCAACAATGATACGAAGATTGCCGCCAACGACCATGTAGGCACGTTGCGGGCGGAGGCCATTGTGGGGGATGAGGCCAACCCCGGGTGGGAGGTGAGGGATTGGGTCGCAAGGATAGTTCGCCATGGTTTTTTCTCCCTTGGAGCTTTCGAGAATAGGGGATTACTGTTGGGAACGAAAAGAGCTTATGCATGGCCCTTTGAGCTTCCTTGTACAAATAAGTCCTTTATTGTTATTCTTCATATACTTTGGCCGATAAAATATGTTCTTAGTGCGTTCAAGCAGGCATGAAGTTGAGATATGACCGTGATTCCAACAAGACTTGCAATGAATTTTCTTTTTGCATTGATCAACTATATCAAAATCCGAAAGACATTTCTTGCAAAATAAAAACCCCTTTGTTTACTCTGTTTGCTCATTCAAGGATGCAACGGGTTGTATCTCCATGGGTTAAAGAACAAATGTTGTGGTGGGCTTTGGCCTAAAATCCTGCTTCACGATCCATTGCATGGATAGATTTTAAAATTGACTCCCTCTTGAGGTCGTGATTCGAGAAATACGATCATTAAGAGATCCTGTTCTAGTTCCAATCGGAGTACTATTAGCACCACAAAGAACGTTACGATCTGACATTTTAAATGACCCATTGGGAGATTGAGCAGAAGAATTATGAGCCTTCAGAGATGTGTTAGATCGAAGATCTTGGTCCATTCTGCCTCCTTTTCAGTATACCATAAAAACTCCTCATGCATCCAATTCGGACCACAGGAACCCCAAAGATGGCAATAGCACTTGAATTGTTGGCAATCATACGTTTTCAATTTATAGATAAAGAGCCCAATGGATTTAGAGAACACCGACAATTTGAAGGTTCTATCCCATAAAAGTTCCACACAGATCTTGTCACGACTCGTACCCAAACAAGCCTCTAGTGCCTTCCCAACATGGATATGATCCATTCTGAAGTAAGATACACCGAAAAAAACCCAAAGAAAGAAAAGTGGCGAGAGGGACATGGATGTACTGAAGTTGCAAACAGTGCACGAACCTTGTTGCGGATCGAAATACCAAGTCCAAGATCCAGCTTATCCATGATGGGATCCAAGACATAATTTCCTTTTTCCATATGAGATCTAGGCGATGAGGGTCTTCAAAGGTGGTGGGGGAGAAAATTTACATAGGAGTCAAACGGGGGGGTGCGGGTGGGAGCCATTCTTGGTCATACGTATCAATGCATATTCTATATCCGGGCTTTGCTATTTTACGGTCATCCGTGGCCACGGGCGATTTTCCGACAGGAACTGTAGCAGTCCGAGAAAAACAAGATCACAGAGAGGAGAAGAGGAAAGGGCAGCGCAGGGCCGTCCGTCGGAGACGCAGAAGAGAAGCGCCGGCGCCGCACCACCTTAACCACCTTTATTCCCCGGCCGCCGGCTCCGGGTCGGTTCCACCGCTACTCGTCGGCCTCCTCTCTCCATGACCGGCTTTCTCTCTGGATGGGTACGGGAAGGGAAGGAGAAACCTGTTCGCGTGAAGAGATAAGATGGATTGCGAGATTCCTGGCCATACGATTAGTTCAATAGGGAGCAGAGAGAGGACTCACGGCCCACTACTTGCGGTAATTAGGCACGCGCGCGTCAGACTCACCGTGGGCACGGTCAACCGTAAAGAAGCTCTTCCGTCTATATCCTACGTTGCAAGTTCACTCAGATGGAAAGGGCACAGGGGGCATATGCCCCCCTCCCACTAAAATGGCTTTGCAATGTCCGAGAAAAAAGAATAGGGTGTATGTGGTTACTAGTTATCTAGAAGAAAATGCTACATTAGTATTCTTGAAAAAAATAATATAACTTGGAACCATAAAAATTCTAGCACTATCATCCAAATCTTTTCGCAATTGGTTCACGCGACATTTGCAAGTTCTCGAAGTCTGGGAAGCCTTTCTCGGGCCTTGGGTGTTAGTGCTGAAATTACGTACTAGCATTCTATCATCTTTGTAAAGCGCTCACGTCTCTCAGCAATTAATATGCCACTGTGTAAGGCCCTATGCTCATAGAACTCATTAGTAGCAAGAATCTGCTACAGCTATGGTATGCAACTACTCCTCTTAGAACTTGATGAATCATGGTCTTAATACCACCCCGTAGTATTCCATTCTCTCTATGCATTTTTTCTTTTTAAAACTTCATTAAGGTGTAATTTTGCAAGTGATGGACCTGATCGAGGACCACAATATATTTTTCATGGCTTCGAATTGCAGCAAACTTCAAGAGTTGTGGGTCGTCCCTTCCCATTTCTTTTGTTATGAAAATGACCATGTTTTCCTTATAGAAATAGGACTCGTTGATGTCTCCGCCGATTGTCCCATGCCGGAGTCAATCCTCTACATTTGTAGACTGATGTCGAACGAGGTGATGATCACAGTGACGAAGACCCAACCAAACTGACCATCATGAAGCACCGCTCTATGGAATACATCAGGAAACAGCTGCTCGACGTCGGGTTCAACGCCATTATGGATTCGTGAAGGGGCCTTAGACCCCTCTCCATCTCATTTTTCCTCACGAACGCTAGACTTAGATTGATCGGCGTGCACACCAATTGCTTCGAGGTTCTTTCGCTCGCCTGGACCGGCCACAGCAACATGGGCCTCCACTACATCCTTCTTAGGCTGCCACGGCAGCCTTAGAAGGCTTCAGGCCAGGAGGTGCCATTCAGAGACATAATCTTTGGTACCCAACATGAGGAATCAACCACATTTTGCAGCGTAGGCTCCAATAGGAATACTCAGTTTTAGATTATACATATTTCTTTTGCAATTTTTCTAGGGGCACGGGTGCATATGCCCCCCTCCCACTAAAATTTGAGAAGGCTTTGCACCATCCGGCAAAAATAATGGGGTGTATGTAGCTACTAGTTAGCCAAAAATAAATAAATGGTAGGAAAAAGTAGTCCTTGAGTAACTACAAATGTTGGATATCCTCCATACCAAAAGAGGATGAGAATACGCGTAGTGTAATGGATGTATTATTGGAAAATAGTCATTTGAACCGGGTATAAATGCTCCTGCCTAAGAAATCCACTTTCCAAAGGTTAAAAAAATAATGAAAACAATTAGGGGCATGCATAGATAGGTTTTATGTGATAGTACAAAATTTTGTGGAGAAACAACTTTTATCTAGCATGTATGAAAAAGACAAATATATGGCGCATATATAATGCTATATAGCACTGCAAATTTATCTGTTTCTACGTAGCCAAAGTAAATATGAATTCATCATGAAACTCATTCTTCGCGCATTGTGTTTGCATTACCTATGCCTATTTTTTCAAGATTTTTTATTTTTAAAAAGTGGTTTAAATCAACATTTACACACACAAAATTAGGCAGGAGCATATGCCCGCCGGTTCACATCAACCGCTATCATGTATTATTGAGCATGTTGGACGAGTATAGGGATCGTCTTGTAGTGCTAGCCAATTTTATTTGTAGGGAATAATCCCAAATAATATCTTAAACTATCATAGTAATCATATATTTCTAAACTTTAATGGTCTCTTTGAGTCCGAGGACTCTAAAAAGAGAGATGCTACATAAATTAGTGTAATATTAAGACGACCTAAAATTGCAGAAACTTTTTAGTGAAATTACGTGGGCCAAAACCACCCATCTAAACATTGTATGGAGATTAGACATAATTCAGCCGTATTTGAAGTAATTTTGTTCGAAAGACACGGTACTAGGAAAAACATATGATTGGAATGTTATGCCTACTTCAGTCCTGTGGGATTTTATAAGCACCAATGTTTATTTGATTGTATAATAGAAAAAAGGGTTATTAAAACTTAAATCTAAGATTTACGGAAATTAACTTGCGTATGCATGTCTTCTTTCCTCATTAATCCCCTCCCCCTCCCACCCCGATTTTTATGGTGGGCCCTCCACTCGCTCCAAACTAACGTTGCCATGTCATTTTGTAAGTTAAATTCTGTAGAATTATTTTGTCGGTGTAACATTGCCATTCTAAAAACTTTTTTTCCTTCTCATCATGCAGTTCCCGCGATTCCTTTCTCAGGAATAATATGTACAGTATGTGCGGTGCACATTCGGTTAGATCCCATACATCGGTCCACCAAGTGCCAAATCCGCAGGCTTCTACAAGAATTTACACTTGAAGCTCACATACTCATCCCTACTATGGAAACGGTATTGCTTTTCACTAGTAGAAAACGGGCTAGTAATACCGGTTCTAGAGGCCCAATTAGTACTGGTTGGACAACCGGTACTAATTAATCGGTACTAAAGCCCACCAGCCTTAGTTGCCGGGGCGCTCACGGAACGGTATTAAATGGGCCATCACGTGGCCCAAGAGGAGAGGCCACAGTCCGTGTTCCTTTGATACCGGTTCCTGTTACGAACCGGTACCAAAGTGTTTTTGTTTTTTTCTCTTTCTTTCTATTTTTTCCGAAAAAATTCATTTTATTTCCATTTTATTTATTTCTATTCTTTAACCACTTAAACTCACATTTATCACCTATCATTCTTAATTTCAATCTAATTTACTCCCCGGAGAGGTCACCCATCCTCACACTACTCCCGCACTAGCACGCTTAACTTCGTAGTTCCATTCCTATGAGCTACCTACAAAGAAGAGATACTTACCTCACAATAGTATGCTATCAATCCTATTAACCCATAGACTATGATGTCACACACATTTATTTTATGAATCAAAACAATTATTTAAATAAAAAGAAATAAATCACTAATAATATTTTGAATTAAAATATTCTTAAATGGAAATAATAATTAACTTATTTGTCCTTTTCCATTTAATATTGAATTCATATAAGCAATTCCGTAAATTTAAATTTCACAAATAATATGTCTAAATCGATTAGAAAAATGAGAGAAATCCAAATATGAGACATCCATAAGCTAACTCTTGTCTGATCTAGTACTTTTAAGATCTAAGTCATGAAACTCCCTAGAGCGAAGTTGATACCGGTGAAGTAGGTCACACCCCGAAGTGCAGTGTCTGTCATGAAACTCCCTAGAGAGAAGTTTCTCACTATGGATCTCTATTGAAATAGGTAGTTGAGTACCTAAAAAAGATTTTTTGCCAAAATTTATGAGCAACTTACGAGGCACATATAGTTCAAATTTGTCCCGTTTCCAGCTGAATCGGCAGAAACTTGTGATTTTCAAAAGAGATGGATGGAAATCTTTTATTAGAAACCAGATTGTTTATTTGGTTATATCACATGTCCTAGCATGTTAAAAAAATTAAGCCCCCAAGTTTTGCAACATGTTTGTGGTAGGTCCTTCACACAAAAAAAACCATTTCTGACACTCCAAAAATGTAAAATGGATTTTTTTATTCAGTTAATTTTTTTTCCTTCGTAAACATTGTTTGTGCTTCCAAGATGCATGTTTGTGTGCAATATGGGATCATTATAACAAACTATGCCATATATTTGGCCATAACACCCGTCATTTGAACCGAAACCCTAAAATGTTAGGAGGAGATAGCTCTTTTTTGTGAACACTTTTTCAACAGAACTGTCGTATTCCAAGTTTACTATTTTTAGTGGATACTAGTACATATGAATGACACCAGGCGAAGGTCTCACGTTATTTAGGATTTTTTTGAATTTACTCGAATTTTCTCAGCCCATTTTAAGAGAAAGTCAAGACGGCGGACATGACCGTTCTTAGCTAGGGGTTGCATATCCAACAACACACTATGGATCTCTATTGAAATAGGTAGTTGAGTACCTAAAAATGATTTTTGCAAAAATTTATGAGCAAGTTACGAGGCACCTATAGTTCAAATTTGTCTCGTTTCCAGCTGAATCGGCATAAACTTGTGGTTTTCAAAAGAGCTGGATGAGAATCTTTTCTTAGAAAACAGATTGTTTATTTGGTTATATCACATGTCCTAGAATGTTAAAAAAATTAAGCCCCCAAGTTTTGCAACATGTTTGTGGTAGGTCCTTCACAAAACAAAACCATTTCTGACACTCCGAAAATAGAAAATGGATTTTAGAAAATAAATTCCTTCGTCAACATTGTTCGTGCTTCCAAGATGCATATTTGTGTGCAATATGGGCTCATTATAACAAACTATGCCATGTATTCGGCCATAACACCCGTCACTTGAACCGAAACTCTAGAATGTTAGGAGTAGATAGCTCTTTTTGTGAACACTTTTTTCAACAGAACTGTCGTATTCCAAGTTTACTATTTTTGGTGGATACTAGTACATATGTAATAACACCAGGCGAAGGTCACGCGTTATTTACGTTTTTTTTTTGAATTTACTGGACTTTTCTCACCCCGTTTTAGGAGAAAGTCAAGACGGCGGGCATGGCCGTTCTTAGCTAGGGATTGTTTATCCAGCAACTCACTGTGGATCTCTATTGAAATAGGTAGTTGAGTACCTAAAAATGATTTTAGACAAAATTTATGAGCAAAATACGAGGCACTTGTAGTCCAAATTTGTCTCGTTTCCAGCTGAATCGGCAGAAACTTGTGATTTTCAAAAGAGCTGGATGGAAATCTTTTCTTAGAAAACAGATTTTTTATTTGGTTATATCACATGTCCTAGCATGTTAAAAAAATTGAGCCCCTAAGTTTTGTAACATGTTTATGGTAGGTCATTCACACAAAAAAAACCCATTTCTAACACTCCGAAAATGGAAAATGGATTTTTTATTCAGTTCAGAAATAAATTCCTTCGTTAACATTGTCCGTGCTTCCAAGATGCATGTTTGTGTGCAATATGGGCTCATTATAACAAACTATGCCATGTATTTGGCCATAACACCCATCATTTAAACCAAAACCCTAGAATGTTAGGAGGAGATAGCTCTTTTTGTGAACTGAAACCCGTCATTTGAACCAAAACCCGTCATTGTAACAAACTATGCCATGTATTTGTATATTCAGCAACTCACTGTGGATACTAGTACATATGTAACTCCCTAGAGAGAAGTTGATACCGGTGAAGTAGGTCACACCCCGAAGTGCAGTGGCTGTCATCGAAAACCCATAGCACACTTGTACACACATGTTATGGAACCTCCTATCTTGTGGTGGGATCCCAACGCCGGAGTCCCTCTCCAATGAAACCCTAGCCCCGTTGTAGAAAAACCAGTCTTATACTAATAAACATGTCCTATGATGTCTTTCTAATGGGGTTGAAATGAGAGAATACATAGATCATAAAATTAATGACATCCTGATGCACCCAAAATGCATCTACTTTTCCAAGCAATTTGCATCGTATTTCTCTCCGGAGTCCCCCCATAATTGAATAAATCTGCAGAATATGACGCTGTTTTTAGCAAAAGTCTTCTTTCCGTCTATTTTCGCAGGACTTTTCACAGGGGACGAAAACCACGTAACTTTTTATGGAAAATAAGGGGAATGAGCACCAGATGGGGCCGGGGGACCACCCGAGGGCCAAAAGGGGGCCCCACACGCGGCCCAATTCCTTGGCCGCGTGGGGTCACCCATTTTGGGCCCAGATGGCCCACTCCGGCTAGGTCTTCGACGTACCCCTCCATATATACGAGAAACTGACGGGTTTCGAAGGACAAGGCTGTTCGCAAAACGGAGCGCCGCCGCCACCACGATCTTCGATTTTGGAGTCAGATTGATCCGGGATTTCACCCCCGGAGGTGGAATTCGAGGGGCTTCGTCACCATCATCACCACCACCATCATCTCCATCAACCATGAGCTCCATCACCCCCTCCATGTGTGAGTAGTTGCTGTAGGCATGTGAGGTGTGAGGGGTTTTGGATGAGATTGATCATGTAATTTCTACCCGGTATGCGGGATCTAGGGGGTTTGTCTTGAGAATTCTTATGTCTTATGTTGATGCACTATTGCTAGGCTTAATGCTTGTTACTAGGGCCCAAGTGGCATGATTTCAGTACTGAACTTACATTGCTACATCATATATTTGAGTTTGGTATCTATCTGCAATGTGTATTACCTGCTATTATGTTGAACCTGTGAACCCTAAAGTGACAGCTAGGGAAAACAAGGGGGATATGTTCTAGTTTGAGGATTATGTGTGTTCATGGAGTGTTAATGCATTGGTCCGGGCTATTCGAAAGGGTAGACCTTAATTACCTGTAGTTCCAAATTGGCCCCGGTGAAATGGGCAGGTAGGACAATAGGCTTTGTGCAAATCTCTTGGTTAGCACGCACAATAATTTACGGAACACACACCTACATAAAACTGAGATAGAGAAAGGCCCCGCTGCTAGCAAAACATTATTACATGATCAATCTTATCCGTGCAACACCCCGCTGTCACCTCATGCATGCGTTTTAGTCTCTAGTTTACTTTCACTCTTTTCCGGTGAAAACTGGGAGAACACTTGCTCTCCATTTACTTTCTGTTTGTTTACTTTCACTGCATTATTACACTTACCACTCTCGCTGCAAGTTTGTTGATACACAAGTGGGGTTGGGAGTGACGTCCCAATTGCTAAAGTCTCACCGGTATTCTTGTGTTCCCACTGAGTCGAACTACAAATTTGGGTAATACTTCCCATCGAAGACTACGATTGATCTCCTGCACTTGGGAGCCATCAAGACTGTTTTCTGGCGCCGTTATTGGGTAATACTCCCAAGCTTTATTGGTAAGACCACTTGTTATTGTCTACTTGCTGCACTTTCTTGTTCCCTACAATGGGAAAGGGAAAGGACACTTCGAAGGAGGTAATGCCTTCGACTACTCGTTCTGGTAATGATTTGCCTAGTAGACCAAAATTTTCACCTAATATTGTTTCTACTGTGGCTGCTAAGAAAAAGAAAGGAATAGCTGGTAAATCACCATTGTCAAAAATGTCTACTAGTACATCTAATGATCAAACACTTGATAATGTAGACAAATGAAACACGTGAAGCAACTGAAATTCCTGAATCTTCTGTAGATGAAAATGTAGAACTTGAGCTAGAAAGAAATGAGACTCGTAGAGAGTATGAATATGGGGCCTCTTCTGAAGAAGAAGAAGCATTTATTGAGGCCTTTATATCACCTGATTATACAAAACTTGATAAACTGTCTATTTATGATGATGCATCTCTTGGAAACTGTTTTGCTGCTACTAGGAATTTGTGTGGCCCAGCTATTAGAATTAGAGACAAAGATTATGAATTCAATGTTAATGCTGAGATAATTGAGATAGTTGAGAAGTCTAGATTCTGTGGAAAGGATGAGGAGTCTCCTCTTGATCATATTGCTGAATTGCATGCTTTATCTACTACATTTGGAAATGATGAAATCCGTCAACATTATTTATTCTTAAAATTGTTTCTTTTTTCTTTGGGTGAAGATGCTAGAGTTTGGTATAATTGTTTAGGACCTGCATGTATTACTAGTAAGTAAGAATGCTTGCAATTGTTTTTCAATAAATATTTTCCTGCTGAAAGGATCCATGCATTAACTGTTGAAATTGGCAATTTTAAACAAGATAAGAAAGAGAGTCTACCCCAAGCTTGGGGAGATTTGGTAAAATGTGTAAGAAATGTCCTGGTCATGGTTTTAAACCTCATGAATTGCTTGATATATTCTATAATGGACTAATGGGGGAAACAAGAGACTACCTTGATAGTATTGGAGGGAATATCTTTAGGGACAGAAGTGTTGATGAAGCAATTGAATTACTGGAGTCTATTCTCGAGAATGAAGCTGATTGGAACATTGAGGAGATAGATAAAAATGAGACACTCCCAGAGAAGAAAGGAGGTATACTCGAATTGAACCAAGAAACAATGGTTGAAGCTTCCAAGGATATTAAAGAGAAGGGAATTAAAACATCTCGTCTCAACGAATTATCTGAAATGGGTATTAAACTTCCTACTGATGAACCATGCTTTCCAATTCAAGTGAACTCTATACTCCCTATGGAAGGTAATGAGGAGGTAACACCTCTGTTGATGTCTCTTATGTTAACAATTTTGCTTATCATGATAATCCTGAGGAGCGCAAAATTAGAATGACTATCATGGAAAACCATCATAAAATTAATTTCCTCCGTGACAATTCAAATGCTAGTGTAGGGGAAGTTAAAATAATTGTTAAACATTGTGAAATGATGAACAATCAAGTTGAGCAAATGATTTCTTTACAAAATCAATTGTATGAAAAATCTGAATAAACAAAAACAAGGATCCTGATGGTCATCCTAAAAGAAAAGAGCAAGTTGCTCTTAAAGATAAATCTTTTGCAGGAAAATCTCCCAATGAAAATGAGCATGATGATGACTCCAATGAGAAAGACAAGGATATTTCTATTTCTGATGCTGAAACTGAGGATGATAATAATGAAGAAGAAGAATCATCTCCACCTGATATTGAACAACATGATGATAATAATGAAGAAGCTGCTGGTAAGGAGGATCCTCAGCCTCCTATTGAGAAGACCAAGGAGAAGAAGAAACCAAATAAAGATAAAGATAAAGGTAAAGAAAGGGATCCATGGGTACAAAGACCCATTCCATATCCCCAAGAGGTATCAAAAACAAAAGATGAAGAGAGGTATGGGCAATTTTATGATATGATTAAGAATATGAAATTAGAGATTCCACTTATTGATGCTATTAAGAATCATCCATATTCAAAATACATGAAAGATATTGTCACTAATAAAAGAAAGATACCTACTGATAGTATTACTGCTATGCTTGCTGATTATTCATTTAAAGGAAAATTGCCTGAAAAACGTGGAGATCCTGGTATTCCTACTATTCCTTGCAAAATTAAAGAAGCCTATGTGAAATATGCATTATGTGATTTAGGAGCTGGTGTTAGTGTTATGCCTTTCTCACTATATAAGAAGCTTAATTTGAACAAACTAGTTCCAACAGAAATATCTTTACAAATGGCTGATAAAACAACTGTTGTACCTATAGGAATATGTGAGGATGTTCCCATCTCTATTGCTAATGAGTTGATACCTACTGATTTTGTTATATTAGAAATGCTTGAAGATGATAATCTATCTATTATTCTTGGTAGACCTTTTTTGAATACTGCAGGAGCTGTGATAAATTGCACTGAGAGCAAAGTGACATTTAATGTTAAAGGCAAAGAGCACACTATTTATTTTCCCAAGAAGAAACATGTTACAAGTATGAGCACAAGTGTGAATGCTATACAAATAAATTCCATTAAGATTGGTAGCATTGAAATACCTATACCACCTCCAGCACCAAGGTATGAAATATTGATGATTGGGACCATTCCAATCAAATATGAGGTAACTTGATTTATTGTTTTATAATAAGTAATAATAATAATCATGAGCTATGTTCTTTACATGTTGCTAATGAGACCTGATCAACCTCATTACTAATGTGGAAATGATAAAGGCATGATTCACAAACATTTAAATTGCATTTTTTTATGTTATTTGCTTTAAAATTGTGAGACATAGACATAGTATTAAAAAGTTTAGAATCGGAAATCACAGAATATGAAGTTTTAGAAATTCTCTGTAGAAAAGTTTCACGTAAAATTTCAGAAAAATTAGGGGGTCAGTTTTTTGCCCGAATGGACAAACAGCCAGTGGGGGAGCACCAGCAGGCCACCAGGGGCCAAAATAGGTACCTCCACGCGGCCAGATTCCTTGGCCGCGTGGGATACCCCATTTTTGGCCACAAGTGGATGCTGGGGCCCATGCAATGCTCATCTGCTCCCTTTCGACCGAAAACCGACCCCAGTTCATCTCCTCCATTTTTCCCGTGCTCTGTTTCTCCGTCAATCCTCGATCTCCACATTTGAGGCAGATTTTTCAAATCTGTTTGATGGAATCACTCCTTGGTATGTAACTCCTTCACTCATCCAATTACTTTTTGCTCCCATGCTTTGTGTATAAAATATTTTGATGCACTAGGTGTCACCTATTATGTCTAAGAACTCCTTGAATTTAAGTTTTCTAGTTGATATGGATGCATGATATTGATTAGAGGACTAGTTATGGATGCCTTAGCAATGTTTTAGAGTGATACAATTTAATTTTTGTTGAATTTTATTTTGGTACAGCAAGGTAACATCTTGAACAAGGGAAAGGCATTGCTTGGGATGTCCTCAAGGACAAGGAGAAGAGAATCAAGGGTGTCCAACAATCATGATGATAATCAGTTATGGGAGGATGAATTGGTTTTTGCAGGTGAAAATCTGTGTGTCCATATCACAAGATGGCAAGACCCAGAAGTTCTTGAACATTGGGGGATTGCTGAAGATTTCCAAGCCTTTGCTGCAACTACGGGGCTGCTTGAGTTCTCACGCCATCCACGCAACACATATGTGGAACTCTCGAGGGAATTCCTCTCTACATTCAGGTTTGAGGGACCGGTGGTGCACCGGAAAAGTAAGTCTAAGAACCCTCCTCCAGCTACTTATGTCATTAAATTTACAATGAGGGGGCAGCGTTTAGTCATGTCATTAGAGGAATTCTGTAAGGCTATACGTGTACCAACTACGGGGTTATGGGATGAAACATATGCTGATTCTAGAGAAGAACTTGTCACATTCTGGCGTAGCATTGCTAAAAATATTCCTGAAAGAATGAATAGAGGCAAGCTCACATGCATCCAACACCCGGGCCTTAGATATTTTGCCTTGTTTCTTGCTAGAGGATTCCTTGCTAGGGATATTCTGCTTGCACTGGTCCTATGATCTATTTATTAAAATGTGCAATGGAAAATACAACACCTATATATAACCTGGGAACCATACTTGCTAGAACTTTGCATTTAGTTGTGAGTAGGAATAGCACGGATAAAACTATTTTATATGTTGGTGCCATTGCCACTTTAATCCATGAATACATTATGGCAGAACGAGGTTTTAATGATAACTTGGGTACCGTGGTAAATGAGTCTCGACTGCTGGATTTTGGTTTACTTTTTCGCATGGATATGAGCAGGGCTGAGAAAGAATATTTTTCATATTGCTATAAGGATTCTAATGGGCACATTTTGTCTGTTAGGCTCCCTTGTGCTGACTTGTTTGACAGGGAGACAAAGTGGACTGTGCAAGAAGAGCCACAACAAGAAGAGCAACAACAGGAGGAGCCCCAATACCAGGCGCCTATGGCATATCCCTGGGGCTTCCCTGAACCACACCTTGGAGCACAGGCATGGCAGGATCCATCCTTCTTCCAAGGAGGTTCGTCGAGTGGTGGACATGATTACCACCCAGGATACTAGCTTGATCACAAGCTTGGGGGAGTATTTCTCTCCCTCCTCATTCGTTGTGTTATATCACTTGCATGTTATTTGTTGTTTTATGTTCTTTAAATCTGAAAAGCACAAAAATATTTTTGTTATTTGTTAGCTAGTTTACTTCTGGTTATTTACGTTATGTTTCTAAAAATCAAAAACCACAAAAAGATTTTTGTTTTCTCGAGTTTAGTATAAATACGGAGCTGCAGGAATTGCTGAAATATGTTCACTGTTATATGCTTTAATCTTTACTTGTGACTCCGTTTGAGCTGAAAATTTAATCACTACTGCAACTTTTTATGGCCTTCACCTCTGTAAAACATGAGAAACTTTTGAGGTGTTTAGGTAGGTAAACAAATTGCTGAATGCAGTAACTTTTTATAGCAAGATTTGAGTTTTTATTGAGCAGTTCAAGTGGGGAGAGGAGAACAACAATGATATGATAATGTGCTTGAAGGGATGAAAGGTATGACACCTTTGCCGTGCTTATGTATGCTTTTTAATAACAGCAAGTGCACACCTTATGATCCCCTTAACACTTAGTGACATAATAGCCATTGTTTATCTTCTCCATGGTTTAGTAGAATATATTCTGATGCAACTGAAATATTGTTTAGTGTCATTACTTGGCTGATGGATTGAATAATTGTAGCCTTAAGCAAAGGTTTACGCATCCCATTGTGCTTACTGAACTTACCAACCAAGGAAAGAATTAAAAGAGAAAATTTCATGAATGATAAAAGTGGAGTCTTATGCTTGACGAACTTATGGTTGGGGGTCAGTCTAAATGTGTATCACATGGAAAACTTTCAACGCTGCACTAAGAATTCTATATTCAAGTTGATATCATGTTCTTTTAACTGTGGATGCTTGTCATGCCGAAATGAGGTAGAGGAATAGTAAGTCTTGATGAGTAAGTATATATGATTAGAGAGACACATTGGGCCGCTAACCCAAGCCATGCGATATCATGGTGGAAATTTACTTATAGCTAGAATGGACTCCGCAACATATCCTATAATAAAATAAGAAGCTATGCATATAGTGAATGAAATAAAAAAGGATAATGAGTCCATTCCATTTGTTTGTCTTGCCATTTTGACATGGGCTGGTTTCCATGTCATGGGGCAAGAGGTACCCCAATTGCTGCTCTCTATGATGTCATTAATACTCACAATGATTGTACAAGGCTTATTAGGAATCTAGAGTTGAGTAATCATGGTGCGGGACTTCGCTTTTAAGGGGCATGAGGCTTTCAACTTTTAGTTTGTCAAGCATAAGAATCAAAATGAAAAATTAATGCTTTAGCAAAACTGAGAGCAAGGTAGTAAGCACAATGATTTTACTTGTCAACATATGAAAGAATCAGAGATCTCAAAAATCTTGATATGATTCAATCATCAGCGATGCACAGGCCTTTGTTTATGTCTACAATTGAGCAAACTCATTCAAGTATTAACACTTCATGTTATTTATATTGCAACAAGTATATATGCTTCAACACTGAGTAGATGCACACTTAATAGTATTTTGCTACTTGTTACAGGAATCATGTCTTGAGTATTTGCTAGTATTAATTGATGATGCATATGCAATGCAAAGTTCTTGCCAAAGTTTTTATCGCTTCTGCACTGCGTTTGAGTTGTTCGAGGACAAACAACGAGCTAATCTTGGGGGAGTTGATGCACCCAAAATGCATCTACTTTTCCAAGCACTTTGCATCGTATTTCTCTCTGGAGTGCCCCCATAATTGAATAAATCTGCAGAATCTGACGCTGTTTTTAGCAAAAGTCTTCTTTACGTCTATTTTCGCAGGTCTTTTCACAGGGGACGAAAACCACGTAACTTTTTATGGAAAAGAAGGGGAATGAGCACGAGATGGGGCCGGGGGGCACCCGAGGGCCAAAAGGGGGGCCCACACGCGGCCAGATTCCTTGGCCGCGTCGGGTCAGCCCTTTTGGGCCCAGATGGCCCACTCCGGCTAGGTCTTCGACGTACCCCTCCATATATACGATAAACTGACGGGTTTCGAGGGAGAAGGCTGTTCGCGAAACGGAGCGCCGCCGCCACCACGATCTTCGATTTTGGAGTCAGATTGATCCGGGATTTCACCCCCGAGGTGGAATTCGAGGGGCTTTGTCACCATCATCATCACCACCATCATCTCCATAGACCATGAGCTCCATCACCCCCTCCATGTGTGAGTAGTTGCTGTAGGCATGTGAGGTGTGAGGGGTTTTGGATGAGATTGATCATGTAATTGCTACCCGGTATGCGGCATCTAGGGGTTTGTCTTGAGAATTCTTATGTCTTATGTTGATGCACTATTGCTAGGCTTAATGCTTGTTACTAGGGCCCAAGTGGCATGATTTCAGTACTGAACTTACATTGCTACATCATATATTTGAGTTTGGTATCTATCTGCAATGTGTATTACCTGCTATTATGTTGAACCTGCGAACCCTAAAGTGACAGCTAGGGAAAACAAGGGGGATATGTTCTAGTTTGAGGATTATGTGTGTTCATGGAGTGTTAATGCGTTGGTTCGGGCTATTCGAAAGGGTAGACCTTAATTACCTGTAGTTCCAAATTGGTGTAACACCCGGGGTTTTACCCAGTTAGAAATTGATTGTTCTTTTTTTCTTTTTGGCATCCTCATCTCATCATGCATCATAATGCATTTAAAACTTGTACACTGTTTAAAATTCATCAACTCCTATTTTCTAAAATTTGTTTAATTGATTAATCAATCTCTAATAGTACCAAAACACCTTATGAAAATAATAATAAAAAGAAATGTTTTTGGGGCCAACCGAGCCAAGCCAGGCCAAACTCGGCCTAACGAGGCCCAGCCAGCCAGCCCACCCGAAACCCAACACCCGGCCCACCGAAGCTTCTCCTTCCTCTCCGTACACTCACGCGAAGGGCGTGACCCATCCTCCCCTCGTGTTGCTTTCCTCAAGGAAAAGCAGAGCACCACCGCAGCTATCACACCCACCTGCTCCCTCCTTATCTACTCCCCTCCTCTCATTCCCCCCAGAAACCCTAGCCTTCCTCTCCTTTTTCCTCTCCGCTGCCATCTCCTTCGTCTCACAATTTTCTCCTCTCCTGTACCAATAACCTCCATGGCAGGAGCTTGTGCTCAAACTTGCCACCATCTCCGACCAGCCTGCGAGCTGTTTCCGTGACGAGGAGATCTGTTGCGTCTTCCGCTACAGCTACACAGGAGAAACTGGCGCGAGCACGACTACAGGGCAGGCGACATCCTGTTCTTCCACTCCAGCAGAGCTCCTTCTTCGGTGAAATTCGGCGTTGACAGTCTTCCTCGAGCGCGATCGACTACATCCGGCCCCTCGCGGTGAGCTGCCCTTCTGATTCCCGCTCTTTCCCGTCTCAATTGCTTGCCGTGGATGTCGCTGCCATCCGTCCCTTTCTCTGTCCGCCATGAACGTGAGGGCGACGAGGTCATGTCTTGTTGTTTGGCCTTGGTGCCAACTGCGCCCACCGATCCACACGAGCAGCACGGTACACACGCCCCACCCGCACGTTCCCTCATGCAGCCCCGTCCCTGCACCTCCTCCACACCCTAGCGCCCGCCCGATCTACCTCGTCGGAGGCCCTATGAGGTCCCCGTCGTGCTGCTCCCTGTCCACCGAAGAGGCATATTTAGTTTCGTCAGACAAGAAAAACAGGGCACCTTCGCTATTCATTTTTGTTCAGACCTGGATGCTTACACGAACACAGAAGCAGCGCAGTGGCAATGCCTCGTATCCGCGCACGTGGGATCCCAGGTTCGAACCCCATCCGAGGCAGCGCCTCCCTTTTCTCTTGTTTTTTCACGGCGCACAACCGGGTCCCACCCGCCAGTGACCCCGGAGGCTAGCTCAGCTGCCCCACACGCCACCTCGGCGCCAGCATGGCCTGGTCCCACACGTCAGCCAGCGTGGGTATGCCCACCCACGGTGCAAAATGTCCATCCCTTGTTTTTCTTTTCCAGAAAATGTTTAATAACCCTAAAAACTTGCATAAATCATATCTTTGCCATTTCAACTCTGTTTTGCACAAACAAAATATGCATTCCAACTAGAAAAATATAATCTTTGCAAATATGAATTTTATTTAATGTTTTGAGCAAATAAAATTCAAACATTTTCTATACTTGAATTTAAATCAGTTAAACTTGTTTAATTCATAACTAATTCATTTTAACTCCAAATTTGAAAAGTAAAATATGTTTTCCAATCAAAATTCTCTGTACTTTTCAAATATACAATTTGTTTACTGTTTTTCATAATTAAAAGTGGTGCAATAATTCAATGCTTTAATTAAACCTTTTAAATTGCAAATATTCATAATTAAATATTTAAAATTCCAAATTTGGCAAATGAGATATCACGTTGAAGCTAATGTTGTATACATTCTGTTTTCATCATCCACCATGCCATTTAATCACTTCAACCTAATGTTTGCTTGTAATTCACTTAAATAACTATGCATGCACCTGGGATTTTCCAAATGCAACCTTATCTTGCATTTGGGCCCATTTAAAATGTTTCATCATGTCTTGTATTTATTTTGATGCACCCTTTAACTTGTCATGCATATAAAATAGTATCATGCTGGATCTTTTGCCGTAGTAGTAATTGTTGCATCCGGTGTTTGTTCTAGTTCGTTGCTTCTTCGCGGATAGGACGTTGAGATGATGTGAGCAATGACAAGTTCTGCGGATGTACCTCTACTTGCTGGATCTCAGCCAAGTATACTCACTTGCTACCTATGTTGCCTTTCCTCACTTGTTACCGATTCTTTCCGTTGTCTTTATGCTAGCTTAGTATTTTCGATGATTGTGTTCCGATCCCATCACCTGTTTACCCTTCTGCCACGATATTGCCTTACCTCCACACCTATAACCATGTTGTTTGTTGGCCTGTGTCGTACTAGCATGCTTAGGTTTGTTTGCGTCCGAGTCTTGTTGTCCTTTGTCGTATCACCTGTCTAGTTTGATAGTTGGGTTTCAATTCAATCAACAACATGTTAATGTTTGGGGTAATAACAATTTGATGATAAGGCACCGGCAGGAGGCCCGACATGGTTTTGAGGCCTGCTAGTGTCGAACTTAATTAGGAAAAGGGTCTTGTCCTCCGATCCATGATGAGCGCGCTAACCGCATGTGGGAAGCGTGTATGGGCGCCCCCCGCAACTTTGATTCGATTCGCATCTCGTCCAAATCGTCACACTTAGTTCGGGTTTTCCATTTGCCGCATGCATATGCAGGTGCGAACCCTTGGCGCCAGGGTGGAACTTTTGTAGTCGGCATTTAGGGAGACACGTTCTTAGAGTGCTATGAGGGTCCCCTTTTCTTCGTGGGGCTTGATTAGTCGTGCGCTCAATTGCACGTGGTTCTTTGGGCTTGATGCGAAGAAGAGTTGGGTTGTGTTGAGTGCCTCGCTTGGTGGAAGTGCATTTCCATCTGGTGGGTCATTCTTACGTGTACGGCCAAATTGGTGCATCCGTGCAGGGTTAATCTTCTCGAGAAGCCGTGTTGTCCGCGGTTATGGATGACTTGGTGAAAGTGCTGGCTAACAAGTACTCAGACAACTTACACTTAACGATGATAACTTGACTAGTAATATAGATTACCTCCACCATAAAAATGAATGTCACCTTAATCAACAGTGTGAGTTTCCTTGGGTTGCTTCCTTAGTAGGGGGTAACACTAGATGGGTATTGTTTGGTGAGTAGTTATAGTTGGTTTTGTCGCGCTCTCTTATCCCTCTCTAATAGCCGGAAGTTGTAGCGTGTCTCTCTAGTTGTTGGTGCTGTCCGCTGCCGCTTCTTTGCACTACCCCCTTTTCTTTCCGTTGTACCCAAAGTATTTGTATCTTGTGATGGTTGGTTACGCTGGTATCTTGTGAGTATGGTTTATCTACTTGCCAGTACTTAATAGTACTGACCCACGAATCCGTTTCGTGGCTGCATATTCCACATTGCAGTCAACATGTTTGAAGTCTGACGACGTTAGCTTGGGAATCCCTCCGGCTTGGCCTAGGCAGGGATTGGACGCCATCGGTTATCTTCAGGACTCTTAGTCCAATTTGTATCTTGTCCGCAGTCGGACACTATGTTGGTTCTTCCGCTGTTATTTGGATCTTTGTATTGTATCAGATGTATCCTTGACTCGTTTGTGAAGGGAATATGCCCGAGAGGCAATAATAAAATGGTTATTATCTTATTCCTTGTTTATGATGAATGTTTATTTCTCATGCTAGAATTGTATTAACCGGAAACGTTGATACATGTGTGCTTAATAAACAAACAATGGTTCCTAGTAAAGCCTCTCTTTTAACTAGCTCGTTGATTAATAGATGATCAAGGTTTCCTGATCATGAACATTAGATGTTATTAATAACGGGGTCATGTCATTAGAAGAATGATGTGATGAACATATACCCAAAGAGAATATAGCAATGCGATCAAGTCATTTAGTTTACATTGTTATATCAAACACACGAAGTAACTTATTCCTTAGACCATGAGATCATGTCAATCACTGATACCGGAAGAGTGCTTTGATGGCATCAAACGTCACACCGTAACAGGGTGACTATAAAGGTGTCGTTAAGTATTCGGAAAGTATTAGTTGAGGATCATGGATCAAGAGTGGGATTTGTCCATCCAAATGACGGAGAGATATACTCTGGGCCCTCTCGGTGATATCACATCGAAACCGCTTGCAAGCACGTGATATGATCACAAGGATGTTATATCACGGGAACGAGAAAAGAGTACTTGTCGGTAACGAGATTGAACAAGGTATGGTTGATACCAATGATCGAATCTCGGACAAGTAAAATATCGCGAGACAAAGGGAATAGTTCACGGCGTTGTTGGTTCACACGATCACGAGAGTCATCGTTGAATATATAGGAGTCATCACGGATCTCCAGATCCCGCTGTTGATTATTGATCGGAGAGGAGTCTCGATCATGTCTATCTTATTCGCGAACCGTAGGGTGACACACTTAAGGTTCGATGACGCGTTTGAGAGGATACGGAATATCGAAGAATATTTTGGGCAGCACCGAAATTGTTTCGGGGAAAATTGAAATAGTTCAAGGGGTTTTTCGTCGAATGGTTGTTAATAGAATTAACAAATGATTCGAGGTGCTATATGCAAAAGTTTGTTAATAGAATTAACAAATGCTGAAATAAAGAAATAAAAAGGTTTTATTTATTTATTAAAAGAAAACCTTTGGATTTTCCAAGTGGGAAATTATGGGAGCATGAGTGGGTGTGAGTGGAGCTTCCACTCACATGAAGAGGGAAGAGGTGGGGGCACACCATGGCTGGCCGCACCCCCCTTTTGGGCTGCCTCCCCCTCCCCTATAAAAGGAGGGTGAGAGCTCCTCTTCTCCACACACTTGGCCACTTCCCTTTCCCTCCACCCGCTGCTCCATTTCATGGTCTCCGGCTTGGCGAAGCCCTGACCGTGAGATTCTTCACCACCACCACGTCGTCGTGCTGCTGGAGTTCCGAGGGATCCTCTACTTCCGCGCCCCGCTGGAACGAGGGAACGGAGGTCGTCATCAACCGTACGTGTGACCGATCACGGATGCACCGCCGGATTGCGGTGCCATCTTCTCGCTATCGGGATCGGTGTGAGTACGACTACGCCAACAACGAGATTTGATCTCGTACCACTTTGAGTCTTCGAGGGTATGTGTTCTCCTTAACCCTCTTGTTGCCCGTTACACTTCGTCTCCTAGATTAGATCTTGGCCTTTCGGGTGTCCCTCGCGTAGGAAAATTTTTGTTTTCTATGCTACGTTCCCCTTCAGTGGTATCAGAGCCGGATCTATGCGTAGATGTTTTGTACGGGTAGAACACATAGGTGTATGTGGGCGTTGATGATCATGTTATTACCTCCTTGATTATTTTATGATCTTAGTGGCATAGTGGGATGAAGCGGCCCGGACTAACCTTACATGTCCACGTACATGAGACTTGTTCCACAACTGACATGCAACTTGTATTGCATAAGTGGCTTGCGGGTGTCTGTTTCTCCTACTATAGTTAAGATCTAATCTATGAAGGGTTGTTAAAAATGTGTTTATCAACGTTGTGGTTGATGTTCGTAGGTATGAACGGTTCTATCCTCGAAAGCCCTAAGCCACGTAAAATATGCAAAAATAATTTAGAGGCGTCTAACTAGTTTTTGCTGGGCATGTGATGTGATATGGTCAATATTACAAATTTGATTATGAGATGATCTATTTTGTAAATTATTGATATACCGGAAGGTATCCATATGATTGTCTTCTTATTGATGGACAATCAAGATTGGGGTGCCATGGTACTTGGTACCACGCCGGTGGAATGATGGAGATCATACCGTGATACACATGATGGAGATCAAGTGCAAGAAGGACCATATCATATCACGTTATCCTTTCATGTGATGTCTGTGATGTTAATCCTTTTTATGCATCTTGTTTTGCTTAGATAACGTTGGTAGCATTATAAGATGATCCCTCTCACTTAATATCAAGATAATAATGTGTTCTTCCTTAAAGTATGCACCGTTAAGAAAGTTCGTCGTTTCGAGACACCACGTGATGATCGGGTGTGATAGACTCAACGTTCGCATACAACGGGTGTTTTCAAGCCTAGCATGTACAGACATGGCCTTGAAACACACGCAATACTACGGTTCTACTTGGCGAGCCTAGCATGTACAGACATGGCCTCGGAACACGTAACCGAAAGGTAAAGCATGAGTCATATGGATGATATGATGAACATGTCGATGTTCGCCTTTGAAGCTACATCATCTCACGTGATGATCGGTTTTGGTGTAGTGAATTTGGTTCGTGTAATCACTAAAGACGACTAAGAGGGATGTTGTTTTTGAGTGGGAGTTCATGGTTTAATTTTTGAATTAACTTGAACTTATTTATCATGAACAACCAATCAAAGTGAATTTGCACAAATTGTAGTATTCATTGGCATCTATAATTACCTTACACTTAGATTGTTAATTGAGATATAACTGTTATGATCTGGTAAATACCATTTAAGATTGGTACCGTATTAGTGAAATTTAAAATTTAGTCCTATTGTAGATTTTTGGTATTTCCTACCTAGCTCCATGTGGTTAATGATTGATTAATCTAGAGAGCAAATAATTCCTACTTAGAATCCAAAGTCATGGTTGCTTCCGTATTACTTTATCTTCAAAAGAATGTTTTGTTGATCAAGGTGATTTAGGAACCGAAAAGAATTGTTTTCAGAAACAATCAAGTGAAAGATATATTGATATCTAGAAACTTATTTGTGGCAACATGACTGAGTATAATTTAGCGTGACAATGTTTGCTTATATTATCTGAATATATGCAATGATTGAAGACGCTAGGCGTTTGAATATTCCAAGAAATTGGATGCTAAAAATTATCCTCTAAATTCCTTCCTTCGAGCTATAGTAGCTTAATCATAAAATTGTTATGATGGGATGGATTAGAAGTATGGGTAAAGTAGTTTACCTTACTTGGAAATTGCTAAGAGTGGAATCTAGAAGAATGCTATTAATATGGTGATATTAGTAGAACAATCAAACTCAAAGTATGACTCAATGGGTGATAGTATATGACTAACACGCCAAAGAAAATGAGCTAGTAAGACTAGCATTGTTTGATGTTGAATGATTCTTCTATAAAGGAAAGGGAATATTGAAAATAGAATTACAAATAGATATATGGCAGAAAAAGAAGATAACTGGAAAGTCCAGCTCAGGAGTATATGCTTGATATACAAGTTATAGATGTATTACTAGTTAACAAAGTATTTTTGGGTATTTTGATACCACATTGGTTGGTATGAGTTGTCATACAAAGCAACGCAATGAAAGAAATACAAGGGCCTAAAAGGAACTAGTAATAGATGTGGAATCGATTATGACAAGAACATAAATAAAGTGTTATTGTGTTCATTGTCGTATCGAACCAACCAGTCAAGATTTATTTGAAGAACTTAATAATTTGTTATTTTGTTCTAGTCTTTTGTGAGAACAAATGAGATTGTTCAAACTATGATCATATTCCATAATTGATGGATATGTTAATATAAATCGTGTTGGTAAAGTAAACATCTATAAGACTAAATGCTAAACGTTGCAAGACGTTGAAGAGTTTCACTTAAATTGTGACACCACCATTTTAGTTCATATCGGAAAGGAAAACATGAAGGAACTCCATATTGATGGACTTCCGGAGTCATTTTGTTTTGAATAAATTGACGCTTGTGAGACCTCTTCCAAAAGATGACTAGAATTCCATTCTTAGGCCAAAGTAGAATGGACGACTAATTTAGTGGAGATTATACATATTGATGTATATAGTCCATTATGTGTAGTCATGTATGGTGGATTAATTTTTCTTCATAAAATTCTGTCGACGACTTGAGTAGATATGTGAGTATATCTATTTAAAGGGAACAGAGTTTGACATTTTGAATTGGTTCAAAAGGTTGTTAATATGAAGTTAAAAATCAATGTAACAAGATAATCAAGTATTTATGATTGGATCATAAAGTATAAAGTTTGAGTTACAAGTTTAGCAAAACATCTGAGAAGTTGCAGAATTGTTCTACAACTTATACTTCTCGAATACCCCACATTAGTTTGGAGTATTCAAGAGACAAAAATCAAACCATGTTTGACATGGTGAGATTAATAAAATTGCCATTATAATTTTGTAGTTTATACATTAAGGACAACCGCTTTTACACTGAAAAGAGCACCATCATGATCCGCTGAAATTGACAACATATAAGATATGGTTTGGGTAGTGACCCGAATTGTCACTTTCTTAAGTTTTGGTATGCATAGCATGGGTAAAATGTTTACAACCAAAATAGGATAAATATATGTTTATAAGGTTATCCCAAATAAAACATTGGGTATTTCTCCTATCACCGAACCAAAAGACAAATGTTGTTTGTCAGAAAGGGTTGATTTCTCGAGAAAGTAGTTCTTGCGAAACAAGTGAGTGGGAGCACAGTACTAACTCAACGAGATTAGAGAATCTTCGTTATCATGTCAAGAGTAGCGCAGCACTGGAAGTTGTTCCGGGGTTTACTATTTTGACTAAGTAGAAGACACTACAAATGTTGTAGATACTTCAAATGAGTTTGCGAACTGTACCAGTAAAGTCCAAAAACTTTATACTTAGAACAACTTGTGTTTTAAGTGTAAAGTGTTGTTTTGACAACAAAAGGACCTGGACCTTATAAAGGAAGCAAATGATGGGCCCTGACTTCGTAAAATTGACTATGAGTCATTATATCCGCCATAGTATCCTTGTATGAATATCAAGTATGTGACTTGGTAGTCCTTTCGATAGGCATGATGCCTAACGATATCAAAAGGGTCTATATAGTGACAAAGACATGGATTTTACATCCTTTGAAAGTTGTACTTATTGAAAAGTTGTTTCGACGAAGTACAAAGAGTTGACTACTACAAGATTTTGATCTTCCGTAGTGATGATTTAGTCTTTGCGGATAGTTCTAGCAAAAGGTTACATATTATGATATCGAAGTTGAATAACAAAACCAAGTCTCCTCTCGAGGAAGTTTGATCAATGATGTGTACTTGACACAGTCTGAGAGTTTTGTAAAATTCAAAAGGTTGCTAGAAAGGCATGCACACTTTAATGGTTGAAGTAAGCATAACGAAGTTGAAATCTTTACCTTAATGAAGTTATCAAAAGAGTTTGATTCCATCATGAACGATAAAGATGCTTGTAAAGTTACAAGAAATTAAGTGGGAGCGCTATGACATATTTCCAATACTTTATGTAGATGACATATGGTTGATTGGAAAATATGTATTTTAAATTAACACGGTTAAGATTTTCATATTGATGAAAGGCTTGGAAGATATTGGGCATCGATGTCTATAAAAGATGGATTCAAGCGCCTGATATGATTGAAGCCAAATTACATAGATGAAATAATGAAGTAAGTCAATATAAAATTGATAAGAAGGAGTTCTTGTCACATGGAAAATAATTGAGCAAGATTCATGTGTTTTGACACATGATGAGCATCATTGAAATTGAGATTTCTAAGTCATGTTTCCATGCTATGTACACAACCAGATGAGTCCTATGCTATAAAATGTTATAGTAGGATAATTCATATGATGATTAGACAACAGTGGGAGAGATCCTTGTGTCATTTTAGAAATGCTAAGGATATGTTTTCCTATATAGTAATGACAAAATATTAGTTGTAATATGTTACACTAATAGTCTTGTCATTTATTAAAGTAATTTTATCTCAATTAAAATATGTGATGAACGGTAGCACAATAGGATGGAAGAAAGTTCCATGCTGGATTTGAAAGAGTTTCAAAATTAAAATATTGTGACAGATACTACAACAAAGGCTAAAGTATATCGTTGTGTTAACAACTGATTATAAGCGTATTTTGTGTCAAGGAGTTCTTTATTGAACTTGGTGAATTTCCAAGAATGCTGAAACTATGAAGCTACATTTTCACAATGTTAGTAACATCAGTTTAAGCTGAGGAATTAAGGTATCACCGGAACTTGGTGAGTTTCCAAGAATGCTAACACTATGAAGCTACATTTTCACAATGTTAGTGACATCAGTTTAAGCTGAGGAATTAAGTTTTCACCGATTGACCATATATATACAAAGCCATCTCATTAGAGAATGAGTGATGCGTGTAGACGCAAAGAACACGCAAATACAATAGGACCTGAACGGTTCAGATCTTTTTGATAATGTTTACCACATGCGAAGCATGGTAATAACACTGGTACGCCATATGTGTTAAGTGCTTACAGACTAGATTATTGACTCTAGTGCAAGTGGGAGACTGAAGGGAATATGCCCGAGAGGCAATAATAAAATGGTTATTATCTTATTCCTTGTTTATGATGAATGTTTATTTCTCATGCTAGAATTGTATTAACCGGAAACGTTGATACATGTGTGCTTAATAAACAAACAATGGTTCCTAGTAAAGCCTCTCTTTTAACTAGCTCGTTGATTAATAGATGATCAAGGTTTCCTGATCATGAACATTGGATGTTATTAATAACGGGGTCATGTCATTAGAAGAATGATGTGATGAACATATACCCAAAGAGAATATAGCAATGCGATCAAGTCATTTAGTTTACATTGTTATATCAAACACACGAAGTAACTTATTCCTTAGACCATGAGATCATGTCAATCACTGATACCGGAAGAGTGCTTTGATGGCATCAAACGTCACACCGTAACAGGGTGACTATAAAGGTGTCGTTAAGTATTCGGAAAGTATTAGTTGAGGATCATGGATCAAGAGTGGGATTTGTCCATCCAAATGACGGAGAGATATACTCTGGGCCCTCTCGGTGATATCACATCGAAACCGCTTGCAAGCACGTGATATGATCACAAGGATGTTATATCACGGGAACGAGAAAAGAGTACTTGTCGGTAACGAGATTGAACAAGGTATGGTTGATACCAATGATCGAATCTCGGACAAGTAAAATATCGCGAGACAAAGGGAATAGTTCACGGCGTTGTTGGTTCACACGATCACGAGAGTCATCGTTGAATATATAGGAGTCATCACGGATCTCCAGATCCCGCTGTTGATTATTGATCGGAGAGGAGTCTCGATCATGTCTATCTTATTCGCGAACCGTAGGGTGACACACTTAAGGTTCGATGACGCGTTTGAGAGGATACGGAATATCGAAGAATATTTTGGGCAGCACCGAAATTGTTTCGGGGAAAATTGAAATAGTTCAAGGGGTTTTTCGTCGAATGGTTGTTAATAGAATTAACAAATGATTCGAGGTGCTATATGCAAAAGTTTGTTAATAGAATTAACAAATGCTGAAATAAAGAAATAAAAAGGTTTTATTTATTTATTAAAAGAAAACCTTTGGATTTTCCAAGTGGGAAATTATGGGAGCATGAGTGGGTGTGAGTGGAGCTTCCACTCACATGAAGAGGGAAGAGGTGGGGGCACACCATGGCTGGCCGCACCCCCCTTTTGGGCTGCCTCCCCCTCCCCTATAAAAGGAGGGTGAGAGCTCCTCTTCTCCACACACTTGGCCACTTCCCTTTCCCTCCACCCGCTGCTCCATTTCATGGTCTCCGGCTTGGCGAAGCCCTGACCGTGAGATTCTTCACCACCACCACGTCGTCGTGCTGCTGGAGTTCCGAGGGATCCTCTACTTCCGCGCCCCGCTGGAACGAGGGAACGGAGGTCGTCATCAACAGTACGTGTGACCGATCACGGATGCACCGCCGGATTGCGGTGCCATCTTCTCGCTATCGGGATCGGTGTGAGTACGACTACGCCAACAACGAGATTTGATCTCGTACCACTTTGAGTCTTCGAGGGTATGTGTTCTCCTTAACCCTCTTGTTGCCCGTTACACTTCGTCTCCTAGATTAGATCTTGGCCTTTCGGGTGTCCCTCGCGTAGGAAAATTTTTGTTTTCTATGCTACGTTCCCCTTCAGTTTGAGTCGTCTTGTATATACCTCCTCTGTTGTTGTTGTGGATCATTCGTGAACTGTTGTAATGTTATCACAAGTGGCAACCTGAAATCGGTTATTATGCGGATTTGGGTGGAAATGCCGAAATCTGCATAGTGCCCGATCCCGGGGCGTCACAAATGGTATCAGAGCATGGTTTCCGATTCCCAAAGTTGTTTCGATACGAATGGTTATCGAAGCAACGGGTCCGCAAAGCCTGTAGGATAACCTCGCTAACGGTCGTTGTTTCTAGAGTGTCAAAAACTATTTCTGCTAAACTATTTTGGAAACATCTCAATAGGATTCTTGTTTTCTCCTTATCTCTATTCTATTTCTCCTATCATCTTATTTGTTTTGGAGTCCCTCTTCTTCGCCATCTTTCAAAGTTTTAGGATCCTACGTGGGTGGACGTTTTCTGAGCCTTTAACCTAATAGGTTCGATCTTCGGAAGGTTCTCAGTGGAAGAGCATCGTCATCAACATGAGCAAGAACTTCTTGTTAGTGGTGTCGAGGAGATCAACAATGTGGCCGAAGACTCAATAGATCTGACTTCTTCCCTCTCCCGTGGTTGTGAGCGGATTGCGAGGGCGCAATCCCTTGTTAGTGGTGTCGGCTGTAACACTCGGGGTTTTACCAAGTTAGAAATTGATTGTTCTTTTTTTCTTTTTGGCATCCTCATCTCATCATGCATCATCATGCATTTAAAACTTGTACACTGTTTAAAATTCATCAACTCCTATTTTCTAAAATTTGTTTAATTGATTAATCAATCTCTAATAGTACCAAAACACCTTCTGAAAATAATAAAACAAAGAAATGTTTTTGGGGCCAACCGAGCCAAGCCAGGCCAAACTCGGCCTAACGAGGCCCAGCCAGACAGCCCACCCGAAACCCAACACCCAGCCCACCGAAGCTTTTCCTTCCTCTTCGTACACTCACGCGAAGGGCGTGACCCGTCCTCCCCTCGTGTTGCTTTCCTCAAGGAAAAGCAGAGCACCACCGCAGCTATCACACCCACCTGCTCCCTCCTTATCTACTCCCCTCCTCTCATTCCCCCCAGAAACCCTAGCCTTCCTCTCCTTTTTCCTCTCCGCCGCCATCTCCTTCCTCTCACAATTTTCTCCTCTCCTGTACCAATAACCTCCATGGCAGGAGCTTGTGCTCAAACTTGCCACCATCTCCGACCAGCCTGCGAGCTGTTTCAGTGACGAGGAGATCTGTTGCGTCTTCCGCTACAGCTACACAGGAGAAACTGGCGCGAGCACGACTACAGGGCAGGCGACATCCTCTTCTTCCACTCCGGCAGAGCTCCTTCTTCGGCGAAATTCGGCGTTGACAGTCTTCCTCGAGCGCGATCGACTACATCCGGCCCATCGCGGTGAGCTGCCCTTCTGATTCCCGCTCTTTCCCGTCTCAATTGCTTGCCGTGGATGTCGCTGCCATCCGCCCCTTTCTCTGTCCGCCATGAACGTGAGGGCGACGAGGTCATGTCTTGTTGTTTGTCCTTGGTGCCAACTGCGCCCACCGATCCACACGAGCAACACGGTACACACGCCCCACCCGCACGTTCCCTCATGCAGCCCCGTCCCTGCGCCTCCTCCACACCCTAGCGCCGCCCGATCTACCTCGTCGGAGGCCCTGTGAGGTCCCCGTCGTGCTGCTCCCTGTCCACCGAAGAGGCATATTCAGTTTCGTCAGACAAGAAAAACAGCGCACCTTCGCTATTCATTTTTGTTCAGACCTGGATGCTTACACGAACACAGCAGCAGCGCAGTGGCAATGCCTCGTATCCGCGCACCTGGGATCCCATGTTCGAACCCCATCCGAGGCAGCGCCTCCCTTTTCTCTTGTTTTTTCACGGCGCACAACCGGGTCCCACCCGCCAGTGACCCCGGAGGCTAGCTCAGCTGCCCCACACGCCACCTCGGTGCCAGCATGGCTTGGTCCCACACGTCAGCCAGCGTGGGTATGCCTACCCACGGTGCAAAATGTCCATCCCTTGTTTTTCTTTTCCAGAAAATGTTTAATAACCCTAAAAACTTGCATAAATCATATCTTTGCCATTTCAACTCTGTTTTGCACAAACAAAATATGCATTCCAACTAGAAAAATATAATCTTTGCAAATATGAATTTATTTAATGTTTTGAGCAAATAAAATTCAAATATTTTCTATACTTGAATTTAAATCAGTTAAACTTGTTTAATTCATAACTAATTCATTTTAACTCCAAATTTGAAAAGTAAAATATGTTTTTCAATCAAAATTCTCTGTACTTTTCAAATATATAATTTGTTTACTGTTTTTCATGATTAAAAGTGGTGCAATAATTCAATGCTTTAATTAAACCTTTTAAATTGCAAAAATTCATAATTAAATATTTAAAATTCCAAATTTGGCAAATGAGATATCACATTGAAGCTAATGTTGTATACATTCTGTTTTCATCATCCACCATGCCATTTAATCACTTCAACCTAATGTTTGCTTGTAATTCACTTAAATAACTATGCATGCACCTGAGATTTTCCAAATGCAACCTTATCTTGCATTTGGGCCCATTTAAAATGTTTCATCATGTCTTGTATTTATTTTGATGCACCCTTTAACTTGTCATGCATATAAAATAGGATCATGCTGGATCTTTTGCCGTAGTAGTAATTGTTGCATCCGGTGTTTGTTCTAGTTCGTTGCTTCTTCGCGGATAGGACGTTGAGATGATGTGAGCAACGACAAGTTCTGCGGATGTACCTCTACTTGCTGGATCTCAGGCAAGTATACTCACTTGCTACCTATGTTGTCTTTCCTCACTTGTTACCGATTCTTTTCGTTGTCTTTATGCTAGCCTAGTATTTTCGATGCTTGTGTTCCGATCCCATCACATGTTTACCCTGCTGCCACGATATTGCCTTACCTCCACACCTATAACCCTGTTATTTGTTGGCCTGTGTCGTACTAGCATGTTTAGGTTTGTTTGCGTCCGAGTCTTGTTGTCCTTTGTCGTATCACCTGTCTAGTTTGATAGTTGGGTTTCAATTCAATCAACAACATGTTAATGTTTGGGGTAATAACAATTTGATGATAAGGCACCGGCAGGAGAACCCGGCATGGTTTTGAGGCCTGCTAGTGTCGAACTTAATTAGGAAAAGGGTCTTGTCCTCCGATCCATGATGAGCGCGCTAACCGCATGTGGGAAGCGTGTATGGGCGCCCCCCCCCCCCCCCCCCCCCCGCAACTTTGATTCGATTCGCATCTCGTCCAAATCGCCACACTTAGTTCGGGTTTTCTATTTGCCGCATGCATATGCAAGTGCGAACCCTTGGCGCCAGGGTGGAACTTTTGTAGTCGGCATTTAGGGAGACACGTTCTTAGAGTGCTATGAGGGTCCCCTTTTCTTCGTGGGGCTTGATTAGTCGTGCGCTCAATTGCACGTGGTTCTTTGGGCTTGATGCGAAGAAGAGTTGGGTTGTGTTGAGTGCCTCGCTTGGTCGAAGTGCATTTCCATCTGGCGGGTCATTCTTACGTGTACGGCCAAATTGGTGCATCCCTGCAGGGTTAATCTTCTCGAGAAGCCGTGTTGTCCGCGGTTATGGATGACTTGGTGAAAGTGCTGGCTAACAAGTACTCAGACAACTTACACTTAACGATGATAACTTGACTAGTAATATAGATTACCTCCACCATAAAAATGAATGTCACCTTAATCAACAGTGTGAGTTTCCTTGGGTTGCTTCCTTAGTAGGGGGTAACACTAGATGGGTATTGTTTGGTGAGTAGTTATAGTTGGTTTTGTCGCGCTCTCTTATCCCTCTCTAATAGCCGGAAGTTGTAGCGTGTCTCTCTAGTTGTTGGTGCTGCCCGCTGCCGCTTCTTTGCACTACCCCCTTTTCTTTCCGTTGTACCCAAAGTATTTGTATCTTGTGATGGTTGGTTACGCTGGTATCTTGTGAGTATGGTTTATCCACTTGCCAGTACTTAATAGTACTGACCCACGAATCCGTTTCGTGGCTGCATATTCCACATTGCAGTCAACAGGTTTGAAGTCTGACGACGTTAGCTTGGGAATCCCTCCGGCTTGGCCTGGGCAGGGATTGGACGCCATCGGTTATCTTCAGGACTCTTAGTCCAATTTGTATCTTGTCCGCAGTCGGACACTATGTTGGTTCTTCCGCTGTTATTTGGATCTTTGTATTGTATCAGATGTATCCGTGACTCGTTTGAGTCGTCTTGTATATACCTCCTCTGTTGTTGTTGTGGATCATTCGTGAACTGTTGTAATGTTATCACAAGTGGCAACCTGAAATCGGTTATTATGCGGATTTGGGTGGAAATGCCGAAATCTGCATAGTACCCGATCCCGGGCCGTCACAATTGGCCCCGCTGAAATGGGCAGGTAGGACAATAGGCTTTGTGCAAATTCTCTTGGTTAGTACGCACAATAATTTACGGAACACACACATACATAAAACTGAGATAGAGAAAGGCCCCGCTGCTAGCAAAACATTATTACATGATCAATCTTATCCGTGCAACACCCCGCTGTCACCTCATGCCTGCGTTTTAGTCTTTGGTTTACTTTCACTCTTTTCCGGTGAAAACTGGGAAAACACTTCCTCTCCATTTACTTTCTGTTTGTTTACTTTCACTGCATTATTACACTCACCACTCTCGCTGCAAGTTTGTTGATACACAGGTGTGGTTGGGAGTGACGTCCCAATTGCTAAAGTCTCACCGGTATTCTTGTGTTCCCACTGAGTCGAACTACAAATTTGGGTAATACTTCCCATCGAAGACTACGATTGATCTCCTGCACTTGGGAGCCATCACATCCATCGTAGAATTTTTAGTATTGTTGAACAGAATATATATATATATATATATATATATCATAAATCCCAAGTACAATATAGAATTAATGACATCGATATATTTTTATAGCATATTTTAGATGTCTTAGTGCTACAATATGGTATTTACAAGAAAAATGGCCCATAAATAGTCGATAAGTTAACGATAAACGATATCCTGAACATTGCATAGATCACAGTGAAATGTTCTCACATCATACTTAAACTTAACATGAACATAAATTCCAAACACAAGAACATTAATTCCACGTACTCACATCATACTTAAAGTTAAACATGAACATCAATCCCAAGCACAAGAACATAAATCCCAAGTATTATATATATAGAGATCACAAGATCGACCCCCAAGCACTACACGCTAGTAATAGTCGTCTGAATCATCCTCATCCTCATCATCATCATCAAGTGCTGGTGCTTGCGGTACGAGGTGGCGCTGCCCATGGTTGACCACTCGAATAATGCGGTACAACTCGTATGCAACGAAAGCATCTATGGAGGCATACTTTGTTCTTGCGGTGAAGTGGGGTCGTCTCCCACTCATTGTGGTTCTCGATCTTGGTCTTCATATCATCGTAGAAGTCGTCGATCAAATCCACTGTCATATGAACCATTGAAGTCCTATTATGCCGAGGCCTGAATATGTCTTTGATATCAATGTGGCAGGCAACCGGTATCTCAATTTTGAAGCTTTTCCTCATGTTGATCTTGTCATTATTTATATCAACACTAACAAAACTAATGCCGCTGCGGCAAAGGAAGTTCATGAGAGCTGGACACTCCTTGTCACTACCGCAACAACAAATTAGAATGGAACAAATTGTTACTTAAGAATCATAGCAATAACCTACGAATTAAATATATACGTCAATAGGAAAATTGGTTCACTACTATATGTCATTTTGCTATCCTATGACGTAAATTAACTATATGTCATTTTGCTATCCTATGCAATTTGCCAATATGCATTTTGCTATCCTATGGCGTAAATTAACTATATATCAATTTGCATTTTTCTATCATGGATTTGGCAATTTGTAACAAGGAAAATTAATTCACTATATTCATTTTCATATCGAATTCAAATGGTTGCTATCATATGCAATTCAAATGGTTGCTATCCTATTCAATTCAAATGGTTTCTATATCCTATGCAATTCAAATGGTTGCTATCCTATGCAATTCAAATGGTTCATATAGATCAAGAGACCTAATTAAAACGTACCTTGCCCATTGGAAGACCAAAACATTGGTTTTGAAGCATAGTTGGATGGCGGCAACTTCCTTAGCATCGCGCGTGATATCAAGATCAAACCCTATGAACTTCTCTTGTTCCTTCGCGCTTTGAACAAATCCTTCGAACATGGCAAGGTAATCCGGCATTTTGGCGATCTCGTTGGTGTAGTAGACAGTAAGCACGTTCGTGCCATGTGCGCGAACTCCGACAATGCGATTGATTGGTTCCATATGGTGGGATTATAGGAAGAAGCCAAGAGAGAGAGAGAGAGAGAGAGAGAGAGAGAGAGAGAGAGAGAGAAGAGAAAAGGAGAGGCTACCGTACGAACAGAGAAACAAAGAGAAAAGGGAACTTACAGTGCGCAGTTCGCGACTCCACGCGCGTGGGAGGCAAACCGTTCGACCTTTGGTACCGGTTTTTGCCACCAACCGGGACCAAAGGTGCCTAGCGCCAGGCGAAACGTCGCCACAGTGCCCCTGCCACACCCATTTGGTACCGGTTCTTGCCACCAACCGGTACCAAATAGGCCCGCACCACACGAACGGTTGCCACACACCTTTGGTCCCGGTTCTAGCCACCAACCGGGACCAAAGGTGAGGTTCAAACCGGTATTAGCCGGTGCCCGGCGCCCTTCCCGTTCGAACCGGTATTAGACCACCGTTAATACCGGTTCGTGATTAAACCGGTACAAAAGGTAAAATCATTTGGCTCTTTTTCTACTAGTGTTTCCACTCCTTCTAGAATACTAGTACAAAAAACAGATGTCTTGGATGTCACGATCACTTGTATTATTTCTCCCTCGTTTTCTAGTGATCTTTGATTCTCGGTGGTGCTTCCGAAATCTCCATCCACTTACCATCCAAAAGGAGGCTAGAAATGTTGGGTAAATACTCTTGCGCATAGTACGTGGTAGACAATGGGTGATTTAGGCTTACTATATCATATCGGCGGTGCTAAATAGGTCGACCACACTAACGGAACATCATCAGATGAAACATAAACAAATGCCAGCAACCCATCCATCCATGATATGCACGGCTCACCAAACCACTAAGAGCATCTCCACCGGCACCCTCCAAATGGCCCCCCAAAGGCCCAATGGGGGTCCGGACCAAAAAAAATCGCCGCAACGGCACCCCCCAAAGGTGTCCACCCGCCAAATTTGTGTCCGGGCCCCCCAGCCCACCCGCCATACTTGGGGGCCTAGTTGGGGGCGCCGTACATCGTCGCTCACCCCTCCCGAGAGGAGGACCCCACCCGCCAGCGACACTCACCGGCATGAAGGCAGTTTAAGGCGCCGTGCATGAGGCGGGTGAGGCCGCGTTAATGGCGACGACGGGACGCGACTGCCCGATAGGCGACTGGGCGGCACTTCTCTATCCACACGCCGCGCAATTAGTCCGACGGGACGCTGTGGCCGCGACGTGTCTGGCAACTGTGGCCACGACGTGTCACCGCCATTTACTCTGACGGGACGCGTGCTGCGGCGCGTGCCCCGACGCGTCCTCGCCCTCCCACCGCTTCCCGCCCTCCCGCTGCTTCCCATGCCATTGTTTCCCGCCCAGAGAGCCGCCTATATAAGGCACCTCCCATCGCCATTGCCGCTCTCACCCCATCGTCCTCTCCGCACTCACTCCCATCGCCCTCGCCGCACTCCAACTAAACACCTGAGACGATGCCGCGTCGCCGCCAGGCCTGCCGCAACTCGTCTCTGTACTGCCGAGTTCCACTATGAGCTGATGGAGCCGAGGAGGCGGTGGCATTGGCCGAGGCTGCCACTGTTCGGGCATCCTTGGAGACCCATCAAGGGGAGGGAGCTAGTCCGCGCCTTCATAGAGGTGGAGCGCTAGGTCTACCAGCAGCTCAACGTGACCGCGGCGTCCGATGAGCAGCTGGCCCTCGTCGCGCAGTACGAGGGCGACTCTGCGTCGATCATGGCCGCCGGGCGTGCTGCCCACGAGGAGTTGAACGCTGCGCGAGCAAGCCGAGAGGCGATGCAGGCTGCCCAGAGCGACGTGGCCAACGCCCACCGCGCCCGTGTAGACGACGCCTTCCGTCGGGCCCGCGAAGCTATGGCGATGGACACGGAGGCGGTGCGACGTTTGGACCAGGCCGAGGCCGAACGACGCAAGGCTATCCTGCGGAGCGAGAGGTGCAACCGCCATCCCTCAGAGCAGGCGCATTTGCACCGGATGCAGATGCAAGGCAGAGCGGAGCGGCGCTGGCTCGCTACGGTGACGAACCCATCGCCAAGCGACCCATCGCCCTTCGCCGAGAACGACCACGAGGCTGGCCCCTCCAACATGGCGGTCTACGACGACGGCGAGGAGGAGGACGACGTCTAGGATAGTGTTAGGCTAGTTTTAAGTTTCCCGCCGTAGTTTAAATTCAAATGTAATCGTATGGATGTTTTAAATCAAAGTTTCCAATCGCCTATAAGGTGTTTGTGTCAACGACGGCTAGATAGGGGGTTCGAATTGGAGTGTGCCGCTGTGGAGCACGCCCATTAAATTGGCGGACACATGTCCGGCACCCCACAAAGGAGGACCAATTGGAGGGTGCCGGACACGTATTTGATGGGTGCCGGTGGAGATGCTCTAATTAATTAAGCAACTCTCAGCCCCAAATCAGCATAATATATATATGTCATTGTCATATCCAGAAAAGACATAATTTCTGGCACTATTTCACGAACAATTTAGTTTCTGTAAGCTAGTAATGTCTTTGCTAGCTTAAATGAATGTTGAATCATATATAGTAAATCACTATTCATGCATCGTGACAACTGGCACCAATTGAGATATCTCGCCAGTTCAGCCAGATTGCTTGGCCTGACTGTTTCATTACATCACGCTGGTGATAACAGGGACATGTAAGAATTCAGAATGCTCGCTAGCATGAATTAATCAAGTCGGTCAATAATACATTGGAGCGAAGAGGAGGACAGCACTAGAAGTACTCCTAGAAGAGAACAACACATGGACGGTAGGTAATAGATTGATATATACTGGAATGGAACAAGACAAAGCTGTGCGCGTAGTGGGTTGTTGTAGTAGCAACTTGTTAATTCGAGACCATCCCCAGACCATACATGATGCAGCCTTTTTGTTGCCGAGACAACATTTTGACACTCTACGGCCTACATCTTTTCGGCTTTCGAGACGGCTTTGCCGAGAAGCTTCCTACAGTGCTGGTCTGGCGGGTGTGAAAACGTAAGCAGCAAACATTCACTCTGGTGTCATACTTCTCTGTTATACTTAATTTTAAGAGGACTTCTATGGTACCCTCAAATGATTAATAGCCCTCTATTTTAGTCTATCCAATGGCTCACACGATTTCATACTAGTGTTGCATACGTGACCAGTGCAAATCATACTACTACGAAAATCTGGAGTGAACCGCAAACAGGCCCTGGCCCAAGATCGTAGTGGATCCAGCCCAAGAGCAAATAAGAGGATCGGAATCCTAAATTCGAGTACACTCCCACGTACACAAACTGGCCGCCGTCCTATTGTTAAAAAAAAAAAAACTGGCCGTTGTCCTTGTCAGTTCTCATCTTTCTTTTTGACACTGATACATCTCATCTAGGTTTTATGATTTCAAGGTGTAAAATCTACTCTTGGTCCTTCATCCTAGTGTCTTCAAGTCCCAGTTTTGTTGTGAAAAAATTCAAATGCTTGTACGTCAACGCTTGCTTTGTATGTAGAAGCTAAGTCTTTGTTATGTTGTCGATGCAAAGTTCATGTTCTAGTTTCTTACAGTTGTTGTGGCCTTCTGTTTATTCTCCATCCCCTTGTTCAATTGTTCTTTATAATTTAGTATTACATTGACCAATAAGGAATTGCTTTCCCACCAATGAATATTTATGTACGTGCCATACGAGCAGCCTGCTTAATCAGTGTGATCTCTATGTTACTGTGCAATTGTTAGTGCAGGCACAGGCGCCACCGTATCAGCCCCACGAGGGTTGAATTGTCGTGCCGTTTAACCGCACAACCGCAAAAAATAGTTATAATTCAGCTACAATCCCAGAAATAGTTATAATCCGCATTCGTCAAGTGTCTTCCAACTAAATATATAATTCGGCAGTCCACCTCAAATATGGCAAAAAAGAAGCAACATGGAGTTACGCTGATGCATTACATTGCAGCGAAGTATAGAATTACCACGTACATGTACAAGCTAAAATTGCATGTCTTTTCACTTTGCTCTACAAACTGAGCATACATAATTTCCATGTTTTATGAACATGTGACAAAATTCAGCAGTGAAGTGGGCTTGACCGTGATTGGCTTCTCGGAACAATGCAGCCATACTCATCAAGGTCCACACGCTCCATATCTGAAAACTGCCATCATCAAAGTAAGATTCATGTTACTGGTGCAAATCATGTCTTTAAAAAAAAATACCACCTCATGTGGAAGATGAAACGACATGTGATTTTGCTGATCATAATTACATTTTGCTCACTACTGCTGCAATATTTTCCTCTGTTATCCATTATATGCACACACACAGCTTCATAAGATTTCAACATATAATTGCTTATATTTTTCAGTTGAACAATAATAGTGGGAGTCCCAGAAATATTGAGACATAGTTTCATCTCAAAATAAGTGGATTATCTTACATGGACAAATGGGCTACAAAATGAATATCAGTTTCACCATATCCATTATTCAGCCATCTGCAATAACTATGCTCTTTCCCTTAGGCAACTAAAATAGCTTGTACCTGTCATATATTTGTCAGCTTAATACGCAGGATTTATGGGCCGTTCCATGCTTTACAAACAAGTACAAGTAGGATAATTTTTTTCATGAACTTTGCTGCCACAAACAAGCAACTGTAACCTGATACTATGAAAAATTCAGCAATACTTGGAATTTAGAAGCTCATGCCTTACGAACCACACTAACTAACTGTTCCCAAGTCTTGTCTTGCTCATTCAGGATCAGCCTCGGTTCAATCCTTGAGAAAACAGCACATACATTTTTTAAATGGCAGCAAAGTTGACCAAAACAATTAGAAAAGCTGACTTTCTGGATTTAAATATAAACCTACTTAGATTCAACATGTTGGACTTATACGAATTAAATCTAATGCACGCGTGAGACCAATATTGCGTAGGTACTGAATGTTCATTCATCAGTTACCATGATGGAGTAGAAGACGTACCTCGTGCTTCAGTCGGAGACTAGCCGGCAGTATGTAGCACGAACTGGCTCTCTCGCTGGTATGGGAGACGATTCGAGGCACAGGAACGAGGCGGTGTCCGCGTCCGAGGTGGAGGCGGCGGCGGCGGCGTACAGGTGGCGGCATGCTCGGCTGTGCTCGGGCGTGCACTAGGTGGAGGAGGCGGCGGAGGCAACCTCGGGCGTGTGGAGCTGGAGGCAGTAGCCGCGTCCGAAGTGGAGGAGGCGGCGGCGGCGGCGCTGTCGTCTGGACTTGGAGGCGGTGGCGTCTGGATTTGTTGAACGTGTGTCAATCCTTGTTCCAGGTTTTTTTCTGATATGTACGCTTAGTGGGCCTGCTGGGCTTAATCTCTCCCACTTAATCTGAACCGTCAGCTTGAATTCATACTAGTCCTCTCCTAAGACTAGTAAAAGGTACCGTAGAAGTTGTTCATGTCATAGTATTGTCCATTTTTCTCCCGTTACCGAGAGGAAAAGTATTACATACAAGTAGTAGGTAATAAAATAGGTATACTCCTTCCGTCTCATATTAATTGTCTTAAAATTGGACAAAAGTGGAAATCTCTAGACATATTTTAGTGTTAGATACATCTAGTTTTGGCCAACTTTCAGAACATGCGAATTAAGTAAGTAATGTGTGCTTGCTTATATTTTGTACTCAATTACCTGACCACCATGCATGACGTGTCTACATTTTGTACCGTTAATCACCAGCAGGTATATAATCTGTCAGTTAAACGCGCCACCCACGATTGCTCCGTTTCTATTTCCACCGTGCACAATCACTCGACCTTTGCGCACGGGTCACGGCTTCCTTCGTGCACCTGCCTGAAGGAATAGAACATGCATGACGATCATATGAATTTCTTCATGTTCTTGTTTCCATATGCCGCCCGTGGCCCCATGCTCCATGACTAACCTTAACCAATCAGTATCACACAGTAGGCACACACGTGCTCTTTTATTATACCTAGTTTTTTACAGCCTTCTTTTTCCTGCTTGTCATAGTCCGCATCCTGCTTGTCATAGTCCGCACGCAGTTCCTAGGATTCCTTTCTCTTCTCCACTTTCAGTCGTGGTTAAGTATAAACTCCCTCCGTCCCAAATTAACCGTCTCAAAGTTGAACAAAAATAGATGTATCTAACACTAAAACATGTCTAGATATATCCAATTTTGTCTAATTTTGAGACAATTAATATGGGATAGAGGGAGTAGTACTACGTGAGGTGTAGATTCGAGTCCATGCGAAACTAGCTATGCATATCCGCGGGCAACCCCGGCCGTGCGCTAACTTGTAGAAGAATTTTACACCTCAATAACTCATCTCTGCCGTGGATCCGATACTGTTCTCTACTCCTTCTAGAACTATATATAGGTACATACATCGACCTATACTGCTAATACGTACTAGTGGTTCTGGTTCATCATATCGACGATGCTTAACAGGTCAACCACACTAACAAAACGTCATCAGATGTGAAACATAATGAATTAACGTCAGCAACCCATCTGCCGAGTCATCACATAACCTCCCCATGCGGCGGCAAACAGGCACGTGGCGGCGGAGGTCGAGTGACGGTGTGGCAGCGGAGGCGGCGGGATCTGGGGCCAGATGGGCTTGGCTGGCCCGTCGCTGCTGTCCTCCGGCCATTGATTCCCCGGTCCTAGGTTGTACCTTCAGCATGAGGACGTTCGGGGCTTCGGTGCTGGGCGTGGTGGTGGTGGCTCCCATCTTTGTCGGTGTTGGTCGGCTGTCCCGGCGGTGAGGGGAGATGCGCGGCTGCAGGTGAAAATCGTGCTACGACTCCGGTCGTGGCGGGCGATGACGGTGTCTACGCACCGTCACCTTCTTGGAGGCATCGCCTTTGCAGCTAGCGTATATCCTCTCGCTCTGCTACAGGGGAAACCCAGATCTGGTGATTCCAGATCGGACAATGGTGGCACTCTATTTCGCTCTCCCTCTTGGGGTCATTGTTTTGAAGAAGTGGTCGGATGGAGGTGGGAGGAAGTGGAGCGGTGTACTTCTAAAACCTCGACAACAACGTTTCTTGGCGGCATGGCGCAGCGGGGTGTCGGTGTCGGAGGCTTGTTGTATGACTCGCGCAGGGCGGAAGTGCTGTCTGGCATCGTGGTGACGTCGACGGTAGGCCTCGCAAGGTCATTGCATTGATTAGTAGTGAAGATGGTTCGGTGAAAGTCAGCAGCAGCAGAGTATCGACGTGCGTATCGGCGTGTGTTTGGGGTCTGCTGGACTGGTTTGTTTTCCCGGCTCGCTATCGGGCAGCTTGTGTGAGGCCTCCGGTCAGATGATGCGCGTTGGTGTGTTAGGTTAGAGCATGCGGCTTCGATTTTGACCACCCCCTTCATCAGGTAGGTTTGAAGTGGACTTTTGGCTGATCAATGTAACTCTTTGTAAGTCGTCGTGGTTTCGCTTATCTTTTAATAAAAAAACCCGGTTGTGTGTGATAAGTGAACCAATTGATATCTTACACAATTTGCATCTTCGTCCGTACATGTACCAGGAGAAGCACAACAGAACAGAACATGCATCATGAACCAATCAGTACCAACAGGAAGAGATACACGTGCTGATATATTCAAGCTTAAATTTGCGATTCGAATTGGATAGCTTCTTCTTCTTGTCACCGGCAGTGCCCACCATCCCTTTCTCTTCTCTGCTTTGATGAAAGGAATGCGTACGGACGGTGCATGCTCGATTCTATTCGATCCCGTCCATGCCGGTTAATCTAATTCGGCCAGCCACCAAGCTGCTGGTTAGCTAAATCCACAGCCAACACACCACAACACCCCGTGCGCGCGCTAGCTTCTAGAACAATTTTGCGCCTCCGCAGACTCATCTCTGTCTGCGGAAAATATACATATGTTGTTGTTTCTTACTCCTTCTAGAATACTACGTAGTACAAACAAGAAGATATCACCCTGTGTTGGATGTCGCAATCACATAGATTTTCACCCTCTTTTTCCAACGATCTTTGGATCTCGGTGGTACTTCCAAAATATTGAGCCACTTACTAGCCCCCACAAGAAAAAAGCAAAGACAAAAGTAGTAATGAGAAATGTTAGGTATCCTTTGTACTTGGTATATTTTTTGCACCCACGTAGGGACGCTAGGTAGAAAGGTTTATCATAAAAACTTTGACCAAAGGGGTCTGTCCATTGTTAGGTAGAAGATGGGGTCTCTTAGGGCATCTCCAGTCGTCCCCCCAGAGCCTCCCAAGAGGCGTTTTTCGCGCCGTTTCGCACCAGTCGCCCCCCCCAGGAACCGATTTAGCGCCGCTTTCCGCCGTTTTTCGCGCCGTTTGGCGCCGCCGAACCCAGACCGAACCCAGCGCGTTGGGTTCGGCTTGGGGGGGGGCGAAATGCGGGCGTGGGCCACGCCTGTCGGCGACGGAAGACGATTTTCCTCCCTTTTTTCGACGCTTCCCTCCACTTTCCCCCCACAACTACCTCTTCCCCCGGTCCATTCCCGCCATTTCCCCCCGCCCCCGAGATCTAGACGCCATGGCTCCCGCCCGATTTACAGGTCCCCGCGCCGCCGTCGCCGCCGCCGCCGTATCCATTCCCGCGGCCTCCGAACCGGCCAAGAAACCGCGCAAGCCGAGGGCGCCGAAGGAGCGGCCGCCCCGCATGTCGAACAAGGAGTGGATCGCCGAGAGGTCGCGCCTGGAAACGGCCAACATGAAGCGCCGGGGGAGAGAGGCAGCGCAGCGGCAGAGGCAGCTGATGGCGCAGCTGCAGGCGGAGGAGCAGGCCGCCGCCGAGGAAGACGAGCTGGAGGACGAGGAGGAGGAGACCGCGCCGGACGAGCCACCTATGCCGGTCGCCTCCGCGGCGTCGATCGCCAAGAAGAAGAGCCCTCTCGGCCCAAGGTTCGCCGGCTGGAAGCAGTCGTCGTCGCCGTCGCCACACATATCACCGCACCCGCCGCCTGCCTGGTTCGTCGAAGGCGACTCCCTGGGAGGTTTCAACCCCAACCTCACCTTCCCCTACCACCCGCCGATGATGTATAGTGCAGCGCCGGGCTACGCAGCTTCCCCGTCCCACCGCCGTGCGATTCTCGCCGGGCTTCAGCCCCAGGACAGCTACATGGAGGAGATCATCGCGTCCGGCTCGATGGCGGCGGCGGCGAGCCCGGGCTTCCTCGAGCACAGCGGGGAGTTCTTCGCGCAGGGCGGTGGCGACTATGGCGAAGGCTCCGGCACGCAGGCGACGGAGGAGCAGGGCGAAGAGGACGAGGAGGACGAGACGCCGGTGGTTCCAGAGGGGACAGATCAGACCGGCGATGGACGAAAGCGCCGGGGCCCTGGCCGTCCCCGCAAGGAACCGAAGGTGCCACTGCCCCCCGCCGAGCCCCGCATCAAGTGGCTGACCAGGGAGGACGCACTCCTCGCCGAGGCGTGGAAGACGATCAGCCACGACCCGATCGTCGGCGCGAACCAGCACGCCGACAACTACTGGAAGCGGGTGAAAACGGCGTACGACGAGCGCCGCATGATCGACCCCCACTACGCGTGCTGCATCACCGACCGCGGCCAGAAGGCCATGGCGAACCACTGGGCGAACATCCAGGCGTCCTGCAACAAATGGTACGGCATCCAGGAGGAGATCTCGATGAGGCCGCAGAGCGGCGCCAACCGCGAGATGGAGATCGTCCGGATGCTGGAGGCGTACAAGAACGACGAGGGCTCCGACTTCAAGTTCCTCCACGTCTTCGTCCTCATCGAGAAGTGCGAGAAGTGGGCGGAGGTGCGGCGGTCGATCGGCAAGGGCAAGGAGTACGTTCCCGACGCTGTGGTTGCAGGTGCGTCCGAAGGGCGTCCGCCGATGGGCCACAAGAAAGCCAAGTTGGCGAGGTACGGCGCGCCGGCAGCGGCAAAGCTCCAGGCGTCGATCGAGACCTGCATCGCCGACGCCCAGGCCCACGCCGTCAAGAGGGACGAGGTCTCCAAACAGCGGTGGGCGGCGCTCATGGCCAACTCGCAGGTCAAGATCGACCTCCTCAGGACTGGCACCGCGGCGAAGAAGAGGAACAATGACCTCGCCTTCCTCACGGGCGGCGACCCGGCCGCGATGACCCCCGAGGTGAGAGCTTGGTTCCTGGCGCAGTGCAACCTCATCCTGACCGACATCAGCACGCCCCCGGCCCCGACTACGTCGTCTGGTGGCACCAGCTACACCACCGCGCGGACGAGCGCGCACGTCGACCTGGAGGATGCCGCGACCGTCGTCGACAAGGATGCCGAGCCCGTCGTCGACCTGGAGGATGCCGAGCCCGTCGCCTGCTCGGACGCCGTCATCGACCTGGAGGATGCCGCGTCTGCATGATCGCCTCCGTTTGCCCACGCCGCGCGCGCCCGTCTGTGTGATTCGATCTAGACTCTATTTGATCGCCCACTTGTGGCGTTTTTTGTAATATTATTGCCCAAACCATGGCTGCCGTGATCGTCGAACTAGGGCTCTATATTTTGGGGCGGGAAGATGAAGTTTCAAACAATATCGTCGTTCTCTTTTATGGGCCGCCGAACGGCTGGTGAAATCGGTCCCCCCAGGTTTTGGTGCGGGGCGGCGCTAACGCTAAAAAGCGCCGATCTGAAACCTGGGGGGCCGAAATTTACGCGCTAGATAACACCCTGTTTTACGGTACTCGAATCCGGATGATAAGGAGCTAGCACTCAGTTCTTGTAAACAAATGCCGGCAACCCATCGAGGATATGCATCGACCAAATCACTGCCTCACTGGTGAAGCAAACCCCAGTCAGAAATCAACGTAATATACGTGTCGCTGACAGTAGTACTATATATACACCTGAAGTTTCATGGATAAAATAGTTTCTTTAATACTTGGTCCGATACCATGCTGGCTTAATGAACGCAGAAACATGTATATAGTAAACCACTGTTCATGCAACTAATTGGTATCTACCATCTTCGGTCAGATAGCTTATTTCTGACTGGGAGACACGTCAGGCCGGAGATAATAGGGACAGATAAGAATTGAGCGAGCTTGCACATTCTTATATAAGTAACTAAATTAATTATTCCGGTCAATAATACATTGGAGCCAAGAGGAAGACAGCACTAGAAGAGAACAGCACATGCTTTAGGGACGGTAGGTACTAGACTGGTTTAAATACTCCCTCCGTCTTATATAACTAACTACTCCGTAAATATATCTATCTCCATGATAATTATTTTGAGACAGAGGGAGTAGACTGAACGGAACAAGACAAATTAGCAGCTAGCTGTGCGCGTAGTGGGGTGTTGCACTAGCAGCTAATTCTCTTAATCTCTGTTAATTAGAGACCAGGCCACAAACAAAACCAGAAAGGCACTAATTAATCGCTGAGAACGCTTTTTGACTCCTCTCTACATATTCATATGCTAGCTAGCTCCGGCCGGTGTAAAAAGGTAAGCAGCAAACTGTTAATCACCAGGAATAATAATCAGCGAGTCAGTTAAACCAACCAGATAAGTCTACCTAGCAAGATATAGCCAGTACTATCATGCATGTAGATCAATTAATTATGCATATGTGTCGGCGTCACTCGCAGGAATCCTGCAACAACTACCCCAGAAGAGTACAAAATAGATGAACAGGCATTCACCGAATAGATGCTGACTGACCAGCCACGAATAATGCACCAAGCAAGCGTGCACATATATACATAGAATATCTATCCTATTAGGTTAGGTTTGACCATTGTGTCCATAGTTGCAATCAAGCCACTGTCCTGAATGCCTAGCTTGACCACTTGTCACTGTTGGTAATAGGGATTTTTATGTTGAGGAGATGTTTTTTAGGCTGTGTTTGGATGTATGAATTGGGGTTAGAACTGGGAATCTGAGAATTGGAGACTCGAAATCTGGTGTTTGGTGTACTTGGTATTCAACCGTGGAAATCAACCAAATTCTGAGCGTACAACCCGCGTGTGCAAATTTAGCCTCGCGCAATACGGCCCCCGACCTCTGTATTAGATGGAATTGTCTAGCACCGACTCCTTACTACCCGAGCGAGCAACTGGGGAGGAAATCGGCCGCCCAAGGGGATCGGTAGCCGCGCTCGCGGGGAAATCGGCCGCTGTCCACAAGCAAAGAAATCGGCTCCCGCCCATGGAGGGGAAGGAGCTCCATCGCCGGCCTTGTCCTCGCCGTTCGAGCTCACAGTTGGAGGCCCCTCGACCTTGATGCCCTCATCTCCCACCGGCAGGGAGCTGCGCCGCGCCAAGATTGTACCAACCATGGTGGCGGCCCTAACGTAGGAACTTGGACGACGGGGGCGGCACGACACGGCGTCCGCGATGCTCCTCTCACGAGAGGAGCTGTCCAATATGGACGGCTACCTCCCCCTTGCATGCATGGGGAAAGGGTGCCGGTGGATGTCGACGGGAGGGGATCAGCGGGGGTGCTCGACGGGAAGGGGATATATGGGTCAACTGCTTAATTCCATTCTACGAACATCCAAACAGAAACTGGTATTGACACATCTACAAAATTCCAAATAGCAAATCTAACTACAACCAAACAACAACTGAATTTGAGGCCCATTTCAATACAGAGGTTATGTTGGTATTCAGTCCAATTCAATTCCAAGGCCCTGAATACATATCCAAACACAGGCTAAGTGAACCTTTTTTCTCGCGGAAGTGAACCTTATCTCTCGCGGAAGTGAATCTTCTTTTCGCGGGGTATAATTTTTTGTTGCGCACCGTTTTTTTATGTTTTATGAGAGATCGAAGTGAACTTTTTCGCGACTGCTAAGCGACACGTGGATGTGAGCTTTTTTTCTCGAGGGTACAAAATAATTTTGCGCCACTGTTTTTTTATTTTTTATTTTACGATAAGTTGAAGTAAACTTCCGAAAATAACAGTTAACTTCATCGCGGCTGTGGTAAGTGAATTTCCTTCTTCGAGGAAGTGAACTTTCTTTTCGTGGGGCAAAAAAAAATTTGGGCACTGTTTTTAAATTTTTTACGACCAGTTGAAGCGAACTTCCGAAAAAAAGTAGTGAACTTCATCGGGAACTGCTAAGCAAACTCCCTTCCTTGTGGTCTGTGAAGTGAACTTTGTTTTCACAGGGTACTTAAGAGCAAGTACAATAAGCCCATGTAAGCGGGCTATAAGGAATTAAATAATATATTTATGCTTAGTTGGATGAGAGAGAAGAGGAGAGAGAAGAGAAGCGGGCTGCAAGATAGTAGCCAGCTCTTGCACGTGTCCATAGGCACTTTGTGAGAGTGTAAGGTGGGCCATGTGTTGGTAAAATAGTGCATGCATATAGTATACTATTGTACATGTTGACTATAAGTTGGCTATAAGATGACATGGCAATCCCTTATAGCCAGCAGCCGGCTCTATTATTAACCATGCTCTTACTGACTTATTCCACGGGGGAACTGTAAAAAAGTATCGAACTGAACTTCTTTTTAGTATCTCATTGGGAAGTGAACTTCTGTTTTTGTGGCTGCAAAAACATGGTGAACTGCACAGTTCCACTCTCCCAAGGACGAACAAAGTGAACTAGATTGCATTGGTAAGGAATTTCAAACAAGAATAGGCCGAAGGCCATGCTCGTGCGTGGAAGTTCAGAATGTTGGACTACCCCGGCTTCGCGTATGGACCTTCTTGGGCACAAACCAACGGAACTGAGGTGCACCGAGCTCCCTGCCACAGCCAGCAGAGGAATGTCGCTGCCAACGTGTACAGTAGAGCGGGGCCAGGCCAGACCAGTGAGCAGAATAGGGGCGAGGTCTTGCCTAGGAGAAGGAAGAGGGGCGGCGCAGGTTCCGGGGTCACCGGCGACAAGCCTGCGGGATCCGCGCGACCGGCCGGCTAGGTGGGACGAGGACGGCGGAGTGGTGCGCTGCCGCGGGATCCACGCCGACGCCGCCTGTTGGCCGGGAATAAGGGCGGCACAGTGGTGCGCCACCACGGGATCCGCGCGAGCGTTGCCTATCGGCCGGGATGGGAGGGGCAAGGCCGGTAGAGGGCGGGGCGATCGGAAGCCCGGGTCAGCGCAGTGGGAGGCCGAGTGGTGGCTGGGTAGGTCGTCGGAGGCCGGCACGGTGGAGGTTGAAATTTCCGCGTTGGTGGGAGGTTGACAACAAAGCCTCGATGAGGTTTGGTCAGGTCGAGTTCATGGTGTGGGTTGTCAGAATGCAGGTGGACACGGCCTCCGCTTGTCCGCTCTGTTTGAGCCGCTCCACAGGCCCAAACGGCTAAGTGGACGGGCCGTAAAATTTTGGCGGGCCTGGTGGACGACGTCCGCGAAGCCGCCAGGGGTCCGTGTCCGTCTCCTTCTGGTCGCAGCGTCTGGCAGCAGAGATCGATCTTTCCTAAAGGCATGGCCGCTCGGCCGCCGTCCTTCTCCCCCCACGCCTGTCACATCAAAGCTCCACCGTCCTGCTCCATGGACGTCCCCGACCACCAAGCCTCCCTGTCACCTGGCCGGTTGTCCGCGGCTTCCCCGTCGCCGCGGTGCGGAGAGATGCAGGCGGATGACCACGGAAGCTGAAATCCCAGATTTGGAAAGAGTTCGTTCCGATATATGAACATGGAAAACTTGTGGAAGGGCGATGCAAGCACTGCGATGAAGTCTTTCCTTCCTCCAGGAGTTCCGGAACCAACCACATTCGTAGGCATCTTAAAAAATGTGTGGCAAGAAGTAGCATGCATGATATAGTTGAAAAAATGTGTGCCTCTACATCATCGCCACAGGTCTTAGGTTTGGATAGTTGGAATTTCAGCCAAGAAGAGTCCAGGAGGAACCTTGCAAATATGATAGTTCATCATGGCCTCCCATTCTCGATTGTGGAGTACACTGGTTTCAGAAAGTTTGTCAAGAGTTTGAATCCCATGTTCAAAATGGTTTCAAGAAAAACAATAAGGGAGAATTGCATGGACTCGTACAAAGAGCAAAGATCAATTTTACGAGAAATATTGAAAAACTATGATGGTCGAGTCTCCTTAACTTCTGATATGTGGACGTCGAATCATAGGTTAGGGTACATGTGCATCACGTGCCATTTCATTGACAAGACATGGAAGATGCAGAAAAGGATTCTCAGGTTTTGCATGTTAGAAACGCCACACAATGGGTTCCAAATGTATAACACCATGTTAAAGAGTTTACAATATTGGAATATTGAGGATAAAATCTGCAGCATTACATTGGACAATGCATCAGTCAATGGCTCCATGATGGATTATCTGAGAGACAACTTGACGAGGAAACAAATGCTGACTTGTGGAGGAAAACTTTTCCATATCCGTTGTGCTGCACATGTCCTCAATCTTGTTGTGCAAGACGGTCTGCTTGTAATGCAAGGTTCTATTGACAAGATCAGAGAAAGTGTCAAATAAGTGAAGAGTTCACAGGCTCGAGAGGAGTTGTTTGACGATATAGCTCAGCAGCTAGGCAACAGCTGTCAAAAGGAACCCAAACTTGATGTTACCACACGGTGGAACTCGACATATCTTATGATCGATTCTGCTCTGCCGTACATGGAAGCATTTGCACGGGCGGAGCCTCTTGGAGGCCATACTGGGCTCCGGCCCAGTCTACTCAAAATGCAAAAACAAAATTATTAGGGCAAATGGCCCAAGCCAATCAGCCATTCCACCGGTCCTAACACCGGTCGCCGTCCTCCTACGCATGGCACAACTCATATCTCAGTTTCCATTCCACTCTTGTTCTTCCATTCCTTCTTCCCTCCGATCCCCATGGCCTAGCTGGCTAGCTCTTTTATTTCTTCTTCTACTAGTACAAACCAGACCAAACTGAGCCAACCGTAGCCTCAAACTCATGGCGTCGTGGTGGTGAGAAGTGGTTTTGATGGCTGGAAGGCAGTAAATGATGGAAATAAGTGTGCCGTTTTAGAACTACCTTGCTCACAACACAACAATGCAATGAGAGACCGTGAAGCTGTATTGAGAATTAGTCAAACCACATATCGATCATTATAGAGGTGCAAAGCAAACAGGACTATGAAGCTATATTTTCTCTTTTGCTTTAGAGTAGTAAATCTGAATCGGTTCTCTACAATATAGTATAGTATTAGTATTTCTTCATGTGGTAATTCTTTATTTTTTTGCAAAACATGTATGCAATTGTTTGGCATCACTTGCAATTGGCCCTCCCTTTGTTTTGCTTCACGCTCCGCCACTGAGCATTTGATCAGTTAGCGAAGCAAGATCGGCAATTTCGGTATGCTCCTTCAGCAGATGATTGGGAAATGGCTGAAGCGATTCACTCACTCCTGAAGATATTCTTTGAAGCTACGAATGTAGTTTCGGGTTCTAGCTATCCAACATCAAACCGCTACTTCCATGAAATATGGAGTGTTAGACAGTTGTTAGAAAAACATACAAGTAATGAGAATCCAATACTTGCATCCATGGTGAGAAAAATGCAAAAGAAGTTTGACAAGTACTGGAAGGAGTCATACTTGGCGAATTGCATTCCCGTGATTCTTGATCCAAGATACAAGATGGGATTCATTGACTTTCGCCTAAGGAAAGCTTTTGGGGATGATGCAGTAGAACATCTCCAAAAGGTGGACATGATCATCAAGAGTCTCTTTGAGGATTACTCCCATGAAATGGGAGATTCTCTTGCTACCAATCCACCAGAAGAAGTTCATGATGATGGGGTTGCAGAATTTAATGATTCATTAGCTGATTGGGAAGCACATTTGAGGGTGCAGAAAAAGAAAGCAACAAATGAGCTTGAAAGATACTTGAGTGAAGAACTCTTCCCCCCCCCCCCCCCCCCCCAAAGAGATTTTGACATCTTGGGATGGTGGAAAATGCACGGTCCTAAGTACCCAGTTATGTCTTGCATTGCTCGTGATGTGCTTGCTATTCAAGCTTCAACAGTGGCATCTGAGTCTTCTTTTAGTGCCGGTGGAAGAATCGTTAGTGATCACAGGAGCAGGTTGAAGAGTGAAATGGTTGAGGCGTTGATATGCCTCCAAGATTGGCTAAAATCTGTTGGTAGGTTTTTACGGAATTGGATTGTAGAACAAAAATTTTGAACTTAGTTACTAACTTGATTATATTTCAATCATTCATACCTAAAGCCAACCAATAAAGATGACGAGGAGGAAGAAGAATACTTGGTGTTCCAGAAAGTGCTCGAGTGCGACGAAGAAACCGCCATCCCTCAAAGCCCATGGTATTTCCCTTGATTTTACTTGTCCTTCATATTTAGCTTTGTAGCAAGTAGAGAATTAATACTTTGTAGCAAGTAGAGAATTAAAAATGTATGGACTGTTTCGATGTCATCATGGAACTATAGCACTGTGATTGATTTAAGGCACTATTCTTTTTTCAGTTTCATAGCAGCACTCAACATACTATCTTACCATCTTGTGATACAATGGATTCTCTGAAAAAGTAATTAGCTGTACTAATTCAGATTAACCGAAAACAAAGGTAGAAACAGGAAGGATCTAGTAATGGATTATGCTTGTCTCCCTCATAATGTGATTCTTAGATCATTGTATGAGTAGCATAGGTACATAACTCCTGTTAAATGCATCCGCTCCAAATGGAACGATCATGACCAATAATATTGAAGGGTGTTTTTCAACAGCTCAATAGTTGAGAATTCAGAATAGTCCACGCTTGGCAAACAGTACTGCACACATGAAAACGGTAGTGTTTTTTCCACCGTAACACCAACAACATTTCCCCACAAATGTTGTCGATGACTTACTGTTGAAGCAGTTTGGCCCAATTCCAGTTCAGAGTAAAACTTTCAAAACTTCAACTCCTTTGGCTGGTCATGGCTCCTGATTTGTCGGAAGCTTGCAAGCTGGAAATTACAAATACTGGCTGCCAATTGCGGTCTTGGTTAATCAATATGATTAATTGATCTCTTTGTGTGGAGTCACAAGATGGTAAGAAGTTTCATAGCTTACACTGATAAAAGCCAAGGATGTTTAACCTGTTAAGTTATACTGTTAGAGCATGTAAATTGCTTGCCGTGCTGATTTTCTTTGGCCCTGGCAGGCAATCATCCGACTGAAATGAAATCTCACTCTGAATCATGTGGTGGTGGTGGTGGTGGTGTCCTTGTGTGCCGATGACTGTTGTTGGGATAGATGGATCTGTGTCTTCTTGATTCTTCCTGGTAAACATGTATTGGTTGAATCCATGGAACTTGTATTTCCCTGACTGGCTGAATCCGCCTGCACCCTGTAGTCAAGTTTTAATCTTGGTTGTTAAGTTGCAGCATAGGCACTGAAGCTTTGCATAGCTACTGTAGCCACGGTACTGACTGTTCCTGTATTTTGGCTGAAACTACATACATAAGAAGAACATGTATAGTTCCTGTATTGTTCCCTGTATGATGGCTTCGTTGACAATTACTGTTTCTTTGATGAATCACCTGAATTGTTCCTTTTTAGCTGATATTCGTTTTGTTGATTGTTTGGACTAGACGCGAGCATACTTTACCAGCTAGCGAACCTGTATTTGTTGTTTGGCTATATAGCTTGCTTAGCGGACGCGGCTGTCTGCTTCTGTCCGCTGGACATGGCGGCTAATACATTTGGCGGACGCGGGCGTCCACTAAGCCTATAATTAGCATTCGCGGACTGTGGCATACGGACGCGGATGTCCAACGGCTCGTCCGCGTGCATCCTGAGTGGGTTGTCTTGTGTCCGCAAACTAGGAATAGTTTCCGTATAAGCTAAATAGAAATTAAGGGTAGGTTATATATATAGGCACAATCCGACTAGAGGAAATCATAGTTCATTGACACCTTTGAAGTCCATTCCACGGGCAAGGACCTCTGCCACGAGCCAGCTCTTTCCAGCTCTCAACTTGTCAACATCATTCTGGCGCTACAGTCAGGAATTAGAAAATGAGCAACTGAGCTCGATGTCGACAATATAACACTAGTGAGAATAAAAAATACATGAATATTTATCGAAATCGGTAATAATACATTATGGAAAAGTTACCTGCTCGGTACTAAACAAGGACTCCTTTAATTACATCAGCTCTACGGGACAAAGATATAGAGTACATGTCACGAGTTCCCTATTTTAGTGCCGTTGGTTCCTTAATGCATGCCATTGTGTGTTCTCGATATGTTTTGTCTTATGCTATGAGTTTGATCAGTCGATATATGGCTAATCCTTGTAAAGAACATTGGAAAGTTGTTAAGTTGTTCAGTGGATTTTCAGGTACCTTCGCGACACATCCAAAGCATGCTTGAAGTTTGGCAAGACTGTGAGGGACTCGCGGGCTATATGGATTCAGATTTTGCTGCCGACTTGGATAAGAGGAGCTCCCTCACAGGTTACGTGTTTACATTTAGTGGATGTGCTATTAGCTAAAATGCTACCTTGCAGGGTGTTGTTGCACAATCTACTACTGAGGCTGGGTACATGGCTATTGCTGAAGCATGCAAAGAGTCGGTTTGGTTGAAAGGTCTGTTTCCAGAGTTTTGTGGAGATGATACTTGCATTAACCTGTTTTGTGACAGTCAAACAAAGATTGAGAGGATGGATGGAAAAACAATTATCACTTGGGGGTAAGGAAATTCTGTTAAAGGCAGTTGCCCAATCTATACCTGTCTTTGCAATGTTTATTTTTAAATTGCCAAAGGGGATATGCAAGAGTATCATTGATTTAATCTCCCAATTTTGGTGGGGTGATGATGAAAATGATAGAAAGATGCACTGTTATTCATGGTGGAAAATATGCTATCCTAAAAGTGATGGTGGGATGGGTTTTAGAGATCTCCAGTCTTTTAATTTAGCTCTTTTATCTAAACAATGCTGGAGGATAATTACCAACCCGGAATCCTTATGCTCTAGGATTTTGAAAGAAAAATATTTCCCAAATACATCTGTCCTCAATGCGGGTCCTAGGAGCAATTCATCTATGGCTTGGCAAAGTATTTTTGCGGGAATAGCAACGTTTAAACGTGGTTATATTTGGAGGATTGGCAGTGGCGAAAATGTGAATATATGGACGGATCCTTGGGTCCCTTCAAGCCCAGACAGAATGATCATCTCTCCTCGTGGACACACTCTGATAACGAAGGTATCTGATCTTATTGACCCTTCTACTGGAGATTTGGACTCTGATTTAATCTATGATATTTTTAACACGATTGATGCTGGTAGAATATTAGAATTCCCATTTATCAGCATGTTTTTGATGATTTCATTGCCTGGCATTTGAATAGAACTGGAATTTTTTCGGTTAAAACTGCATACCATGCTGAATGGCCTCATTTTGTTAGAGGCCATATTAATTCAAACAGGGGTGAGGGGCCGGCATCGCAACCTGGAGTCTGGAAGCAACTTTGAAATCTCCAAGTACCTCGTAAAATGCAAATTTTCGGCTGGAGAGTGCTACATGGAATCATCCCTCTAAAATCTATTATTGTGAATAGACATATAGGGAATTCTGGTGAGTGCCCTATTTGTCATCAATCTGCGGAGGACCTGAAGCATTTATTGTTTGACTGTCAACCAGCTACTGAGCTTTGGAAAAATCTTGAACTGTCGGATTATATTAATTCAATGATTCATTTAGAGAGATCGGGCTCGGTAATATTGGAAGAATTGCTATCGGATGAGGATGAGAAAAGTGCTATTATGCCAAATGTGGGTATTAAAGAAATTTTGGTGATTGGGGGATGGTATCTCTGGTGGATCAGAAGGCAAATAACACATGGTGAACCAATCCCAAATTCTGGAAGATGGGCATTATCGATTCTTGCTATTGCTAACAATTATAAGAAATTTATATTTGTAGGTACTTCTCCTCCTATGATAAAATGGAAAAAAACCATATTCCAAGATGATCAAAGTTAATGTTGATGCTTCATTCCATGAGAATGGGAGAGAGGGGTCTACGGCGGCGGTTCTTAGGGATTCCAAGGGGAATTTTATTGCTGCACAATGTATCCATGTGGAAAGGGGGGCTGATGTTATTACATTGGAAGCATTGGCTATGAGGGATGGTCTGTCTCTTGCTACTGGTCTGGGGTTTAATAATATCGAGGCTGAATCCGATTCCCTGGAGGTTATCAATTTCTGCTATGGTCAAACCCAATGGTGGGATACTGCATCTGCTATCTTTGCTGAGTGCCTTGATTTAGTTTCATCTATTGGTAATGTTAGATTTAGCCATTGTTCAAGATCTGCAAATAGTGTAGCGCATGAGTTAGCTAAATTTGGTTTTGTAATAGGACTTCCATTAGTTGGATTAACCAACCCCCGGGATGGTCGATCAATTTCTTGGTCCTTGATGTAACTACTAGATAATGTGGAGGCTGCAAGTTTCAGACGCACTCTTTTCCTTACCAGGGTACCTAAGGGGACTGGAAGGTTTTTAATGAGGCGGCTTGCATGCTTATTTATATTTAGTGTGTGTTTATTTCAAAAAAAAATTGTTTTGTGACAATCAGAGTGCTATTTACTTTACTAAGGAACAATGTTCCGTGAGAGAACAAAGCACGTTAATGTCAAGTACCATCATGTGCGTAACAGATTAGTACTCATGATAATCCTGCTGATATGATGACAAAACCAGTTCCTGTTGCTAAGTTTGAGCTTTGCTCAAGCTTAGTTGGTATCACTGTTTAGCCCAAAAGACTATTTGGCGCCGAAGATGTTTTCTTTGTTTGTTTCAGGGTGAAGGTTTTATTTATGCTACATGAAGGAATTTGTCTCAAGGTTGAGTATTATTTTGTGGTGATCCAAATTCATATAAAGATAAAGGAAAGTTAAGACGGAGCGGAGCGAGTTGTTACCGAGTTGGAGTTGGATTCACCGTTACCGACCTAGTTAGGTCAGGACCACCTTTATATACCTCTTGTAAGCCGCCGCACAGGATAAGACACACATTGTAAATCCCGGCGCGTTTGTAACCTCGCCCGAAATAGTGAAGTATTGCTGGCTGGCGTCCGTGGTTTTTTCTCTTCCTTGTTGGAAGAGTTTTCCACGTTAAAATCTCGTGTCCCTGTTGGTTCGATCTTGTTTAATTTTATCGTTGTTTTGCTATTGCGTGTAACAGTACTCCTCGACCAAATTGATAGTGATGTGTTTTGCAAGATTTAAGTTATTATGCTCCAGTCGAGATGGTCGGCGTGAAAGGACAGCGGTTCGGGCCAAATGAGACACATTGTAAACGGCGCGGGAAGCGAGCATATTCGTGTAGTCTAATCTAATATTTTTGCAAATGTGCAAATGTAACTCGTTTACATCCACATGAACTCATTGTGGCACCACACGGGCAGACACAACCATTTCCTAGCAGGTGTGTGTTGAGCCCCACATATGTAAGGGCATCTCCAGCCGCCCCCCAGCGTCCCCTCAGGACGCGAATTAGCGTCGTTTTCCTCCAAAAGCGCCGTTTTTCTACCAACCGCACCCCCCCCCCCGAACCCCAAATAGCGCCATTTCGGCGGAAATTAGCGTCGTCGCACCCAGGAAAAACCCAGCCCGTTGGGTTAGGCTTGGGGGGGAAGGAAAAGCGCGTGTGGGCCAGCACTGTAGGCGAGGCAACACCATTCCCCCCCACTTTCCCCACCCCGACTCGCCTTTTCCTCTCGCTCGACTCGCCGTCGCCACCCCGTCGGCCACCCCATGTCGCCACCGTCGGCCACCACCACACACGAGCGACGAGCCGAACCGCCGTCGGCTAGCTCCACCACGCCACCAGCGTCGTTTACTCGCTCCTCCGCCACGAGGGAGGTTGTGCCCGGCGATACGCGTCCACCCCCCTCCCCCCCGCAAGGTGTTCGACATTCTGTCCGGCCCATGGACTCTATTTATTTGTGTGCCAAAACTCTACATGCCCAAATATGGCCGAATCGCCGGCTGGGGGGGAGCGGGTCGGGCTGAGTTTCACGGCTGGGAAATGCGCCCCCCAGTTTCCTGTTTTGCGCTGTTTCGCGCCGCGGCGGCCGAAAAAAGGGGAATTTTTGCGTCCTGGGGGGACGAACCGCTGAAGATGCCCTAAGTGTAGAAATAATAACATGTTGGGTAGTCCATCCAAGAAAAATATGTATATGTAGAATTGACTTGTGAACTATCACTTGAGAGCATCTAAACTGTGATACCACTTTAGGGCGTTGTAGAGAGTATATCAATAGATATCAATCTTGTCTATTGCGAACTAACCTGTGGCTGGATGGTTAGGAGGGTGGTTATACCCCCAGCCCATCAGAGTTCAAACCTTAGGTTTGACACTTGTGTGTCGCATTTAGACGGAATATTCTTTCAGTGGGAGGCGACGTTCCCGTCGACAGCGAGAGTCGCCTGTGGTGACTTCGTCAATCTCAAGACCCGCCGACGCGGTCTCTCGGAGGTGCTCATAGGGGTGAGTGTATGCGCGTGTATGTGAGCGCTTGCGTCTGTACTGTGTTTTTCAAAAAAAAAAAAAATCTTGTCTATTAATTATTACTAGATGACAATCTTTGCATATCAAAATATGATTATGAGAATTCATATTCTCAATCAATTGTTGGTGTATCTCCTTTTAGAAGATAGATAAGCTATACTACCCTCTTTGCGGATGAACTTTCCTCAGGCTAACAATATGCATATGCTTGCAGGCATGGCGGCCAGGGCAACTGGTAAGGGTATGCTTCTCCAGGGAACATGTTCCTCTCATGCTGGTTCTCTACCTGCATCGTGTCAAGGTCGACCGTAAATAGCCACATCGTATAGCCTGGTTTGATGAGGATGTATCTCTCATATACGGCGACTATGCAAGCGGTATCCCGAAAGAAACGCTCCTGCCGCCCTGCTAGGCTACGGGTGGCCTCCGGTAAGCTCATCAGCTTCTCCACCATCCACTCGCCGCTGCCCGGCCCGGCTCCTGCACAAACACTTTCAGATGGTTGTCACTCGCCAGCCGGACAACGCGAAGCGCGCCGTCCTCGCGGCCGCCTACCATACGATGAGTCCATACCCATCTGTTACAGCCGGGGTCTGGTCCCCACATCTTCTCCGGAAAGCTGACGACCGAGAACGTGGCGGTGGCCTCGTCGAGAACAAAAACGTCCCTGTCGCCTTCGCCCCCAGCAGCCAGGTAGAGACGACCATTGGCGCGGCCTAGGAAGTTCCGGCCCGTAGTCGCCGCGTAATCCCGCCGGGACTGGGAGGTCGTTGCGCACTAGGCGCCAGCCGCCGGCGGAGGAGCAGAAGACGGAGACACCAGGTACGGGGCCAACTGCGGCAAGGACCCTAAAGTTGGACATGTGGATGCCGCCGCCGTCGCCGTCGAGCAGGAACACGGCGATGCAATCTTGCTCCTTGAGCTCGGCCGGCGGCGAAAGGACGGCCTGGCAGCGCCGCGATAGCGGCTCGCATACCATCATGTCAGGGAAGCCTGTACGCCACACGGCGACCGCGCCGGTCCGCTTCCTGAATAGGAGGAGGAAGCCGCCGCGGCTGTCGGCGACCTCCCAGGACTCGCTGTCCGGGAGGAACTCGAGAGACAGGTGACGCATGTCCACGACGGAGGGCGAGCGAGGGACGAAGACGGCGGCGCCCACACCGGACCACTCCTCGTACCCATCGTACTCGGTATCGATCGCGTGGTACTGGCCGAGCACGAGCGGCACGTGACGGAACCGGGCGAGGAAGCCGGCGTAGTCGGCCGCAATGATAGCGCGCCACCGCGTGCACACGGCCGCGGCGCGGATGAGCCACAGGCCCGAACCGAGGCGGAGGAGGATGTGCTCGAGGACATCGTCAGAGAGGTCCTGCAGCTGTGACCTCGTGCCGAGCTTCATCTTGCGAGGAGGACGGCACCCCTCCATCGCGATACGGTAGGTATCCAAATCCAACTGAAATCGGTAGATAATTCGAGGGTCGGTATAAACGGTCTGCAATCCGAGACAGACCTGAATGGCTGAATAGGTGCAGTGCGTTTTTTTTTTTTTTTTTTTTGCGTGTAGATGCAGTACGTATTGGACTCTGGACTCACAAAGCGGTACTAAGAAATTGGTATACTCCTACCATATGGAGACCAGTTTTATACTGTATTATAGTAAAAGGAAACAATATAATAATTAATAGAAAAAATATCAATAATTGGCCGCCGTGTGGGGAGGGCCAGATAAAAGGAAACCTCTGTTAGTAGTTTTTTCCTGTGGCATGTTCTCCTAAGAGCATCTCCACATGTCACAGATCCTAATCCTTACGCCGTCCGGATCGGCGTCGAAATGAGCCGTATGGATGTTGTTTGGACGAAACGACGTCAACGGAGGACACCCCTTCCACTCCCCACCCGCAAAAACCATTTGAAAATTTTAAATTCAATCTGAAACTTAATTTCTTCAAATATAATACTCCTTCCGTCCCAAAAAGGATGTCTCGACTTTTTTATATTTGTATGTATCTACGTACTAAAATGTGTCTAGATACTTTCAATTTTGGACAAAGTTAAGACATCTTTTTTTGGATGGAGTAAGACATTTCATAATATTTGAATAAAATTTTAACTAAATCGAAAACTAAATGTTAACCTACCATGACATGCTCTAGTTGTACTGGTAGAACACACCATAGTCCTCCTGCTTGACGGTTTAGGCGTCGTCGCCGTATTCGTCGCTGTCAGCAGGCTTGCTGCTCGTCCCCGCCTTGTGATCGTTTGTGTCGGGGCCAAAGCGGCCGTTATCATCCTCGTCGTCGTCGAGGTTGATCAGTGATGCCCATGTGAGCGCAAGGTGGTTCTCCAGCTACCACGTGCATGCATCCTTCTCCGGTAGGCCGGGGATGGTATAGTAGTGGTAATGGACCTGAAAGTCTCGGTCGACGTCAGAGACGCATTGTACATCGGTTGTTGGGATGTCGAAGACGCCTAAGGAGAATCGGTGCCCGGCGCGCATGTCTGGCGTCGCTGGGTACCGCACCTCGAAGAGCCCGGTAGTCTCCGTCTTGAGAAGGCTACGCCGCCCGAAGCCGTTCGCGGCGAGTTTTTGTAGTGTCGGGGTTATGCCAAATAGGGGGATAACCCGACATGGTTGAAAGTCAGCCTGCCGGGGTGGGCCACAAGTGGAGAAGAAGGAGGCTTCTCCGGGCAGCCCAGCAGGCCGACGCACAGAAGAGACGGATTCTAGAAGACCCGTAAGGCGGCCCAATCCGCCGTCCGGCTTGGAAAGAAGACGGATGTTAAACTTCCAAAATTAGAGATAGATTTCTAATAAGAATAGTTTCCTTTTTCGTAAGCCTAATTCGGCTATCTATATAAAGCCGGATAGGAGCCGCCCAAGAGGCAAGGAGAGACAACCCATACTCACGTGTACTTTATATACTTCAGTCTTTAACCCTGATTTTGTGAGATTGAGGGATTAGAACGTCGCCATCGCCGCGGCATACCGAACCCGGGTAAACCGAGATTTCCGCCACCAGCAACTTCCCTACGTTCTATCCCACCTTCTACTTCCGGCTTATGGCACCCCTTGCCATGAACAACTCCCTGTCCACCAGACCACTCTTGCGCCCAGCAACTCCTCGACGATGGAAGAGCGTTTCACCGCCGATGGCGCCACCGCGAACGTCTTTGACGGCACTGGCTTCACGGCAAAGAATCCCATCTTCTCTACGCAACGGGCTACCCAGTTGAACGGATAGTATGAGCAACTAGAGGGTGTGAATAGGTGCTAGCTCCAAATTTTAATACTTTTCGGTTTAGGCTTAACACAAAGGTACATTCTCTAAATTATGCAACTAAAGTGAATTTACCTATGTCAAGGGCTACACTAAGCAAGATACAAACACAAAGTAAAGGTAAAGGATAGAGGTAACCGATAACGGAAGCATGTGGAGACAAGGATGTATTCCCGAGTTCCTCCTTTTGAGGGGAGTATGCATCGTTGGAGGGGTGTGAGTTTTGCCACAAAGGCCTACTCAGTGCTACAAAGGCCTCACCCTATTATCCTTCGCCACAATGGCCTAGTTCACCTTCCACTATTGATTCCCTTGAGGCGGAAATCGGTGCCTTTACAATGAGCTTGAGGCACACACCCACAACCTGATTGCGGGCTTCTAATAAGACCAACAAATCTTCTACAAACAACAAGTGAGTAACAATAAAGTCTAGGTTTTCCACAAATAAATCCTGGACCCAAATCCCTGAAGAAGATGAGTGGAAAATGAAGAATGAGTTGGTGAAGATGTAATTCGACGCCTTCTCCTTAAATCCTCCAAAGATCTACGAGTTTGGGTGGAGGGATTCGGAGAAATCTTGGATTTGGTGAACTAGAGCTATTTGGGAAGAACTAGGGGTACTAGGGGATTTATACCCCCTCCATAAATATGGGCGTCGGAGGCAGAAATTGGATCCGGATATTCCGGTTCAAACTTGAACCGGATATTCCGGTAAGTTGTTCTGCTTCAGATCCGAGACTTCGACAACAGTTGACTGATATGTCTCCAATGTATCTATAATTTTTTATGCTACATGCTTGTTTTCTATCCAATACTTTTATGTTTTTCGGACGTTTTCATAGACTAACCTATTGACATGATGCCACAGCGCTAGTTCATGTTTTCTGCTATTTTTGGTTTCAGAAAAGTTTCTCGGAATTAGACGAAACGAAGGCCAAAGTCCCTATTTTCTCGACACGTCAACGAAGTCTAAAGGATAACCGGAGGGGGCTCCGAGGAAGCCGCACCACCTAGTGGAGCCCCCCTCTGGTTGCACTGCCACATGGTGTGGGGCCCTCAGGCACCCACCGACATCGCCCTTTCGCCTATATAATCCCCCTGATGCATAAACCCCAAAATATCAAGCCGCCTTCCACGAAAAGTTCCGTAGCTCCGCTGCCGCCACCGATAAGTTTTGGGGAACAGAAATATTTGTTCCGATACCCTGCCAGCAAGGGGAAGTGCCCCCAGAGCCATCTCCATCGACTCCACAGCCATCTCTAGGCCTATGATCCCTAGGCCTTCTTTCTAAGCATTGAAACACCGTTTACAATCAGTTCTGCAACATGTTTTCTTGCTGATATTTTTATTTCAGATTGCTATTATCACTTATAACCATTCATATTACTTGTATTGAACTCTCTCTCTTCACCAAACTAATGCAGCTATACAACTGACAATTGTATTAGGTGTGTTGGGGACACAAGAGACTTATTGTATCGTAATTGCAGGATTTCTTGAGAGGGATATCTCTGACCTCTACCTCCCTGAGTTCGATAAAACTTGGGTGATCCACTTAAGGGAAACTTGTTGTTGTTCTACAAACCTCTGCACTTGGAGTCCCAACAATGTCTATAAGAATAGAAGCGTGCGTAGACATCAAGCTCTATTCTAGCGCCGTTGTCGGGGATGTGATGTAAAAGGTACTCACATCCTCTGTGAATGCTCAAAGATATTTCCTTTAGATCCTACAATTATATAATTTTGTTTCTTGTTTTTATTTTCACTAGTTAAGCTTATTTTTAATAGTGCCTTGTTTTTATTTTTACTAGTTAGGATTAATCGAAAACAACAAAAATATGAGAGAGCTATATAATATTTATCCTGAATTAGGACATGATGCTTTTGTAGGGAAAATTACAAAACCTATGGAACTTTATTTGCATGGTAGTAGCAATGTTATTAGTACGAATTATTGGAATACCATTATTTCTAATGCTATGGAAAAGCCTAAGCTTGGGGAAGCTAGTTTTCTGAAAATGATCTTTTTAGTCCCCCAAGTTTCGAGGAGGAAATTTTCTTTGATGATACTTTGCCTCCAATATATGATGATTATAATGATTGTGGTATTCTAGTTCCACCTACTATCGAGTATATTTTTTTTTGTGATTTTGATATGCCTCCTATATATGATGTTTACATTGATAAACATACTATTTTCAGTCCATCTGCTGTTGAGGATAAAGTTCATTATTATTATACTATTCCTCCAATTTATGATGATTGCAATGATGGATGTGATAGTTTTACTCCCCACTATTGCTAATGAGAAGGATTTTACTTATGTGGAGGGTAATGATAATAATTTTATTCTTGATCATGATAAAAAAAATTCTATATGTTATAGCTATATTGTTGAGTCTATTCATGATGCTACTGAAAATTATATTGAGAAAGGAAAACCTGGTTATGGAAATCTTCATGTTATTAAATTTCCTCTCTTTATGATGAAAGTTTTTATATGCTGGTTTCTTTAAGACCCACTGGTTATTATGAAAGAAGAAGACACGGTTTCATATACCTCAATAATATTAAGTCTCCTCTCTTTATGCTAAAAGATTTGAGGTTGCACTTATTTTGTCTTCCTACGCTAGCCACTTTATGCTTTATTAACTTGTTATTCTACAAGATTATTTTTCATACGAAGTGGGTCAGGCTTAAATTTGTTTCACATTTTCTTCTTGATGCATCAATTCATATTTCTTATGTGAGCATCTTCTCAAATTATCATGCCTAGCTAAAAGGCTTTAAAGAAAAGCACTTTTTGGGAGATAAGCCATGTTTTTATTTTTGCAATGTTTTGTTCTATTCTCTTCAAGTCAAGGTGTTGTTTACTTCTGTAGAAACTCCTTTGTATCTTATTTTATCGCATTTGTTGTGCCAAGTAAAGTCTCTAGTGAAAAGTTGAAGTTAGATTTGGATTTCTGCCAGGGAAACAGATTTCTGCTGCCCACGGTTAAATTTGTATAAATTCACAGAAATATCAAAATGACCTGCACATTTTTGTGCTTAATCCTTAGCTAATTCCAAAACTTTTTTTAGCTTTCCGTTTTTTTTATTTGAGCAACATAATTGTCCCGAAAAAAATTCGTCTTTATAGATTGTTCTGGTTTTGTCAGATTCTGCTTTTTGATTTGCATTCTCTCTTTTACTATGTAAAGTGAATTTGTTTGTACCGCAAAACATCAGCGGCTGTAGCTAATGTTTAAAAAGTATTAATAATGCTTGTGTCCAAGGAGAACATGTGAATTTTTGATTGTGCACTAACCCTCTAATGAGAATTACTTTGAGTTTGGTGTGAAGAAAGTTTTCAAAAGTCAAGAGAAGAGGATGATATAATGTGATCAAGAAGAGTGAAAATCCAAAGCTTGGGGATGACCCCGTGGTTCATCCCAGAAAATTATAGGAAGACTCAACTGTCTATACTTGGGGACGTCCCCTTCTTCATCAACAATTTATAAGGTCACTTCTAGTGAAACTATATTTTTATTCGGTCACATCATATGCACTTTACTTGGCGCATATGTTTGTTTTTGTTTCGTTTTATTTTGTTTTCCTTTCTGCAATAAACATAGTTGGAGCCCAGCATTCTTGTGTGTGAGAGAGACACTCTTCACTTTTTCATATGAATACTCGTTTTCTTCCATGCTTGTATTCTCAGTTTTTCTTCTAACCGTTGCAAATCCTTTTAGCTCCTGTTTTTCATGCATCTCTTATTGAGAGTTGTTAGTTCTAGTAGAGTAGGATTAGTACTCTCTTGTTTCCTTGCTATATCTCTTGGAGATTTTTTTTAGTATAAAATGATTGGTGTTGGAAAGCAGTAGTACAATTTTCGTGCTTATAACGGTGCAAAAAGAAGCTCGTATAGACTGTGGCTAGAATTTTTCATGTCATGTTGGATGTTATTTTAATTATATGATTAGTAGCTATTACTGAAGCATGACTTGTCTCAAATAGCTGAGAGTAATTAACTTGTCATTGAAAGAATCATGAGTTGTTTTTATCACATTCAAGCATATATTGTGGTATTCTCCTTCGAATGCTTTATTTGGTTGACTTGACGCATGCTTACATGTGACGCCCCGAGATCGGGCACTATGCAGATTTCAGCATTCCCGCCAAATCCGCATAATAACCGATTCCAGGTTGCCATTTATGATAACATTACAATAGTTCACGAATAATCCACAACAACAACAGAATGAGATATATACAAGAGGACTCAAACGAGTCAAGGATACAACTGATACAATACAAAGATCCAAATAACAGCGGAAGAAACAACATAGTGTCCGGCTACGGACAAGATACAACTTGGACTAAGAGTCCTGAAGATAACCGAGAGCGTCCAATCCCTGCCCAGGCCAAGCCGGAGGGGTTCCCAAGCTAACGTCGTCATACTTCAAACCTGTTGACTGCAATTTGGAATTTGCAGCCACGAAAAAGGATTCGTGGGTCAGTACGGTTAAGTACTGGCAAGTGGATAAACCATACTCACAAGATACCGGCGTAGCCAGTCATCACAAGATACAAATACTTTGGGATCAACGGAAAGGAAGGGATTATTGCAAATAAGCGGCAGCGGGCTGCACTAACCAACTACAGAGAGATACTACAACTTCCGGCTAACAGAAAGAAGATAAGATCGAGTATAGTAACCAACTGAAAGTAACTCCAAACAAACCCATCCTGGATCTCGCCCCTTATCCAAAGAAGCAATCCGAGGATAACTCACACAGTTAGATTAATGGATAATGGATCAGGTTGTTGTGTCAATAAGACTATTACTAGTCAAGTTATTATCATTAGGTGTAAGTTGTTCTGAGTACTTGTTAGCCAGTACTTTCACCAAGTCGTCACATAACCGCGGACAACACGGCTTCTCGAGAAGATTTATCCCTGCAGGGGTGTGCTCCAGTACCCGTACACACTCAAGCCACCAACTAAAACTTAGGTGGACTTGACACGACCCAAACCATCTCTACAACCCATCCTCGGAGCCACGGAGCTATAAGGTCCCAGCCACGCAGCCGAATACTCAGCGCAGGTGTGCAAAACTCCCGCAGGACACAACACCCCGGCACTACAGGCCTCGCCCTATATGCATCATCATCATAATTAACCATGGGGATCCACCCATTATGCAAGGAGCAAATGGAACACCCGAACTAAGTGTGGCTCTTCGAACAAGCTGCAGATCAGATCTAAGTCGAGGGGGGTCCCATACTACCACCCGGATGCGGTGAGCACGCTCATCATGGATCAGTAGACAAGACCCTTTTCCTATTAGGGTCGACACTAGCAGGCCTCAAAACCACTTAGGGCCTCCTGCCGGTGCCTTATCAGCATATTATTAATAACAGGTTGATTGATTAACATCGAGCCCCCAGAACATAATAGTAGTAACAACAGAAAGTAACGGGTAACAGACTCGAGCAAACAACCTAAGCATGCTAGTAAGACACTGGCTCAAACAATGAGGTTGTAGGAGTGGAGGTGAGGCAATATAAGGGTTAAGGGATTCATGTGATAGGTTCGTAACAGAAACAACTACTACTAAGGCTAGCAGAAAAGAACATCGTAAAGAATCGGTAACAAGTGATGAAAGGCAGCCATATGGCAGCAAGTGAGTATACTTGCCTGAGATCCCGCAAGGTAGCAGAACTTGTCGTTGCTCACATCATCTCAACGTCCTATCCGAGAAGAAGCAACGAACCTCGAACAAACACCGGATGCAACAATTACTACTACGGCAAAAGATCCAGCATGATCAAGATATGGATGCATGACAGGTTTAAAGATGCATCAAGGTAAACTAGTTGACAAGATAAGCAGATTTAAATGGACCCATATGCAATTTGAGTTGCATATGAAAAGCCCATGAATTATGGTTGAAACAATTGTTTTCCAACTAAACAATAGGTGAAAGTGGATTAGCATGATGCATGGATGAGGAAAACAACAAAATAACAACAATAGAATCAATTGGAAATAAGGTTTAACAAGTTTGGAAATTATTGGTTAAGATTGGAAAGTTTGGTTACTTAAACATGTCACTCAAGCAATTGTTGTTTTCATCAAGTTAAGGTGTTCAAAACAAATAACAAAATTTATATTTGAAAAGAACATCAAATTTTAGTTGGGTTACATGTTTCAAATATTGAAATTGGAATTAGGATAATTTAATTATGAATTAAACAATATTAAACAAGTTTTAAATGGATTTGAAACAAATTTGAATTTAATTGAAGTTTTATTTGTTCAAAACATAATTTCAAACTCACATTTGAAAAGTTCACACTTTGATGGTTTGAAAACATATTTTGCATGTTCAAAATTATTTTATTTTGAGCGAGTTATGATTTTATCAAATTTAAATGAATTAAACAAGTATTGAATTATTTAGGCAATTTAAATTATTCAAACCATGAAACAAAATTTATATTTGAAAAGGTTATTCAAAATGGTATGGAAAACACATTTTATTTGCATTATTTGGATTAATAATGAATTAGTTATTGATTTTACCAAATTGCAATTGAATTGTTTGAATTCAAATTTGAATTGCATTTGGAAATTTCAAAACAGGAAACAATTGGTACCATTAGCTAGAGAATTAAATTTGGACCAGTGTGCATATTTTATTTTCTGTATTTGGGGTTATAGAATAAAAGTTATTAACAAATTAAGGTGGAGGACCAATCTGTAAAAATTAATGGACTTGATTTAAAACAGACAGGTTCAAAACATTTTACACCGCACTGAACCGTACCCTAGGCACTGCCAGGGGGTGAAGGTTTAAATTGTTTTGAATTTTGATTTGTTTTGAAAAACAGAATGCAATGCTCATGGGATGCATATGATGCAAGCAAAAAGAAAACAAACACTCTCTCTAATAGGGTAACACCCCAGGTGTTACAGACGACACCACTAACAAGGGATTGCGCCCTCGCAATCCACCTGCTAACCCGGGAGGGGAAAGAGGTTCGACTATCGATTCTTCGTGCTTCCCGTTGATCTCCTCGACACCACTAACAAGGGATTCTTGCTCGGAGTGACGACAATGTTCTCCCACCAGGAATCTTCCGATGATCGAACCTATTAGGTTAAAGGCTCAGAAAACGTCCACCCACGTAGGATCCTAACACTTTGAAAGATAGACAAGGGGGGAGACTCCAAAACAAATAAGATGGGAGGGGAAATAGAATAGAGGTAAGGAGAAAACAAGAATCCTATTGAGATGTTTTCCAAAATAGTTTAGCAGAAATAGTTTTTGACACTCTAGAAACAACGACCGTTAGCGAGGTTATCCTACAGGCTTTGCGGACCCGTTGCTTCGATAACCATTCGTATCGAAACAATCTCGGGAATCGGAAACCAGGCTCTGATACCATTTGTGACGCCCCGAGATCGGGCACTATGCAGATTTCAGCATTCCCGCCAAATCCGCATAATAACCGATTCCAGGTTGCCATTTATGATAACATTACAATAGTTCACGAATAATCCACAACAACAACAGAATGAGATATATACAAGAGGACTCAAACGAGTCAAGGATACAACTGATACAATACAAAGATCCAAATAACAGCGGAAGAAACAACATAGTGTCCGGCTACGGACAAGATACAACTTGGACTAAGAGTCCTGAAGATAACCGAGAGCGTCCAATCCCTGCCCAGGCCAAGCCGGAGGGGTTCCCAAGCTAACGTCGTCATACTTCAAACCTGTTGACTGCAATTTGGAATTTGCAGCCACGAAAAAGGATTCGTGGGTCAGTACGGTTAAGTACTGGCAAGTGGATAAACCATACTCACAAGATACCGGCGTAGCCAGTCATCACAAGATACAAATACTTTGGGATCAACGGAAAGGAAGGGATTATTGCAAATAAGCGGCAGCGGGCTGCACTAACCAACTACAGAGAGATACTACAACTTCCGGCTAACAGAAAGAAGATAAGATCGAGTATAGTAACCAACTGAAAGTAACTCCAAACAAACCCATCCTGGATCTCGCCCCTTATCCAAAGAAGCAATCCGAGGATAACTCACACAGTTAGATTAATGGATAATGGATCAGGTTGTTGTGTCAATAAGACTATTACTAGTCAAGTTATTATCATTAGGTGTAAGTTGTTCTGAGTACTTGTTAGCCAGTACTTTCACCAAGTCGTCACATAACCGCGGACAACACGGCTTCTCGAGAAGATTTATCCCTGCAGGGGTGTGCTCCAGTACCCGTACACACTCAAGCCACCAACTAAAACTTAGGTGGACTTGACACGACCCAAACCATCTCTACAACCCATCCTCGGAGCCACGGAGCTATAAGGTCCCAGCCACGCAGCCGAATACTCAGCGCAGGTGTGCAAAACTCCCGCAGGACACAACACCCCGGCACTACAGGCCTCGCCCTATATGCATCATCATCATAATTAACCATGGGGATCCACCCATTATGCAAGGAGCAAATGGAACACCCGAACTAAGTGTGGCTCTTCGGACAAGCTGCAGATCAGATCTAAGTCGAGGGGGGTCCCATACTACCACCCGGATGCGGTGAGCACGCTCATCATGGATCAGTAGACAAGACCCTTTTCCTATTAGGGTCGACACTAGCAGGCCTCAAAACCACTTAGGGCCTCCTGCCGGTGCCTTATCAGCATATTATTAATAACAGGTTGATTGATTAACATCGAGCCCCCAGAACATAATAGTAGTAACAACAGAAAGTAACGGGTAACAGACTCGAGCAAACAACCTAAGCATGCTAGTAAGACACTGGCTCAAACAATGAGGTTGTAGGAGTGGAGGTGAGGCAATATAAGGGTTAAGGGATTCATGTGATAGGTTCGTAACAGAAACAACTACTACTAAGGCTAGCAGAAAAGAACATCGGAAAGAATCGGTAACAAGTGATGAAAGGCAGCCATATGGCAGCAAGTGAGTATACTTGCCTGAGATCCCGCAAGGTAGCAGAACTTGTCGTTGCTCACATCATCTCAACGTCCTATCCGAGAAGAAGCAACGAACCTCGAACAAACACCGGATGCAACAATTACTACTACGGCAAAAGATCCAGCATGATCAAGATATGGATGCATGACAGGTTTAAAGATGCATCAAGGTAAACTAGTTGACAAGATAAGCAAATTTAAATGGACCCATATGCAATTTGAGTTGCATATGAAAAGCCCATGAATTATGGTTGAAACAATTGTTTTCCAACTAAACAATAGGTGAAAGTGGATTAGCATGATGCATGGATGAGGAAAACAACAAAATAACAACAATAGAATCAATTGGAAATAAGGTTTAACAAGTTTGGAAATTATTGGTTAAGATTGGAAAGTTTGGTTACTTAAACATGTCACTCAAGCAATTGTTGTTTTCATCAAGTTAAGGTGTTCAAAACAAATAACAAAATTTATATTTGAAAAGAACATCAAATTTTAGTTGGGTTACATGTTTCAAATATTGAAATTGGAATTAGGATAATTTAATTATGAATTAAACAATATTAAACAAGTTTTAAATGGATTTGAAACAAATTTGAATTTAATTGAAGTTTTATTTGTTCAAAACATAATTTCAAACTCACATTTGAAAAGTTCACACTTTGATGGTTTGAAAACATATTTTGCATGTTCAAAATTATTTTATTTTGAGCGAGTTATGATTTTATCAAATTTAAATGAATTAAACAAGTATTGAATTATTTAGGCAATTTAAATTATTCAAACCATGAAACAAAATTTATATTTGAAAAGGTTATTCAAAATGGTATGGAAAACATATTTTATTTGCATTATTTGGATTAATAATGAATTAGTTATTGATTTTACCAAATTGCAATTGAATTGTTTGAATTCAAATTTGAATTGCATTTGGAAATTTCAAAACAGGAAACAATTGGTACCATTAGCTAGAGAATTAAATTTGGACCAGTGTGCATATTTTATTTTCTGTATTTGGGGTTATAGAATAAAAGTTATTAACAAATTAAGGTGGAGGACCAATCTGTAAAAATTAATGGACTTGATTTAAAACAGACAGGTTCAAAACATTTTACACCGCACTGAACCGTACCCTAGGCACTGCCAGGGGGTGAAGGTTTAAATTGTTTTGAATTTTGATTTGTTTTGAAAAACAGAATGCAATGCTCATGGGATGCATATGATGCAAGCAAAAAGAAAACAAACACTCTCTCTAATAGGGTAACACCCCAGGTGTTACATTACACCATCTTATGACTACAAACCAGTCACTTATAGCCTCTATGATCATTTAGTTTTTTGACTTGTAATACCCTTTATGCTTTAATTAATAATTTTTTGTCGCTATGCATGATTATGGTCATTATTGCTCTCCTAATTTGCTGCTCCCAGTTTCTTGCTAGCTTCCACTTGTACTGAGTATGAGCTCTACTCATGCATCCAACTCCCAAAAACCAAAGTTTGCCAAATCTGTCCACCATACCTACCTACATGTGGTATTTATCCGCCAATCCAAAGTAAATTTCTCATGTGCTACCTTTAAAACCTTTAAAATTAACCTGTTTTGTGTTCTTGTTTTAGCTCATGAGGAAGTAGTTTAAAGTTTATTATGGTTCATGTCAAGCAAAGGTATTCTCCCTCTTTCACCCGATGAGTATGGAATTTGTGCTCCTTTAAATTTGCAGAGAGCTGGTGCCAATTAATATAACCAAGAAAGCACTTCTCCATGGATTGATGAAAGTTGCTGGGTACCCATGGATACGGCTAGCCCTGGTTTGTGAAAAAGCATGGTGGGGGGGGGGAGTGCCAAACTAAATAAACACCGGAAACCGCTCTCAAAAGTCTAAAACCTTTGGTTGGAATGAGTTATGATAAACTTTTCATTACCATTCGTTGACATAAGCATACACCTCTCTAAAAAACTGTTTTCGATACCTCTGTTTATAAAATAAAAAGCTCTAACACATGATTAATCCCTGCTCCCCTCTGCGAAGGGCCTTTCTTTTACTTTTATGTTGATTCTTCATCTTCTAACTTTATGCACAATTAAGAGAGCGTAGTTTTCATTCTGAGTTTAATGTGCATTAGTCCCAAAGGTTATTATTGATTGATTCATGACATGTTATTACTTGCTCTCAAACTATTTGTTTCTAGTCATCCACTTGAAATTTGAAGGTGTCCTGGCACTTATGTTTTGCTCCACTTTTAAGGACAAGAGGAATACCACTTTGCTATGCTTTCTTTATGCTCAAAACAAACATATAACTTTCAGATGCATTGTTATTCATGATATTTTTTGTGTGTTACTGTTCATGTTGCAACAAGGTTGCGAAAGTTTCATTGTTAAAATTATGTCTATCATGCCTTTGTTTAGAGTACTATGATCTCAGCTTACAAATATGATGATTAAGATGGTGTTGGTAGCATGTCACCTCAAAAACTATTTTGTTACCACTTACCTACTCGAGGACGAGCAGGAGTTAAGCTTGGGGATGCTTTATATGTCTCCAACGTATCTATAATTTTTTATGCTCCATGCTTGTTTTCTATCCAATACCTTTATGTTTTTACATGTTTTCCTTCGTTTTCCGGACGTTTTCATGGACTAACCTACTGAGAAGATGCCACAGCGCTACTTCATGTTTTCTGCTATTTTTGTTTCCAGAAAAGTTGTTATAGAAATATTCTCGGAATTGGACGAAACGAAGGCCAAAGTCCCTATTTTCCCGACACGTCAACGGAGTCCATAGGAGAACCGGAAGGGGGCTCCAAGGCAGCCTCACCACCTAGTGGCGCCCCCCATGGTCGCGCTGCCACATGGTGTGGGCCCCTCGGGCACCCACCGATATCGCCCTTTCACCTATATAATCCCCCCGATGCATAAACCCTAAAATATCAAGCCTCCTTCCACGAAAAGTTCCGTAGATCCGCCGCCACCATCGACAAGTTTCAGGGGATAGAAATCTCTGTTCCGACACCCTTCCGGGACGGGGAAGTGCCTCCATAGCCATCTCCATCGACTCCACCGCCATATCCATCGCCGTTGCTAACTAGCATGATGAGGAAAGAGTAGTCTCCCCCGAGGATGAGGGCTCTACCGGTAGCTATGTGTTTCATCTCTCTCTCCCATGGTGTGATCTTTATGTGATCATGAGCTTTGTAATCTAGTTGAATAAGTAGGTGTTACTCTTCATCTATTATGCTACTCAAGTGGTTTTTGTTATGAGATCTCCGTAGACAATTTGATCACGGTGTAAAGGTGACATTGTGTGAACTGTGTAGTTTATCATGATGTTTATATTTTGTGTTGGATGACCCTATGAAATTGTGGTGTTTGTCTGGAAGCATCTAGGTCTCACGGTGATAGCGTGGGTGAGTGGGGACTACTCATAGGCCTATCGAACGAGCCTACCTGGTATAACGCCCATAACTAAGGCCTAACATGAGAGGCCACCTCCTAGTTCTAGAAGGTCCAACTACGGCCCGCCCGCAAGACTTGCGGATCAACATGGAAGGAATCCACTGACTAGAGCTAGGGTTTGTAACCCTCCCAGGTACGAGTTTGAGACCTGGCCTCCTATAATAGGGCTAGGAGAACCACCCGAGGGGGACATCCAATCTAGAGAGAGAGAACACACGATAGAGGTCGCAACTTGAGATCCAATCTCATCTGCGCACTCACAACTGTAATTAATCCTCATAATACAAAGACAGACAAGCAGGAGTAAGGGTTTTACCTCAACGAGGGCCTCGAACCTGGGTAAATTATGCCCCCTGTTAGTCGTCGTGATCACCAGCGCCCACTTCGTTCCTCTACTCGAAACCCTACCGGGTCATCGGAGGGATTTGTTGATATGATTCATCGACAATTGGCGCCGTCTGTGGGAACGGCGGGCGCTGGTTCCGCGGTCTCGCTGGCCTCATCTGCACCAAGCTTCAATGGAGCTCGGAATTCTCGGCTCCTACGAAGTCGATCTGCTTCGGATCGTTCGTCTACACTCCCCACTTGCCGTCCTATCGCCCGGTGTTTAGCGGACTCGAGGAAAGCGCCAAGATGACGTTCAGCAACCTCCACATCCGCGCCAGCAAAGAGGGGATCCTGCGCTTCCCTGACTGTCCGGTAATCGACTGATCTGACGTCGAATCCATCTCAAGCACGACAACTCAGGACTCGCCGCTCGACGACTCTGATTTCAGCCCAGAATCGAGTCGTGCCTCCGTCCGCCGTAACAAGCGTAACTTCCACACCATCGCCTCGGAATAACCCGTTGACTTCGACGACTACTATCCTGCCTCAAAGACTTGTGGGCCATATCTGGCTCATGACTGCATGGCTGGACCCGAAGACCCTCCTGCTGAACCAGAGGTCAGCCTCGCAGCAAGGCAGAGGCTCAAGGTCTCAAGAGACGTCTGGGACAAAGGGAAGGCAGTGGTGGACGTAGGCCGTCTGATAGTAGAAGGATCTTCCCAGGAGTACTTGATAGCATATCATTACTTCCTGGAAATTAAGAACCAAGAAATAATAAACCTCCGCAAGGAACTCGACGTGCACAGCTCTCCAAAACTCGCGACTCAGCGGCAAGCCAGCCTGTCCGGAAGGGGAAGTATGTCTCGAAGACCGCCCGCATGGACCAGGGATCCCTCAGCGAGATCAGCAAAACCATCGAGACCTCCCTCATGCACGTCGATGAAGAAGGCAACATGCACCCGACGACTCCTGCCGCCGCGGTTCTGGCCGCCGCTACCTACCTACAGGTGAACCAGCCGCGAGAAAATGACCCCCGCGCGGAGCAGCTTCGCTAGGTGCAAAGGGGGCTGGGCATGGCCGGAGCAGCAATCACCGCTCAAACTCGCAAGTAGACAGCTACCACCGAGGCAGATAAACACCTCAGGCAGACAAAACACCTCGTAGACGCGAGAGCATGTAGCCCAAGAGAGAGGACAGGGGATCCCCCAACGCCCCAGAGGCAGAGAGGCACGACGCCGTGACGACAACCCATGCAGCAATGACAAGAGCCCGCGACATCGCGACGATAGCCCGCGACAACGTGGAGACCGCTCGCGACACCGCAAAAGGGAGCCACGGCGGGGAAACAGTCGCGGTCAAACCCACTACAACGCACATGACGACATCACCCAAAACAAGATCGACAGGGCCCGCGCACGCAGGATCTGCGCTCACTCACTATCCACTTTCTCGCACGAGGAAGCCTACGGCGTGCTGTGCTTCAGTAGCAGCATCCGCGAGGCGCCAATGCCCAAAAGATTCATGGTCACCTTGGAAGTCCCGAAGTACGACGACTCGCAAGAACCTAGGACCTGGCTCTCGGATTACCTAACCGTCAAGTGCCAATGTGTGAATAAAGTGACTGCCATGTAGTACTTAAACCTACACCTAGTTGAGGTTGCCCGAAGCTAGCTCGAGGGCAGGCCACGCGCGTGTTACAGATCCCTGGACGATCTCACACACGACTTCAAGAAGAACTTCCAGGCGACAGACAAAAGACCTTCATCAATCAAAGAGCTATGGGCCTGCAAGCAGAAGAGTGGAGAATCAACTTGCGAGTACATCCAGAGATGGAACTAAGTTGTGAGAGTTCAACCCATGCTTGACATGTATATGTAGCATAATTATAGGTGGAACGGGTCTTGCTGGTTGGGTTGAATTTCTTGCTTCTGAAAGATCTCGTCTCAATTCTCTCCTTTCGTTAATGCACTCAGCGTGTATAGGATGTTTGGGCTAATTGAAGACAAAGGGTGAAAGTGCACAACCTCTGCAGAGTAAGAAACTATGATCATAGCCGTGTCCCCGGTAATGGACGACTTCAAGCAGATGGACAAGGATGGACAGAAGAATCTCAACACCGTTTTGTAGAAGTAAAATTTGGCTAAGGAAACATTAGTTGTGGTGCTCATGGGTGTGCCCTATTGGTTCCAATCTTTGAAAAAAAGAAATCTTTTCAAAAGTGTTAGGGAAAAACTTGCTTTTTTGAAATAGCTTAAACTCCACCAAGCCAGATATGCTTGTAGTTTACACTTGCCATTTTATATCCACCATAGTGTCATTTGCCAGTACATTGTTTGTACTGATCTCCCTCGGGGCTGCATATTCCAACGTGCAGGAAATTCTAATGATGAAGTTTGATCAAGTGCTTAGACTCGATTCTACACCCAACATGTAATGCCTGTGGCGCATGATTGAAGATGGAGGCTCATTGCTACCTTTATTCCTGCTGTTTAGAACTCTGAGTTCTGCTAGTCTTTCAAGACTATGCACTTTGTAATGAATCTATACTTGGCTATTCTGGATCCTTTGTAATAATTTTTGATACTTGTGCAATGATACTTCACATTTTGTTCTGTGGTGCTAGCATTGATCCAGGGACTAGCACTTAGCACAGTAATTCTTACATTATTAAATTGTTGTTAGTGCTTTATATCGTTGTTGCAAATTGTTAATGCTTAATGCTTGTCATTAGGGCCCGAGTGTCATGATCTCATATCTGAACATGTTATTGTTTCATGAGTATAATTATGCTTCTTGATCATATCTGCAAGTTGTTTACACACATTGTTGTTCAGAGCCCGAGGCCCCGAAGTGACAGAAATTGGGACAAACGGAGGGGATGGGTGTGATGTGAGGATCACATGTGGGAGTGTTAATACTTTACCCTGGTGCTTTATTAAAAGGAGCACCTTAATTACCAGGAGTTTTCCTCGAGGCCCCGCTGCAACGGGCTGGTAGGACAAAAGATGTTGCGCAAGTTTCTCATTGCGAGCACGTACGACTAAATTGGAGCACATGCCTATGGTTTGCCCAGTACTTGGATGCTTTATTATTATCTATCTGCAATACCCATGTTTAGATTATTATATGAACTATCATATCTATGCAATACCCTATGCCTACAATATTTTAATCCAGCTGTTTCCCACAATTGCTACTGATGTTAATATTTTATTCCCGCTGTTATTTTACTACTGCTATAAAACTGTTACCATTGATAAATTGTTGCGACCAAGTCTACTTTCAGGTTCAGCTGAATTGACAACTCATCTGTTAAGGCTTATAAATATTCTTTGGCTTCCTTTGTGTCGAATCAATAAATTTGGGTTTTACTTCCCTCGAAGATTGTTGCGATCCTCTATAGTTGTGGGTCATCAGGGACTCCAACGAAATGATTTTTAGCCCATTCATTTATATAATTGTCTTCGTCGAAGTATTCTTCCTTTACCTTGAATTTTTCCTCAAAAGAAGGAACGCTTTCGTCAAGGTTGACGAAAGACGGTCCTGCTTCTGGGTAGGATCCGCCCTTTCCTGCACATCCGGTATGGATGCATGAGGGTGGCTGGGATGGCTTGGAAGAGGGAATTCTTCGCCCTTTGGAGGAATGGTGTTTTCCCCCAAAACGTTCGCAGAAGGAGTGGTAGGGGCGATGGTTGGAGATTTCTTCGGCTCTCGGTGGGAAACCACCTTTCGCCTTTTGAGTTTCTTCCCCTTCAGAGGAGCGGGTGGGCGGGGGGGGGGGGGAGCCTGAAAGAATAAAACAAGAAACAGAGGTTAATTCAAATAAGCTTATTTGATGACATGAAAGGTATGAAAAAAGAAAAATCGGATACCTGAAAGTGGTGACAGCAACACCGTCTAGGTTAAGGCATCTGTGCCAGAAGCAGTCTCCTTGCATTTCCTGCCTTCGGCCGTCGCAAACTAAGCTTTCAAGACCGTCAATTCATCCTCATACACAAGCAGGTCCTCTGTAAGAGTCTAAAGCTACAAAGCATGGAAAAACATTAAATATGCATTTGTGTGTGCAAAGCATGTTTTATTCCAAAAAGCAGGAAATACCTTGGGAGGAGGATTGTCGGCGCCATACATATCTAAGCTCTCTATGTATTGTGTTTGGTTGGATAACAGATGGTTCACCCTTTTCCTGAAATTTTTGTCGGAATAAGCCGCGTGGTAGAGCGTGGGTGGAAGCGTAGGGAAGTTGTCGGTAGCGGGGACACAAGTTTACCCAGGTTCGGTACGTCACGACAATGGCGGCACCAGACTAGGGCTTACAGGAAGGAAACATAGAGTCTAAGGAAAGTATTCCTATTCTCGGTAAACAAAATGTTCGGCTTCTTCTCCAAGCTGGATTACGTATTGGGACGTAATCCGGGTTCTTCTAGAATCCGCCTTCCTGTGTGTCGGCTTACTGGGCCACCCAATAGACTTCGTTGCTCCATTACCCATGGGCTGCCCGGGTAATCCGGCCTTTGGCCAATGCCGGATATACCCATATTTGAATATATCCGACAACCACAAAATTGAGTTGAAAATCAACCACTTCTCTTCTTGTCAAGTTCTTTGGATCTACGGGCTTGTATCCATCTTCAATGACTCTCCATAGCTCAATGCAAGAAGAGTTCATGTGAGTTTTCATGTAATATTGTCATTGACTAAAAGAATATGCATCAATTTTAGGAGGGTCGCCTCTATTGTTTATACTAGAAGGATACCCCGCGCGTTGCTGCGGGGATCGTTTTAAAATCTGCACTATATTGTAAACAAAATTTATAAGAGATTTGATACATTATGTTTTCTAACATAATATACAAATTTAAGTTGATCATAGTATATATTTTATATTATTAATATGAATAATTTGATGGTTTAATAAATGGACAATGTGTAGTTTGCATGTAGTGATTAATAAATATAAGTGGAGATGATATGGACAATTGATTGGCTAGAAGAATGGATGATGTGGATAGCCTGCATGTTGAGATATAAAAATCATTAATGCATGTTAGTGGGGTTTTGCTTTATAAGAAGTATAGATGTGGATTGGGAGAGTAACAACCGAGAACATTATGGCAGTCTTCCTTTCCATCCTTTCCCTTAGAGGATGAAGTTGTCTTAGGGAGATGAGATTCGTTTTTAGTTTCTTCATCCTCCTCCTCGTCACTCTTATCATCCGGAAGAGCCGTGGATGCGGATGCCGGAGCTTTGGATTTCAAGAGTTGCGTCATCAACTCACGCAACTCCTTCATTTGGGCCTCCATGCAGGAGGTCAAATAACTTTGCAATTCCTTGAGATCATCCATGGTGGCCGGTGCCGCAACCCAGGAGGCTTCCTCGTCGATGGTCATACTAAACTCTTAGGCGGTTAATCCCAAAATAAGATTCGAGGCTCTAATACGAATTGAACGGATAGTATGTGCACCTAGAGAGGGGTGTGAATAGGTTCTAGCTCCAAATTTTAATAATTTTTTGATTTAGGCTTAACACAAAGGTAAATTCTCTAGATTATGCAACTAAGGTGAATTTACCTATATGTCAAGGGCTACACCAAGCAAGATACAAACACAAAGTAAAGGTAAAGGATAGAGGCAACCGATAACGGAAGCACGCGGAGACAAGGATGTATTCCCAAGTTCCTCCTTTCGAGGGGAGTACGTCTCGTTGGAGGGGAGCAACTTTTGCCACAAAGGCATACTCAACGCCAGAAAGGCCTCACCCTATTCTCCGATTAACTTCGCCACAAGGTCTAGTTCACCTTTCACTATTGATTCCCTTGAGGCGGAAATCAGTGCCTTTACAATGAGTTTGAGGCACACACCCACAACCGAATTTGGGGCTCCCAAGAACACCAACAAATCTGCTACAAACAACAAGTGAGTAACAATGAAGTCTAGGTTTTCTACAAATAAATCCTAGACTCAAACCCCTCAAGAAAATGAGGGGGAAGTTAAGAACGAGTTGGTGAAGATGTAGATCAGAGGCTTCTCCTTCAATCCTCCGAATGTAAATGAGTTTGAGTGGAGAGATTGGGAGAAATCTTGGATTTAGTGAGCTCAATAAATGTGCATTTAATGTCTTGGACGAATTAGAGCTCTTGGGGAAGAAGTGGGGTATTTATACCCCCTCCATAAATATGGTCGTTGGAGGCAGAAATTGGAGCTGAATATCCTGGTTCAAACTTGAACCGGATATTCCGGTTAGTTGTTCTGCTTCAGATCTAAGATTTCGACAACAGTTGACCAAACCGGAAATTCCGGTTTCCCAGAAATTTCCGGTAACCTCCAGGAAGGAAAGGGTTCTCTGACTTAGCCAATTTTCGAGCTCTTCTCTTCCAACCGGAAATTTCGGTTGGCTAGAAATTTCCGGTTACCACCGGTGTGCAGGGACTCCAAGTCCTTAGCCATTTTCGTGCTGATTCTTCCCAATTAGAATATTCGGTTGCCCTGGAAATTTTCGGTTGAAACTTCCGGCTACCTCTAGTGCCCAGCATCATTTGGTCCTTAGCCATTTTCGAAAAAAATCTTCACAACCGAAAACTCCGGTTGATCCAAAATATCCAGTTACCACCAGGAGAAAACGAGGCTGATATACCTTCACCTTTTTTCTGGTGTTCGATGAGAATGAATAAATAAACACCTGCACCACTTAACACATTTATAAATTCATATGATTAGTATTGTTAACTAACACACAAAATACTAGGGATTAGGAAGTGCACTTTCACATGACTCATGTGCCTCCCCGGCGACCGGAGGCTGAGCGCGCGTGGTCTGCCGGTGCCCCCGTTCCCGAAGGCAGCGATCCAGTCGGCGCGCGCCAATATGATGGAGGAGCAGCATGCCGATGCGCGTGGATGGTGTTCTTCACCAAGCGACGCGCCCAAGAGCTGGAGGCGTACGATGGGCCCCTGCTGGCACTGGCGCGCGACAACTCTGAGGGCCGCTGCCGCTGGTGGGGCGCCACTGGCTGCACTTTGGCCGCCGTTCTCGCACATATCGAGAACTGCAATAGTCCACGGCTGGAGTACCCCTGCGCGCGCCGCCGCGGGTCCCGAGATCCTCCCTACGCCGTGGCTGGAGCGCCTGGATGACAAGGAGGATGGCAACCACGTCGTTCTCATCGTTGCCGCGCTCTCAGTCGTCCGCGTGCGGCCGCCGACTTTGTGCCATGTGAAGGCCGAGCCTACCTCGGCTCCGCCTACACGAGCTCGCCTGACGCATCATCATCGGGGAGTGGCGCGCACCTCGCCGCCCATAGGCCACCTCCGACCCATTGGACCCAAGAAGGAGGAGGACGCCGACCTAGATGTGGACATGGCGACATCCCTCGCCTGGTCCCGTTAGGACCACATCGCCGAGGAGGTGGAGAAGCAGCGTCGCGCCCTGGAGGAGTTCGTCGTGAGGCACTGCGGTTCCGAGGAGGACAACATCATCGTGATCTACAACGACGACGACGCTCTAGGACCGAGCAAGCCGTGGAGCAGCGGCAACTACGGCCAGAGCTCCAGCTACGCCGCCCCGAAGGAGGATCCGACTCCGACTCCGACGTAGGCGTAGTTTAGATTTTTAATTTTCGAAATGCCCAATATGTAAATGAATCGGCCTGCATTCGGCCATATATAATAGAATCGCCTAAATTTCGTTCAAATTTGTGTAAATTTGTCAATTTTTGTTCAAAATCGCCTTATTATCTTGGGGGCACAATTGGAAACCGGTGCCCCCCAGCCCCAAATTAGCGACAGCGGTTCCCTAGGTAGCACTATTTTTTTAGCCGGAAAACGGCCCGAGGGCGCCAACGGCTAGAGATGCTCTTAGAACAATATTGTTCATGCAATTTTTTTTCTTTTCTGACCAAAAGTTTCTCTTAATAATTCTATTGTTGTTTGAGCACAGTTGGTTTTGTAGAAACATGACAAAGAGTAACAATAAACTACGACCTGATGGGAGATTTCAATAAGAAATAATGTAGTCCGTCGTCTATGTGTCGCAGCGCAACAGAAAATGATCGGCGTGTAGGGAACAAGACGTGTGAGGCACCATGATTTCAATAAAAGATAAAGCTATTTCATGTGCTGCCATATTACAACCTCTAGTGCAATGCGCAAACTCCACAGATCCAATTAAGCCAGCCAAGTAAAAAGCCTCAGAGTAGATCGCAGCCCCCTCATTCCAGATTTGCTCTTGGCCCGAGCAGTAGTTAATCACCTCCAAAGAATCTGATTCAGCTCCAACACTATTTGCCCCTCTTTGGTGTGAGAATTCTAGACCATATTTCAAATCTAGGGCCTCAGCCGTCGCTGCTGAATTTGCGAAAGGAAGGAAAAACCCCTGCTTCTACAAACACCTCATGATCATCCCTAATGATAAACCCAGCCGCTCCTGTATTAGTCTCCACACAGAAGGCCGCATCAACGTTCGTCTTCCACAAATTTAATTTTGGCTTGGCCCATTTCGGTTTAGGAACCGAAAAGTTATCAGGGGACACCTTTATATTGTTGTTTGTAATGGCCCTGATTGATATTGCACACTGATGTATAGGTGGGATATTGTTTCCATGAGATTTCTGCCTCCGTAACCACCATATATACCATAACCCGGTGGCTACCAGTTCTTGCAGTAGAAGGTCCGAGTAATCCTGTACAGTAGAAGGATTTGCTAGTAAAATGAGCTCTAGTACTTTTGCTCCCTCCACCGCGCCAATTTTAAACTGATTGATGATCTCAAGAACACCCAGTTCTCTCCAAACATTGATGGCCAGCTCACACTCAAATAGCATGTGCATCATATCTTCTTCAAAGTTCTCGCACACTCGACATAAACCCGAGTCAGAGATATGTCTGTTCATCAGAATCTTTTTAATTGGAATTATACCGTGCATCACCCTCCAACAGAATATTCTAACTTTAGAAGGGCATTTTAAACGCCAAAGATTCCTCCATGTATCCGGATTCACATGAGCTCCTTGCACCATAGGTTGACAGGCCATGTTGTTATGTTGATGCCTCCATTCAATATAATAGGAAGATTTCACCGAGAACATACCGCTCCTATTCGCATTCCAAGCGATGAAATCCTCAAACGCATTACAATTCAATGGGATTTGCAGAATACGGGTAGCATCTTGAGTGTTGAAAATGCTACGAATCAACTCATGATCCCAATGCTCCGTATCAGGATTAATAAGCTTCTCTACCTTAGTCAACAAGCAATTACCTCTACTTGTAGATACCATTAGATTATTGGCCTGTGGAATCCAGGGACCGGTCCAAATATCAATACCTCTCCCATTACCAACTCTCCATATATAGCCTCTTTTAAAAGTTTGAATGCCTGAGACTAGGCTTTGCCAAGTGAATGAACTCCCAGCCTTCAATATATCTCCAGATGGATAATATTTTGCCCGCAGAACCCGAGCACACAAAGTGTCTGGTTCTGATATTAACCTCCACACTTGTTTGGCCAGAAGTGCAAGATTAAACGAGTGTAGATCACGAAACCCCATGCCTCCCTCCCTCTTTGGGAAACACATTTTCCACCAAGAATACCATGCATTTTTTTGCTATGATCATCATCACCCCACCAAAACTGAGAGATCGCATATGTGATCTTCTTACAAACTTTTTTTGGTAACTGGAAAACAGACATGGCATAGACTGGGATTGACTGAGCAATAGCTTTCAAAAGAATTTCCTTACCACCAATTGATAATTTTTTTTCTTTCCACCCCTTGATCCTTTGTAAGATTCTTTCAACAAAGTGCAGAAAACAATCACTAGGATCTGCCCCAACAATTGTCGGGAGGCCTAAATACTTGTCAGATAGTGCTTCATTATCAATATTTAAAATTCCACAAATTCCAATCTTCAAATCAATATATGTATTTGGGCTGAAGAAAATACTTGATTTGACCACACTCACCATTTGTCCCGAGTTCGCACAATACTCGTCAATAACTCGTTGCAATGAGGTTGCATTATGTAAATCTTCTTTCAAAAGGAGCAAGGAATCATCAGCAAATAGTAGGTTTGAAACTGATGGTGCATTTCTACACACCTTGATCCCCTCAATACCACGAACCTCTTCTTCATGCAACAAACTTCTTGACAAACCCTCTGCACAAATCAAGAACAAATAAGGGGACAGAGGATCCCCTTGCCTGATACCTCTAGTAGGTGAAAACCCCTCAGAAAGCTGAGAGTTGAATCTCACAGAATAAGATACCGACATGACAGAGGCCATTACCAATTCAATCCAATTGGTGTGAAACCCAAACTGATGCAACATATCTCTTTAAAAAGTCCACTCAACTCTATCGTACGCTTTATACATATCAAGTTTAATTGCACAAAGACCTTATTTACCTTTTCTCTTATTTTTTATCTTGTGAATGCACTCATAAGCTACCAACACGTTGTCAGTGATAAGTCTTCCCGGGATGAAGGCACTTTGAGAAGGCGAAATGATCTCGGGCAGAATAAATTTCAGTCTTGCAGATATCATCTTTGAAATAATTTTGTAAACCACGTCGATAAGAGAAATAGGCCGAAACTGAGATACCTCTTCCGGGGAACCCACCTTGGGAATAAGAACAATCACCGTTACATTCCAACCTTCCGGGATAATCCTGTCATTGTTGGCTTTTAACACCGCGTGAGAAATATTTTCTCCCACAATATGCCAAAATTTCTTAAAGAATAGAGCATGCAACCCATCAGGACAAGGGGCTTTGAGATCCCCAATACTGAAAACGCCTTCTTCACATCATCATTAGTGTAAGGGGCCAGGAGCCTATTATTCATCTCCTCAGTAACTTGTGGAGTGATTTTCTCAAGAAAATGAGGGTCTATAATATTAATTTCAGAATTAAAAAGGTTAGTGAGAATGACAGGATTTAGAGCCTCGGTACCTAAATTTCTTAAAGAATAGAGCATGCAACCCATTAGGACAAGGGGCTTTGAGATCCCCAATACTGAAAACGCCTTCTTCACATCATCATTAGTGTAAGGGGCCAGGAGCCTATTATTCATCTCCTCAGTAACTTGTGGAGTGATTTTCTCAAGAAAATGAGGGTCTATAATATTAATTTCAGAATTAAAAAGGTTAGTGAGAATGACAGGATTTAGAGCCTCGGTACCTTTCACGAATTCCCCCTCCTGGTTCCTTAGTTTCTCGATATAGTTTCTCTTCTCTCTAGCCGAAGCAAAGCTATGAAAATAGGAAGTATTTTTGTCTCCATTTTTCAACCAGTTCGCCCTCGCACGTTGTTTCCATTTTATTTCCTCTTGCTCCAACATATTTTCGATTAACCTTGAGAGCTCCCATTTTTCATATCCGTATCATTATTCATTGGACCACGCATAATCTGCTCCAGTTCCTTTTGTGCCCTTCGTAGCCTCTTTCTTGGTTGCCTAATAACAATCCGATCCCATATATGTAGGTTCCAATGCATGGCCTTTAGTCTTCCCAAAATATCTGTCGGGGACCGTCCTTCTCCCGCCTCCTCCCAAGATTTATGTACTGTGTCTGAGAAACCCTCCTCTCGAAGCCACTTCGCTTCGAAAAGAAGAGGTTTGACGCTATAATCTGTATGTTGGGATGCAAAGTAGTCAGTGTCAAGTAATATGGGTCGGTGATCGGAATAATTATACTCTAGATGAATCATTGTTGTGTTTTCATAAAGTTGATTCCAGCACAGCGTCCCTAAACCTCTGTCCAGTCTCTCACGAAGGCCCCCCTTTGCCAAGTAAAGATATCCCCAACGAATTCAATATCACGGAGACCGCAATCCTACAACACATCATGAAAAGCCTTCACGTATTTCTCTAGCCTGTCCTGCCTCCTTTCTCATGATCATAAAGAATCTCATTAAGGCCTCCCATAACTAACCAAGGCAGAGTGTTGTTTTGGTGAATATGTCCCACGTTTTGTGTTTGTCTCTCCACTTTGCTTCCCCATTATACCTGGGCATGGGCAGCCCGGCCCGGCCCGAAATTCCCGGGCCTAGGCCCGACGGGCTTTTCCATGGGACGGGCCTGAGCCTCAGTTTTTAGGCCCGATGCATTGCCCGGGCCGAGCCTGGGATTTGATTTTTGGTGTTTTAGCGAAGAGGCCCGGCCCGAGGCCCGAAAGCCCGACGTTTTTCCCTCCCACGGGTCGGGCTTGGGCACAGAAACTAGGCCCGACTGTCGGGCCGGGCCTGGGCCTTGGGTTTGTGCTGCGGGATTTTTTAGGCCCGGCCCGGCCCGAGATATGGCCAGGTATATTCCCCATACATCCCTGTTAGTCTCCACACTTTATTATTTCCATCTTCTATTCTCACTTCAATATAGTTTGGATGGGAAAAAATTTGAGAGACCCTTTGTCTCCCTCTTCCAATCCATTAGAACTCCTCCACTTCTACCATCACTAGCCTGACCTATCGAAAAATCCATATGCATCCTTCTTCTCAAACATTCAGCCGGGTAAGTATCTAGGTGGGCCTCAGATAAAAAAATCACGTCTGGGTTGTGGCGCCTTAGGACATCCAGTAGCACCCGAACTGCCGCGGCATTGCGAAGACCACGACAGTTCCAACATATAATTTTCATTGCGACCAGATGGACCCCTCTCGGGAGCCCGCCGATCCAATTGAAGGGGAGATAGCTCCAGCCTTCTTAGTTCTCTTTTGTCGAATAACATTCGAACCAGAGTCAGTGTTACCAACCTCTGTTCCTTTCTCAGCTAATTCCATCTCCCAGCCGTATCCTTTCCCATTAGACTTTTTTTTGCCTCATCTTCCTCCATTTGCTCTTTATTATCTAGAAACAATCTCTTTCGAATGCCCACTTCCGAACTGTCACGATCAGACATTTCACTGTCTTGGTCTTTTAAAGGACTAGACGCCGTATCCTTCAAGGGGTCCTCAATGGGTGCATCCTTCTCTATATTAGCTATTGCATTGAACCTCCAACTAACACTTGTTATTACCACGACCCGAAGCATATGCCCGATTCAATGGAGCTCTACCTCTCAGTTCACTTCCCTGTCCTATCCTAGCTCCCCCACTAATACCTGAGAAATTTCTACCTTTCCAAGTAGACCACTCAGCTTTAAGGAGTTCTCCCCACTTGATTTTATCCGGTGCGTGCTCCCCCGTTCCACACTCTAACAAGGTGTGTCCAAGAATACCACAGGCACCACAAAATTTGGGTATTTTCTCATATCTCACTTCATAAACTTCCCCTGCCCTCCTCTTGAGATAGAAACAAAACGAGCAAGCGCTCTCCTGACATCTAGCTTGACCCGGGCTCGAACAAAATTACCAGCCCCTTTCACGTCAGTTTCAACCTCAATCACCTTGCCAACACGCTTTTCAGTTAGATTTGTGATAAGAGATTTATCACGATATCCGATTGGCTGATTCAATTGGGCTGAATCCATCGTATGCTTCAATGCTGATCGCACTCTGCCTGAAGTGACACGGTCCCCCCTTCATCAATTTTAAGCCAACCACCTAAGCAAAAGCACTGGACCGTGAACAGGTCATCCTCAAGCTTTGTAAATTTGATCTCTTTTGCTGGGCTCCAAGCGATTCTCATGTGATGTTCAAATGTCTGCGGGCTAAACGGATTAGAAGTATGAACCCGAACTAACGCCATCCACTTCAACCCCTCCGTTGGAATCTCAGCTTCATCCTCAAACACAAGATCATCGTATTCGTTTTCCTCGATGCCGAGTCTTTGTATCATCTCATCCAAACCTTCTCCTATGATGCCTGTTGCCGATCTGTTAGTTGATTGCGTATCGCTTGCCTCTGCCATCTCTTCTCTCTTCCTCGATCGCGATCTTCTCTGTATGCCAAAACCCGCTGAGTCTTGGCAATAAAACCGGCCCCTGGTTACCCGAACCCTAGACCGAGTCGAAACCGTCGAGTGGCCCGACGGGATTGAAGGACTCCGCGCCGGAGAGGAATTCCGACGAACGGAGGCGGAGAAACCCTAATCGCTAGAGGCGGTTAGGTCTTAAGCGGTTCCCCTAGCAACACGGGCATTCAACTAGTTAGATTAGCTATCGTAGGTGCGGCGCCTGGAGGTAGATTTTCGCATGAAATAAACGGTAAATTATGGAACCCGTCGGCCCGGAAATGACAGTTGGCCCTGGGCCATCAAGGAAAAGGTTCACACGTAAAAGCCCAAGTATGATGACGTTTTCTTGAACACAGCCCGAATCAGACCATCTCATGGTAGAGGCGTAGAGGCAGAGCCCGTACACTACCGACCTTACGGGCTGTAGCCGACCGTGCTGTCACAGAAAAGCAGTCGCTCCAGGAATAGTCCCCCGACGCGCTCCTCCGACGTGTGCGCGGCGGCAAACTCCGGCGAACAAGGCGTCACCGGCAAGGTAGACATCGCCACCCCTTTTCAGTTCCCACCGCCCGCTTGCTCCGTCCAATCGTGTTGATTGGCCGAAACCCTCGGCGAAACCCTAGGTTCTGATTCGAGATTCGCCCGTGTCCACATCTTAGGTCGGGTATCCGGGAGGCGGCGGAGCCATGGAGGAGGACGCCGAGGGAATGGACCGCCTCGACATGGACGGCGACTTCGTGGGCGGCCGCTTCGACCGCGACGGGGAGTTCTACTACCAGAGCCGCCGCGAGCGGGCGCCCCAGACCCGCGACGACGCGCTCTACGGCGTCTTCGCCGAGGGGGACTCCGACTACGACTCCGAGGAGGACGAGGCCTCGCGCCGGCGCCGGCGCCGCAAGCGCCGCAAGGACGAGTCCGAGCCCGACCTCACCCGGCCCGTGCAGTTCGTCTCCAAGGGAATCAGTACCCCAAATCCCGAGGAGGAGGAGCAGAGGCCTGGGCTTGGCCAGGCCGCGTCCTCCTCGGGCACCGCTGCCACTGCGGCCGCCTCGGAGGATGATGCGGAGGAGGACCAGGAGGGATACATCGACCTGCCCACGGGGTTCGGGCAGCGGATCGCCGAGGGTGCGCGCGCAAGGCGGGAGGAGAAGGAGCGACAGCAGGAGTCGGCCAAGCGCCGGCGCAGTGCATCGGGGGCAGGTTTCGAACCTGGAAAACCAGCACCAGCCCTTGGAAGCCTGGAGTCCAACACGAAGGTGGCTAAGATGATGGCTATGATGGGGTACAAGAGAGGAGAGGGCCTCGGCAAGAATGCTCAGGGAATCACCGCGCCAGTGGAGACCACCTTGCGCCCTAAGAACGCTGGACTCGGCAGCGTCGAGGGGTTTAAGGAGCCCAAAGCTTTCACCAAGGAGAACTTGCCACCCCCACCTCCTCCACCGCCTGCCAAGAAGGAGAAGCAACGGTGGTCCAAGAAGGCCAGCACGAAGAAGGATCAGGTCTTGACTAAGAATGAGCTGTTGGCAAGGCGCGCCGAGCAGGAACAGGATGAGCAGCCCACATTTGTCCAGAAGGTGATTGACATGCGAGGGCCTCAGGCTCGTGTGCTCACAGACTTGAAGGGTCTCAGTACTGAACATGAGATGGAGGCAAATGACGTGCCAATGCCGGAGTTGCAGTACAATGTGCGGCTACTTGTTGAGGAGGCTGAGGCTGATATTGTCAGGCTGGATGGGCAGCTGCGGCGGGAGCAGGAGAAGGTGGCTAGTTTATTGCGGGAGAAGGAGAAAGTAGCAAAGCAGGAGGCTTTGCAGAAACACCAGCTGCAAGTTATGGAGACAATTGCAGATGTGCTCGAGAAGGTCCGGGTTGATGACACCGCTGGTTTGCTCACTCTGGGAGGGTTGCTTAAGACCTTCCAGGAATTGAAGGCGCGCCATGAGGAGGAGTTCAAAATATGCAGCGTTGCGTGGGTTGCTTGCCGATTTGCGTATCCACTACTTATCCGGGTCTTTCAGGGGTGGCAGCCGCTGCAGAATCCATTGTTTGGCTTGGAGGTCATGTCATCGTGGAAGGATTTGCTGCAGGGAGACCAGCCATATGATTTTTCAGATGCTACTGAATCAATGGCTCCATATGCGCAGCTGGTCAGTGAGGTCATCCTACCAGCTGTGCGGATATCAGGAACTAATTCATGGAAGGCTAGGGATCCAGAACCAATGCTCCGTTTTCTCGAGTCATGGGAACGATTGCTGCCCCCTATCGTTCTTCATTCAATATTGGAGCACGTAATCATGCCAAAGCTCACAGCTGCAGTCAACTCTTGGGACCCACGGAGTGAGAATGTACCAATCCATGTATGGGTACACCCATGGTTGCCAACTCTAGGGCAAAGGATTGAGACACTGTGCCACTCTATTCGGTACAAGCTGAGTAGTGTCCTCCAATTATGGCAAGCGCACGATTCATCAGCTTATGCTGTGCTGTCTCCATGGAAGGGTGTATTTGATCCAGCAAGTTGGGAAGACTTGATAGTGCGTTATATAATTCCTAAACTGAGAAATGCGCTCCAGGAGTTCCAGATTAACCCAGCAAGCCAGAAGTTTGACCAGTTTAACTGGGTTATGATTTGGGCTTCTGCTGTCCCAGTACACCATATGGTCCATATGTTGGAAGTTGATTTTTTTAGCAAGTGGCAGCTGGTTTTGTACCATTGGTTGAGCTCACCAAATCCTGATTTCAATGAAATCATGAATTGGTACAAGGGCTGGAGGGGCCTCTTCCCACCAGAGTTACTCGCCAATGAACGCATACGGATGCTTCTAACGGCTGGTCTTGAGATGATGAACCAAGCTGCTGAAGGACATGAGTTGGCGCAGCCAGGGGCTAGGGAGAATGTTGGCTTCTTGAGAGCAACAGAGAAGCGGCAATTCGATGCAGCACAGCAAGCATCGCAATACCCATCTTACCATGCGGTGCCAGGAGCAGCAATGTCAGATATGAGCTTCAAGGACTCTATTCAGGAATATGCAGTTGACCAAGGTTTGCTGTTTATGCCTAGGGTTGGCAAATTCTACAAAGGCCTGCAAGTGTATGAATTTGGCACCGTGAGTATTTGCATTGATTCCGTCAAGCGACTACTCTATGCTCAGGAGGGAGCTGAACGGTGGAGTTCTGTGTCTCTTACGCAATTGCTGGAAATGAACAGGATGGCAAGGCCACGTTAGATCATCTATAGCTTGGAAGTTTCATGTGATCCCTTTTCCTGCCAGTGTAGGTAGTCTTCAAATGTGTCTTGCGAGCACTGTTGTAGAATTACTTGATAAAGAACAAAGTTTCTGATGATGTATCTGAATGTGATTTTCCACATTTCAACATGGAACTGGGTTGTTAGTGCCCTATAATGAATAATTGAGGCAGAACTGTTTCTAGCTACATTTATTGTTTATTTCTTGAGGTTTGTTGTTATTTTTATATTTTGGTTAAGTTCATTTCTTGCTTTGTTTCCTGAGATAATCGAATGCCCTCCCACTAGGATTATTAATGTGCATCTAGCTTTTGTCACTGTATATTAAAGATTCAGTAAACTAACACATGTAGTACTTTTGGATAAATGAATTCATTTGCTCGATGCCATGTTCAGCTGTTAATATGATATTTTGGGTTATGCTGTGCATAGCTTTTGCTGTGTTGGGTGCATATAATTTTTAAATTTATTGGTTGTAGCATTTTATACAGTACCACTCTCCTTCATTACATACAAAAGTTTTGCTTAAGTCAAGCTTGCACATACTGTCTCTCATATTTAACTTCTTTTGAGGTCGGAAAGTAGATGCCCCATCTATTTGTATACAAGGTGCTTTACACTGGAATTTGGGGAAGTTTCGTCAAGGCTAATTTGATACTGCTTTTCAGAATTGTGAAGGTCCCTTTGTCAACCTTGCTTTCAGTTTTCAAGCTTCGTCCTGAGGTCATTATTTATTGGATCTTCAGTTTCGAGGTTCCTCTTTATTTCGGGGCCTGATCTGGTAAGAGATATTTTATATTGAAAATGTCTACTCTTCTGTACCTATAGATATCTTCACTTATTTCGCTCTACCGCTCTATTACTAAAATCATAGTCATTGTCAATAACCTGCTGATGCAGTTGATGGACTGAGCTGACATTGCAAGCTTGAAACTATCGACATTTCACAATGTCATTTTGTCTGTTTCATGCTGTGGAATTCATCTGATCTTCATTGCCCGTGTGAGATTTCTGTTGTATACTTGACTAAACATTCATTTAGTTATTTATTTATGTGGACATAAAAATGAGTAAATAACCCTTGTCATTGTCCGACTAGTATTTCCATGTGATCTAGTTCCTATTCAGGTTCTGTGGATAACTGACCTTTCATAGATACGGACCATATGGTTTATGTTACTATAACTACATTGTCTCAAAACAGTTACACCTGAATTGGAGACAGATCAGTCATTCATTCAGGAATCAAACTATTGTAGCGGTTTCAGAGTACTGTTATGTTATTGATGGTTCCTGAATGATCATTTTATGCATTCCTGAATGGTTTTTGAATTTTCGTTATTAACTTAATCTTATTCCAGTGCTGGTTACTTCTGTTTCCTGGATTTCCAAGGTGATCCCGTTGACTTCTGATTGCTGGATTTGCTCCTTCACCAAGACGCGTGAACTTTCTGTTTCATTACGTTTATCTTGTGAGTTGTCCATTCTGGGTTTGTTTGTTTGTGTGTTCGCCACACATGAATTTTAGACAATACCTTACTTTGGTCATGTAACCTTTGATGGCATTATGAGCCCCTAAATCTTGTTACGCTGAAACATTTTATCAAGTTGCTAACACTGAAACATGTGGCCTCAGGATCTTCAACTGCTGTTGATCATCAAAAACTCAGATACTACATGTATAAACAGCTGAATATAATTAACTGGCACCCTACTTATACAAACAAAATTAAATGCCTATCTTGACATTCTTTTGGTCATCCTTCCAATCTACAGACATTGTTACATGTTACCCCATGCATATGTTCCTTCGCATGTCTTCAATTTCTCATCAGGGGCTCTCTCTTATCACAGTGCTACCGGCAAATGCAAGTGTAGACACCCGTGAGTTGTCCATAGGAGACATTGAGGGAGACACATTTAACTGGGGAGGCTCAATTGTTCTGACTTTCAGGTCCATGACATCTGTGATCAGGCCTGGCCTCATGATCTTGTCGCTGACGGTGCACTCACCCTTTAGCATCTTTGCCACCATCGACATGGAGGGCCTGATTTTCGCGGTATCCTGGGTGCACAGAAGCCCTATTCTCAAAAACCGATGTGCTTCCTCAGTGCTGAAACCATCTTTTAATGTCTTATCGATGATGCTCTCAAGATGACCAGACTCGTAGAGTGTCCAAGCCTGGTTAAAATGAAGTGGAGATATGTGTTACCTATGCTTTAGTCAAATATATAAGAATTAGTAATTCCCATGCCATGAATGATTCAGCTTTTTCTCTGATAGCAACTTTTCACTTTCTTTGAAGAGCAAGAATTTAATGATTGATCTTTCTTAAATTGATTTGCAATGCATCAGCACTACATGATTGATATCTCTTAAATTGATCTGCAATGCATCAGCACGGTAGAATAATTTGGCAAAATCTAATAGATATGCCCTAAGAATGGGAGTAATAGTCAATGCAAGTGACAGACCCAGCTGACAAAAATATAATAATCAGAAGACAAGTCACGCTTGCCGATTTTGGATAGAAAGAAACTTCCTGGTACCTTCCATTTGAATACTTTCACTTGTGGCAGTATATTATGGGTATCTACGTATTATTATCTAAATTGATCAATCATGTGAACAGAACAGCTGTATATCTGCCTGATTCCTGATAGTATAATGGAGAGCATCTGGAATTCCTGATCTTTTTAATCATGTATTTGAGAAAATAATTGCTCTACCTGATCTTTTACTTGGCTTAACTTTCTGGAGATTCAGACATGAGACCCGGAGAGGTCATACAGGGCGTTTATGATGTACAATTAAGTAAATATTTTCTGAAAGTATTCTTTACCATTTCTAGGAGGAACTGATCTTGAAGAGGCAATCTCGGGTCAGTATGCCACCTGCCACTGACAATCTCCAGGAGCAGTACTCCAAAGCTGTAGACATCAGCCTTCTTCGTCAGCTGCCCTCGGATCGCGTACTCCGGTGCCAGATACCCTCTGAGAAATACGCGTGTCAGCTTTCGTCTTAACCACACTGTAACTATGCAAGATTAAATCAGAGCAGCAGCTGCAAGATTAAACCAGAGCAGCAGCAACAAGTGCCACTTTGCTTACAGTGTTCCTGCAACCCTGGTGCTGATATGCGTCATGTTGCCCGGGAAGAGCTTCGCTAGCCCAAAATCTGATATCTTGGGGTTCAGGTCCTTGTCAAGCAGAACGTTGCTTGCCTTGATGTCACGGTGGACGATATGTGGCCGGACTTCTTCATGCAGGTAAGCTAAACCGTCGGCTACACCGGTGCAGATCTTCACCCTTGTCCTCCAGTCAAACCGAATACTACCACGGGAATTGCCTGATGAAGATGGAAATTCAGAGAGTCGGAATCCTGAGGAATGAACAGAACACCAGAATTTGAGAATCCACTGTGAAATAGAAATACGGTTAAGACATACCAAATAGGGTCTTTGCAACGCTGTTGTTCTCTAGATAATTGTAGACCAGCATTTTTTGACCTCCGTCGACACAGCAGCCATACAGTTGAACAAGGTTGGGATGGGTTATGCTGGATATGACACTCAACTCATTCAGGAACTCCTTTGTCCCTTGCTTCGACTCCGAGGAGAGCACCTTGATGGCAACTTTCTGGCCATTCTCCAGTTTTCCCTGCATATAATTTAAATCATAGCTTGAGCATTCATGAAACAGTACTTCATGTCTGGATTCAGTGGCTGGTCCAAGTGCTAGAGTAATCACTTCAGTAGGAAGAGTTGAATCTGTTTATTTGCAATAATTCAGGATTTTGGAGTAAATGATTGGTGCATACGGCATGCTATAGGAGCAAGAGGCTGTGGTGTTTGGAGTTTGAAATGTCAAAGCTTCTAGGGTGCAAACTGGCAACTAAACCTACCAGGTAGACGCAGCCGAAAGAGCCCTGTCCAAGTTTGTTTCCTGAGCTGAAGTTTCTTGTTGCCTTTTTGAGCTCCTTGGAGGAGTAGATCTTCACATTTCCATATATCGGCATGTCTGTGAACAGAATAGTGTGAATCTGGAGGGTTTTAGGATGCTTCTAAAGAACAAAAGCTAATGAGATATGCAGGTTTACCTATGACCTGCTGCACAGCATGTTTGCAGTTTTTCTTCCACCAGAATGCTGGAAAAGTTTTGCCTCTGGAATTTTTCTTCCACCGGAACAGAGGACAGCAAGTCATCGCTAGATTATGAAAAACTGCTTCTTTGAAGCTTCAGATATGTCTTCAGAAGCTCATGCAAAGAAGAGTTGGATGGTGATAACCTGAGGAAAAAAAGACAGGTCAAATGAATCCCGTAAGTATCCCATTGAAATTGTTTCCTTCCCTTTCAACCGCAGAAAACAATTGTTGTAAAGAAGACAAGTCAAAATGAAGCTAGCTAGCTATCTATTTCTAATGTAACTTCAAGAAACTAACTCAAACAGATAATCCAGAGAGGGATTTTCTTCCTCTTGAGGCCCAGCAAGTATCTATTTCTAATGTAACTTCAAGAAACTAAGTGGCAAGATGCCCTCCAAGAGAAGAAAACAAAATAACAGGTGGTGCTTATAACTCAAACAGATAATCCAGGGATGGGCTTTCTTCCTCTTGACAAGACCCCGTAGTAACAGAAAAATAATGTTGATATTAAGTAGGCTGATTACCACTTAAGAGTTTACTTGTTCAGACCACTAGTCAAATAATTACAGTTAGTGGACAGATGAAGAGTATCTCGTGCTAAGACCTCTGCGTTTGAATAACAACATCAATGGGACAAGAAAGTCAACATACAGAAAAAGGAACCTTATCAGCATGACCCTGGATCCTCAAAATTTCAACAGGAAACTGAGGTCATTCTAAAAGAACTAGATGAACCGAGATGATTAAGTAGAACACAGAAATGAAGGAACTAGAAATGGTTCAAATGTTTTCATCAGCCTTGGATGAATTGCAACACTCGGTAAAGGTTTGAACAATCGAGATTCTCGAAACAAATCTTGCCAGTGCAGTTGAGTAGATTCAGCAAAAAAGGAGAAAAAGAAACCAAGAAACTGAACTCACCCAGGGATTAGGATCAGTTGCTCTGTGGGAACTCCACTTTACTGCAGTCTGGGTGAAGAGCCAAGAACATCTTCCAAGTCCTGGATGGCTGGCTGGTGGTATGAGGAGCGGGGTAGCTTTAGAAGTAAAAGAGTGCTACCCTGTGCTCTATATATATGGGAGCCAAGGTCCCACTGGGATTGACTTGGCCTGTTCTCACCTTGGAGAGCTGCTGAGCTGGTTGGCACTTGGGAAGTAGCAAGGAAAGAAAGACTTGTGCTCAGCTGCCACCAGAAAAACAGATAAAAACGTGAGCCCGGTTTGGGACGACTGCATAATTTTTCTTCATGTTAAGCTTATTGCCCAAGTCCTGGCTCTATTATATCACTATAGTTTGACAGATCGAGCGTTACCAAGTCGTTGTTAGTACACCGTCTTCGCTTTTCATCAGCGATAAACTAAACACTGTGATTTGAAAAGGACTTGCTGAACATTTGTACTTTGTTTTTCTTAAATAGTCAGTCTTTAGTTTACATTAGCGAGGTATAGCAGAAATTAATATCGCATTGTATCAGCGTAAACTCCATCCTACGATTGTTTAGTGAGGTAGGCAACATGCTTTGTATTTCACCTCAGGAAGGATTAGAAAGGACAGCGAGAAAGGTCCTGAATGCTCCTGTTCTCCTTCCAGAATGGTGTTGTCTTCACCTAACCCACTGACTCTTATCTGCTCCTTAATTACAGTTTGACATGCTGGTTTCCGCGGCGACAGTTCAATGATGGGACTACTAATACAAGTTGGCAAGAGGTTGAAGAGTGGCCTCCTACCAGATCTGAAAAGGTATGTGTTGGATCGCTCTACTCCCGGTCGTCAAAATCGAACTGAGCGCTGTAGTGCTTACATTTATCAACCTGGTTGTAATAATACATACCATGTATTATGCAAATGGAGGGAGCCCCTGAAACTTGAAAGGATATATCTCAGATCTTGCTTTGACTAGTACGCATTAGATTGGGCGGTTGCACTAGCTATCATGAAGCTCCAGCTGTAAAAAAACCCAGTTCATCTCTACGTTTACATAATGCTCTTTTCAATACTCATTTCTGCCACCTTACAATATGACATCACTGTAAAAAGAAAATTAATGGCATAGCATAAGCCAGCTGCGACAGGTAATTTTTTTTTCGCTGCACAGACGTGTTAAACTTGAGTCTACACTCCTGAGCGCCCTTTCCTGGCTATTTAGGGGCAATTTAATCACTGTTCATGATGATCTCAGCCCACCGAAGAAATCTGCAACATTTGGCATTGTACAAATAAATAAATAAATAGAAAGGGAACAGGCGAACAGCCATTGACCACATCTGATGGTAGATCGAGTCATCCTCAGTTTTCTCCCAATCTCATTTATATCATTGTACTCTTGGTCAATATTATGACCATGTTGGCAAGGACACCGCATATTTAATTTCTGTCGACATAATCCTTTTGAATTTTTGATACAATGTAACTAGCTCAGTGCTTCCAGTTTTCTAGAAGTACACGTGCAGGTCAAATATAATTTCGCCTTTTCAGATTTCAAAACCCATGTAGCAGTACTTCAATTGGAAGAAACCTCCCTCTTAAGTTGCAATCGTGGCAAATAGGCGACGGACATCAAACAGTATAGTGGAGGACAAAACGACAGGAGTGTATGCATCAGTTTTCGCTAAGTCTCTGGGCCAGCTGTATATAATCAGCAGACTTGTCTGGGTCAAGGAGTGTCCATCAGAACGGTTCCTCTCATGCCGTTGTGTTGAATGGTCCTCGGATTTCCTTCTCACGGAAGTCAATAAACCATTTCAGCCTGAATACTTCGAGACACAAAATGCAGTCGCACGGTTTTGATTAATATTTTTGTAATGGATCATACTTGGTCTAGACTCTAGATCATGCTCAGTTATTAACCTACAATAATAATTCCGTCCAAATCCTCTGGCCTTGCAGTTCTTGTACTATAATGTAAAATATGTTGAAATGGTCAAGCATATAATTCTTATATTATACTGAGGGGGCTGGAATAGATTAAGGTGACTATATTTTGTCAACCAAAGTTGTAGAGCTGATTGAGTACATACATAAAATATATTGGGGGATAGATAATGCATGCATCAGCAGTAGACAACTGGGATGCTTGCACGTGCTGCGTGACAGAGACCTCGTTGAAATAATCAGGAGTCGCTGTCATCTAGTTAGACCAAAGATAGTAACCAGGAGTCACTGTCATTTACTTGTAGAAAGATGCAAACGCGTGGCGGCGTCATTGTGCGCCCGCTGGAGTCAATCGAGCCTGCCTTCTTTTGTTCTGATAAGAGCAAACAACTCTCTGCACTCAGGGATCAGAGCGACAGTTATGGTGGCCGTATAGAAGAGGCCGGTTGCTTCTGATACTCCGCATTCCCGAATGAGCGCTACTGCTTCCCTTATAGTCGGGACCGTGCTAGAATCACAAGAGATGCTTCAGCAGTTGCAATACGATCATTGCATGCCCTTTTGTGCTTCTTCGGAACCGGGTTCTTGTCCTCCTTTGTCGTCAACACAGCAACCATTAGGGAGGAGTCCTGGCGGTCCGCCAATTTCGCTTTCTTCAAGGCAGATGGTGCGAGTTCAGCATCCTCGTATGAGCCATCAATGTTAACTCGAGTAACCCCCTCCTTTTCTTTACTCAAGTCCTCTTGAAAAGAACAGAAAAGGCGAATTAGTTAGTTAGAACACAAACAAGTTGTGGGGAACTCATAATTAGTATAAGTCATTCTAATTCTTCAGCAGTTGCAGTAAGATCATTGCATGCCTTTTCGTACTCCCCCTGTCTCAAATTAACTGTCACAAAGTTGGACAACTTCGATACATCCACTTTTGTCCAACTTTGCGACAATTAATTTGAGACGGAGGGAGTACTCCAACAGAAGTGGGTTCTTGTCCTCCTCCGTTAACACATAGACCATTGGGGAGGAGACCTTGCGCTTTGCAAAATTTGCTTTTTTCATCGCAGATGGTGCAAGTTGAGCATTTTTCACCCAAGTTGTCAATGTTAACTTGAGTAGCCTCCTCCTTGTCTTCCTCTAAGTCCACCTGAAAAGAATAGCAAAAACGAATTAGTTAGTTAGAAGTTAGAACACATACAAGTAATGAGTAACTCAGAACTAATACAATTCATCTAATGCTTCAGCAGTAGCGGCAAGATCATTCATGCCTTTTTGTACTCCAGCAAAAGTGGGCTCTTGTCCTCGATTGTCAACACATCAAGCACCGGAGAGAAGACCTTGCGCTTCACCAAATTTGCTTTCCTCATGTCAGTTAGTGTGAGTTCAGCATCCTCGTCCGAGTCGCCAATGCCAACTCGGGTAGCCATCTGCTTGTCTTCACCTAAGTCCTCTAGGGGTATGGCGAGTGATTTACCGACATGCGCCTTCCCGAATATTTCATCCAACAAAGATAAGTTGTCCGGCGGCCCATTTCTGAATCTCGCATGCCATTGGTTGTTCTGACAAGAATAGCCAAAAAGGCAACTGAGTCAGAGTTAGAAAACAAACAAATAAAGAGGAGCTCAGAATTAGCAGTAGCACGGTACAATCCGAATGTGGTTCCTCCACCAGTTCTCGCCGGCCCCAAAAGTTCCAGTTTCGGGATCCCACCCGAGCCCGGCCGAGGATTTCAGTTCCAACCACCTCGCGTAGTCGTACTTCAGCGAGTTCCACCGATACCTGAAATGCTCCCTGACATACCCTCTCCGGGTTCTGGCGTTGAATTTGAGCTTGACGTTGTTGTCTCCTTCGGCACTCAGGTACCCGTCGTCTGTGTTGCCGGAGTCGGTCTCTTCTTTGCATAACTCGCAGAAAAGCTTGGTGTCATGCTCGTTCCAGAATTCCGCCCCCTTGCGCATCTGTTCCAATTTCAGTATGAAATTAAGCTTTAGGATGTTCTTGAATAGTAGTACAATCAATCAGCAGCTAGCTATTCAATTCTAGAAACAATATGTGGTGAATGGAAGCAATGGCCCCTTCCTGCATAGTAGTTGGTCGACCATATGCATTTATTTCGCCATTGAGCTGCCTCTAGTCAACCATAAGCACAGTGGTAAAGAGGACAGATATGGCGGCATGCCGTGGACTTGTCCGCCTGCATCCTGACTCAGGGGGGAGGAAGCTGCAGACCCGGCCGGCGGCGCTCTGCCGTGGAAGGAGATACGGGGAGGAGGAGCCACAGGTTGATGTGCCTGGGGGCTGGGGAGTTGGGACAACTGACACGGCCGGGCGGTTCGGGGAGGCGCTTGGAGCTCCGGGTCGGTTGCGCGGCAGGCCTATACCCTCAGAAACCAGAAATGGTCGTGCTGGGCTAGGGCTGGACCTGAAGCTCGAGGCTCGGCTCGAAGCCGGTGCAAGTCAAGCCTAGACCTTCCGGACAGGGCTCGAGGCTCGAGGAGGTGAAGCTCGCAAGCCGGCTCGAAGGCTTGATAAAATAAAAGAAATATAACAAATAAGACTCATTTACACTTTTGTGTTTCAGTTTTTTGGCTTCAATTATTTGGTTCCCGCAAGTATATCAAGTAAATAAGCATCATTAACATTATTTTGCTTCAATTATTTGGAGGTATAAAAGTTTCAGCAAGCAAATATCTTAAATATGACTTATTTGCACTATTTTGTACACGAAAAATAAATGCTACGGCCGAGCCAGCCTCGAGTCCACTTTTCTCAAAAGTTTTAGAGGCAAGCCGAGCCTGGCTCGGCTCGACTTTTCCCGAGCCTAACCAAGCCCAGCCTCGAGCCGGCTCGGCTCGGCTCTATGGGCGTCCCCCGGGGCACAAAATTACCAGCACCCGGGTCCCCCGGCTGACACGTGTCCTTTTTTTGCCCTAAACTCCGATTTTGCTTCCGTAGCAATATAAAAAATCTCGCTTTTGCTTCTATGTAGCAAAAAGGGTTCGTCTTAAACCACAAAAGAAAAAAGACATGGCCGGAGATTTCGCCGGAGGAAAAAATAATAATGCTATAGTAGCAACTGTTAATTTCGCCGACAACATCGCCGGGACCGGGACACACTCGCCGGAGTCATCGCCGGAAAAAGATTGGAGCAAAAATTTGTACTGTTATAGCAAAGTCTGAGAATTAGTATAGCAAAATATATTGTTGTAACAAAAATTCACCTCGCCGAAAATATTGCCGGAGTTCTCATAGCAAAAAATTTGTACAAAAATAGCAAAAAAAAAAAATACAAATATGTAGCAAAACATTTTTGTACAAATTTTTGTTGTTATTGCAAAAAAAAAAATCAACCACAAGAATTGCAATAACAACATCCAGCGAATGTCTATTTTTGTTGTACAAATTTTTGTACAAAAAAAAAATACAAATATGTAGCAAAAAATAGCAAAAGAAAAAAATACAAATATGTTGTTATTGCAATTTTTGTAAAATCGTGAATGTCTATTTTCTATTTTTTAAAAATAGAAAAGTTACCATCCACGATTTTACAACTTACGCATCATCCAAAATAGACATCAAAATCAACCACAAGAATTGCAATAACAACATCCAGCGACTCATTGAATCCTCCTAGTCTGCAGCCAACCACCTTGGCTGTAAATAGCCTGAACGACCGCCATCAAGCGAGTACATCCAGAATCCATGAGAGCCCGCTGCTCCAACGGCAGAAGGAAAGACCACATGTCCATCCAATATGTGGCCTGATGAATAACCTGCAAAAAATGAGCACATCTTGATTTGTTAAAAACAACATCGTTCCGATAATTTCAAAGAGGCCATACAAAACCACAAGTTCCAATTTGAATTCGAGCTTTAGTTTTAATATCTATCTCTTGTAGCGAGTTACCAAACATGTGATCAATACTGCATGGTTGAGCTATGCTAAATGTGAAATGAAGCATCCTCCAAATATGCTTAACAAAATTACAGTGTATAAACAGGTGTTCAACAGACTCATCACTGTCACAAAACACACATTTTTTAGACCCAACCCAGTTTCTCTTAATCAGATTGTCCTTTGTTAAAATAACTTTGCGCCGCAGAAACCACATAAACACTTTAATTTTTAATGGACTTTCAATTTCCATAAGTGCTTATGAAGACAAGTGGCATTGCCATGCATAAAGTCCAAATACATGGATTTAACCGAGAACCCACCGAAAACCGAAAGACCCCAAACAAAGTCATCCTCATCATTATTTAGGTGAATTCCCATGATTGCACGAGCTAAACGCAGCCACGCATCCCATCTCTCCCCAACCAAATTCCTTCGAAATTGAATATTTAGAGGGTTATGTGCCAACACATCCGACACTAATACATTTTTATTCCTCACAATATTGTATAACCCGGGGTATTGATCGGCCAAAGGAAAATCTCCTAGCCAAGTATCCTCCCAAAACCGAGTTGATAGGCCATTACCTATTTTAAAGAAGCCTCGTTGGAAGAAATCATTTTTAACCGACATGATACCCTTCCAAAAGGGAGAATCCGTTGGTTTTACCTCCACTTGAGATAATGATTTGTCAAATAGATATTTGTTACAAAGTAATTCCTGCCAAACCCCTCTTTCATGCAAAAGTTTAAACAACCATTTGACAATAAACTTTTGTTCTTAAGCTCGAGAACCTCGATTCCTAAACCTCCTTGGTCCTTAGGTCTACAAATGATATTCCAACTAGAAAGACGATATTTCCTTTTGCGTAAATCACTCTGCCAAAAGAATCTACTACGAAAGAAATCCAACCGTTTTCGAACCCCAACAGGTATTGGAAAAAAGGATAATAAAAACATAGGTAGACTAGTAAGGACCGAGTTAATGAGCACAAGTCTGTCTCCATACGACAAAATCTTCTCAGCCCATGACCCTAATTTATTCTCAAAACGGTCTTCCACCGGTTTCCATTCTTTATTTAAGAGTTTACGATAATGGATTGGTATGCCCAGGTATTTAAACGGCAATGACCCGATCTCGCAACCAAATAAAGAACTGTAATCGTCCTCCTTGTCGACGGCTTTCCCAAAGCAATAAAGTTCACTCTTATGAAAATTAATTTTTAACCCAGACAATTGTTTAAATAGAGCAAGAATTAATTTCATATTAACGGCCTTATCTAGGTCATCTTCTAGAAACAAAATTGTATCATCCGCATATTGTAAGATAGAAATTCCCCCATCCACCAAATGAGGTATCAAAGATCCTATCTGTCCATCATCTCTGGCTCTAGCTATAAGGATAGCCAACATATCTGCAACAATATTAGACAGAATTGGCGAGAGAGGGTCTCCCTGACGGAGCCCCTTTAGGGTTTGAAAATAATGACCAATATCATCATTCACCCGTACCCCAACACTCCCTCCTTGAATAAAATGACTAACCCACTCACACCATTTTGGATCAAAACCCTTCATTCTAAGGGCCTGCTGCAAGAAAGACCATTTCACTTTATCATATGCCTTTTCAAAATCAATTTTGAAGATGACACCATCTAGTTTCTTTGTCCTTAACTCATGAATAGTTTGCCAATAGAATGTCTTGTATCTTTTTTATCAACATAATGACGTGTATATGTTTTGTGATATTTGAGTTGGTTTGAACACTATGATATCTGAGATCAGCCAGGACTCTTGGGTACACCTAGAACTAAAGCACCTTTTTTTCGTTTGTTATTTTGGATATGTTACACTGACAACAGATTGCTTTCATTTGTCATAGTTTAACCTTGAATTATTGTCACTTTCTGTGATGAATAATGGGATGTGATTTAGAAAACTGGATTTTTGGACTGTAATATTTGAATTATGCAATATTTTGACTGCTGTCAATTGAATTGTAAATTTTGAATTCTACCTTTGTTTTAAATTTGAGGCACCAATAGTCACATTTTAAAGGCAGTTTTCGTTACTGCCTAAAAATATATTTAGAGGCACCAAGTAGAAATAGTGCCTCCAAAAGTTATACAATACTAGTACGTGATGTACTGCCAGCTGTGGTAGTACTACCTTGCCTACCAGTGTATTCTAAATTGTCTATTTTAATTTGGCAGGCACATGATTGTACGTTTGTATTTTCTTGCCTACGACGATCTGTCTGAACTGCTAATAGGTAGTCTTGTCGATCTTGCCTATCAGTAGATGACAATCTTGCCTCTATGGTAGAATCAATAATCCTGCCTGAATGAATTTTTGCATATCAATAGATAACAATCTTGTCTATTCATTATTACCAGATGACAATCTCTGCATATCCGAATATGATTACGGGAGTTCATATTCTGACATGAACGTGATGCTCGATCAATCAACGGACCCATGGCCGCTCTCTACTAGTATTCTATTCGAATTTTAGAAGAGAAAAAAAAACGGACCGGGACTAAATAAGCAGTCCCGTAGGGTGCGTGGCTCAGAAATGCACGGACAGACCACAATTTCCGGAGAAATCGGGGCTGGATTTGAGCAGCCCGTAGGAGATGTGCTAAGAGTATGTATCGGACTTGGACTCAAACACAAAGCACGCGGCGGCTCCATGGGGCGCCGAGCAATCGTAGGCCGGCCTGTGCCAGGGTTACGTGGCCTCCATCGGGAAACCCCCCTAAATTTCGCTAGGGTACGTGCATAGCATCTATTTTTTTTTTGAAATCAAACAATATATATATTAAGCAAGCAAGCCGCCTCATTAAAAACCTTCCAGTCCCCTTAGGTACCCTGGTAAGAAAAAGAGTGCGTCAGAAACTTGCTGCCCCGAAAAAACAGCCATTAATCTGGTTTACAATCCTTTCTGATACAGGCATCGAGAAAGGACGGAGTGTAATTTATCGAGGGGCATCTCTGTCTATCCTGGCTGCTATGCTTGGCACACAGATGTGCCAGTTCATTTGCCATTCTAGGGATATAATTAAGGCTAAAAGCATCTAGATTTCCTGATAAATCACTCACTTCCGCAAGAATCGGAGCAAGAACTGATCTGTCAAAGTTTGACGCTGCCCACATGATGTAGCCCAACCAACTCCTCCAAGTGTACCGATGACAAGATCACGCGCAAAGGCCATCAAGGATAAGGTGAACTCGCTCCTCTCGCTCTATACTTTCGGTCACGTGGAGGATGGTGCGCTACCTCATGGTTCCACACTTTGCGTGCTCAGGTTCAAACCCACCACGGAGGCACCGAAAAGTACCCGAGACGATGCGCAAGAAGATACGAAGAAGAGCGGTGAAGACGGCGTCCAACTCGGAGCTCCAGAGGAGAAGTTGGGGGGGGGGGGGGAACCCCTCCCCGGCCTCGGGAGCCGGCCAGGCCGGCCCCCCCACCTCCAGGCCGGGCACCCACCCGAAGGGGCCGGCCTCCACCTCGGCCCCAGGCAGGCCTCGGCCCCCCTCAGGCCGGACCCCCTCCCGAACTGGCTGGCCTCCATCCTTCCCACCCCGGCCCCAGGCCGGACCCCTGCCAGGCCGGCGTGCTGCCTCCAGGCCGGCCCCAGGCCGGCGTGCGGCGCCTCCAGGCCGACCTCAGGCCGGCGTGCGCCTGGGTGCGGCCCTTCTCCTCCACCCCGGCCCCATGGCCAGCCAGGCCGGGCTCCTAGGCCGGCGTGGGCAAGAATACACGCAAATGACCCATTTTCGCCCCCATTTTCACCTGCTTCGACCCCCGGCTATATAAGGACGACCCCGAGCTAGATCTACGTTTTTAGAGTTGAATTAAGAACATTTGGAGCTCAGCTCTCTTGTATCCCTCTTAGAGGAACTACTCCTATGGTTTGACCTAGGAACGTATCAAGGCCACTCCTCCGACATCGTCGAGGATTGTATCAAGGATCATCCAATTACTTGATCTCTCCCTTTGGGTTTCTATCAAGGATTGTCCAATCTTCCTCTCGATTATCTTGAGGTTCTATTGGCGTAGTGGACCGGCTACGGGTGTGAAGCGGTTTCAATCAAGGTGAGCTTAGTTGGATCGATCGTTCCGTAGGCGGCCCTCGGGGTTAGTTGACGGAAGATTTGGGATTCTTCGGTTCTTGCTAGTTATCCTTGTGTTTCCTCGCGTTTGCCCACGATTCCCCCTCGATTTCCCCCTCGCGTGTTCATCGTGTTCTTCGCGTTCTTGAGCGTTCTTCGTGTTCTTCGTCGATTCGTGAAGATCGGGCCAATCTAGGAGTAACCCTCCACATCATCTGGTATCCAGAGCTAGATTGACACGAATCCGACACCCCCAACACTTTCCATCCACCAATTTTTCTTTTTCCACCAAAAATTTCGAAAATCCTCAAAAAATAGCCAAAAGGGAATTCGACCGATCTGTTGATTCGTTGAGTTTTTCGTGGTTTTTCTTCATAGATTTGTTGCCAAACACCATTCCACACCTTTCTATTCAGCCAATTTTTCCAATTTCGCCCAAAAAATTTCTTGATTTTGTGGGAATTTCGAATTTGAGCCAAAAACTCAGAAAATTTCAGCTCTTCGATTCTCCGACAGATTTTGGAACGTGTTTTTCTTTGTCATTTGTGATCCAAATTGAGTGCAACAAGTTGCCACGCGACGCCCACGACATCACCTACGCTTCTGTCGCAACCGGACTTCTAGAGGATACTCGCAGTTCCGTTGAACAGTAGTGGATTGGATTACGGGGCTTACCGGCACCCGCATCTCTTACGAGTAGGCCAACACACGTATGTGTGACAACCAATCCCTATCTGTTCATCGTCTACGTAAACCATCCCATAGAAATCAGGATACTACCATTGACGTACTTCATACCATACACACATGGTATGTCAACGGCGTTTAACAGAATGATAACACAACATATCTCTAGGACACAAAAGATGGAAATAAGTTGCAAATAGCTCTCACTAGAGCAGAGATAGCAAATACAATCATCCAGAGGACACATGTCCCAACATAACATCATTACATCTCAGCGGAAGCATTCAACGGGTCTGAGTACAGACAAATCCAAATAGGCTTAAGAAGCCGGGAATGAAAGAAAACGAAGCCCATCCACGATGTCTCGGATCCTGCCCGGGTCCGCTACCTACTCGTCAGCAGCCTCGTCAAACTCCACGTAGTAGCCGTCACGGGGATCCTCGTAAGCGTAGTCTGCAGAAACCACAGCCCCAAAGGGGTCAGTACATAAACGTACTGGCAAGCAAGACTCACAGTTCACCAAAGTGTAGCCCGTCAACACCAAGCACAGATGCCTTGGGTTCAACGGAAGAAAGGGGTATAAAAGATGCTGCAACTGGCTGCACTAACCAACTACAGATACATACTACAACTTCCGGCCAACAGAAAGGAGATAAGACAGCGTATCGTAACCAACTATAACTAACCACCAAACAAACCCATCCTGGATCTCGCCCCTTATCCAAAGAAGCAATCCGAGGATAACTCACACAGTTGGATTAATGATGGTTCAAGTTATTGTGTCAATAAGGCTATTACTAGTCAAGTTATCATTAGTTAGGTGTAAGTTGTTCTGAGTACTTGTTAGCCAGTACTTTCACCAAGTCAACCATAACCGCGGAAAACACGGCTTCTCGAGAAGATTTATCCCTGCAGGGGTGCACCAATTTAGCCGTACACGTAAGAATAACCCGCCAGATGGAATGCCTCCCACCAAGCGGGGCACTCAACACAACTCAACTCTTCTTCGCATCAAGCCCAAAGCACCACGTGCTGTGCGTGCGCGGCTAATCGAGCCCCACGAAGAAAAGGGGACCCTCATAGCACTGGAACACCACGCGGCCCTAAATGCCGACTACAAAAGTTCCACCCTGGCCTCGGGTTCGTACCTGCATATGCGTGCATCAAATGGAAAGCCCGAACTAAGTGTGGCGATTTGGACGAGATGCGAATCGAATCAAATTGAGGGGGGGCGCCCATACACGCTTCCCACATGCGGATAGTGCGCTCATCATGGATCGGTAGACAAGACCCTTTTCCTATTAGGGTCGACACTAGTAGGCCTCAAAACCACGCCGGGCCTCCTGCCGGTGCCTTATCATCAAATTATTATTACCTCAAATTTAACAGGTTGTTGTTTAACATCGAGCCCCAGACATAATAGAATATGATAACAGAAAGTAACTGGTAACAGACTCGAGCAAAAACAACCCTAAGCATGCTAGTAAGACACGGGCCCAAGCAACTGGGTTATAGGAATGGAGGTGAGGCAATATCAGGGTTAAAGGATACATGTGATAGGTTCGTAACAGAAACAACTACTCATAGGGCTAGCAGAAATAGACAACGGAAAGTATCGGTAACCAATGTTTAAAGGAACACAGTGGTTCATGTGAGTGATAACTTGCCTGCAAACTCAGCAGCCTGGTACTGAGCTAGATCCTCAGAAGGGGTGTCGTAAGTATCGTCTGTCTCAACGTCGTCGTCTATCCGAGAAGAAGCAAACAAACAATGCAGAAAGATAAACAATCAATAACATGGCATAGTGCACAATCATGGGATGATGCATGACCATTTAATTGATGCATCAAAATAAGCTAGTTGCCATGGTAGCACAATTTAAATGGACACATATGCAATTTTGAGTTGCATATGAAATGCCCATGAATTATGGTTGGAATAATTGTTTTACAACTAATCAACAGGTGAACATGGATTAGTATGATGCATGAATGAGGAAAACAGAAAAATAACAACAATAGAACCAATTGGAAATAAGGTTTACCAATTTAGAAATTTATTTATTAAGTTAAGGAATTTTTGGTTCCTTAAAGGGATTACACAAGTAGTTGTTGTTTTCACCAATTTAAATTGTGCAAAATAATTAACAAAATTCATATTTGAAAAGAATACAAAATTTTAGTTGGATTACATGTTTCAAATATTGAAAAAGTAATTAGGATGAATTAAGCAAGTTAAACAAGATTTAATTGAGTTTAATTCAATTTTGAATTTTTATTTGTTCAAAACATTAATTCAAATTCATATTTGAAAAGTTTATGTTTTTCTGGTTTGAAAACATATTTTACATGTTCAAAAATAATTTAATTGGAGCAAGTTAGGAATTTAGCAAATTTAAATGATTTAAACAAGGTTTAAATTATTTAAGCAATTTTAATTATTCAAAACAGGAAACAAAATTTATATTTGAAAAGGTGGTTTGAAATAGCATGGAAAACATATTTTATTTGCATTATTTGGATTAAGTATGAATTAGTTATGGATTTTATCAAATTTCAAATGAATTGTTTGAATTTGAAATTTGAATGCATTTGGAAAATTCAAAACAGGAAACAATTGGTTTAAATAGATAGATAATTAAATTTGGGGCAGTGTACATATTTTATTTTTGTTATTTGAAGTTATAAACTAAAAGTCATTAGCTTTTTAAAACTAGGGACTAATCTGTGAATTAAAAGGATTTAATTGAAAAAGAAAAAGGTTGAAACCCATTTTCTACTCTGTAGTGGCCAGCCACGGCCACTGACAGAGGGGCCCAGGGCCAGCGTGGAAGCACGCGTGGCACCAGTGCCACAGACAGGTGGGCCACGGGCTAGGGAAAATATTCCCAAAAAGATGGGCAGCGGGGGATCGAACCCAGGCCGCAGCGCTCGCGCGAGCTGAGTCTTACCACTGCGCTGCTGACGAACTCTTGTCAGATAAGCAGACGCGCAAAGGTTAAGGTTCAGGTTCGCGGTTAACTGAATTTCGCGCGCGCGCGCGACTGAACTTTGACAGAGAAAACGACCGGCGGCGATCACCGTGGACGTCGGGCTCGTGCTGCTGCTGGTGGGTGTGCTGCGTGTGGACGTGCACGGATGCGTGCGTGTGCTTGTGCTCGTGCAAGGCAGAGAGGAGGGAGAGGTGCACGGTGGCGCTCACCGGCGGTGGATACGTGGCCGCGGCTCGGTGCAGACACGACGGCGGCGACGTGGAAGATGGCGGCGACGGTGTGGACCCCCTCCGCGGCTGCTGTGGTGTCCAAAGGCTCGAGGGAGAAGAGGTGGATCGATTCCCGTGGCTAGGAAGGTTGGTGGCGCACGGCAGTGGCGGTGGCCATCGGGGATTCAGAGGGAGCACGCCGGTGAGGTAAGGTGGTTACAGAGAGAGGGGATCCGGCGAGGGATAGGGAAAACGGCGGTGGCTGAGGGAGATAGGTGGGTAGGGGTAGCTAGGGCTAGCTCGGGGGCTAGGGCAGGGGTTTTATAGACAGCTAGGGGCGAGGATGGCCGTCGGAGAGGTGCAGTGCCGCCGTGGCACCTCCCGATGCGGCGCCGTACTGCGGGAAGAAAGAGAAAAGGAGGGGCGAACCGGTACGGGCCAGGAAAAGGGTAAGCTGGGCTGGGCTCGCGTGGGGCTGAGCCCACTGCCTCTCTCCCCTCGTTTTCTTTTTCTATTTTTGGTTCAGTTTATTTTTTTTTTTTGCAGAAAATAGAAATGGAAGAAAAAGGAGGGTTTTTGAGTTAGAAAATTTTAGGGAAAATTCTTGTGAGTTAATTAGTTCAATAGCAATCACTTGCCAACTTGATTTTCAAAAAGTTCCAATTTAAATTGCTGTTTGCAAATTGGTTTAAAATTTAAATGGATTTGATTATTAATTGATTATTATTGAAAACAACACTTTTAAATAGAGTGAACCCTATTGTTTAACTAGAACAAAATCTTATAATTGTTTGGTAATTTTCATATTTTCAACTTGGGTGTTGTTTGTAAAATGTATTTGAATTTTTGAATGCAATTTGGAATTAATTGATTGATTAAAGCCACCAATTTAATAGTTGAACATTATGGAATAAAATGGAAACAAATGGTTGTTTTTATTTGAACTTTTTATTTAAAAGGTTGTAACAGAGCAAGTATGAAACAAGCATTTGAATATTGGTTGAATTTGAACTGTGAAAACAGAGAAAAACAGATGCAAACAAAAGGAAAACAGGTGCAAAACAAATGCAAACAATTCAATGAGTATGATGACATGATGCAAAACTTTAATTAAACAAGAAACAAACATGCTAGGGTGGTTTTTCATACTTGGGATGTTACAAAACGCCCCCCCTTGAAGGAATCGCGCCCCGAGATTCCTTACTGAGAAGAGAAAAGGTCCGGATACTTCTTGCGAAGATCCTCTTCGGTCTCCCACGTTGCCTCTTTATCGGAATGATGCGACCACTGCACTTTCAAGAACTTGGTGCTCTTGTTGCGAGTCTTACGCTCGGTCTCATCGAGAATACGAACAGGATGCTCCTCATAAGATAGATCATCTTGCAGTTCAATGGATTCATGATCAACTGCACGATCTGGATCTTTGAAACACCTCTTGAGCTGTGACACGTGAAACACATCGTGCACCTTGGATAATTTTTCAAGAAGTTCAAGACGATAGGCATTTTCTGCACGCCTTGTGAGAATGTTGAAAGGACCAATGTATCTTGGTGCAAGCTTTCCTTTCACACCAAAACGATGAGTGCCTCTGTGGGGAGTTACACGGAGATATGCCTTGTCACCAGGTGCATAGATCATATCCCTGTGCTTGCTGTCATAGTAGCTTTTCTGACGAGACTGAGCAATCTTGAGATTGTCACGAATGATGCGAACTTTCTCCTCGGCTTCCTTAACAATGTCAGGGCCTAAGAGTGAACGTTCACCAGCTCCAGACCAATTGATTGGACTCCTGCATCTGCGGCCATAGAGTGCTTCAAATGGTGCCATGCCTAGGCTTGCCTGGAAGCTGTTGTTGTATGAGAATTCAGCATATGGAAGGCAATCCTCCCATTTCATGCCAAAGGAGAGACCACGTGCTCTGAGCATATCCTCGAGAATCTGATTGACTCTTTCGACTTGCCCTTGAGACTGAGGGTGATAAGCTGTGCTGAACAGAAGTTTGGTGCCCAATGCTTCTTGAAAGCTTTTCCAGAAATGAGAAGTGAATATGCTTCCACGGTCTGAGCTTATTTCAAAAGGAACACCATGAAGAGGAACAATCTTTGCTGTGTATAGCTCTGCTAACTGGCTAGCTGATATTGTTTCTTTGACAGCAAAGAAGTGAGCTACTTTAGTGAGACGATCAATAACAACGAAGATTGCATCGTTGCCCCTCTTGGACTTTGGAAAACCAGTGACGAAGTCCATTTCAATCATGTCCCACTTCCACTCAGGGATTTTCAGAGGTTGGAGTAGACCGGCTGTTTTCTGATGGACTGCCTTAACACGTTGACAAACGTCGCATTCAGAAACGTATTGAGCAATTTCACGTTTCATGCCAGGCCACCAATACAGCGTCTTAAGATCCTGGTACATCTTTGTACTTCCAGGGTGGATGGAGAGAGGAGTTTCATGAGCCTCCTTGAGAATAACATCTTTGAGACTTTGAACTTGAGGAACTGCAATGCGTCCTTCGAAGAACACAGTTCCTTTGTCATCAATTGAGAAGGACTTAAATTTCTCCTTGCCTTGTTTGATGTGTTCTACCATCTTCTTGATTTCAGCATCACGAAGTTGTTCAGAACGAATCTTGTCCTCGAGAGTTGGACTGGCTGTCAAGCTAGCAAGATAGCCTTGAGGAACAAGACCAAGGTTCAGCTTCTGGAATTCTTCATGAAGTGGAGGTTGGCTTTCCATGATCATGAGATTATTGCAATATGACTTGCGACTGAGAGCATCGGCCATAACATTAGCCTTGCCTGGAGTGTAAGAAATGGTGAGATCAAAGTCTTTAATCTTTTCAATCCATCTCCTTTGCCTGAGGTTTAGATTTGGTTGAGTGAAGATGTATTTCAGACTCTTATGATCGGAAAAGATTTCAGTACGATTACCCAACAAGTATTGCCTCCATTTCTTGAGGGCAAACACAACTGCTGCAAGTTCAAGATCATGTGTGGGATAGTTTTGCTCATGTGCATTCAACTGACGTGAAGCATAAGCCACAACTTGACGTTCTTGCATAAGAACTGCTCCTAGACCTTGGAGAGATGCATCGCAGAATATCTGGAAAGGTTTTGGTAGTATCTGGGTCAACCAGAACTGGGGTAGAAGTGAGTTTAGTCTTCAGGAGATTGAAACTTTCATCACATTGTGGAGACCAAACGAACTTCTTGTCCTTCTTGGTGAGATCAATGAGAGGTTTGGCAATCTTGGAAAAGTTTTGGACGAAACGACGACAATAGCTAGCCAAGCCAAGAAAACTTCTTACTTGCTTCACCGTCTTAGGAGGTTTCCAATCAACAATTGCTTTAACCTTGTCTGGATCAATGGCTATGCCCTTGGATGAGATGACATGACCAAGGTAAGCAACTTCTGGAATCCAGAACTCACATTTGGAGAATTTGGCATATAGACGATGCTCGCGAAGTTTCATGAGAGTGAGACGAAGATGTTCTCCATGCTCTTCCTCGGATTTGGAGTAGACCAGAATGTCATCAAGATATACCACAACGAACTTGTCGAGGTATTCATGTAAGAAAGAATTCATGAGTCTAGAGAATGTCGCCGGTGCATTGGTGAGACCAAAAGACATGACGGTGTATTCATATAGACCGTACCGAGTGGTGAAAGCTGTTTTTGGAATATCTTCCTTTCTGATCTTTATTTGATGGTAACCCATCCTCAAGTCCAACTTTGAGAATATTGAGGCTCCAGCAAGTTGATCAAAAAGATCATCGATACGAGGAATTGGATACTTGTTTTTGATGGTTTTCTCGTTAAGAGGACGATAGTCAACAACGAGTCTCTTTGTTTGATCCTTCTTTGCAACGAACAGAGTTGGGCAACCCCAAGCGGAGGAACTAGGTTGAATGTAACCTTTTTCCATGTACATATCGATTTGCTCCTTCAACAATTTCAATTCAGGAGGAGCTATCTTGTATGGATGCTTAGAGATTTGGTTCAAGCTCGATCACGAACTCAACTGCTCTGTCCGGAGGCATCCCTGGCAACTCTTCTGGAAAGACGTCAGGGAACTCACAAACCACCGGAACATTTTCAAGTAGAGGTAGAGGTTTAGCATCGAGGGTGTAAAGCTGAATAGAACTTGATTCATTTGGAGAATAGACTATCTGGCCAGAAGGGTGGAACAGAGTTATTGACTTCTGAGCACAATCAATCGTAGCTTTATTGGCTTTCAACCAATCCATGCCAAGAATGACATCAATGTCAGAATTGCCAAGCAGAATGAGAGAAGCAAGAAATATGTGACCTCCAATTAGAATCTGATTTTCATGACTGATCTTGGAAGTTTGCATAGTTGCTCCAGGGGAGTTTACTACTAGCGGGGAACCCAAACCAACAAAAGGTAGTTTAACTACTGTCGCAAAGATCTTTGACACGAAAGAATGCGATGCCCCGGTATCAAACAACACTTTAGCTGGGTTAGAGTTTACGGGGAATGTACCGAGAACGACGTCAGCAGCTTCCTCAGCTTTGTCGGCCTTGATATGATTCATCCTCGCGGTCCTCCCGACAGGCCTGTTGTTGGAGTTGAAGTCTTTAGCCGGGGGAGCACGCACCATTGCCTGGTTGGTGTTGGGGCGAGGAGGTGGTGGAGGTAGCTGCCTCTGAGTGCACTTGTCAGCGTAGTGCCCCGTCTGCTTGCATTTGTAGCAAGTGACGACACGAGGTGCATCTGGCCTTGGCTGCCCCATTGAAAACCTTTGACCTTGCATGTGAGCTGGGTTGGGTGGGCGGGGAGCAAAGCCTGGAGAAGCTTGGGCATATGGAGCCCGAGTGACAGCACCATTTGGCACCCAGATGCGGCGCTTCTGCGGAGGGGTGGTCATGTTGGAGGAGGAACCACCCTCACGCGAGTGCTTTCGAGACTCCTCGAACGCCTTGCGCCCATTTTCTTCATTGAGCGCGGTGTTCACGAGCTCCTCGAAGTCTTTGGCCTTGATGTTGGTGAGGGCGTACTTGAGTTCCGGGTTAAAACCTCTACGGAACCTTGCCATCTTCTTAGCCTCAGTGGACACCTCATCACCAGCATAACGAGCGACGCGATTGAACTCATTCTGATAGCCAATGACGTCCAGCTTGCCCTGCTTGAGAGAGCAGAACTCCTCACGCATCCTTTCCATGAGACCATCTGCGATGTGGTGCTTCAGGAAGGCATCCTTGAAACAACCCCAGGTGATTGGGTATCCAGCTCTCATGGTCTGGTAGTTCTCCCACCAGGTAGCTGCCTGACCCTTCAGTAGGTAGGAGGCATACTTGACCTTATCTTCCTCAGCAACGTGAGCAATGTCCAGAGCCCTGGCCATCTCACGGATCCAGTCATCAGCATCCAGAGGCTCGCGTGTTGCCACGAAAGCTCTCGGCCCCAGACTCAGAAACTCCTTGATGCTGACTCGTGGAGCATTCTGGTTGTTGTGCTGATTAGCCTGGAACTGGGCCATCTGCGTCACGACCTGAGTCATCTGAGTCAACAGCTCCGTGATTGGCGGTGGCTCAGGCGGGTTGTTCCTTGTTGGCGGCATCCTGAATAGACATGCATTTTAGCACAACAACAGAAAAAGGATAGACTTGGTAACCGAAAGAGAGATTATTCCGACGCATGAATAGATAACCAATAGGTACATCATCACATGTTCAAATACATCAGAATATCCAACACACCATAAATGGTTCAAATGCCAAAGGATAACTAAACATAGCTAAGAATGGATACACCGGTACTCCCATGCTCATCACACAGGACGGCGGTGAGTAGTACGACGAGAGGTACGGTGAGGAGCACGCCCACGAAAGTAGGTAGAACGACGATCCACATAGATCTGACGTGGTCTGAGAGCGACTCTAGGTGTGGTGAAGTACATAGTGATGGGGGGATAGTAACCCGGTAGGCCAACTCCGAGGTGAGACCCGGCCCAAAGGATGCTGCACAGGATCCGGCTAAGAATAAAGAGACTTCTGGAAGGCCCAAAGTGTGTAGGCCTCGCAACCCGGATTGTGGGTTGCGGTAAGGAAAGCTAGGGTTTGTAAGTAAAGTTCGAATAGGACTCAAGATGAGTCTTGAAGGGCAAGTTAGGGGTGTGCGGGTGCTTTATAAACCGGCCCCTAGGTTTAGTTTGTAAGAGAGATTCAAGTCATAGTTATAACACCTGTTATCGAGTATCCAGCATAATTCATATTGAGATCCGGCGAGTTATTTTCCGGTTCTTAGATTGCTTTCCGCCATGTCTTCCTTCGAGCTAAACCCTCTCCCGAATACCTGTGTCGACTTGCCCCAAGATCAGTTACCCCCGGTAACATCTGCCGTGATTATCCCACGACAGTTGGCGCCCACCGTGGGGCCTGCGTCCAAAGGTGTTTACATCACGGGAGAAGCTCGGAAGAACATGAAGAACTTTGTCGTCGGCGAGATCTACTCCAATGACGAAGGAGAAAAGATAGTGGACAATTCCGGGTGGGAGTTGGAGCCGGATCACCTCGAATCCGGATCCACGGTGTCGATTGGCCAAATCAGTATCTTCATCGGTATGGTACGTACGCTCAATTTAAAAGGACAATATCATGTACATGTTACAGGGACTTCCAACAGGGACAAAAAGGCGTTAAAACAGACAGTGGATCCAGTTTCCTCGGCCACTCCGGGATACTTGAGATGGGCAGAGCAAGAGGTAACGTGGAGCAGGAGGGATCATCCGGAAGGAATAGAGCGCCCCGGAACCCTGGCGTTAGTAGTCTCGCCACAGGTCAATGGTTACGAATTGAGAAAGGTATTGATGGACGGAGGGAGCAGCATCAACATCCTATATTGGGAAACCTTCTTGCGCATGAACCTCAAAGAATCTCAGCTACAGAAAAGTTCGACGGTTTTTCATGGAATCGTGCCGGGTCATTCGGCGCGCCCCGAAGGAAAAATTACGTTGGAAGTAGCCTTCGGAGAGTCGGTAGATAATTATCGGGTGGAATGGCTCACGTTTGAGGTGGTCAGGTTGCACAGTCCTTACCACACATTGTTCGGAAGGCCGGCTTATGCTAAGTTCATGGCTAGGCCGTGCTATGTATATTTGCAGTTAAAGATTCCAGGCCCCAAGCAGACCATCACTATCCATGGAAACCGGGATATAGCAGCAGAGTGCGATGAGGGAGATTCGGTAATGGCTGAGCAAGCCTGCAGAAAGGAAGAACTTAAATATTACCGGTCTCAGGTGGATCCGGATGATGGCACAGCATTGAGAAGACCAGATTCTGAGGACGAAAGAGTAAAATTTAAGGCGGCTCAAGACACCAAGAAAGTAGATTTTGTGGAAGGAGACCCCACCAAGCAGTTCACTATAGGGTCCAATTTGGAAAGCGCGCAAGAAAAGGCTCTAGTGGAGTTCATACGCTCAAATGCGGACGTATTTGCCTGGACGCCCAGCGACATGCCGGGTATCCCCACCGAGTTGGCAGAGCACAGTTTGCATGTGGATCCCAGGGCCAGGCCTGTGAAGCAAGGTTTGAGAAAAATGAACGAGGAAAGGAGAAGAGCTATAGGTGAGGAAATCGCGCGACTATTAACCGCAGGCTTTATCATGGAAGTATTTCACCCCGACTGGTTAGCAAATCCGGTTCTTGTGATGAAAAAGACAAATGAATGGAGGATGTGCATCGATTTCACGAGCCTCAACAAACATTGCCCGAAGGATCCGTTCGCGCTGCCAAGAATAGACCAAATCATAGACGCGGTAGCCGGAAGCGACTTGCTATGTTTCTTGGACGCATATTCAGGGTACCACCAGATTAAACCCAAGAGGGAGGATTGGGAGAAAACGTCATTCATAACCCCTTTTGGGGCCTTCTGTTACAAAACCATGACGTTTGGATTGAAAAACGCGGGTGCAACTTACCAGCGGTGTATTCAGAAGTGCTTCGAGGATCAAATTGGGCGCAACGTGCACGCGTATGTGGATGATGTGGTTATTAAGACCCGGAAGGCAGAGACATTTATTGATGATTTAAAGGAAACGTTTAAAAACTTGAGAAGGTACCAGATGAAGCTTAACCCAACGAAGTGTGTATTCGGAGTTCTGGCCGGGAAGTTACTCGGCTTTATAGTCTCCGAGAGAGGAATCGAAGCAAACCCGGATAAAATCAAGGCCATCCAGAGTTTGAAGAAACCGGAAAATTTGAAGCACGTTCAAAAGCTCACGGGCTGCGTAGCAGCCTTGAGCCGGTTCATATCCAGGCTTGGAGAAAAGGCAATACCCTTGTACCGGCTTTTGCGGAAATCAGATAAGTTCGTATGGGATCAGGAAGCAGACGAGGCGTTTGAAGCACTAAAGAAGCAGTTATCTGAAGCGCCAGTACTAGCGGCGCCGGGTCCTAAAGAGCCTATGTTATTATACGTGGCAGCCGGTCCCCGAGCCGTCAGCGCAGTAGTTGTCGTGGAACGCAAAGAGGATGGGAAAGGTTACCCAGTCCAGAGGCCGGTTTATTATGTCAGCGAGGTGTTATCGGAAGCGAAGCAGCGTTACCCACATTGGCAAAAATTGGTGTTTGGGGTCTTTATGGCCAGCCGAAAGTTGAAGCCATATTTCCAAGAACATCCCATAACAGTGGTTAGTTCCATACCAATGTCGGATATCATCAGAAACTCGGATGCAACGGGAAGAATAGCCAAATGGGCAATAGAGATGGGAGATTATCATATCAGCTACGAGCCCAGATCGGCGATCAAGTCCCAGGCCTTGGTTGATTTCGTTAACGACTGGACGCACACTGGAATGGTTACCGCAGTTCCAAGTTCCGAGTCATGGACCATGCACTTTGATGGATCAAAGCAGTACGAAGGGTCAGGAGCTGGAGTGGTGCTGACATCACCAAAGGGGGATAAACTAAGTTACGTGCTGCAGATTCACTTCGATTGTTCAAACAACGTGGCCGAGTATGAGGCTCTGTTGCATGGCTTAAAGGTAGCCAAGGAGATGAACATTAAAAGGATACGATGCTTTGGAGATTCGGATCTCGTGGTGCAGCAGGTATCAGGAACCTGGGATAGGAAGGATGCCACTATGGCAGCGTACCGCAGGGAGGTTGATAGGGTTGCCGGGTGTTTCTCCGGGTATGAAGTGGAGCACATAGACAGAAGAAAAAACGAGGCAGCAGACGCACTCGCCAGACTCGGCTCGCGCAGGGAGCCGGTTCCACCTAATGTTTTCCTGGACGAGCTATGGCGACCATCAGTTAAAACCGAGTCTGAAGAAGAACTAGCAAATCGAGACCCGGATGTGGAGCTCGTTGCTACAATACGTGGCGTTCCCGAGTGGACAGAGCCATATCTGGCCTACTTATCACGGGGCGAACTACCAGAACAGGAGGTACTAGCAAGACAAATCCTGAGGCGGGCAAAAGGATATGCTATTATCAATGGGGAGTTGTACAAGAGAAGTGCGGCAGGAGTCTTTTTGCGCTGTGTGACACCAGAAGAAGGCCGACAGATCCTTAAGGAGATCCATGAAGGCGATTGTGGGCATCATGCGTCCACAAGGTCCCTTGTGGCCAAGGCCTATCGGCATGGGTTCTTCTGGCTCACAGCTCTAGCAGACGCGGAACGGATAGTGGCAAGGTGCGACGGATGTCAAAGGTACGCTCGCCAAACTCATGTGCCGGCTATGGAGTTACGGACCATCCCATTAACTTGGCCATTCGCTGTTTGGGGTATGGACATGGTTGGCCCCTTCCATATGTCACCATGCAAAAAGACGCACCTTTTAGTGGCTGTTGATAAGTTTACCAAATGGGTGGAGGTTATGCCGGTCACCAATTGCGAAGCGGCCACAGCGGTCAAGTTCCTGAAAAGAATTATATACCGGTTTGGATACCCCCACAGCATAATTACCGACAATGGAACCAACATGTCCCTTGGAGAGATGGAAAAATTTTGTGGTAGCAATGGAATCAGGCTTGATGTAGCATCAGTGGCACATCCGCAAGCCAACGGGCAAGTGGAGAGGGCAAACCAAGAGCTACTTCGCGGATTGAAACCACGACTGAGGGTTCCTTGTATCAGGGCCGCTGGGGCATGGGTCGAAGAACTTCCTTCCGTGGTCTGGGGTATCAATACTACACCCAACCGATCCACCCAGATGACACCTTTCTTCATGGTCTACGGCGCAGAAGCAGTATTACCCAGCGACATCATTCATGATTCACCAAGAGTGACAGCCTATGTCGAAGTGGAGAACGAGAAGACACGGCAAGACGCCATAGATATGTTAGAAGAGCAAAGGGAGCAAGCCTTGGAAAGATCGGCCATATATCAGCAGGACTTGCGAAGATATCATAGCCGGCGGGTGAAAAGCCGGGTCTTCCAAGAGGGAGACTTGGTCCTGCGCTTGGTTCAGACAAACGAGGGAAAGCACAAACTATCGCCACCATGGGAAGGACCTTTCATCGTAAGCCGGAGTCTGCATAATGGGTCATATTACTTGATAGATGCAAGAGAAGAATCGGCCACAATCAACGACACTGCTCACACTACTGCACCTATGCAAGAGAGAGATAGACCATGGAACGTGGCTCAGCTACGTCCGTACTATACTTAGCAGAAAACGATGTAACAGGCAGCAGGTTTCAGACGCACTCTTTTCCTATCCGGGGCACCCTTGGGGACTGGATGGGTTTTTAATGAGGCGGCTTGCTGGCCTAATTTTCTCATATCAAATAAAAAGGAGATTATCAGGAAAAGAGGCAATTGTCATTTATACGGTGTGCATATTCAGGTCTTGAGGGCTGGTTGCTCCTATAAGCACAGCTGCAAACTCAAAAAAGACCCGGCCTTGATGCCAATGAGTTATAGGGGCCGTCACTCGAAAAAACGAGTGCGGCTACAATCTTATAACCGGACAAAGAAGTCCAAAATTTCTCGGCTATTCTTACTTAAGCTCGATGTGACTCGCAACAAAGTGGCATGATTCGTTCGCTTACGATTAATGTCGGTCATGAGACCCAAACGGGGCTTGCTTGACCCCGTTTTCGTATTGATGTAACAACATGGTATCCACGCGAAAGCCGGCTTATAGTACAAGGTAGTTGAAAGGGTCATCTAAACCACAAGTTATGCAGAGTATAAGGCTAGCAGCCGGAAACTCAACGATCATCAAGCGTAACTTCAAACATCATAAAAAGCTGTCCTGAAGTCTTGGGCATTTAGCGACAGGCGATTCGTTTCTTTGAAAAGAAACAATCACGTGTCCCAGACGCGGAAACCCGGACTGGGGGACTTGGGAGCTCTGAAGAAGAAACAGCGTAATCCAGCCGATAAAATTCCAACGAGCCATGCATCCGGGTCTCGGGGGCTTAGGGATCCGGGTGAAAGCCCGTTCCCCAGATGTCAACGAAACCCGGAGGTCGGGTCTCGCCAAGGAAAGCATAAAGAAAAAAAAAAGGGTAAAGGTACAAGGTATCAAGAATAAAGTAAGTGGGTATCAAGAGCAAGCGGGTGCAAAGACACATTAATCAAAAGCCCAAAGGGGCGCAAAGTGCATTGGGAGTATAAGTAAAAATATTACAAAAACCCTAAAGTATCAAAAGAGCACAGGCGCTCCGCTTAAAACAAATAATAATGCTGTTTTAACGACGCTTTGCCGACTGACGCATATGGAAGGACAGGCGATATTCATTACTTCAAGCTGCAGGATCCATCTTGGCCTTGCCCTTGTTGCCACTGGTGGTGGCGGCGCCACTCGGATCAGTAGCAGTTCCGGGTTGCGAAGTTGCAGGAGCAGAGTCGGCATCGGCCTTCTTGGCAGCTTCGTCCCTTATCTTGATTGCCTCCTCCCTCCAACGGGCAAGCATATCGAACGGCTGGGGTCGGTTCGCCTTGACAATCTTGTCATTAGCATCATAAGCAGGGAGAATCACATCAATCTCTAAGCTATCAGCGATAACGCTAGCCGGATGACGGACTTCTTTCTGAATAGCCTTGAAGTCCTTTGGCAAAAACTTGGACCCATCCAAGTTGAACTCTGGAAATCCGCTCATAAGTTTGGCCAGCTCTAGCTTGGGAGCGTAGGCTTTAGCCAATGCGAGCCCCCGGGTTACCCCATATCGGCAGGAGGACCGTTTCCAGTGCCAAATCCACTCGGGGATCGTGGAGCAGAATTCCAGTAATCTCTTCATATTATCTGGCTTGACACCCGGCAGTCGCAACTCATCAAGTATCCAGCTAACTCCGCCGCAAAGTTGGCGAAGAGTATTTTTGATGGTTTTTAGCTTAGCAGCGTCATCTCCTTCGGGGGCAGCATCACTTGGGCCTGCTAAAGGGGCAAAAGGAGCAAAGATAATAAGTAAGCAAGTACAGTGGTTCATATCAAAGAAATCCGGCTCATAGAAAAGGTGAAATTTAAAAATCTTACCGGTCGCGGTACGATAAACGTCAGCAATTTGCACGGAAAGTGTTGTCAGTTTGTCCTTAGCCTTGTGAGCCCTTTTGCTGTACCTTTTCGTCATTTTTTGGCACCTGCGAGCTTCAGTCTCCGCAGCTTCACGAAGGGCCGTTTCTTTTTCAATACGTTTGGTGGACTTGGCCAGTTTCTTCTCCAACTGCGAAACATAGTCCTGTAAGGGAGCATGAAGAGGGATTAGCCAGAAACATTATACAAAGTTCCAAGCAAGTTACTTAGTAATTTACTCGGAACTTGGGGACTATGTGTGGAAACAATTGGTACTACTCGGGATTACCTCGTGCTTGGTTATTAAGGCGTCTAGTATGTTTTCTTCATCACCCTTCAAGGTATGGAGGGCATCTAGCATTTGCGCAAAGGTCATGTCTTCAGGGCGAAGTCGAGAAGGGCCGGAAGATTGGTCTTCCTGTTGAAGGGTTGCTCCGGGTCTGGGGGTCGAAACCCGGACCGTTTGAGTGTCCGGGTTTGGAGAACCCGACTTGGTCTCCAAAATGATATCTTCGTCCACCTCCTCAGAGGGCTGGGGTGATGCAGTTTTTGGTGGAGGTGGGTCCTTAAAAGGGTCTTCTTTATTTCCGTCCTCGGCCTCGGCCTCAACCTCAATGTCCATGTTATTACTCGGCTTCTCCTCTCCCTGCCTTTCTGCTTCAGGAATATCCGGGTCACTCAGCGTAACTGTGGCGCTGAAAGGAAAAAAGGAGACATTGATTAGTGGAATGTATGGAAAAAAGAAAGATAACAAGGGCGAGAAAATGTAAGCAAAGGTAGTTTACCCGGTGTTCACAGCATAGTCCGGGGGAAGCTCGCAGCTGGAGGCGGATGACGTTGGTAAAAGCACTAGCTGCGGTACGCGAAATTGCCCGGCAAGTGGATGACTAGGAGATGGATGACGTTGAGGAGATTGGGAAGGTTGAGCTGGAGGGGTGCTGGCTCGACGAGCGGGTGAGGTGGAGATACCCGGGTTAAGGGGATCATCCCCCGGAGAACTCCGGGTCACCCTACGTTTAGTCGGGAGAGGGTCCTTCAAGAAGGATGAATGTGATAATCGCACATTAAGTTCACGCATAGTGGCAAAGGAGTAAGGCGCACAAGACATGGAAGAGAAGGGAACCTTTTCAACTACCCCTCTAGCTTTCCTTTTGTTTCCAACTGGGGGTTCTTGGTCAGACTCGGTGGCTTCCGGGTCATTTTCTTCTTCCTCCTCTTCGTCCTCTGACTCTGAAAGCCGAGTAAGTATCAGATAAGAAGGGACGAGTGGAAAGAAAGGTGGCACAGATGAAAGGCAGATATAAAGGCTATGAAAGAGTACCCTCGTCGTCATCAATGGACTCGTTTTCCCCTTCGGGGTCTTGGGAGGGAGGAGAGTTCTCGACCTTCCAGAAGGGATCGTCAGCCTGTGAACAAGTAAATGCAAGTAGTGGTTAGAGACTATAGCGGATAAAAGTGCTGAAACAAGAAAAAGGGGGTCAGGTCTTACCGCTGGAGCGGGATTCTCCCGAGTAAACGGGGGTAACCCGGTAGCGTTCTTTATAACATCTAGCTTCTCCATCAGGAAACCCTTGATGGTCTTGTTGGTGTTGCCAGCAGGGAAGTTCTTGGTGGAGTAGCGGAGGGAGTCCGTGATATGACCCGAGTACTCGTGTAGCAACTTCGAACGAATGGAGTTGGGCTGAACCCGGAAATCTACCCAAGTCTTTATTAGATTAAGCCCAAGAAGGCCATGGGCTGAGAGAGCTGCTAGTTTGGCCAAAAAGGGCTGAATGGCTTCCCTATCAGGCTCGGGTGCAAAAGCGCTAAAAGACTCGGAGGGTTCAAGGAGTCTCTCCGAGTAACCCGGCAATTTCCTCTCACCATCCGGAGAAGTGTCATGACAATAGAAGAAAGATAGTTGCCAGTTGTTGACGTGGGAGTTCAAGTTAAGAGTTGGCATTAGTGAGTGCTTGCGGCGCTGGATAGATACCCCGCCACAGGTAAGAATAGCTCCGTCATCGCTCTCGCGACACAGCTCGCATTGGAATAACTCAATAAAAAGATCCAGGCTCGGTGGAATGCATAAGTAAGATTCGCACAAGACTATGAAATGGGTAATGTTCAGCATAGAGTTAGGCCCTATGTCGAACACCCGGAGGCCGTAGTGGCTTAAGATTTCCCGGAAGAAAGGGTGACCCGGAGGACGGAATCCCCGGGTCACGTGCTCGGTAAAACAGATTACCTCATTCCCGGCAGGAGTAGGACGGGTCTCATCGTCAGGAGCCCTCCAATGTATCTCCTTTTGGGAGGGAAGAATTCCTAATTCGGCCATTCCTTCCAGCTTGGCCTTCGTCGTTGAAGACCGACCCCAGTTGGCAGAAGTGGTTTGAGGGGTCTTGGTCGGAGCCGGGTGCCTTCCCTGTCTTTTCGGAGCCATGGAGTTGACCTGCAAGGGACAAGAGATGTATGGAGTAAGATTCGGAGTATCAGATTATCCGAGTCTGGGAATATCGAGACAATGCGAAGGCTAAAATAATACCCGGATAATGCGCTACGATGATAAGTGTGGAGGATTTTCCGGGTTACAGATGAGGTTGAGTAAATTGTTAATTACTTACGTATGGAGGTGGGTTGGGCGAACATGGATGGTTGCCCATACTTTTATTGCGAAGAAAATAGCTGGAAAAAGAGGGTTTTCCGGATGTTAATGAGACAAGCGGAAAAACAAGGTGGAACGGATCTAGGTTGAAAAGCTTGCGAGCGATCTTATATAAAGTTTGATGGTTGAAGAAGGTGCGGGGGTGAATTGCGACTACGCATCAGGTGCTTAAAGGAGCTGAGGACTACCGAAGCGGCTTGATTTGACGATACCGGAAAGGTAACTTACGGGTTGATCCAGATCCGATCCAAGTCAAATTGAAAAAATTGCGAGGTTTGGTTGGACGATTGAGAGAGGCTTACCGAGGAGATTGATGTCCGAAATGAGGGTGGTGTGAGGTGCGGCTTGAGTGTTGTTCCACAGCCCTCAATGGGAGAAACGAAGATGCGACGACAATGGGTGATGGCGGCGCGGGATGGCTCGAGGTCGAGCGCGGCCGGCAGCGGTCTTATCCGCTGTAGTGTGCGTGAGCTCCGGCGGCGGAAGTTGCGAGGGAGCAAGGAGAAAGGGTATGATGAGGCGAGGTGAAAGGCTTAGGGTTACCTTCGGTTGATATTTATAAGGGAGGTGGTGAGTTCACCCCCGCGATTGGAAAATCGGAAGCTACGGGACGGTAATTATCCGTGCGGATTTGGTGGTGTATGCGCCCGGAATGGGATAAAATGTTCCGTTGGCGGAGGAAGTATAACCTATCCCGAGATATCAGGGACCGGTATCGTGAGTGGGATCTTGGCATTTTAGTGTTCAAGTTTGGAAAGGCATGTTAGACATTTGAGGGGGAATCGAGTTATCGTATGGCCGTCATGGAGCTGTGCCTAGCCATCTATCGAAGCAATTTAACTCGGTCTTCATGAACTTGGGTGTTTCGTATCTTTTTCAGGGAATAGCGAGCGCTTCAAGGATGAATCCGTGAAACCCGCGCTATCCTGGGGACTACTGATGGGGGGATAGTAACCCGGTAGGCCAACTCCGAGGTGAGACCCGGCCCAAAGGATGCTGCACAGGATCCGGCTAAGAATAAAGAGACTTCTGGAAGGCCCAAAGTGTGTAGGCCTCGCAACCCGGATTGTGGGTTGCGGTAAGGAAAGCTAGGGTTTGTAAGTAAAGTTCGAATAGGACTCAAGATGAGTCTTGAAGGGCAAGTTAGGGGTGTGCGGGTGCTTTATAAACCGGCCCCTAGGTTTAGTTTGTAAGAGAGATTCAAGTCATAGTTATAACACCTGTTATCGAGTATCCAGCATAATTCATATTGAGATCCGGCGAGTTATTTTCCGGTTCTTAGATTGCTTTCCGCCATGTCTTCCTTCGAGCTAAACCCTCTCCCGAATACCTGTGTCGACTTGCCCCAAGATCAGTTACCCCCGGTAACATCTGCCGTGATTATCCCACGACACATAGCGTCGACTCCCTGTGCTCCAAAGCGTGGAATCCCAGTGTAACCAGCACCGAGGTTGAGGAGTGGACCTCTGATCGGCTCGTAATCTCCAGCATCTGGCATACGACGTCCAACTGGCTGATCGAAACGTGCAAAGCGCTCATCTCCAACAAAGTTTGCGGTGTACGTCGCCAGACGAGTCAAAGCAAAGTAGAGCTGCTCTCTGACGGAAGCCAACTCCTGAGATAGTGTGGTGGCAACTGCGTCACTGTGCCTCACAAACTGAGCGGTGGTGTGCAGCCTGGTGTTATCATGCTCGTAGACATCCAGGTTGTCATAGAGAGTGAAGTGAGCTCCCTCCGAAGTGATGTAACCACGGGGGATGTGACGATAGATAGAATCGTCAAATCCCCAGTAGTCAGCACGAAGGACGGTGAGACTCACATAAGCTGCCTGCTGCACAGCCATATCCACTGTGGAACCTACTGCCTCATAGCGGTGGACGACGCTCATGCCATCATCTGACAGAATGTAGACGATAGCCTGGTAGTAGGTCTGGTCAAACTCTCGCTGCTGCTCGTAGACCTGGTACTCTGGTGCCCAACGGAACCCCAGATACGTGACCATGTCTCTCAGCATCTCCGGATAACCGGCAGTGCTCTCGCAACGAGTCATCCGAACCACCTGCGGGTAGAACCTGAGATCCATCTGCAGATGATCGGGGAAGTTTTGATTAGACGCCGGTAGAAGAACTGAAGTGGAAAGCAACAACAAGGTTTCAACGGACGAAAAGGATGTTGAGAAGAACAGGATATCGAAGCAACATCGGGAAACACGAGACCAAAAACTCCTGAGGTACTACGGAAAACCCATCCGGGCTTCTAAAGGATCAATATCTACTGCTTAAGGAATAGAGGATTTGCTTCCGGGGCTTACACGCCTCCGTTCTCAATCGTGAGTAGGCAACATGATAAGTCATGCCACAACCACCTCCATTCCTATGGTCTAGTAGATATAACTATCCTAGAGATACCAGGATTCGTGAAAACCTAACTTGAAAGTTTAGGTGAGAAGAGAAAACAACGTTGCACTTCCTTACCAGAAAAGGGTGGGTGGGTGGGGAAAGAAGAAAAATGGCAGAATTCCTACTCTCACGTTTCATTTTTTCTATATAGCTACAAAATAGTTTCTAGACTCAACTGCGACCAGTAAAAGGGATCCTACAGGCAGACAGGCTCTGATACCATTTGTCGCACCCGGACTTCTAGAGGATACTCGCAGTTCCGTTGAACAGTAGTGGATTGGATTACGGGGCTTACCGGCACCCGCATCTCTTACGAGTAGGCAACCACACGTATGTGTGACAACCAATCCCTATCTGTTCATCGTCTACGTAAACCATCCCATAGAAATCAGGATACTACCATTGACGTACTTCATACCATACACACATGGTACGTCAACGGCGTTTAGCAGAATTATAACACAACATATCTCTAGGACACAAAAGATGGAAATAAGTTGCAAATAGCTCTCACTAGAGCAGAGATAGCAAATACAATCATCCAGAGGACACATGTCCCAACATAACATCATTACATCTCAGCGGAAGCATTCAACGGGTCTGAGTACAGACAAATCCAAATAGGCTTAAGAAGCCGGGAATGAAAGAAAACGAAGCCCATCCACGATGTCTCGGATCCTGCCCGGGTCCGCTACCTACTCGTCAGCAGCCTCGTCAAACTCCACGTAGTAGCCGTCACGGGGATCCTCGTAAGCGTAGTCTGCGGAAACCACAGCCCCAAAGGGGTCAGTACATAAACGTACTGGCAAGCAAGACTCACAGTTCACCAAAGTGTAGCCCGTCAACACCAAGCACAGATGCCTTGGGTTCAACGGAAGAAAGGGGTATAAAAGATGCTACAACTGGCTGCACTAACCAACTACAGATACATACTACAACTTCCGGCTAACAGAAAGGAGATAAGACAGCGTATCGTAACCAACTATAACTAACCACCAAACAAACCCATCCTGGATCTCGCCCCTTATCCAAAGAAGCAATCCGAGGATAACTCACACAGTTGGATTAATGATGGTTCAAGTTATTGTGTCAATAAGGCTATTACTAGTCAAGTTATCATTAGTTAGGTGTAAGTTGTTCTGAGTACTTGTTAGCCAGTACTTTCACCAAGTCAACCATAACCGCGGAAAACACAGCTTCTCGAGAAGATTTATCCCTGCAGGGGTGCACCAATTTAGCCGTACACGTAAGAATAACCCGCCAGATGGAATGCCTCCCACCAAGCGGGGCACTCAACACAACTCAACTCTTCTTCGCATCAAGCCCAAAGCACCACGTGCTGTGCGTGCGCGGCTAATTTAGCCCCACGAAGAAAAGGGGACCCTCATAGCACTGGAAGACCACACCTCCCTAAATGCCGACTACAAAAGTTCCACCCTGGCCTCAGGTTCGTACCTGCATATGCGTGCATCAAATGGAAAGCCCGAACTAAGTGTGGCGATTTGGACGAGATGCGAATCGAATCAAATTGAGGGGGGGCGCCCATACACGCTTCCCACATGCGGATAGTGCGCTCATCATGGATCGGTAGACAAGACCCTTTTCCTATTAGGGTCGACACTAGCAGGCCTCAAAACCACGCCGGGCCTCCTGCCGGTGCCTTATCATCAAATTATTATTACCTCAAATTTAACAGGTTGTTGTTTAACATCGAGCCCCAGACATAATAGAATATGATAACAGAAAGTAACTGGTAACAGACTCGAGCAAAAACAACCCTAAGCATGCTAGTAAGACACGGGCCCAAGCAACTAGGTTATAGGAATGGAGGTGAGGCAATATCAGGGTTAAAGGATACATGTGATAGGTTCGTAACAGAAACAACTACTCATAGGGCTAGCAGAAATAGACAACGGAAAGTATCGGTAACCAATGTTGAAAGGAACACAGTGGTTCATGTGAGTGATAACTTGCCTGCAAACTCAGCAGCCTGGTACTGAGCTAGATCCTCAGAAGGGGTGTCGTAAGTATCGTCTGTCTCAACGTCGTCGTCTATCCGAGAAGAAGCAAACAAACAATTCAGAAAGATAAACAATCAATAACATGGCATAGTGCACAATCATGGGATGATGCATGACCATTTAATTGATGCATCAAAATAAGCTAGTTGCCATGGTAGCACAATTTAAATGGACACATATGCAATTTTGAGTTGCATATGAAATGCCCATGAATTATGGTTGGAATAATTGTTTTACAACTAATCAACAGGTGAACGTGGATTAGTATGATGCATGGATGAGGAAAACAGAAAAATAACAACAATAGAACCAATTGGAAATAAGGTTTACCAATTTAGAAATTTATTTATTAAGTTAAGGAATTTTTGGTTCCTTAAAGGGATTACACAAGTAGTTGTTGTTTTCACCAATTTAAATTGTGCAAAATAATTAACAAAATTCATATTTGAAAAGAATACAAAATTTTAGTTGGATTACATGTTTCAAATATTGAAAAAGGAATTAGGATGAATTTATTATGAATTAAGCAAGTTAAACAAGATTTAATTGAGTTTAATTCAATTTTGAATTTTATTTGAATTTTTATTTGTTCAAAACATTAATTCAAATTAATATTTGAAAAGTTTATGTTTTTCTGGTTTGAAAACATATTTTACATGTTCAAAAATAATTTAATTGGAGCAAGTTAGGAATTTAGCAAATTTAAATGATTTAAACAAGGTTTAAATTATTTAAGCAATTTTAATTATTCAAAACAGGAAACAAAATTTATATTTGAAAAGGTGGTTTGAAATAGCATGGAAAACATATTTTATTTGCATTATTTGGATTAAGTATGAATTAGTTTTGGATTTTATCAAATTTCAAATGAATTGTTTGAATTTGAAATTTGAATGCATTTGGAAAATTCAAAAAGGAAACAATTGGTTTAAATAGATAGATAATTAAATTTGGGGCAGTGTACATATTTTATTTTTGTTATTTGAAGTTATAAACTAAAAGTTATTAGCTTTTTAAAACTAGGGACTAATATGTGAATTAAAAGGATTTAATTGAAAAAGAAAAAGGTTGAAACCCATTTTCTACTCTGCAGTGGCCAGCCACGGCCACTGACAGAGGGGCCCAGGGCCAGCGTGGACGCACGCGTGGCACCAGTGCCATAGACAGGTGGGCCACGGGCTAGGGAAAATATTCCCAAAAAGATGGGCAGCGGGGGATCGAACCCAGGCCGCAGCGCTCGCGCGAGCTGAGTCTTGCCACTGCGCTGCTGACGAACTCTTGTCAGGTAAGCAGACGCGCAAAGGTTAAGGTTCAGGTTCGCGGTTAACTGAATTTCGTGCGCGCGCGCGACTGAACTTTGACAGAGAAAACGACCGGCGGCGATCACCGTGGACGTCGGGCTCGTGCTGCTGCTGGTGGGTGTGCTGCGTGTGGACGTGCACGGATGCGTGCGTGTGCTTGTGCTCGTGCAAGGCAGAGAGGAGGGAGAGGTGCACGGTGGCGCTCACCGGCGGTGGAGACGTGGCCGCGGCTCGGTGCAGACACGACGGCGGCGACGTGGAAGATGGCGGCGACGGTGTGGACCCCCTCCGCGGCTGCTGTGGTGTCCAAAGGCTCGAGGGAGAAGAGGTGGATCGATTCCCGTGGCTAGGAAGGTTGGTGGCGCACGGCAGTGGCGGTGGCCATCGGGGATTCAGAGGGAGCTCGCCGGTGAGGTAAGGTGGTTACAGAGAGAGGGGATCCGGCGAGGGAGAGGGAAAACGGCGGCGGCTGAGGGAGATAGGTGGGTAGGGGTAGCTAGGGCTAGCTCGGGGCTAGGGCAGGGGTTTTATAGACAGCTAGGGGCGAGGATGGCCGTCGGAGAGGTGCAGTGTCGCCGTGGCACCCCCCGATGCGGCGCCGTACTGCGGGAAGAAAGAGAAAAGGAGGGGCGAACCGGTACGGGCCAGGAAAAGGGTAAGCTGGGCTGGGCTCGCGTGGGGCTGAGCCCACTGCCTCTCTCCCCTCGTTTTCTTTTTCTATTTTTGGTTCAGTTTATTTTTTTTTTGCAGAAAATAGAAATGGAAGAAAAAGGAGGGTTTTTGAGTTAGAAAATTTTAGGGAAAATTCTTGTGAGTTAATTAGTTCAATAGCAATCACTTGCCAGCTTGATTTTCAAAAAGTTCCAATTTAAATTGCTGTTTGCAAATTGTTTTAAAATTTAAATGGATTTGATTATTAATTGATTATTATTGAAAACAACACTTTTAAATAGAGTGAACCCTATTGTTTAACTAGAACAAAAGCTTATAATTGTTTGGTAATTTTCATATTTTCAACTTGGGTGTTGTTTGTAAAATGTATTTGAATTTTTGAATGCAATTTGGAATTAATTGATTGATTAAAGCCACCATTTTAATAGTTGAACATTATGGAATAAAATGGAAACAAATGGTTGTTTTTATTTGAACTTTTTATTTAAAAGGTTGTAACAGAGCAAGTATGAAACAAGCATTTGAATATTGTTTGAATTTGAATTGTGAAATAGAGAAAAACAGATGCAAACAAAAGGAAAACAGGTGCAAAACAAATGCAAACAATTCAATGAGTATGATGACATGATGCAAAACTTTAATTAAACAAGAAACAAACATGCTAGGGTGGTTTTTCATACTTGGGATGTTAAAACTTCCACATCATCGGATCACCAAGACATCGACATCCACCGGCCGCAAGTCCGTGATCATCAATAAGAGAGGTATAAACTTGCTTCCGCTTGAACCACCGCACCCCATTGTGTTACTTACCTATTTGGACTAGTTCTTTTTACACCGCTTGGCATCGCATTTGTGGCATCGAGAGTGCGAAGTTAGCGCTTGTGAGAGATTAGCTACGACTAGGCATTGGCATTTTGGAATCCATCAAAAAAGAGAAAAGAGAAAAATAGAAAAAGAAACAAAGGATCGATGCCAATAGCTTTCCATTGTAGGAACGTGTAGCATTGCGTCGCAAAAGAGAAAGAGTGACTGATTGCCACGGTGTGAATCTTGTTGCCTTTTCAAATTTGCGGTTTGAGCTAGCGTCCTCATTGTGTTAGTGTGACATTGAGCATTAGTCTTCGTTAGGTTCATTTCGCCTTCGCTCGTCCATTGGTCGCACTAACCCCATTTATCCCTTGTGTGTGTGTGTTCCACCATATTTCCATCCACTAGGTTTGGTTTTTGTGTTAACGTTTCTTTGACGTTTCTCCACATTTGACAATAGACGTTTCTTCGGTTTTGTCAATTTTCCTCGCCACTTTTCCTAACCCATTTGCCTTCCACATAAAGTGTGTGTGTTTATTCTTACGGTTTTCTTTCGATCTTTTTGGGTTCGCTCTTGACATACCGCCCTACACCTAGGCTCGTCCACTAGCCTCAATACGACCAACAAAGGTAACGTTGGGTAAGTGAGACATCATTTTCTTCAATATCACCCTTGTGTGTTTGAGATGGCTAGGGAAGGAGTATTCTCAAGTACGAGTTCGGAAGATGAAGGCAACCCATTCCACATCGTCAATGCTAACGCCACCTACGTCACCCGCAATGACCATTTCCGCCTCCGCGAACTCGTGAAGGATGGATTCCAACGCTATGAGCATCGACTACAAGAGCAAGAGGCTCGATTGAATGATCAAATGACGCGCATCAACATCAACTTGGCTAATCTTGCCAATCGCCATCATTCATCATCGTCCTCAAGGTCTCGTTGCTCAAATCACAACAATCAAGATCTTCATCAACCTCGTCGCCATGATCGCCATGATCGCAACAACAACTTGGAGGAGGATGGTCAACAACAACAACCACCACCACCTCCTCCACAACTTGAACAAGCTCCGCGACGAAATTGGCATGAAGATAGCTCGCCATCACCACCACCTCGACATCGCTAAGGCCGTGGTGACCCTCTTCAACAACCGCAATGCCCGGACCTTCGACAAAATCATCATCCACCTCCTCAAGGCCACTCTCAAGACTTTGGCCACAATGACTTCGTGGACGGTGCTCATCAACATCGAAGGCCACCAAGGCGTATTGCACGTCTCAACAACAATGACCGCCAAGAACATGATCGTCCTCAACACCCTCGTGATGAACAAGTGCTTCCGCCACGCCAACAACAAGAACGTCCTCGACATCACCGCAATGACAATGATGATAGTGAGCGCAGCAAAGCAAGACTCCGTCACCATCAACAACCGCCACCTAATGACCACCGGCGTCATCCTCCCCATCATGATCGCCACCGCCAAGACAATGAGGATGACCCCTATGATGATTCACCCCCCGTCTATGATGAAGACCCCCATGAGAGACACCATGAGCGTCCCCAACGTCAACAAGAAGACAACAACATGAGTGCTCTTCATTTAAATGTCCCAAAGTTCAATGGTGAGAATGACCCCGAAGAATATCTTGCTTGGGCTCTCAAGGTAGACAAGATCTTCGGCATTCACAACTTCACCGACAAGAAGATGGTTGCTCTAGCATCATTGGAATTTGAAGGATATGCACTCTTGTGGTGGGATCGCCTACAAGACGAAAGAGTTCGCAACCGCATTGCTCCTATTGCCACTTGGAACGAGATGAAGCAATTCATGCATGCTCGTTTTGTTCCTCCACACTACAAGCGTGACCTATTCAAGAAACTACAAGAACTTCGCCAAGGTTTCAAGTCCGTTGATGAGTACTACAAGGAAATGGAGACTGCTTCGATACGTGCCCATGTGATAGAATCTCAAGAGCAAACAATGGCCCGTTTCCTCGATGGCCTCACCTTTCCTATAAGGAAGATCGTCGAGTATCAACCATATGACAACATTGTGGCCCTTGTCCACCAAACTCTCAAGGCGGAACGCCAAATTGCGGAAGAACTCAAGTACAATAAGCAAAAGTCTATCTTCAACTCAAGACCTCCCTCTTCTTCAACTCAAGTGACACAAGCTACTACTCCCACTACCAACAAGAGCAACACTCGAGCCTCTAGTGCTCCCAACAAATCTTCACAACCGTTCAAGAAGCAAGTACACTCCACCTCTTCTTCAAGTGCTCCTCAAGTCAAGTCAAGCACTATTACTTGCTTCAAGTGTGGTGGTAGTGGACACAAGTCCTTTGAGTGTTCCAACAAGATGATCATGATAGTCAATCAAGATGGTGAACGTGACTCCATGAGTGAGGGTGAATACTATGCTATGCATCAAGTGGCTCTCAATTCTTTGGATATGCCCAATGACGATGAAGAAAGTGTGTATTGTGATGAGGACACAAACCCATCTCTAGTGGTCACAAGAGTCCTCACTTCTTCTCCTCAAGATGAGCATGACCAACGGTGCAATCTCTTCCAAACTAGAGCCGGTATCAATGGCAAATCCATCAAGGTTATCATCGATGGTGGTAGTTGCCACAATTTGGCTAGCAAAGAACTTTGTGAAAAACTTCAATTGCCCTTCAAGAGACATCCGCATCCATACCATGTCCAATGGCTTAGTGACTCCGGCTCCTTCAAGATTCAACATACGGTTTCCTTGCACTTCAAGATTGGTCCATATGAAGACACGGTGGAGTGTGACGTTGTGCCTATGACCGTGTGTCATCTTCTTCTTGGTCGTCCTTGGCAATACGACAAGAGTGCTATCCATGATGGGCATACCAATCACTATAGCTTTAAGTGGAACAACAAGACCTTTGTTCTCCGTCCCATGTCTCCTAGCCAAGTGAACGCCGACAACGCCAAAACACTTGCATGCAAACAAGAAGATATTAAGTCTAGTGAGATGAGAGGTGAGAGAGTGATCCACCTAAAAGAGAGTGAGCGCCACAAGCCAAACATGAGCGACAAAATTTCGAGTGCTTCCAAAGGCCTTGCCTTGATTGCCACCAAAAGAGAGATGCGAGAGCTACGAGATAACCCAACCATACTACACTTTGTGCTATTGTGCAAAGGGGAAGCCCTTGAAACTAACGACATGACAAATGTTCCTCCATCTTTGTTGCCTTTGTTGCAGGAATTTGAAGATGTCTTTCCCGATGAACTCCCTCCGGGTCTTCCTCCTCTACGAGGAATTGAGCACCGCATTGACCTCATTCCGGGTGCTCCGCTTCCAAACCGTGCTCCATACCGCACCAACCCTGAGGAGACTAAGGAGATTGAGCGCAAAATTCAAGAACTCCTCGATAAAGGTTTTATCCGGGGATCCCTTAGCCCTTGTGCCGTGCCGGCTATCCTTGTTCCTAAGCAAGATGCTACTTCACGTATGTGCATGGATTGTCGTCCTATCAATGCTATCACCATTAGATATAGAAATCCTATCCCTAGGCTCGATGACATGCTTGATGAATTGAGTGGTGCTACCATCTTCTCTAAAATTGATCTTAAAAGTGGATATCACCAAATACGTATGAACATAGGTGATGAATGGAAAACGGCTTTAAAAAAAACTTGGTTTGTATGAATGGCTTGTTATGCCTTTTGGTCTTTCAAATGCTCCTTCCACTTTTATGCGTCTCATGAATGAAGTCTTGCGTCCTTTAATTGGAAAATTTGTTGTGGTTTACTTTGATGATATTCTCATCTATAGCAAATCTTTGGAGGATCACCTTGATCATGTTTCACAAGTATTGTTGGCTCTTCGCAAAGCAAAACTTTTTGCAAATCTTTCCAAATGCAATTTTTGCACCAACAAGCTTGTTTTCTTGGGTTTTGTGATCTCTTCCAATGGTATTGAAGTAGACAACAAGAAGATTGAGGCAATTAGGAATTGGCCCAACCCTACTTCCGTGGGTGAGATAAGGCGCTTTCATGGCCTTGCCGGTTTCTATCGCCGCTTTGTCAAAGATTTTTCAACAATTACCAAAAAGAATGTACCTTTTGTTTGGGGCAACACGCAACAAAAATCTTTCGACACACTTAAGAAATGCCTAACCAAAGCTCCTTTGCTTGTCTTACCGGATTTTGAGAAAACTTTTGAGATTGAATGTGATGCTAGTGGCATAGGAATTGGTGGCGTTCTCATGCAAAATGGACGTCCCATTGCGTACCATAGTGAAAAACTAGATGGCGCTAGGCTAAACTACCCAATCTATGATAAGGAACTATTTGCTTTGGTTCGGATGCTAGAAGTTTGGCAACACTACCTTTGGCCTAAAGAGTTTGTTATTCATTCCGATCACGAATCTTTGAAATACTTGAAAGGCCAAGCTAAATTGAACAAGAGGCATGCTAAATGGGTAGAATTCATTGAATCTTTTCCTTATGTCATTAAGTACAAGAAAGGTAAAGAGAATGTTGTAGCGGATGCTTTGTCTAGGAAAGAGTGTCTTCTTACACGCCTTGACATCAATGTGATTGGTTTGGATGAAATCAAAGACTTATATGCGTCTGATGTCTTCTTTGCTCCTATCTTTGAGAAATGTTTGCCTAATCGAGGGTTTGATGACTACTATCTCCACAAAGGTTTCTTGTTTAAGGCTAACAAACTATGCATTCCCGAGTCCTCTATTCGCTTGTTGTTATTGAAGGAATCACATGAAGGAGGCCTCATGGGGCACTTTGGACGCGACAAGACCTACACAATGCTCTCCAACCATTACTATTGGCCCAAGATGAAGCATCACGTTGAGAGACACGTCAAGAGATGTTCTACATGCCTCCGAGCTAAGTCTACTTCCAACCCCCATGGTCTTTACATGCCATTGCCTATTCCACATGCACCTTGGAGTGATATTAGCATGGACTTTGTGTTAGGACTCCCACGAACTAAAACCAACATGGATTCAATCTTTGTAGTTGTGGATCGTTTCTCTAAGATGACACATTTCATTCCTTGCAACCGAACCGACGATGCTTCACATGTGGCTACCTTGTTTTTCAGGGAAATTGTGCGTCTCCATGGTGTACCTACTTCCATTGTCTCGGACCGCGACGTCAAGTTCACCTCATACTTTTGGAAGACGTTGATGGCCAAGCTCGGCGTCAAGCTTCTATTCTCCACCGCCTATCACCCACAAACGGATGGACAAACCGAGGTCGTCAACCGCACACTATCTTCACTACTTCGAGCATTGATCAAGCCCAACTTGAAGAATTGGGAGGAATGCATCCCACACGCCGAGTTCGCCTACAACCGTGCTCTACATCAAGCTACCAAGAAGAGCCCCTTCGAGATCGTCTACGGCTTCAACCCCAACACCGCCCTCGACATACTTCCTTTGCCTCTACGCGAGCGAGCGAACATGGACATTGACAAGCGCACCGACTACATCAAGAAGCTACATGACTCCACACGAGCTACCCTTGAGAAGCACGCCGAGCACCGAGCCGCCATCATGAACAAGAACAAGAAACCAATGGTTTTCCAAGAAGGTGACCTCGTTTGGCTACACTTGCGCAAGGACCGTTTTCCCGAAAAGCGCAACTCCAAGCTCAAGCCAAGAGGCGACGTCCCCTTCAAGGTCATCAAGCGCATCAACAACAACGCCTACAAGCTCGACTTACCGGAATCCAAGTACCTCGTCCACAACTCCTTCAATGTAAAGGACATCTCGCCCTTCCATGGCTACCCAAGTGATGAAGACGAAGCCGAGTCGAGGTCGACTCTTTTTCGGGGGGGGGGGGGAGATGATGTAGGCCAACCAACTCCTCCAAGTGTACCGATGACAAGATCACGCGCAAAGGCCATCAAGGATAAGGTGAACTCGCTCCTCTCGCTCTATACTTTCGGTCACGTGGAGGATGGTGCGCTACCTCATGGTTCCACACTTTGCGTGCTCAGGTTCAAACCCACCACGGAGGCACCGAAAAGTACCAGAGACGATGCGCAAGAAGATACGAAGAAAAGCGGTGAAGATGGCGTCCAATTCGGAGCTCCGTAGGAGAAGTTGGGGGGGAACCCCTCCCCGGCCTCGGGAGCCGGCCAGGCCGCCCCCCCACCTCCAGGCCGGGCACCCACCCGAAGGGGCCGGCCTCCACCTTGGCCCCAGGCCGGCAACGGCCCCCACTCAGGCCGGACCCCCTCCCGAACTGGCCGGCCTCCCTCCTTCCCACCCCGGCCCCAGGCCGGCCCCCTGCCAGGCCGGCCCCAGGCCGGCGTGCGCCTGGGTGCGGCCCTCCTCCTCCACCCCGGCCCCATGGCCGGCCAGGCCGGGCTCCCAGGCCGGCGTGGGCAAGAATACACACAAATGACCCGTTTTCGCCCCCATTTTCACCTGCTTCGACCCCCGGCTATATAAGGACGACCCCGAGCTAGATCTACGTTTTTAGAGTTGAATTAAGAACATTTGGAGCTCAGCTCTCTTGTATCCCTCTTAGAGGAACTACTCCTATGGTTTGACCTAGGAACGTATCAAGGCCACTCCTCCGACATCGTCGAGGATTGTATCAAGGATCATCCAATTACTTGATCTCTCCCTTTGGTTTATATCAAGGATTGTCCAATCTTCCTCTCGATTATCTTGAGGTTCTATTGGCGTAGTGGACCGGCTACGGGTGTGAAGCGGTTTCAATCAAGGTGAGCTCAGTTGGATCGATCGTTCCGTAGGCGGCCCTCGGGGTTAGTTGATGGAAGATTTGGGATTCTTCGGTTCTTGCTAGTTATCCTTGTGTTTCCTCGCGTTTGCCCACGATTCCCCCTCGATTTCCCCCTCGCGTGTTCATCGTGTTCTTCGCGTTCTTGAGCGTTCTTCGTGTTCTTCGTCTAGAATTCCGTTCGCTCCAAACCGCCCATGAGCCACATAAAATGATAGAGGCACTCTTCATCGGAATCTTGTCTTCATCGAGGAGATCTAGTGCCCAACTGCTCCGGTGAAAATTTGGAATCTTTACCTCTGTAGTTTGCTTGATCTCACTCCAAAACATCTTAGCCCAAGTGCATTTAAACAAAGAATGGAAAATTGTTTCCGACGAGCCACAAAAATCACAATTATCAACTGTTTCAATGTGTCGTTGATGAAGAATTGCCTTAGCCGGAATAAACTTCTTTATCACACGCCACCAAAAGTTTCTAACTTTTGGGGGGATAGGAAATTTCCAGAGCCGTTTCCACGAAAGTGTTTGTTCTCCACCCGATGGGCCATCATTATACTAGTCGAGCATTATGAACCAGGGACTTATAAGCAGAGCGTACCGGAAAATATCCCAGCCGTTCGGGGTGCCAAGCCCACGTATCCTCCATGAAGAGACCTACCGGTATACGTAGTATTGCTTCCGCATCTCCATGTATAAAATTCAACCGTACCTTGTCTTCCAACCAGCAGTTCGTAAATGGGTCAAGAAGTTCGTCCACCATTACAATCACTTACAGGATCACGGCTAAGAGGTTTATTGCCAAAATTGTCAGGGATCCATGTAACATCCCAGTGTTTGGGAAGTTATAAGGATCTAAATTTAATATGTGCATTTGCAAAACATGCATCTAAAAGTACGGGAAATTTTGGCGCGAAATTTCAAACGAATCAAAGTGACCAAAGTTTCACTTGACTTGATGAAATAGGTCTAGTTCATCTAGTCAAGAGTACATTTGGAATGATCTTTGTAAGAAGTATCTTAAGAAACCAAATCATTTGGTTACACAAACCATAAATTGGTTTTGACCAACACAAAATCTCAACAACCTTAACCACAAGTCTTTAAGTGACTTGGGATAATCCATTAGGTATCTACAAACCAAAGGAGGGGAAGTCCCCAAATCACACAACTGATAATCATACTTCCACCAATGAGTAATACACAATTGAACCATATCATCAATAGAGGTGTTATGTCCTATCAAACAACAACTCTTAAGTTATCAACCATTCACACAATACCTTTATAAATTATCTCATAATTGTTAAGTGCATCTTCATACGTAAATAACAAAGTATCAATAGAACACTACAGATACAAACAAGTGTTAACTCAAAACCCACAAGTGGAAAATGATATAATAATTGTATTAACATATTTATCGAATATGTACATATCTCATCAATCATAAAATAAGTATCTACAAGAAGAAATAAATCTTCTTCAACCACTGATCAACTCTGATCATTACATATGATATTCCCAAATCTCTATATCTGCATTATGGATGACAAAGTAATTAAGAGAAGAATATAAAGTAAAAACATGACACCAGAGAAAACAAATAACAACTAGGACATAAGTCATTAAGAACCAATAAGCTTTATATGTTCCTTGTCTCAATCATCTTATACAAGTGAGTATCTGGAATCTCAACACATCAATGAACCATTTGATCAACTTACTACTAGGTCATCATTCCATAAGAATTCCACACGTCTATTCAAATCTACCTTCAACAAATAAATTATCCTCGGATACAAGTATTGAGTAACAACAAGTTATAATCTCTATTAGAGGAATTGAATGGAAAGCTAAGTAAAACTAATCATGCATGAGACAAGTATCTATCTTGTAGGAAATAAATTAAGAAGTATATGGAAGGATAATAAAAGCATGAACTAACTCTTAAATCAAGATCTTTCTACCTTGTCTATATTATCTTGATTTCTAATCTTCTCTAAGTCATTCTACAAGAGAAGCACCCACAAGGAAAGAGGAACCACCACCAGAAGATCTACAAGAGGATTATTTAGAGAGTTCTAGAAGTGCTACTCTAACCTACTATAAGAGTATCTGGAAACTCTTATATATTGATCTGATCTTATTAACACTCTTGAAACAGTGTGATACTCCAATGTTAGTGTTATATAAAAGTAGTTTGGTAACAAGTTTCTAGACCTTGTTAACAGATCACTTTTGTATACTCAAACACTTGAGTGTCCTACACAAATAAACATAAGATCATATAACCTAGTACATCTCATCCAATTGTATATGAGTAGTAATTTGGAGGCAAGTCTGGCCCACTTGTTAACAAATTCCTCTTATATGCATATGGTAACATGATGTCATAAAATAAACCTACATTCTTTTATAATCTTCTAAGTAAAATCTTTGCTTGGAACAACTGGTTGTTTTCACCACAAGGGTGAGATAATTGAAGTTGGAAACCAAGAGATGAATCTACATGCAATGGACAAATGTGGTAACAGAAGACTAGTGGCAACTAGAGACAAGTACATCAGGCAACAGAAGATCACAAGAAGCACACTGCATCAGTAAGGGATCATAAGGAATTATCCAGTGAATCATTAGGATATATTAGAGAACCATTAACCTCTGTCAAACTCATCAGAGATGAGGAGCTCATAATAATATCTTTAATGGAAATAATTATCAAGTATGAAATAATAACCAACCATTGCATCCACATGTCTTGATATGTGGTGGTTAATGGTAACAAGCTTAATACCTTGTTTTCCATATCCTTTTCATACATAAGACTAGAAGATGATAACAAAAATTCATCTACACATAACCATGTAAATGATTACATGTTCTAAAACAAACATGGGATAATATCCATATTGGAATCTATGTGGAAAACAAACAAATGAGACTCCCAAAACCACACATGTTTTCCACTTGATTAGGTACTAAAAACATCAAACATGACTTGCACACACCTAAGTAAAAGGTCAACCAAAAATTATTAAAACTTAAATTATGAAAATAACAAAGCCTCATAAAAAGAAAACAAGATCTTTCACCAATGAAAAATCATCTAGTATGACTTGGAGTGATATTTCATAATTGGTGAAATTTTCCATAATAGATAATAACACTAGTCAGTAGTGTTACCAAATTACTTTCTATAAGGAATTGTATCTAAAATTGTCCAATTATGATACACCACTTTGTATCTACATGATTGGAGTGTGTAATTTTATTAAACATGCCTAAGCATAATTTTAAAGCCATTAAATAAATAAAATAAAGAGAAAACAACAAACCACTTAATCTAGCACCCTAAATAAAAAATACAAGTATTCTCCAAATTCATCAAAATAAAACATGGTGAGTTGTGAAATTTGATAAGGAATTCAAATATATTTTGTATTAATTTTTTTGTTCACAGATAGGCCCTGAAAACATAGGTTTTCTCTCAGTTTTAGTAACAAAAGGACTTGAACGCAATTTACAGAAACTTGTAGGGGGTTATGTGAAAATTTATCGTCTTCAACCCTGGACAGTAGGACACCGTGCGTGTCGCAGCTGAAATCGTTGCCTGGCCACGTCCTGCTTGCCGCTCAAGGCAGGAGAAGTACATCAAGTTTATCCCCTCCCTCTCCTCTATCCTCCAGGCCACTTTCCCCTCTCTCTCAGAAGCTCTGCTCATCGGAATCGGAAACCCTAGGATACATGGCCGCCGTCGAGCGTCGTCGATTCCGTCCACCTCTGTCGTGATTGAGGCCACCGGAGGATGCGCCTTGGTCTCCTCTTTTCCCTCGAGCTTGTACGGAAGCGGGGAGGGACGAGGGCAGACGGAATCCGCCATTCCTTTCTATCCAGCCGCCGGCCACCGTGGCCGATTTCCGTCGATTGCGGGCACCACTTGCTTCCTCGACTCTCCTACGAGCCTAAGGGTGAGCTAGGGAACCTCCCGCTACTTTCCGTTGTGCAAATCGTCGACATTTGAGCTTTGTCACCGTAGCCGTACCCCGCCGCCACCAAACGCCGTCACCGGCGACACTCCGGCGACCTTATGGAAGCGGCGCTCCCACCAATAGTCTCTCCTTCGCACCCTCTCTCGATTGGGAGCAATAGGAGAGTCCAGTTCGCGACAAATCGCGTGGTTGCGATTGATCTGTGAGGATATCCACCGGGATGACGTGTCCCTGACGTCAGGACAGTTTTCCTTTTCTTTTTCTTTTATTTAAATCGAATATGACTGGGGGGTCCTACCTGTCAATTTAGAATAAGGCAGAAATTAATTAAAACTATTAAATTCAATAACTTTTAATCTAATAATCAGAAAAATATAAATAAAATATAGAATTGTTTAGAAAAATATAATCTAAATGATTATGAACTTTTTAAAAGTATTTGATAATCTTTAAAAATTAATATTTTCTTTAATTATATTAAATCATTTAAAATTGTGAAAAATAGGAAATAATTCATAAAATCAGAAAAATATAAGTTATATACCAAAATGCTCCAAATGAAAAATGCAATCCACCTATGATGTTTTCAAAGTTATTTCACCAAGTTTTCATGTGTGCTATATTTGCCTAATCATTTAATTCATTTAAAATTAATAAAATAATATCTTATTCAAATATTTTCAGAACACTTGAGATACCAAATTAAAGAGAAAAGAATTTTTAACTCAAATATGTCAAAAATAAAATATTTTGTCTAACTTATAAACTTGTTTCTAATGGTATAATGGAAGTCTATAATATTCCATTATAACCAGCAATAACTATCTTAATATCATTTTCCTTATTAATAAAACCCACATGTTTTCACACCTACAAAACCTATCATCACAAGTAATTAGCAAGTGTTGTGATGATAGAGTTTACTGTTCTATTTCATCATTTTCAACTAAACTCATTGTCATCAGCTCTACACTTTTGGAAAATAAAATCAAACATGTTTGTTACCTTTTCAATAATTGTTTTCCATGTGTTATTGTCTTATTGTCTAACCATATTATAACACTTATACTTAAACATGATAACAAGTGTTTGTTCAATAAAAGTGAAACACATTTAAGCCTAAAAGAAATAACAACATCACCACAAGTAATGAAACAACTCTAAGTCACCTAAAATCTGTGTGATTACGTTATCATTTCAAACATGGCTTATATTTGTAAGCTGCGGTATTTTTCTAGGGTATTTCGCGATGCATCTCATTACTATGCATGTATCATCTTGTCAGTGTTTTCTGTAGTCCTTACCAGGACTACTTTGCTATCTTTCAGATGTAGGGATTTTCTGCGAGACCCTTGAACCCGAAGACCTGGATTATTATTATGGTTATTTCAATCTCAGGCAAGTTCATCACTTGCTCATATCCTTTGCAGTATTTCATAACAAACTATTTGCAAAAACCCTATCGTATTACCACCTATTCTAAAAAGAATGCATGATCCTATTTTTATAATAATATGACTACTGGAATGACTACCCGAGTGGTAGTGTTCTATATGGTGGGCGGATGGAACCATGGTAAGATGAATAGGTCAAAGGAAGGTTCCATCTGCATGAGAACGTATTACCTAGGAATTAACAACAACTGCCGTCAGGATTCTTGCGCCGTAAATTCGCGTTAACCATGGGTCTTCTATGGGGGGAGTAAGTCAGTTGTGATACTTCTCTCGTTCGCATGTCAATGGTTCTGCGGGACTGCATGCACATGGGTGGGAGCCCTTACGTCCCACGAACTCTAGGGTCTATGAGTGTCTGCCAGGGGCGCGTAGATCTCCATCGTGAGGGGTGGAATCAGGCGTTCAACCTGCTGGCAGAAATGGGTGGGCATGCGTTGTGCGGGGAAGCACAGTTTGGCTTGGACCAACAACCGGGCCCCACACATGAGTGGGAGTGGACAGGAATGTACACCTGGTTGTGCAACATGGTCTTGGTCGTCCATGGGTAAAGCAACGCACCTCTGCAGAGTGTAAAAGGATGTGACATGTTACCCCCTGTTCCGGGAAGGAGCTGCGAACGCCGCAGGAAAGGCAACTCCATGAAAGTTCTAGTCCTGTTAAGATCTGGCGGGCATAGTTTTCAGAATTAAAAGCAACCTCTTGAAGAAAGTTTTACAAAACCTTGCATTAGCTTATGACTCTTTCGAGTCTAAAGCTGTAGTTAGTGCATCAAACCACCCACTATATATCATGAACTTGCTGAGTAACGCTCGTTACTCATTCGTTCCCATTTGACCCCCTGCTTAGAGTTGAAGCCTTTGGAAGTCGTCATCGTGAAGCCATCACTACCTCATGAAGCTAGGTGGAGTGATCTACTACTTATTCGGTAACGCATCATTATCAACAACGCTGGTGGAGGAGAAGCTATCAAGGTGTAGGTAGAGTCCATTCTTGGACTTAGCAGTTACAAGCCATAGATCAGGGCTGACATCAGCCGTAGTGGATTAGGTTCTGAGCTAGAGTTCTTCTCCAGCTTGGAGCTTCAAATTGCTTCTTCTGATGTTTCATTTGCAGAAGATCTTCTTGATTCATCAAAGAGATTTTCAAGATTTTGTAATGAAGTTTGTATCCTATAGCTTTGCTTGGACCCGCTGTGTTTCTATTGTACCACTCTGAGAGATGTAATATTCACGGATAAGTCCTTCTGTGAGTATTATGTCACCGACTTGCGCACTACGCAGTGGTGTGCTGGGTCTCCACAATCCACGGGTCTTCCCACACCCGAATAGATGATCCATCCCCTACTCTTTTAATTAGACCAAGTTTCAACGCCTCTCTCCCATGGATAATAGCTCTCAAAGTGTGCGATGATCCTTTCCAGAGGGGAAATATTTTCCTTTTAGCACTCTAGCACATAAAGACTCCGGGTTTGTGATAATACGCCAACCTTGCTTAGCCAACATAGCTTGATTAAATAATTCTAGGTCTCTAATATCCTTCAATTTAGCCCAATGCATCTTGCGTTTATTCTCATCCCCTCCCCACCAGAAGCGGGCAATTATGTTTGTGATCTTTTTCACCAACTTTTTAGACAATTTAAAACAGCTCACCGAGTAAGTTGATATTGCTTGACATATAGCTTTGATCAAGAATTCCCTTCCGGCACTATTGAGATGTTGAGGTACCCATCCATTCACTAACCTTTTAATTTTGGATAGGATACCTTCAAATAATTCATCAGAAGACCATTCCACAGTCGTTGGCAAACCCAGATATTTTTCCACCAGTGCCTCATTAGTAATATCCAGCGTGGTATGAACCTCTTGTTTCACTTCACTTGAACAATTTGCACTAAAAAATATAGCATACTTTGATTTGTTGACAAGCTGACCCGAACCCAGATGATACCTTTCGAGGACATGGTTAATCCTCTGTGCCCCTGCCAGACTTGCTTGAGTGAATATAATACAGTCGTCTGCAAAGAGAAGATGGGAGATCCATGGTGCATGTATCCCCACCCTCACACCTCGAGCCAAATGACATGTACCAATAAACTTAAGCAAACTTGTTAGTCCCTCAGAACATAGAAGAAACAAATACGGGCTAATTGGGTCCCCTTGCCTAATACCCCTCGAAGGTTTGAAATTATCCGATAAAATTCCATTAACCCGGACCGAGAAGGATGCTGATTCCACGCATGCCATCACCCTATCAATCCACATGTTTGCAAAACCCATCTTCTCCATAATTTTCCTCAAATAAATCCACTCAACACGATCATAGGCTTTGGCCATATCCAGTTTAATAGCACAGTCCCCTGTTTTACCTTTGTTTCTCTTCAAATAATGTATACATTCATAAGCTGTAATGACGTTGTCAGTAATTAACCTCCCAGGGACGAAAGCACTCTGTTCTTCTGAAATAATCTCCTCCAAAATAGGTCTCAACCTCATTGCCAAAACCTTAGAGGCAATTTTATATAGTATATTGCACAAAGAAATAGGACGAAACTGCGTTAAACTTTGTGCAGAGCGCCTCCTTCACGGGTGACGATGGACACGGTCAGTCCTTGTGGTTTGTTGCTTCAATCTCTTGTATTATTGTATACTAGTTGAATGCCCGTGCGTTGCCACGGGCCCTCAATTTTCTTTCACCACATGTTTCTACTATTCAGTAAATTTTGCAAGCGTGCAGTCCTAACAATAATACCCAGGTCTTTCCCTTACATTCACCTACCCGGTAGTCATCACATACACCTCTTCATTCCCTTTATTGTTCACACCATTATGTAAAGAGATGCTCTAGATTTATGCTAGGAACATTACATAGACTTGACAGAAAAATTAATTGGGCTTGAAATCATTTGTTGCTAAGAATGTGTATTATGTCGCAATTGCACATTACACGCCTTAACAATGCAATAGTGGCTAGCCATGATTAACTCGGAAAATATGCATTTCATTGTGGATAGATATTCTGAGAGGATAGAAGGAGTTGCATACCTCCATGTATAAAGATGACCAGAGGTTAGTATTACAATTTATATTATCACATTCGTGTGCAAACATGACTCATGGAATTTATCATATGACAGACCTTAGGAATTTGCTTCCTTGATGATCATGCCACATATCACAGCACATGATGGCAAGTAGTAGGAATTTTGCGTCCATTTAATCCAACATGGGAACCAACAATGTTTGCAGCAAAGACATGCCTCGAGAGCCTGTGTCATTGCCTCAGAAATCTCACAGTACGGATACCCCTTGTTTGACCTAAACATTCATCAAAGTCCTGGTACGGAAGCCCTATCACACTGTGCTACCCACGAAAGAGCCATAAATCCACAACCCGTCACTTTGACTTTCGAGAGGTTATCAGTTGGAGGAGCCACAAATTATCTTCAGAGACATTCCATGCACCTCTTTCCTTGATTGAGTTATTTGCATGGCTCAATGACATTCACTTCATTTCTTTTGTACTAACAGAACCAAAAAAATCTTCATTCGTGCAAGCAATGGGATAACAACGAACGTACCTCCAAAAAGCACCAGCGCCCTCTGCATCACAAGATACATGTGCCAGCATGTTCATCAAGTCGAAAGCACACATGGTATATGGTATCCAAGTTAAAAACAAAAGGTGTCTGCTTCATGCAGAATGAAGAGTAGTTGCAAACCAGCATCTAGTACATTTCAGATTGCACTTTTTCCTCTTCACTACAAGGAGCAGCCTGTGTTAATGACAGTAGAATTGACAAAAGTGTATGACAGGTTGAAGACATAGAGGCCGAAATGTATTTGTTTGTTAAATTTCGTAACAAATTTTCATTGTGGGCTGCATTTCTTGCCCTTCACAAAATGTATGACCATCTTACAAAGTTGGCAGTCATATCTTAGAAGGAATGATGATACATTTCAAAAGGCCAGAACCACCTAACAAAGCAGAGAACTATTTTCGACTGTTCGAATAAACAGTAAACATATAAATTCCCATCCTAGCAGCGCACAGAAGGTGAATATTTACAGATAAAAAACTTAAACCAAATTCCCTTCTATGTCAAATAAACTACGAGAAAAATATTTGAAAATCAACAACGGGGAAAGGAAAAAAGCCTAAGCACCCCAAATCACTCCATAATAACACACAGACCACACCCGTTACTCCAATACACTCCATAAGCCCCACTGGTAGAAAATAGGCCTTCGGTACGCCCCCATTAGTCCCCAAAATAATTGGCCCGCGACCATAGGGGTCTTTAGTCGCGGTTCGGGACGAGACCCGCGACCAATAGTCTGGGCCCAGCGCGCTCGGTCCACAGCTGTCGGAGGGGAGGGGCTTTAGTCCCGGTTGTCCAGACCAACCAGGGCTAATAGGTCATCGGTCTGGCCCCACGGCCTTTAGCCGCGGTTGTCTAGGTGAACCGGGACTAAAGGCCCATCCCTATATATAGAACTCAGCTCGCTGCACTTAGCCACATTTGGTGTCACTTCTGCTCACAACATTCACAAGGGGTGGTGGGTATGCTTTTGGTTCCTACTATGCACACTAGGTGTTCGATGAAATGCCCGATAGCATGAAACACACATGATATTAAGTGTCCGAGCCGCACTTGAGCGTTTTCATTTATTTTACCTCCGCGGTCGCGGTTAGCAACTTGAACCCTTTCATGATTTGTATTATTTCCAGCTAGTTAGTTTAACAAATGCATGATGGTTAATTATATACTTTATATAATAATAATGCAGATGAATCGGCAATGGATGTACGGTAACCGACTCTCCCGCGAGTTCACTACGGGTTTGAAAGATTTCCTCGTAGTGGCAAATGCTAACAAGCAGCGAGGTTTTATTATCTGTCCATGTGCTGAATGTAAGAATGAGAAGGGTCACTCCTCCTCAAGAGTCGTTCACATGCACCTGCTTCGGCACGGTTTCATGCCAAGCTATAATTGTTGGACCAAGCATGGAGAAAGAGGGGTTAGAATGGAAGAAGATGAAGAAGAGGATGATATCGATTTCAACTATCATGACGCTTTCGGTGATACCTTCATGGAGGATGATGCTGAAGGTGTGGAAGGGTTTGGTGAAGGTGAAGAAGAGGCACATGATGAGCCCGCTGATGATCTTGGTCGGACCATTGCTGATGCACGGAGACGCTGCGAAACTGACAAGGAGAGGGAGAATTTGGATCGCATGTTAGAGGATCACACGAAGTCGCTGTACCCAGGATGCGACAATAGTCTGAAAAAGCTGGGCTGCACACTGGATTTGCTGAAATGGAAGGCACGGGAAGGTGTAGCTGACTCATCATTTGAAAATTTGCTGAAAATGTTGAAGAATATGTTTCCGAAGAATAACGAGTTGCCCGCCAGTACGTACGAAGCAAAGAAGGTTGTGTGCCCTCTAGGTTTAGAGATTCTGAAGATACATGCATGCATTAACGACTGCGTCCTCTACCGCGGTGCATACGAGGATTTGAATGAATGCCCTGTATGCACTGCATTGCGTTATAAGATCAGAGGCGATGACCCTGGTGACGATGTTGAGGGCGAGAAACCCAGGAAGAGGGTTCCCGCCAAGGTGATGTGGTATGCTCCTATAATACCTCGGCTGAAACGCCTGTTCATGAACAAAGAGCATGCCAAGTTGTTGCGATGGCACAAACAGGACCGTAAGTCCGACGGGGAGTTGAGACACCCCGCTGATGGAACGCAATGGAGAAAGATCGACAGAGAGTTCAAAGATTTTGCAGCTGACGCAAGGAACATAAGATTTGGTCTAAGTACTGATGGCATGAATCCTTTTGGCGAGCAGAGCTCCAGCCATAGCACCTGGCCCGTGACTCTATGCATCTACAACCTTCCTCCTTGGTTGTGCATGAAGCGGAAGTTCATTATGATGCCAGTGCTCATCCAAGGTCCGAAGCAACCCGGCAACGACATCGATGTGTACCTAAGGCCATTAGTTGATGAACTTTTACAATTGTGGGGCAGACCTGGTGTACCTGTGTGGGATGAGCACAAAGAAGAGGAATTTAACCTACGAGTGTTGCTTTTTGTAACCATCAACGATTGGGCTGCTCTCAGTAACCTTTCGGGACAGTCAAATAAGGGATAAAAAGCATGCACGCACTGCTTACATGAGACTGAAAGTGTATTTTTGGATAATTGTAGGAAGAACGTGTACCTGGGTCATCGTCGATTTCTTCCCCGAAATCATAACGTAAGAAAGAAAGGCAAGCATTTCAATGGCAAGGCAAATCACCGGCCGAAGCCTGCGGAACGTACTGGAGCTGAGATATTTGATATGGTCAAGGATTTGAATGTCATCTTTGGAAAGGGTCCTGGCGGACAATCAGTTCCGCAGGGAGTTGACGGGCACGTACCCATGTGGAAAAAGAAATCGATATTTTGGGAGCTACAGTATTGGAAAGTCCTAGATGTCCGCTCTGCAATCGACGTGATGCATGTTACGAAGAATGTTTGCGTGAACCTGCTAAGCTTCTTGGGCGTGTATGGGAAGACAAAGGATACAAAGGAAGCACGGCGGGATCAGCAACTTTTGAAAGACCCAGATGACCGGCATCCGGAATGGTTTCAAGGTCGTGCCAGCTACACTCTTACGAAAGAAGAGAAGGTCATTTTTTTTGAATGCCTGAGCAGTATGAAGGTCCCGTCTGGCTCGTCGAATATAAAGGGAATAATAAACATGGCGGACAAAAAGTTCCAAAACATGAAGTCTCACGACTGCCACGTGATTATGACGCAATTGCTTCCGATTGCTTTGAGGGGCCTCCTACAGGAAAATGTTCGAGTAGCCATTGTGAAGCTGTGTGCATTCCTCAATGCAATCTCTCAGAAGGTAATCAGTCCAGAAGATCTACCACGGTTACAGAACGATGTGGTCCAATGTCTTGTCAGTTTCGAGTTGCTGTTTCCACCATCCTTCTTCAATATTATGACGCACCTCCTGGTCCACCTAGTCGAAGAGATTTCCATTCTCGGTCCTGTATTTCTACACAATATGTTCCCCTTCGAGAGGTTTATGGGAGTATTAAAGAAATATGTTCGTAACCGTGCTAGGCCAGAAGGAAGCATCGTAAAGGGCTATGGAAATGAGGAGGTAATTGAGTTCTGTATTGACTATGTTCCTGACCTTAAGCCGATTGGTATTCCTCAATCGCGGCACGAGGGGAGACTAAGTGGAAGAGGCACGATCGGAAGGAAATCAACGATATGTATGGACGGTCATTCTATGACTGAAGCACACTACACAGTTCTGCAAAATTCGAGCTTGGTGGCTCCGTACTTCGAGCAACACAAGAATATTTTACGCTCGAACAACCCGGGGAAGCCTGAATCATGGATTAGAAAGGCCCACATGGAGACTTTCGGCAGTTGGTTGCGAAAACATTTAATGAATGACAATGATGTTGGAGATCAGCTGTACATGTTGGCCAAGACACCATCTTCGACTATAACGACTTTCCAAGGGTACGAGATTAATGGGAATACATTTTACACGATCTCCCAAGATAAAAAGAGCACCAACCAAAACAGTGGTGTCCGCTTTGATGCAGCAACCGAGATTGGGCAAAAGGTCACATATTATGGTTACATAGAGGAGATATGGGAACTTGACTATGGACCCTCCTTTAAGGTCCCTTTGTTCCGGTGCAAATGGTTCAAGCTAACAGGAGGTGGGGTAAAGGTGGACGAGCAACACGGAATGACAATGGTGGATTTCGACAATCTTGGTTACCTTGACGAACCATTCGTCCTAGCCAAAGATGTCGCTCAGGTTTTCTATTTGAAGGACATGAGTAGCAAACCGAGGAAACGGAAAGATAAGAAAACGATCAGTACATCATGTGATGATCCAAAGCGCCACATTGTTCTTTCAGGGAAAAGAAACATCGTGAGAGTGGAGGACAAGACAGACATGTCAGAAGATTATAATATGTTTGGTGAAATTCCGCCCTTCAAAGTCAACACTGACCCAAGCATTAAGTTAAATGATGAGGATGCTCCATGGATACGGCCAGATCGTAAGAAAGCATGGACACAAGGGAAGAATTGATGTGTAATAATTTATTGTGTACCAAACTTTTTTGAATGGATCATGTGAATTATATTATCTCTGATGTGTTTAAGACTAACTCCTTTGCAAAGTATTTGAGAAAACGAGTGGAAAGTATGGAAAACAGAAAGTTACTTAAATGTCTCAAAACCTTGTGAGATAAAATATCTGATTTCATAACTTTTATTAAAAACAGAAAACAGACGCGCTAGCGCGCCGCAGTGTCGCCGGAATACAAATTCTTTTATTAAAAAGAGAGAACATACGAACACTACTCCTCGTCGTCGTCGTCGGGGAACTCGTCGGTGACCTCCTCCGGGACATCGACGTCGGGGAACTCGTCGGTGACCTCCTCGTCATCGTCGGAGGTGCATGATGGTATGTCCGAGATAGGCCCCCACCTCGGATCGTCGGAGGCCCTGACTTCGCCGGCGCGGTCGGCCCGACGAACCTCTTGCAGCGCCCTCGTCCTCGCCTCCCGAGCGGCATCTAACGCGAGGTGGCGTTCGAGGCGGCGCTCCGCCCGCTCAGCCGCGCGGGTCTGCCAGAGCTCCTCGTCGGCGCTTCCGGTAATACTCGCGGACGACGCGTTCTTCCCTGGCGTCGACTAGGCCCTGAAACGCGCGGTGACGGAGGTGGAGGTGGTCGGCGGCAGTGACGATCTGCGGCTTCGGCGCCCTGGCCTCCGCTTCCCAGACGGTGTGGCAGTCGTTGAAGTTCATCAGCGAACGCGGGCGGTTGAGGCGCCAGGCCGCCGCGTCCCAGGCGCAGGCGGCCTCCGCCGCCGTCGCAAAGGAGCCGAGGGGGATGCGGTCGTCCCCCCAGCGGATATCTGCGCTGAACATTCCGTTCTGCCGTGCTCGGACGCCGTGAAAGCCGGTGGTGCTGTTCCTCCTCGGAGGCATGGTGGAAGCGCGACGGTGCGTGGAGAGGAGAAGACGTGCTCGAGGCGCGACTATTTATACCGCGCCCTCCTGGCCACACGTCACAACTCCCGCGCCACGCGTCGCAACTCCCGCGCCACGCGCCACCCTAACAGAACCAAGCAAATAGTTGCACATTACTAACCGAGCTCAAAGTGAACACCGACCCATAGCATGGATGGATGTGTTAAAGGGGGGGGTGTAGAACAAAACAATCGGTATCACCATCATACAGCCCTACCGTGGCTACTCGGTGCAATATGCATACCAAATGCACGGTAGGACGTATGATGGCGAAACCGGATGTTTTGTACTTGCTCGATAAACTGAATATATGATGTATCAAACCTTAAAGGGGGATGTAGAACAAAACAATCGGTATCGCCATCATACAGCCCCACCGTGGCTACTGGGTGCAATATGCATACCAAATGCACGGCAGGACGTATGATGGCGAATCCGGATGTTTTGTATTTGCTCGATGAACTGACCGGTGTATGAAGGTGGGCTATATATAGGGTCCTCTGGCTCACAAAGTGTTGTGCTAGGGTTTTGATCCAACGGTTAAGAAACCACCTCATCCAACGGCTCACAACAGCTCGAAAGAAACACACCGTAGCCCTGATCGAACGGCTCACAACAGCTCGAAAGAAACACACCCCGGATCCAACGACTCACAAGCGCTTTAAAGAAACACACGATCCGTGTGATTCTATTTGATTGGTCCAAACAAAACCCTAACCCATTTAGTCCCGGTTGGTGTCCCCAACCGGGACTAAAGGGATGTTTTCTTCTCGCTATATATATGTATGCATTGCCACACCATTGGCATAAACACATACAAACTCACCACTCTCTCTCATGGCTTCTACCGTACCCACTCTAACATTCATCCAGGCGGAGGCACTTTCGGCCTCGAACTACCCCTGCCCGTGCGGCTACAACGTTCCCGCCGGTTGGATGCTGAGCGCCGGAGGAGTGCCGGTCCCTCCTCTTCCTCAAGGTGTGGCGCGTCGGGCGGCCATCACGAACCACTACTATCACGAGCTCACGCCGGAGCAGCGGAGGAATCCCAGTTGGCATCCCGATAACCAGCATACTTGGGATGCCTTCTTCATCAATCGGCGTGAGAGGGCGCTTGCCAGGTATGAGGAGGACGGCCTGCCTCCTGGGAACTTTCACGAGGCCGGTCGTTGGCTATGGTGGTCCGGCCGGACTCTACAGAGCGTCATGGACTACATCAGGGTCGGCGATATCCCCCGCCTGCGGTACCCTCAGGCCCAGTCCTGGAGTCGTGATCCTCCGAGGGAGTGCAGAGCACCGTCAGACGATAGTGACGACGACGGCGGCGGCGACTACGACGACTACGAGTACATGTACTATAGGCCTAGGCAGGAGTATGACTAGCAGATATCAGATCATGCATCTATGCTCTCCGTTTAGGTTTAGATCCACTCTAGCCATTATGTACTGCCTTTTTTATCTATATATATATTCAAGATGTGTGTGAATCTTTATGATTAGTTTTATTTTTCTGATATATTATTTGTATTTTTAAGATTTTAAAAAGAATTAGTTTTATTTTTCTAAATTTTCTGATATATTATTTGTATTTTTAAGTTTGGGAAAAGGAAAAGTATTTGAATAACCACCTTTAGTCGCGGTTCGTGTCACGAACCGGGACTAAAGGCTCGTTCTGCGCGGGAACGAAAATGCCGCGAAAAATTTCACCTTTAGTCCCGGTTCGTGACACCAACCGGGACTAAAGACCCGCGGAGGGTACCCCAGGGGACCTTTAGTCCCGGTTGGTGACACCAACCGGGACTAAAGGCTGGCCCTATATATTCCCGGCCCCAAAATTTTCTTCGTCCAAACCCTCGTCTTCCTCGCGCCGGCGCCCTGCTCGTCGATTCCGTCGTCGTCGCCCGATTCCGTCGTCGTCGCCTGCGAGAGTACCGCGCCGTCGCCGTCGCCCGCGCCCTTCTCTCCACCGCCTCCGCCCTGCTCCGGCCCCGCCCCGTCGCCGTCTCCGGTAGGTTCCCCGCGGGCCTCGCGCCGCCCTCGAACCAGCGCCGCCCTCCCGCTCTCGAGAGGGGACCACGAACCAACGCCGCCCTCGCCGCGGGCCTCGCGCCGCCCTTGAACCCTTCCCCGTGGCCGGAAACCCTTCCCCGTGGCCAGAATCGCCGGAGACAGAGAGCAGAAACTGCCACACCGCCGGCCACAGTGTCACGCCAGGGTGACGTCATCATGACGCCAGGGGCCCACTGTATATGGAATTACAGAAAATAATTAAATCTTCTAAATTAAACAACTTTTAATTTATAATTCCAAAAATTATGGAAAAATATGCGAAATGTTCGTAAAAATGTAAGCTATCTGTTTATATCATTTTCAATCATGTTTGACAAAGTTTAAAATGAGACCATATTTGAATTTGAGTTAAATTCATTAAAATAATGAAAATAAGTTTTAATTCAATAAATTCAGAATATTAAGTGTAATATACCAAAATGACCAGAAAAGCAAATGCAACGTAGCTATGGGGTTCTCCAAGTCATTTGAGAAACTAATCTTGGACACACCTCTAAAGTATGGTTTTCCCCCTCCGGTGGTCATCGTTCTTCCACCGGAGTGACATATGGCGGACAATTTGAGAAAGAGGGTGTAATATTTGCTAAGTCTCCTATATACTTAATTAATTTTTACTATATGCCTGTCTGCAGGAGTGACATATGGCGGACAATGGAGCCTTGCCGTATATGTATCAGGAGGCTGAAGGTATTATATACGGCATGATAGCCAACCAGAACCCTTATGTGCCGGGCCCAGAAGATGAGCAACAAGACGATGTAGTCTCTTCTTATCTGAACCTTGATGATCAAGAACGTGGAGGAACGGACATTGTCGATGATGAAACAGGTGAAGGAACGGACATTGTCAATGATCAAGGAGGTGAAGGAATGGACATTGATGACGGAGGTCAACCGTCGACAAACGACGATCTCCAATTGCAAAGAACAACCACCTCCGGCGAGGTATATATATATATATATACATTGGGACTCTCGTGATACAAACTTACTGAAATGTGAATACATATGCACTAACGCGCGTGACTCTCTTTCTTATTTTAGCCCTCGGCCGGATCTAGTATGACAAAGCGTGGCAAATCCAAGTCGATGAAAGATGGAGAAACATATACCATCGAATCAGTCAGTGAAATCGGCAAGCCCCTACTGCACACCACAAAGTTTATCAACCAATGCGGAGTCATTGTTAGAGACACCGTCCCGATCACCGTCCAGGAATGGAAGGAGCCAAAGAAAGCACGTGTTGGTTTCACTTATGTCGACAAGAGAACGAAAAAGATTATGTTTAGAAAGCTTATTGCACATTTCATTCTACCTCCGGAATACAACAAAAAAGATGAATTCGGTGAGGACGTTCCGGGTGGACGTCAGAGGAGGAGGATAGTCAAAGAGTTCGCTTTTCAGAAGATGGCCGAAGCATTCCGGAACTTCAAGAAAAAAATGTTCCGTGAATATGTCAGCAAGGGCAAGACTCCGATTTTCACTGGACAACATGAGAAACTGAGAGATGATTGGACAGAATTTGTGACGCAACATAAATCGGAGCATTTCAAGGAAATATCGGCAAAAAATAAGGCTAATGCGGAAAAGAAACAGTACCATCATGTTATGGGGCCAGGAGGATACCGCGTTTCGGCGCCTAAGTGGCAGGCAATGGAGGACGGCCTGAGGGCAAGAGGAATCCGTCTAGGTACAGAGGGATGGGACGAAAGAGCCAAAATGTGGTGGTACGGGCATGGGGGATCGCTAGACCCGGAGACAGGGGAGTGTGTTCACCGGCAGAAAAAGTTTGCTCCCACAAAAGACCTTGTTGACGCAATGACCAAAGCTCAACAGGGCGTGCTCACGTTCAACAGAGAGAGACCAACTGACCCATGCCCTCGGGAATCCTGAACACGGAGGACATATACAAGGCAAAGGCAGATTGCCGTGGAAAGTAGGGTTTTCCCAGGAGGGTGACCCGTACTGTTACAGAAGCCGTAAGAGAGGTACGGACCGGGCTGCAGATCAAATGTCGCATCTTGCAATGGAAGTCAGTGAGCTGAAGAAGATCATGGCGGGAATACTTGAGAAAGAAAAAGCGTCGGCTGCAGGGCCGCATGAAGATGCAGCGGAGCTCGGAAGCCAGCATCAGCTGAGAAGCAGCGTGGCTTCCACGGAGGCCCCGACTCCAGGTGCTAATGCACCGATGATCGAGAGTCGTGCACCGGAGCCTCACTACCCCGTGGATGATGTAAAGGAGATGAAAGAATGTGATCTGCATTATCCCGTGGGGAACATTTCCACGAAGGTAGCTACCGGAAGTGCTTTACCCTATACACCTGGAGCACTCCATCACAACAACCCCATTCCATATGGCTATGCTCGTGTCACGGTGGAAGACATAGTCCAAGCGTTTGAGGACCTGGAGATTGACATAGCTACACCCGAAGGGGAGAGAAGACTTGGAGATGTCAAGCGCCAGTTCATTCTATGGAAAAAGAAGTACATAGTGTTTCCAGGCGAGACGCCAAGGCTAACAAGTCCACCCCCCTCCGATGGTGCAGGTGCTGGTGGTGGTGGTGGTGGTGCTGGTTCACCTACGCCTCCTTCATGCCATTCGACACCGTCCCCCGATCCACAATCTCCGGCGGGTAAGATGTCGTCGCCCACGATTCCTCCTCCGGCGGTTAAGCAGCCGTCGCCCACGATTCCTCCTCCGGAGGAAAAGCAGCCGTCTCCCCCCATTCCTCCTCCGGAGGAAAAGCAGCCGTCTCCCCCCATTCCTCCTCCGGAGGATAATCAGTCGTCGCCCCCCATTCCTCCTCCGGAGGATAAGCAGACGTCGCCCCCCATTCCTCCTCCAGCGAAGAAACAGAGGCAGGCGGACAGCAAGGGAACCTGATCTTGGTCTATTAACCCGGAGCCTTATGTACCTAAGACCACACGGGTACCGGAGCCATCACTGAAGCCTCTCCCCCCAAGGCCTTGGGAACTTAGTGATGCTGAAACCAAATTGGCCGTGAAGGCTGACGTTGACAAATGGAAGGGCCGACTGAAGGCGCTAAAGGAGCCTGAGCCCAAGGAAGTATTCCCTCCGATTGTAGACTATTGGGCTACGGGTTTTTTGTCGACAGTGTCCCAACCCGTGAAGAATTTGCCTAAAGACTATGATATTGAACTTCGTAAGCAAGCAGGAATATTGGAGGAGGAGAAAGAGAAAGCAAAAATAGTGGAGGAGGAGAAAGGAAAAGGAAAAATGAAAAAAAGCGGGAAACAAGTTGCCCAGCTCGGGATGCAGAGTAAACAATCGACCCCCCCGCTCATAGTGAAAGCCGCTCCGGAACAGGACCCCGAGGTCATAAATGCTGTGGCAGCAATGGGATTGACTATACCTACTGCCATGCAAAATGCGTCCGAGGCCGGTATATCTCTTCGTCTCTTTTTAGGCCTAGACGATACGCCAGTGGCTGAGGTAGGATTACAATATGAGAAGAAAGGGCCTCTCGTCGAGCCTGCGAAGGAAAAGGATCTACCACCACTAATGCAAGCTCTGCTACGTTGGTACAAACATTTCATAACATGGACCGACAAAGAATTTGTGTATGTGGATTATACAGAGGAGCATCACACTAAAAAGTACTCTGTAACAGTTGAGATGAGTGAATTGTTCCAGCTGTTCAATCTGCGTGAGCTCGACAAATCTATCCTGAGTTGCTACGTTCTGTAAGTGATTTATTTCTACCTCATCTCGTTCTTCATTGCCTACACTATATATATATATATATATATATATATATATATTGTCCTAACTATATTGTTGCGTACGCTATTATGCAGATTGAAGATTTGGGAATGCAAAATAAGACTCATCCATGATGTTGGGTTCATTGACCCACAAATCATTAATGGAACTATGTTAGAACGTCACCCCAAAGACGTGGAGAAAGACTTGTACAATTTTTAAAAAAAGCATGAATCCAAAAGATATATTCTATTTCCTTACCTTTTTGGGTGAGTGTTTCTCTCATGTTCCCATTCTCTTTTGTTTACTCCATGCATGGTATGTCTAATCGATAAGTTATGCATGACTGTGCATCTAACGTGTCCGCAGGTTCCACTAGATTCTGCTAAAAATTGATCTTCAGAACTCCATAGTTTTGATCTTTGACTCTATGAATTCAAATACAGATCTTTGGATCAACATGAGAAAAATGATGCAAAGGTAATTATTTTTCAATCATTTGCGCTCTATATCGATCGGTCTCTTTTGTTCATTTCCTAAGCTAATAACTCCCTTGTTCATTTAATTTTATTTGCAATGTAGAGTTTGGAGACAGTTCTCACTTGGACATGTCGGTGGATTCAAACATGAGCTAAAATTTAAAAATGTGGTCAAAGGTGTGGATAAGCAGCCACCGGGGACCGGTCTATGTGGATACTATGTCTGTGAGAACATACGGAAAGAAATCTCTGAGAGGAAGAAGGACGAGACCACGCGGAGGGGTCTCAATAACTTGCGGAGGGCGCTTACTCCAGAAGCTCGCTTCCGACCAATTCAAGAGGAAATAGCAGGATTTTTCCTTAGGCATGTCATCGATAAGGAAGGAGAGTACCATGCGTCCACCGACGATGACTATTATACGCATAAGCCATCTTAATTGTTCGAATTTGTGTATGGTCATCCATCTTAATTGTGTAATATGGAAACTTGTTCGAGGTTGTATATATGGTCACCCGATATTGAATATATATTATATATTCCTATTGAATTCTCCTTGTTTGAAATTTCATATATATATATATATATGCATGTATATAGTATCGTAAAATATATATATATATATGTGTACTGAAACTTCATAAAAATTAAAATAAAACACAAAATAAAATATAAAAGAAAATAAAACAAAACAAATTAAAAAGGAACCAGGTTTAGGGGGCCTAAAACCCTAAACCTGCGCAGGTTTTCAGTCCCGGTTGGCCACAAGAACCGGGACTAAAGGTCCTCCGCCGCGACGGATCCCTGGCGCCCACGTGGACGGGCCTTTAGTCCCGGTCCGTAAATGGCGGGACTATAGGGGGGGTCTTTAGTCGCGCATAGCTAGTCCCGGTTGCGCGGCCGGGACTACTGACCCTTGCGAACCGGGACTATAGGCCTATTTTCTACCAGTGCCCTAAGCAAACAGCAGCAGCACTCCACTAATGCAGCCTATTTTGGTCAATTCAAACGTTTCACAAAGCATTATAGAGAATTAGTTGGACTTCAAATGAATGGGGTTGACTCTGCTCAAAACACAAAAAATAAATAAAAAGGTATATGACATAATTATGTAATAATATTAAAAATTTAAAAGTTATTTTTTTCTTCAAATTTAGCTACATTTAGCCATAAAAAACATACTGTCTTATACCAAAATAATCTAATGGGCTGGCTTGTTATACAACCTCTGCAAATAAATGCAAGATAAAAAAATGGCATAGTGTATTTGTATCTTAGGAGTGGTTTAGTATTTTTCCAAGTTGCCTAACTGTAGGCACTAAAAATTAAGTGGATCAAAATGTTTAGGAAATAGGGAAATTGTCTTATTTTGTTCAATATACTATGGGCTTCAACATTACTGAATTAGCTTGAACACCTTCTATTTCTCAAGGCACAAGAACAACCTGTCAACCATTCCACTTGAGTGTAATTATATTCAATGCGTTGGTTTATTAGTTCATCGCATACTACTTCACACCTTTGTTGCGCCTCGATAATCATGTCAGTCCACTCCTACAAGTGACAGACAAAAACAAAATTACTGCAGGTACTATGTACTAATACTCCACTCTCACCTTTTATCTCAAAGAGATCTCGACTCTATCAAGAAGTATCAACAGGCATACTGCCATCAAAGTGGATAAGGCAACTCTTAAGGCTTTTGACAAGCTAAGGCGGGGTATGCTTTGGTCTGCCAGCGATAATGTTAGTGGCGGCAAGTGCAAAGTGGCATGGTCTAAGGTCTGCCGCCCAAAGCCCCTTGGGGGGCTCGGTGTTCTGGATCTCGGAAAGTTTTCACGCGCTTTGCGTCCGCGATGGCTTTGGATGGAGTGGGTCACGCCAGACAAGCCTTGGGTTGGTCTGGAAACCCCGCTTGACGGTTTGGATAGAGATCTTTTCAACGCAGCTACCAAAGTGACTATTGGTGATGGAAAGACCGCGAGGTTCTGGTCGTCAATTTGGCTGGACGGGCATGCGCCTAAGTCGATTGCGCCAAAGATTTTTGAGGCCTCCAAGAGAAAGAACAGAAGCGTGGAAGACGCGATGGCAAACCAGAAATGGATCGCCGACATCTCGGTGCATGACTTCACTGTCGAGCATATCACGTGCCTTTGGGACCTCCTTCTCGATATCACGCTGGTTCCTGGAACTGCGGATTCCATCATATGGTCGCTCACCACATCTTGACGATACTCGGCTAGCTCCGCTTACAAGGCTCAGTTCTTTGGCTCCGTCTCATGTTCGTTCAACACCCTTGTGTGGAAGACCTGGGCACCTCCGAAGTGCAGATTCTTCGCCTGGCTTGTTGTTCAGAACAGACTTTGGACTTCGGATCGCCTTGCTATCAGGGGGTGGCCGCATATCCCACTCTGTCAATTCTGCAACAGCCAAGCTGAAACAGCCAGGCATATCCTCTTCGAGTGTCGGTTCTCTCGTCGCATTTGGCAGTTGGCGGCTTCCTGGTTGGCTTGTCCTCTCCTTATTCACGACCTGGGCACGGGGCGCCAGAAGGTTCTCGACTACTGGCATGCCTTAATCAGGACTCCCACTTCCAGCCCCAAGGGGCTCAAGTCGGCGGTCATTCTGATCACCTGGGAAATTTGGAAGGAAAGAAATGCACGCGTCTTCAACAACACTGCCTCAACTCCCTCGGCCCTCTTCCAGAAGATCAAGGACGAGGGAAAAAATTGGATGCCGGGGGATGAATTTCTTGGAGAGATTGTTTCTTAGATTCCCATGTGACCTTTTTTACTTTGGCTTCGGCCGTGCTTGTTTTTCTTCTCCTATATCAATATAAAAGGCAAAGCTTTTGCCCTGCTTCAAAAAAAAATCTATCCCATACCTTACTGGGTGCGACCTTGAGGCCCTCTAGAATGACAACCAGCTACTCAGTGTTGTGTCAAAACCAGGGACACCCTCAAGTTGACGAGGGCACACCTGCTCACAGCCATCCTCGACCATCACAACACACACCCTCCAGGCTCGCATCGCATGCATCCCATTTCTATGGCTGCCTTCCTCCTGTCCTCCTCCACGTCACAAGATGAACAAATTTAAAGTACGAAGAGCACGCCCGTCGGTTGAACCCCAGGTCTCCACTGTGTACGCGCCTATCTTCACATCGTGTAGGCTGCGCTCGAGCACGTCCAACTACTCCCCTGTCCGAGCAACCCACGGGCCAGAAGTCTGTCCGACCGCGCATCTCAGCCTGCACCAACCTTAGACCTCTACCACGGTGCACAGGGAGGTGGCGTCGGCGGCTAGACGCAGGCCATGGAGAGCGCGCCACACCTGTAGATGACCACGACTTGCAGGGAGGCGACCCGGACAATGGCGGCGACGGTGTCACGCCTGTAGTAGCCTCGGAGGGTCGTCGATCGACTTTGGTTGTACAGGAGAGAAGGACCGTCGCGCCTGTAGATGGCTTCGGCGGGAGTACATGAGAGGAGCCGTGCGACGTTGCGGCGGCATACGATGGCGTGGACGAACCGGCCGGCGGCGCAGCCAAACCCTAGTCTCCACGTTCGCTCTGCACAAAAGGATTAGGGAATCAGGTCTGGCGAGCGAGCCTGAAAATACGCTGGCAGTTTTTATTTGAGAGACGACTTACACGTTCCGTATCCAAATCCGATCGCGAGATTGCCGGGAAAATGAGCGGGCGAGGCGGATATCGTGGAGGCGGACGATGGGAGTGGACTAAAAATATACGTACACAAACCCTCATATATCCCATGCCTATACGGCTATACCGGCCGCACCCTCGTCTTTTCTGCTTCTACCCCGCTCGCATCAACGCCGCGCACACAAACCCTAGCTGGCCGTTCGCAGTTCACCTGGTAGCACCGGCGGACGAGTATCTAAAACTTCGCGCCTCCATCCCGATCTACAGGTTGGCCGACGATGGAAACGCGGAGCCGCAAGAAGAAGAGGGACATGGAGAGGAGACCTTTCTCCGAGCTCTCCGACGACCTCCTCGTCGAGATCATCTCGCGCTTGCCCTTCAAGTCCACTCGCCGCTGCGAGTGCGTCTGTAGGCGATGGCGCGACGTCGTTTCCCACCCTGACCACCGCAAGAAGCTGCCCTGGTCCACCCTCGCCGGCTTCTTCTACAGAACCGGCAATCTGTGTTGCCAAAAGATGAACCGTCATTACCAAACCTTAACAAAGAAACTGTGCCGTGGCATCGACCCCTCCCTCTCGTTCCTGCCCAAGTACAGGCAGGGGCGGAGCCGGAAACAGCCAAAGTCCGGTGCTATTCTGGTGCTATTACTAGTGTAGCAGTGCTAATTACCTATGATTTTAAGTTTTCTAGCCTTGAAATTTAACAAACACACGTTGTATTCCCGCTGCTGGGCCGGTGCTACAGCACCGTTAGCACCACCCCTAGCTCCGCCCCTGAGTACAGGCTAGGTGACATTCACATCGACATGTTGGACTGTTGCAATGGCCTCCTGCTCTGCCGACGACAGAACGTTGATTATTGCAGCACAACGGATTACGTGGTGTGCAATCCGGCCACTAAGAGATGGGTTGCCGTGCCTGGCACCGACGGGTCCAGGAAGGTGCTGGTTGCTCGCCTGGGATTTGACCCAGTTGTCTCCTCTCACTTCCATGTGTTTGAGTTTGCACCCGCGGATGCTACCCACATGAAATCATTGGGGATATACTCTTCCAAAGCTGGAGTTTGGGCACATCGAAGCGACTGGAAATGTCCCATTGATATACGCAATAACTCACATAGCGCATTTTTCAGAGGGGTGCTATATTTATCTTCTTATCAAGATAAGGTTGTAGCCTTGGACATGGAGGGAAATTGTAGGGTCATTCCTATCCCGAGGTCACATGGTTCTTGTGTTGCCCGTGAAGTTTATGTATCACAGGGACAGTTGTATTGGGTAATTTCTACTGCTTCTGGACTATCCATATGGGCTCTTGACGATTCTGCTACTAAAAATTGGACACTGAAGCACAATGTCAGCTTTTTGCAATTGTTTGGAGCAGAGGATTTATCTGATGAGGAGGACTACGATGTTATCATCCACCCAGAATACAAGGTGATATTTATACTATGGACGATATACCGCTCAACATGCATTACGTGGACGGAATTGAAGTCATACCACATGGATTCTAGGGAGCTGCGTTCTATAAGTGATCTTGGATATGACTGCAAGAGGCCTTATCTTTCATATGTTCCTTTGTTCTCACGTTCACTGGCTGATGGGCACTAGAAATCTTACTTGTCTAGTGCTGATTCACAACCGTGTATAAGACATTTGCAATTGTTTGGAGCACAGGATTCATCATCTTATAAGACATTTGCAATTGTTTGGAGCATGTATTCTAACAATTTCTAGTATGTATGAGACTCTGCTCGACATGCATATCAAGGACGGAACTAATGTCATACGACATGGATTCTAGGAGCAGCATTTTGTATGCGATCTTGGATATGACTGCAAGAGTCCTTATCTTTGATATGTTTTTTTCTTCTCACCTTCGTTGGCTGAAGGGCACTAGAAATCTTAAATATTCAGGGCTGATTCACACAGTGTATTTTTCCAACAGAGTATCATATATGTTTTTTGTGAACAGTATGGCTGTATCTTGTTTATGATATTTTAGTTTTATCTTGAATCCAACCAGCTGTGATTTGTTTAGATCTTGTATGCCGTCGTACTAGTTTTTATCCGTGCTTATGTGGACTTACATACCTCTTATGCAACTAGATATTGTAGTTAATTAACAAGCTAGTAACACTCACTAGTAGAAAACGGGCTATCCGTTCCGGTTCTAGAGGCCTATTAGTATCGATCACTACTAGGAAAATGGCTATAGGAGTGATGATACCCGTGACGCACTTCTTATTTGGCATGTCACTCCTATTACCCGCGGCGCACCATACTTTCGCGTGTCGCGCCTAAAGGCATACCCGCGGCGCACCAAATAAAAGGTGCGTCGCGCGTATGTGTGGGGCCGGGGTGGCGAGCCTCCGAGGCATACCCGCGACGCACCCAGCCCGCGGTGCGTCATGGCTATGTTGGGTACCCGCGGGGCACCTTTCAGTGGTGCGTCACGGCTATCTTTTCCACGGGTGGCATCTATAGCCGTGACGCACCACCTGGAGGTGCGCCGCGGGTATCCAACATAGCCGTGACGCACGGCGGCCAAGGTGCGTCACGGGTATACCTGGGACGAATTTAAGTGGTTGGGACCACCCCCCACCTCCCATCCCCCCATATCTCCACCCCATTTTAGATCTGGTCGCCCCCCACCTCCTCACCACCCCATTTACCATTTAAAACTTATTTAACCTATTTTATTTGATATATATGTGTGGGGAATCTAGTAAACATTTCTCTCCACCCCCATCTCTCACTTTATTACCACTTTCCCTTCCATCTTTTCACTTCCTATACCCACATACAAACGTACTCTCTCGGTCTCGTGTCGGCAAGATCTATAGTTGGTGAGTTGTTGGAGGGATATGTATATGTGTTGTATGTATTTGTGTTTATCTCGCTAGATCTCTCATAGATCGATCTCGCTCGGTATCAGCGCCGTGCGTCGTCACAAAAGATTCATATGGTTGCATATATACATATGCGAAATTGTGTTGCGTATTTTTGATGAAATTTGTGGATGTCTTATAAATGAGTTGACATGTGTTGCCAAAATGTTGATTCATTTCCATTTCGGCGACCACGCACTCCGAGAATGTCCTATTTTTAGCATAGGTCATGCCGAATTTTTCCGTCGACGACCATGCATGCATCATCCATGTATTACGTAATTTGATTCTAATTATTTTTTCATTTGATCTTTTTTTACTATGTAGGCAACCATGCATATAAGCACAGGCACCGTGGCTAGATTTATGAAACATGCGACGGACGAAATGTTTCGAAATAGCATGACGGAGATAAGATGTCCTTGTCGAAGATGCAAACTGAAACACTTGATCAGATACGATTCTGGTGACTTGGAGTCGCACCTTATCCGTCGTGGTTTTATGGATGGCTACACTCTTTACCCGACAAGTGATGAAGATAAAGAGTCGCCCAGACATGATGAAGGACATAATGATCAAGATGAAGGACATGATCATAATCAAGACGAAGGACATCGTGATGAAGATGTCGAACATGATCATAATCAAGACGAAGGACATCATGATGAAGATGTCGTGACATCGTCGTCGGACTGGGTGCGGGACCCTCATGTCCAAGCTCTGCTTCTCAAGGAGACTAGCAACACCAGAGCTGCTGCTAGAGAGAAATCGAAGTTGTCGCAACTGGAGATAGACGCCGTTACTCCATTGTATGAAGGATGCGTGAGCGAGGATACCCGTCTGAACGTAACATTAAGGACCCTCGAGATGAAGACAAAACACCGATGGACCGATGCGAGCTACGATGAGAACATGGCATTCTGGCACGGCCGTCTTCCCACGGGGAACAAGTGTCCAACGAGCATCGAGGAGGCGAAAAAAGTCGTGTGCCCTCTGGATTTACCTCACGTGAAATACCATGCTTGCATTAATGACTGCATCATCTATCGGGGCGCGGACGCGGAGAGAACCATATGCCCGGTGTGCGACGCAACTCGATACAAGACAGGGAAGAAGGCCTCTCCTCGAAAAGTGGTGTGGTACTTTCCGATAACTTCCCGTCTGCAGCGGTATTTCGCAGACCCCACACAGGCGAAGCTCATGTGATGGCACGCGGAAAGGAAGAAGCCAGAAGAGCATGATGGAACCGATCCGGAGAATGATGACACGATGCTGACACACCCCTCAGATGCGAGCCAGTGGAAGGCGCTAGACATCGAATACCCCGAATTCGGCGACGATCCAAGGAACATCAGGTTGTGCATGAGTACAGATGGATTAAATCCTTTTGGCAACCAGAGCAGCACCCATAGCACCTGGCCCGTGTTTGTATGTATATACAACCTACCCCCCTGGTTGTGCTTGAAGAGGAAGTACATACAGATGAGTATGCTTATTCAAGGGCCGAAACAACCAGGTAACGACATCAATCTGTATGTCCAGTTGTTGGAAGAGGAGCTAGCCACGTTATGGGACGAGCCAGCCAATACGTGGGACGCCTATGGAGAAACGTTTTTCCCAATGAGAGCCGCGCTCATCACGACGGTGCATGACTACCTCGGTTACGGATATGTCGCGGGGCAGGTGGCGCACGGATTCTGTGCATGCGTTAGGTGCATGGATGACACTACGTATCTCCAGCTAGAGAGAAACCCCGGGTCTTCGAAAACCGTGTTCTTGGGGCATCGAAGGTGGCTTCGCAAGGATGACCCGTGGAGAAAACGCAAAGATCTGTTCAACAATGAAGTTGAGATGCGAAGAGCCCCACGTCAAAGGAGCGGCGAGGAAATCGACGAGCTGTTGAAGAACTGGAAAGAGTGCCCTGCGCCGGGAAAGAAGCGAAAGGCGCCGGCGCCGTTGGAGGGTGTATGGAAAACAAGGTCTGTTCTCTGGGACCTGAGGTACTGGAAGATTCTCCGCACACCCCACTGCCTTGACCTCATGCATATCACGAAAAACGTGTGCGAGAGTCTGCTTGGCACCCTGCTCAACATGCCGGAGAGGACCAAAGATGGGCCGAAAGCAAGGAACGACTTGAGATTTTTGAATATCAGGGGCGAGCTCCACGGAGGAAAACCGGATGATGATGACGATGACGATGACGATGTGTTAGATGGGACAGAAGGTCGCCGCAAGGGCAAAAAGTCCAAGAAGACGGAATATTACTGTCCCCCTTCGTGCTTCACGCTATGCGAGAAGGAGATCGACCAATTCTTCAAGTGCCTCCTTGGAGTCAAATTTCCTTACGGTTATGCGGGGAAGATAAGCAGATACCTAGACGTACCAAAGCAGAAGTTCAGCGGGATGAAGTCTCACGACTGTCACGTGATGATGACGCAGATACTTCCAGTTGCAATTCGAGGGATAATGGACGAGCACGTCCGCGAAACGCTGTTTGGACTCTGCAACTTTTTTGACATCATCTCTCGAAAGTCGACTGGCGTGAAGAAACTCGCAAGGCTACAGGAAGAGATCGTGGTGATACTATGCGAGCTTGAGATATACTTCCGGCCAGCATTCTTCGACATTATGGTGCATCTCCTTGTCCATGTCGTGGATGATATCATCCAGCTCGGGCCGCCGTTTTTACACTCCATGATGGCGTTCGAAAGGATGAATGGTTCCATCAAAGGATACGTCCGCAACAGGGCCCGTCCAGACGCAAGCATTGCTAAGGGCTTTCTGACAGAGGAGTGCATCTCTTTATGCACGAATTTTCTAGACAAAGATGAGAACCCTGGTCTGCCCGTAAACAGGCACTTTGGCAGGCTCGGTGGATGGGGACACCACGAGGGCCAGCGCGAAATGAATGTCGAATTTCAGGGCCGACGCAACGACTTTGACAGAGCAAACCTAGTCGCGCTACAACATCTAACAGTGGTCGATCCTTGGTTGGAAAAGCACAAATTGCTAATCGCGAAGTATTACAGTGACCGGGGACAACATAGGACCGAAGCAGAAATAATCAGAGAGCACAACATCCATTTCACACAGTGGTTCAGGAGAAGATTATGACCGATCAACCGGAGACGCCTTATTCTGAAGAAGAAAAACTCATACTCACATTGTCACAAGGCCCCGCACATAACCTCATGACATATCAGGCATACGATATCAATGGTTACACATTCTACACGGCAAATAAGGACCGGAACTGCGAATACCAGAACTCGGGGGTAACGATGGAATCATTAACAGGTGACGCCAAGGAAAGATACTATGGTAGGATCGACGAGATATGGGAACTCGACTACTGCGGAGAGAAGGTGCCAATGTTCCGTGTCACATGGGCAAAGAGCGTCAGGAAAGAAGGACAATATTTCACCACCATGGTGATACCTGAAGCCAAATCCGACACGAATGTCACCGCAAAAAATGAGCCATGGGTCTTGGCTAACAAAGTGGACCAATGCTTCTTCATTACTGACCCGACAAGGCCTAGCCGTGTTGTCGTGCGGAGAGGCAAAAGAAACATCATCGGAATGGATGGAGTAGCCAACGAGCAAGACTTTGACCAGTACGGCGACCCGAAAATGGAAGATGACAATGACGATGGAACGAAATACACAACAAGAAGAAGCAGGACAACGCTACCTACAGGTCGCCCATTCCACCGAAGAAGTCACGGTGTTCCGGGACTGAATTACTCAACCGCGACAAAGAAGGGAAAGAAAATTGTAAAATGCTAGCTAGAGCTACAAGAATCATTATGTTGTCGTGTGTGTGCATGAATTCGACAAAATTAAGATGATGTAATAAGAATATTTGAGATTTTATGACTTCTAAATTAATCAACACTTTATTTGAGATTTTTTGCATTTATATCGATTTTGCAAATTTCATTATATTTACATCTATGTTGATCTACTATAATTTGCTATGTATATATTTATTTATATATTGATTTATTTTGAATCATTTTGTAAGAAATAAAAAATAAAAAATTTGGGGGTGGACAGGAGTCGAACCCTGGTGGGAGGCTAGGCAGGAAGGGCACTAGCCACTGGGGTAAGTATCAGTTGTTGATACCTACCCACGCGCAGTTCTTTTATGTAGATACTACGGATAGGCGCGGCGCACCTTCCGGCGGTGCGTCACGGCTAAGCTATGCGTGGCGCTCATCTCTGAGGTGCGTCACGGGTAAGCTATGCGTGGCGCGCATACCTTAGGTGCGTCACGGTTGCCTAATGCGCGGCGCACGTCACCGTGGTGCGTCACGGCTATTCTTGGCAATATTAGGAGACCGTTCCCCTCTTCTTCGTCTTCCACATCTCGATCTGAAGCGCGCGCGAGCCGTTCTTCAATCTTCTCCCCGTTCGCCGCCACCGTAGACGCCACCCCTAGCCTCACGCCACCGTAAACGCCGCAGCACACCAGACCTAGCCCCACGCCACCAGCCCTAGCCTCACGCACACGCCGCCGCCGCCACCGCATCGTCGCGCTCGGCCCAATCCCGCGTGACCTAGCTAGGAGGAGGAGCGAGGAAGGAGGAGGAGCAAGGGAGGAGGAGGAGCGAGGGAGGAGGGAGGGGAGCGTCGCGCCGTCCACGTCTGCATCGACCGCGGCCTAGGAGGAGGAGCGCCGCACCAGGACCTCTGCATCCCCGACGAGCGCTGCAGCCTGTCGCCTCTGCATCCCTGACAAAAGGTATGTCTCCTCTCCTCTCCCTCTCCCAATCTTGATCAAACTCTGATGGAAGGATCAATTTGCAGTCGAACTAGGGTTAACTAGTGCTATTATGCATAATTTGGACTAGTATCTGCCTCTGGGTGTCTGAGCTTTGCCAATTGCTCAGGCAATTTGAACCCCTTATTTTTCCAGCTTTGTACTTGAAATCTGAACCGATGTGGGATTGCGATGTGGCTGCTGTTCATGGTCTTACATCGTTTTGTTCTGAATGGCAGAATCAATCAACAGTTGTTGGTAGCTTTTTAGACATTCAGTAGTTTCACGGGTAGAGAGTGAGAACGGGGAAGTTGTGCAGGTCCACACAGTCAAATCAAAATGCCTCTCTCTTTACCTCTGCCAAACATATATTTCTTGGTAAATGTGTTGACTCAAATTTGTTCAAGCCACTGCTTGTACTTGGAAATACACTTTAGGAATGAATGTTGCATAATCTTTCGTCGACCAGTTCTGGATATTTCCTCACCGAGAGCATTTTTACCATGTAGCATCCACCAATGAGAAGTATGTTTAAAGCTTGCTGCAGTTGTGGCCTAATTGACTCAAAATCACAATTTTAGTTCTATTCTGTATGTCTTGGTCCTACTTCCTCTTTAAAGAGTCACTTAGGGGTGCAAATCCTAGAACCTAGTGCCCAGCAATCATGTGCTAGATGTGCTTGTTAACTTACTATCCATTTCCTCTTGTTGGTGTTCATGTGCTGGTTTGTTTGGGCAAGATTTACCCCTGTGGTGCCCCTATCTGGATGTGCCCAGATGTGGTTATCTGCCCTCTTTTGGCTACAAAACTGACGAGAACATGGTACTGCTGATCTAACGCCCCTAAGAAATTTTTATCTGATAAGAACAATTGCTTCCATCTTGATTAAGCCTCTGGCCAGTGATGCAAAGCCTGAGGCCCAAGTTTAAATAAGAACAAATGCTAGATTTGATCATTTTAATTCCCAGTGATGAACTTTAGCATAGCACTTCTATTCCTATCTGAGGAAAATACCCCCAGCCTGCTCTCTGTGCATAATCTAGAAATTTCTAGCTAGATGGTGTGTAGTTAACAACCTGGGCTTGTTGGTGATGGATGGTTTTGTGCTTGTGGTCTACTTGCTCCTCAGCCCTGCTCCTCCACTTGTTCAAAAATGATGTTGCTTGTTCAAAAATGCTGCTGCTTTTGTTTGCTGCTTGTTCCTGAGAATTTGCTACTGATGTTACTTATCATATCCAATCTATATAGAAGTGTCTACTTAGAGATCATATTGGTTGTTGTTGCTGCTAAGTTGTTTCCATGTTGTTCATGAGAAATTGCTGCTGCTAGGCTATGTTTGTTTGGCAGGTACTGGTGTTGGTACTGGTAATATAGTTTTGATGGATAAAAAATGATCTTCTAGGACTGGTGCTGGTGTTGTAGGACCGGTGCTGGTGTTGTAGGACTGGTGCTAGTACTGGTGTTGGATAAAATTTTGCAGATAATAAAAATTGTGCTGGTGTTGGCCTAAAGAATCTGTCCGGCCATCGAGCCGTTTAAAACTTTGCAGGGAATTCAAATGAGTTGCCCATTTTCGCCGAAATGTTGATTAATTTCCGTTTCGGCAAGAATCGGGCACTCTAGTGTTAGAAAATTAGCAAAGGTCATGCCGAAATTTTCCCGTGAATTTAGGACTTAGCCGTTTTCCCGTGATCGAGTAGTATGTCGATTTTTTGTTTCCATTAGATTAACCAATAATTTCCCCTTCAGAACATGGCACACAACGACGAGGCCGGCGGTTCTAAGCAGTTCTGGCAAATCTCCGACGAAGAAGATGAGCAATACGACCCGACAGCGGATGCCGGGGCTGACGCAGACACTAGCGGTGGCGAGGAGGATGACGCCACCACTAGTGGCGCCGGTGATACCACTAGTGGCGCCGCCGGAGGAAATGACACCACTGATGCCGGCGGTCAGACAGATGGTGGTAGCAAAGCCAAGAAGAGGACGGTAACGAGAAAACGGAAATGTAACACTCTCCGCACCTACCATGAAGAGATCACGGAAATTGATAGCTCTGGGTATCCAATCGCGCCCGAGGCGGTGGTCAAAGGATTCGGCAACCAGATTGGTTGCATTGTCCGGGACACTGTCAGGATTTTAACCGATGATCTAAGGAAAAAAGAGAATGCCCATTATCGGGTTATTCTCTTTAGAAAGCTGCACGGACGATACTTGTCCAAGGCTAACTCTGATTGGGGGCAGAGGATGCGGAAGTTGAACATTGGTACCCACAAAGTGGGATGCGGCGGTTATAGAGCGGCGATTCCCAATTGGGAGAAGGAGGACGCCAAACGTGCAGAACAGGGCATCCCTGACCCTCTCGCAAAGTACTCGCCGCGGACAAAAAACTTCATCAGGGCCCGGTTTACATATGACCCGGTAGCTAATGAGTATACTACCGATGATGAGAAGGTGAAGGAGTAAACTTGGTAAGTAAATACACCATCCTAGTTAGTTTGCTCTCGACGATCAAGTCGATTGCATCATAGTGTACTGGTGGAATTCTAAACGGTTCACGCTAATTGTGCAGAACGCAGAAATCGATAGTGGTGGAACCTCGTCATCCATGCCGAGGCTGCACGGCCCGTGGGACGACAGCTTAAACAGGGCGGTGAACGTGACGCAGGGGAAGGAAAAGCACAAAAGGCCGTCAGGTGGCCGAGTTTGTGGCATGGGCACGACGACGAAGCTCAGAGAGTACTTCAAGGAGCCCAGGGAGGCGAGAAGGAATAGAAAGAGGACCATCGAAGATATCCAACGTGACGAAGCCCGCGATCGCGAGATTGCAGACCTCAAGGCCAAAGTTGCCGATATTCCTAATATTGTCAAAACAGCTTTGGCAGAACAAATGGGCAACGTTTTGCCTACCATCTACGATGTGGTTACTCGATGGAATGAAGGAGGTCGAGTGGGGCCGTGCCCAGTGCCTAGCGTGCAGGGCAGCAACTCAAGAGACTTGTCCAGAGTCTCGCCGGCCAACGCCACGATGGCGGACCCACTGGTGACTCCGCCCGCCTACACCACGGCGCCGATAGTGACTCCGCCCGTCTCTACCCATCTGACCATCTGTTGCACGCCCACAGTGGGCGGTCCTCCGCCGAATGAAGAGCGTGCACCAACGAACAACCGCCGCCTGGCCATCGGTTGCACGCCCGCCGCCGGTTCTCCCTCGCCAGTCAACAGTAGCACGCCCGCCGCCGTCGTTGGCCCCTCGCCACTAGAGGAGCTCGACGCCCTCGCCAGCCAGGTAAATAGTTAAGCGTTGGAGCGTCGATCTTCCTTTGCCTTAGACTGGCCTCTCTGACGCCCTGCATGTTTTCCGCAGAACGACGACGTTCCATGCACTCTTTTACACACAGTGGACGGCGTGTTGAAGGATGTTGCTGTGGGTATGATCGTTCAACCGTCAACCCGCAGGTTCCACAACAGGCCGATGCGCGAAGACGTATATAGAGTTCGAGTGCTTCGGGTGCTGGCGGGCTACGACGACTTGTTGCCTCCTATTCAACCCTACCAAGAAGAAGATGACCCTGATACCTGACGCTGCTCCAGTGCATACCTTGGTACATTGAATGGCCGAAGAGCCAGATTCGCCTGGGGAAGAGGGGTGCCACCCCGCCGACATCGCCTCTAGAACTACCGGCGCGAGGCACCACCTCGAAGACAACCCCTCTAGAAGCTCCGGAGCGGAGCCATGGCAAGACCGTCGCCGCGCCGTCGCCTACCCGTGACATGGAGATGGCACAAGACCAGGAGAATGACGTTGATCTTGATGCCATGGATTTCATCGCTGATGACTTTGATGGCGGAGATTACGTTGCTCCTCCTCCATAAGAACCCTACCATAGCACGGAGGCTCGTGGTGAGGCTCCTCCTGCGGATAAATCCAATTGCAAGCGTCTCTTCGGTTCTCAGGAAGACACGCCTCCAGATGTCGGCCCCTGCACCGAGACTCAGAAAAGTGCGAAGGGAGGAGTTATTTTCAGCCCTAGCACAATCCGTAAGGCGGCTAATGAGGAGATTGAGAAGGAGATCATTCCGAAAGCGCTGAAGTCGCGAAAAGAGGACCTAGATCCAAGGCCGCAAGGTCCGCGAGCCAGCCTGCTAAGATGCCGCTCCGTGTTCATGACGGCCCACCTACATCTAAGCATACGAAGATGCATGTGATTGGTCAGCCTATGCTTAGCCAGGGCAAGCTCAAGGCCGCAAGTGGGGATATGCGGAGTTTGCATGACAGCATTCTTTTTCTTGAAACGCGCCTTGTTCAAAGCAAGGATCCATCATACCCGGTTTTCGTTGCCATGGTGCCAAAGGACTTGGGCTTCGTCGAATCAACCGCCGCGGATAGGATAGTACTGCGGTTTTCGGACATCTTTGATATGTTCCATAGCAATCCGCTGCACTACTCCATGGTCCGCCTATACTCGCTCAGTCTGGCGGTGCAAGTTTGCAGGGATAGTACACCGGGCATCGCGATAGTGGACCCCTTCTACATGCGCCACGACGTGTTGTGCTCCGTTGGGAACCAGGCAGTCGCGTCGACATATCTCCGGGACTTCATGCTGGCGAACCAGACCAAGGATTACATCCTCATCCTTACTTTGCCGGGTAAGTCAAATTCTTAGCCGAATCGAAAGGGATTTTCTTTAGATTTTCATCGCTCCTTTCCAACACTTTGTTGTTTGGATTGTTCCGCGCAGATATACACAATGCACACTCATCTGCATTTGTATCAGTCATTCGCATGCGACGTATCTCGACTCAGGGAGTGCGGTGAAGAAAGACTACTCCACGGTGAAGAAAGTCTTGGATAATGCTCTCACCGGCTACCACACAATGGGGGGGGCATAATCACTAGGGAGAAGGTCGTTCAGGGCGCTCGGGTGTTCACCCACACGACGAATTTCGCGTGCGTCAAGCAGCCGGCAGGCAGTAACCGAGACACCTACTATGTCCTCCATCATATGCGGGCGTACGTACGGGATCAACAGTTCCTTACCCTGCCTAGTCAAGTCCAACAATGGGCCTCCCGCTTGTCGATGGTCGGCGATGACAAGGTTAGAGAAGAGATATATGATATCCAGAAGTGCTTCGCCACGAAAATCGTTCATGAAGTGGTGAACAAGAGTGGGACATTTTACTGCCGGTTCAACATGCCGAACCGCGACATAGATACCTACCTAGAAACTGCCTGTGACGACAGGCCCTTCATCACTCAGGAGGGCTGTCCCGTTGTAATCCCTGGGAGGATGAGTCAGAAGGAGTGAGAACTATTGTAAGGCTTGCTACATTTTCCGAAATTAGTCGAACTCAATCGTTAGGGTTATGAATCGTCCATCGTGTAACAGATGCTTTATTATGTCAATGCTTAATTATCTTTCTTTTCATTATTGCGGTCTTACTTGTGATGGCCGTTCGATCTTTTGAATAAGTAAATTCCGATGATTAAAAGAGTTGGTTCACACTCAGATGGCCCAGGTGGTCAGCTGCGCCTTGTGATTTTCAGATCTTGTGCATCCCACTTGGCGCAGCTGCACCACTTGCGGCCGCTTGTATGTGTCCACCCTAAATATGAGGCACACATCGTTACGGTTATGAATCGTCCATTCTGTAACTGATGCTCAATTATGTCAATGCTTGATTATCTTGCATTTTATTATTGCGGTCCTACTTGTGATGGCCGTTCGATCTTTTGAATAAGTAAATGCCGATGATTAAAAGAGTTGGTTCACACTCAGATGGCCTAGGTGGTCAGCTGCGCCTTGTGATTTTCACAAAGTTAGGATCTTGTGCATCCCACTTGGCGCAGCTGCACCACTTGCGGCCGCTTGTATGTGTCCACCCTAAATATGAGGCACACATCGTTACGGTTATGAATCGTCCATTCTGTAACTGATGCTCAATTATGTCAATGCTTGATTATCTTGCATTTTATTATTGCGGTCCTACTTGTGATGTTCGTTCGATCTCTTCAATAAATGCCGATGATTAAAAGAGTTGGCTCACACTGAGATGGCCTAGGTGGTCCGTTGCGCCTTGTGATTTTCACAAAGTTAGGATCTTGTGCATCCCACTTGGCGCAGCGGCACCACCTACGGCCGCTTGTATGTGTCCACCCTAAATATGAGGCACACATCGTTACGGTTATGAATCGTACATGGCTTGATTATCTTGCTTTTTATTATTGCAGTTTTACTTTGTGATGTTCGTTTGATCTTTTGAATAAATATGCCGATGATTAAAAGATGATCATCTTGTTCCTTTGTGTTTAACTTTCATCTTATTTATGTCATATTTCTCCACTTACTACTATTGCAGACATGTTTAAAACTATTGTTTTTGTTTTTCTTTCTTGTCATTACAGATGCCGAGATGCTACGTGGTGTTTAGAGGCAGGGTTCCAGAGTCTACGATCACTGGGAAGACTGCTTCGAGCAGGTGAACAAGTTCAAAGGGAATGCCTACAAATCCTACAACACAAGAGTGGCGGCGGAAGCTAGGTGGTTCATCCATCTCGAGGAGGAACAAAAGAAGAAGAAGAACAACAACAAGTGGATGAAGACCATCGCAGCCGCTCTTGTCGCCGTCGCCTCGCTCGTCATGCTATGGTTCCTAGTTAGATGATTAGGTTATCGGCGACTAGATAGGTCACTTGTCCGGATGATGAAGCATCATCGCTCGATGTAATCGGTCCCGATGATTAACCGTATGATGTAGGTCACTTGTATCTATTTGACTCTGATAAACACTTTGTTGTATTCATAATAACCTGTTTGATGTAGCTATTCGGAATTCTAAGCAGTATATGATATATCATTTGTTCGTCAGAGAACTGTTTTGATACATTTTGTTTACTGATATTCTTCTGTATTTGAGCTGTGTATATACCTGTATAAATACGGTACTGCGTATTTCAAAAAAATACAGCACAGTATAGCCGTGACGCACCAAAAAGGATACCTGTGACGCACTGTGGAGGATAGGCGTGACGCGCGAAAGTTCATACCCGTGGCGCACCCAGTAACTTAGCCGTGGAGGCATTACTTAGCCGTGACGCACCAATATTCCTAACCGTTGCGCACCTCCTCAGTTAGGCGTGACGTGCCTAGAGATAGCCGCGGCGCACCGTGACAGTGCATCACGGGTATTAATAGGCGCGACGCACCAGCTCGGTGCGTCACGGCTAAACCAATAGGCGCGGCGTGATAGCCGTGACGCGCCCTGGTGCGTCACGGATAAGACTATTGGTGCGTCACGGGTAAGCTTTTTCCTAGTAGTGGATTGGACAACCGGTACTAATTGATCGGTACTAAAGTCCCCCACAGCCTTTAGTACCGGTCCCTCACGGACCGGTATTAAGTGGGACAACACATGGCCTAGGAGGAGAGCCCGCGGTCCGTGTTCGTTCCGTACCGGTTCCTGTTACGAATTGGTACCAAAGGGTTTTTTGTGTTTTTTTTCTCTTTTTTTCGATTTTTTTCCCAAAAAATTCATCTTGTTTTCATTTTATTTATTCATATTGTTTAAGCACTTAAACTCACATTTATCACTAACAATTCTTAATTTCAATCTAATTTACTCCCTTATACTAACACTTCCCGCAGAGGTCACCCATCCTCACACTACTCCCGCAATAGCACGCTTAACTTCGTAGTTTCTTTCCTATGAGCTACCTACAGAGAAGAGATACTTACGTGGCAATAGTATGTTATCAATCCTATTAGCCCATAGACTATGATGTCACACACATTTATTTTATGAATCAAAAACAATTATTTAAACAAAAAATTAATCGTTGATAATATTTTGAATTAAAATATTCTTAAATGGAAATAATAATTAACTTATTTGTCTTTTTCCATTTAATATTGAATAATTCATATATGCAATTCTGTAAATTTAAATTTCACAAATAATATGTCTAAATCGATTAGAAAGATGAGAGAAATCCAAATATGAGACATCCATAAGCTAACTCTTGTCCAAGTAAGTTAACTCTTGTAGTTTAAATGTGTCCCTTCTCCAGCTGAATCGGCAGAAAATTGTGAATTTCAAAAGATCTGGATGGAAATCTTTTCTTAGAAAACAGATTGTTTATTTGGGTATATCACATGTCCTAGCATGTTAAAAAAATTAAGCCCCCAAGTTTTGCAACAAGTTTGTGGTAGCCCCTTCACAAAAAAACCATTTCTGACACTCCGAAAATGGAAAATGGTTTTTTTATTCCGTTAAAAGAATAAATTCCTTCGTCAACATTGTCCGCTCTTCCAAGATGCATTTTTGTGTACAATATGGACTCATTATAACAAACTATGCCATGTATTTGGCCATAACACCCGTCATTTGAACCGAAACCCTACAATGTTAGGAGGAGATAGCTCTTTTTTGGGAACACTTTATCAATAGAACTATCGTATTCCAAGTTTACTATTTTTGGTGTATACTAGGACATATGTAATGACACCAGGCGAAGGTCTCGCGTTATTTAGTGTTTTTTTTTGAATTTACTGGAATTTTCTGAGCCCGTTTTAGGAGAAAGTCAATACGGCGAGCATGACCTTTCTTAGCTATGGGTTGTATATTCAGCAACTCACTGTGGATCTCTTTGAAATAGGTAGTTGAGTACCTAAAATGATTTTTTCCAAAATTTATGAGCAAATTACGAGGCACATGTAGTTCAAATTTGTCCCGTTTCCACCTGAATCGGCAGAAACTTGTGATTTTCAAAAGAGCTGAATGGAAATCTTTTCTTAGAAAAAAGATTGTTTATTTGGGTATATCACATGTCCTAGAATGTTAAAAAAGTTAAGCCCCCAAGTTTTGCAACATGTTTGTGGTAGGTCCTTCACAAAAAAACCATTTTTAACACTCCGAAAATGGAATATGGTTTTTTATTCAGTTAAAAAATAAATTTCTTCGTCAACATTGTCCGTGCTTCCAAGATGCATGTTTGTGTGCAATATAGGCTCATTATAACAAACTATGCCATGTATTTGGCCATAACACCCGTCATTTGAACTAAAACCCTAGAATGTTAGGAGGAGATTGCTCTTTTTTGTGAACACTTTTTCAATAAAACTATCGTATTCCAAGATTACTATTTTTGTGGATACTAGGACATATTTAATGACACCAGGCAGAGGTCTCACGTTATTTAGGGTTTTTTTGAATTTACTGGAATTTTCTCATCCCTTTTTAGGAGAAAGTCAAGACGGCGGGCATGACCGTTCTTAGCTAAGGGTTGTATATTCAGTAACTCACTGTGGATCTCTATTGAAATAGGTAGTTGAGTTCCTAAAAATTATTTTTTTCCAAAATTTATGAGAAAATTTACGAGGTACCTGTAGTTCAAATTTGGTCCGTTTTAAGTTGAATCGGCAGAAACTTGTGATTTTCAAAAGAGCTGGATGGAAATCTTTTCTTCGAAAACAGATTGTTTCTTTGGGTATATCACATGTCCTAGCATGTTAAAAAAAACTAAGCCCCCAAGGTTTGCAACATGTTTGTGGTAGGTCCCTCACAAAAAAAAACATTTCTAACACTCCGAAAATGGAAAATATTTTTTCATTCAGTTAAAAAAATAAGTTCCTTCGTCAACATTGCCATTCTTCCAAGATGCATGTTTGTCTGCAATATGGGCTCATTATAACAAACTATGCCATGTATTTGTCCATAACACCCGTCATTTGATCCGAAACGCTAGAATGCTAGGAGGAGATATCTCTTTTTTGTGAACACTTTTTCAACAGATATATCATATTCCAAGTTTAAACTTCCTGGTGGATACTAGGACATATGTAATGACACCAGGTGAAGGTCTCGCGTTATTTAGTGTTTTTGTGAATTTACTGGAATTTTCTCAGCCCGTTTTAGGAGAAAGTTAAGACGGCGGGCATGGCCGTTCTTAGCTAGGGGTTGTATATTCAGCAACTCAGTGTGGATCTCTTTGAAATAGATAGTTGAGTAGCTAAAATTATTTTTTACAAAATTTATGAGCAAATTACGAGGCACCTGTAGTTCAAATTTGTCCCGTTTTTAGTTGAATCGGCAGAAACTTGTGATTTTCAAAAGACGTGGATGGAAATATTTTCTTAGAAAACAGATTGTTTATTTGGGTATATCACATGTCCTAGAATGTTAAAAATAATAAGTCCCCAAGTTTTGCAACATGTTTGTGGTAGGTCCTTCACGAAAAAACCATTTCCGACACTCCAAAAATGGAAAATGGATTTTTTATTCAGTTCAAAAAATAAATTTCTTCGTCAACATTGTTCGTGCTTACAAGATGCATGTTTATGTGCAATATGGGCTCATTATAATAAACTATGCCATGTATATGTCCATAACACCCGTCAATTGAATAGAAACGCTAGAATGTTAGGAGGAGATAGCTCTCTTTTTTGAACACTTTTTTAATAGAACTATCTTATTCCAAGTTTACTATTTTTTCTCGATACTAGGACATATTTAATGACACCAGGCGAAGGTCTCGCGTTATTTAGGGTTTTTTGAATTTACTGGAATTTTCTCAGCCCGTTTTAGGAGAAAGTCAAGACAGCGGGCATGAACCTTCTCAGCTAGGGGTTGTATATTCAGCAACTCACTATGGATCTCTATTGAAATAGGTAGTTGAGTACCTAGAAATGATTATTTTTCCAAAATTTATGAGCAAATTACGAGGCACCTGTAGTTCAAATTTGTCCAGTTTCCAACTGAATCGGCAGAAACTTGTGGTTTTCAAAAGAGCTGGATGGAAATCTTTTCTTAGAAAATATATTGTTCATTTGGGTATATCACATGTCCTAGCATGTTAAAAAAATTAAGCCCCAAAGTTTTGCAACATGTTTATAGTAGGTCCTTCACAAAAGAACCATTTCGGACACTCCTAAAATGGAAAATGGTTTTTTCAGTTAAAAAAATTTTCCTTTGTCAACATTGTCTGTGCTTCCAAGATGCATGTTTGTGTGCAATATGGGCTGATTTTAACAAACTATGCCATGTATTTGGCCATAACACCCGTCATTTGAACCAAAACCCTAGAATGTTCTGAGGAGATAGCTCTTTTTTGTGAACACTTTTTCAACAGAACTATCATATTCCAAGTTTACTATTTTTAGTGGATACTAGGACATATGTAATGACACCAGGCGAAGGTCTCACGTTATTTAGGATTTTTTGAATTTACTGGAATTTTCTCAGCCCGTTTTGGGGGAAAGTTAAGACGGCGGGCATGACCCTTCTTAGCTAGGGGTTGTATATTCAACAACTCAATGTGGATTAAATAGGTAGTTGAGTACTAAAAATGATATTTTTCCAAAATTTATGAGCAAATTACGAGGCACGTGTAGTTCAAATTTGTCTCGTTTTCAACTCAATCAGCAAAAACTTGTGATTTTCAAAAGGGCAGGATTGAAATCTTTTCTTAGAAAGAAGATTCTTTATTTGGGTATATCACATGTCCTAGAATGTTAAAAAAATTAACCCCCTAAGTTTTGCAATATTTTTGTGGTAGGTCCTTCACAAAAAAAACCATTTGTGACACTCCAAAAATGGAAAATGGTTTATTCAGTTAAAGAAATAAATTTCTTCGTCAACATTATCCTTGTTTCCAAGATGCATGTTTGTGTGCAATATGGGCTCATTATAAGAAACTATGCTATGTATTTGTCCCTAACACCCGTCATTTGAACCGAAACCCTAGAATGTTAGGAGGAGATAACTCTTTTTTGTGAACACTTTTTCAACAGAACTATCGTATTCCAAGTTTACTATATTTGGTGGATACTAGGACATGTGTAATGACACCAGACGAAGGTCTCGTGTTATTTAGGGTTTTTTGAATTTACTGGAATTTTCTCAGCCCGTTTTAGGAGAAAGTCAAGACGGCGGGCATGACCGTTCTTAGCTAGGGGATGTATATTCAGCAACTCAGTGTGAGTTCACAAGCAAGGTAATCTTGAATTAAAGATTAGGCACATGGAGGATTCAGAGTTTAGATAAGGAATGCACAAAGAGAATCAGTAACATAGAAGACCTGGAAAATGCTAGGAATATGGGATAGCTCCACTAATATTGCCAATCACCACACTATTTCCGTTGCTAGCTGCTGTTGTGACTAGATGATATAAATGTATTAAATGAAATTATTTAAGAATCTTTTAAAGGGTGCTAACTACTTGTGAAATAATAAATGACAAGTCAATAAGTGATATCTACTTCTGTATGAGTAGCCATGCTAACTAAATTCTACCTATATGAGTCCGATGGGAAGGAAATCTTCGAACCGCTCCAACACACCGTCAAGATCGTCTCCATCGAGCGGCCTTGATTTGCTCCTTTTTTTCCATATTAACTCACGGAAGAAAATCACGGGGATCCGGTCAGCTGCCAAAAATTCCCAAATCACTCCCCAAAACGCCATCGGCGTCCCCACTTTCGTCACTCGTCAGCGTTCTGCTCGTCGTCACTGTGCGCGGGTCGTGCTCGCGGCTTGACTGATCTCCTTTATCGCCTCCGCAAATGGCTCGTCGATCTACTCTGGCCGACACATCTAACTCCACCTGAATCAGCGAGCTTCGCTAACAAGTATGAAGCTCTGCCGCTGGAAGGCATCGTTGGGCTGCACTGACCGGACGCCACCCTTGTTCATGGCTGAAGCGGATTTCCGGCCGGTGCGTCATGCTCCTCCCGCAATCGATCTGCCGCTCACTGCATGTACTCTCCATGGCCCTGTGCCGCCACTCCTCTCCCGTGGCATGTGTCTCAATCATGCATACACCACCCTTACAACGTGCGTTCTTCTCTAAGGTAGCCACATGCTTTCTAGTCTTTATATATTCTATCCTTATGTATTCTTTGTGATGTACCTGATACAAGTTCAATTGCTAGAATTAGTATATTTTCTATAAATTTGAAGATTTAATCTGAAGGTTGTTCCAATTGGTATGCTAAATAAATAGTTTCTTCGATTGAAAGATATTTCTAGGCTGTATTTATAGGAATGGAATGCTTTGGCGGCACGCATTTTATCAGTAAATTGAAGATTAAATCTAACATACCTACAATTGATTTGATAGAGCCGGTAAATACACCAGCATTGTTTCTGTTGCTTCTCATTCATGTAGCTAATCTACAAATTTTGGGTGCAGACATTACTATATACACACTTCTTTGTTTCTTATTGATGCTCCAATGGTAGAGAATATTTGCTGCAAGCCCGGTCAATCATGCTTCTTTCTTTTTTGCATATATTAGAGACACGGTTGCAAACATCATGTTCATGCTAGCTATCTGACTCCTCCTCGTCGTCCATATACTCGTGCTCAGAGCTCGAGTCAGCCTCTGCGACGCTAGTCTCGAGAGGAGTTTCGACGTTACTCGCTAGAAGATCCGATGCCTCTTCGGCAGTAATGAGCGGGTAGCACGTCACAACGTTCAAGCTCTATGGAAATAGAAAAGAAAGAGAAGAAAAGATTCTCAATCGACGAAAATTTAGAGTACAAGAAACAAAAGAAGAACAACAATAAACTCACCTCGGCTAGGGGAGGTTTCGAAGCCTCGAATGGCTCGAGAGAACAGGCTGGAAAGGCCTCTCCCTTCTTCAGCTTGGTGATGGCCGCGATATTTTTCTCGAAGTCAACATTCGAGAGAATGTCTTCTCAGGCGCGGCTCGAATCCTGGGTGCCCTGGTACCCCCACATGGTCGACGATCTCTCCTGAAGGGGTTGGATCCTCCGCCGATGGAATACACTGGCTAAGTGCAACCCATTCAACGGAACCCCCAACGCCTTGTCGCGGAAGCTCGCAACCTTCGTGAGTAGGGGAGAGACAACCTTGCTGTCTTCAGAGGTGAGCTTGTGCGCCCAGGACTTCCTCCGCTTCAGAATGGCGAATGGGTGGAAATCAGGAGCTCCACCCGCGCTATTCTCGATGAAGTAAAACCACTTCCTTCGTCATCCTTGCACGGAGTCGTCAAAGTACATCTCCATGTAGGGGATGTCCGTCCTCGCCTGGATCCCGAAGCCCCCGGTGCGTAGTGGCTCTCCCAGCTTCTCGCCTAGTCACGACTTCTCCCGGAAGATTCGCACCTTTAAAAGGACCTTCCAGAGGCCCCTGTGCGGGCAAATGCCCAGGTAGCACTCGCAAAGCACGATATGTGCTGAATCGCGTTTGGAGGCAAGTCGTGCAGCTATATGTCATAGACATACATCAACCCGAGGAGAAAAGGATGAAGAGGGAGAGAAAGACCGCGCGGGACGTGTTCAACGAAGAACACGCGCTCGTTCGCATGAGGATTGGGTACCTCTTCCTTCTTGGAGAGACGCACACTCTTGTCGCTGTCGGGAGGAAGTAGTTGTTCCCGTTGCATCTCATTAATGCTCTTCTTGGTGGTGTTGGCGGAACGCCAATTGTCCGTTATCACGGCGGGCGGCGCGGAAGCATCTCCAACTTGCTTCGATGACGATGCGGCGGCGCTGTGTTTCTTTCCTCCAGCCATGGGGGCTCTTTGGTTCTTGCAGAATAGGAGGTGTACGCGAGGACGAAGAAGAGGATCAAATGGCCGGGAAATTTACCCATCGCCTAAGGACAGCTATTTATACAGAGGCCGGGCTAATCCAGACCGTGGATTTGGTGACGGGGCGCCCATCGCGGCCTCCACGCGTGAAGTGGAAACGAGGCGGCGGTGAACAGTTATATCTACCACGATCTTTACAGAAGATCGTGCACATTTACAGCGCCTGGCTCACGGAAAAACCGAAAGTGGCCTATCGTTTCCGGTTAAAAGCTGACAAGATGGGCCAGCATGCTCTGCTTCTCTCTGTCACGTCCCATCGGGAGGAGTCAGAACAGATGGGTGCGCAATGACATCACTTCATACCTCATCAAAACGTGAAAACTCTTTCGCATAACCTCCCTGACACGAAATTTCTTTCGTATGGGCATATCAAGATGCGAAAACTCTTTCGCATAAGCTCACTAACACGAAATTTCTTTCGTATGGGCATGACAAGACGCGAAAACTATTTCGCATAAGTTCCCTAACACGAAATTTCTTTCGTATGGGCATATCAAGGCGCGGAAATCTCTTTCGCGTAACCCCTAGACACAAAAACTCTTTTGTATAGGAAAGTCAAAGATAAAACTATGGCCAACACAAAAAATCTCTGCTTCATGAATATGGCAAAGAAAAGAAGGTCCCTCGAATCGAAGATTCTCGAAGGGATACGCTCTGTCACGTCCCATCGGGAGGAGTCAGAACAGATGGGTGCGCAATGACATCACTTCATACCTCATCAAAACGTGAAAACTCTTTCGCATAAGCTCCCTGACACGAAATTTCTTTCGTATGGGCATATCAAGATGCGAAAACTCTTTCGCATAAGCTCACTAACACGAAATTTCTTTCGTATGGGCATGACAAGACGCGAAAACTCTTTAGCATAAGTTCCCTAACACGAAATTTCTTTCGTATGGGCATATCAAGGCGCGGAAATCTCTTTCGCGTAACCCCTAGACACAAAAACTCTTTTGTATAGGCAAGTCAAAGACAAAACTACGGCCAACACAAAAATCTCTGTTTCATGAATACGACAAAGAAAAGAAGGTCCCTCGAATTGAAGATTCTCGAAGGGATAATAAAAAGCAAAATTGCGAGTATGCAGCTCCTGCTACTCTATCACACGATGTATTTACACATCTCTATCCTAGATTGTTCAGCCGACTAGGAACATCCGGATGTTGTATTCCTTCGAGTACGAAGGTAAGACCCAAAGATATATCTTATGGGTCTGGAATCGGACTCAAGCTGCGTCCTCTGGTAAAATTCCGTGTCAACAACACGAAGAAAAATCCCAGCGGACGCGCCGGGTACCCCTATAGGTTAACTTCGACTTGGTAAGACCTCCACGGCCCAGTAGCAACGATCACCTCGCCGAATTTGAGTAGATGGTCTCGAGACTGTGTAGGCCAGAACTGTTTTTGCCCTAGATGCAATTAATTGGCCCTGAGCTTTCGGGAGAGCCAAGCAAATGAGCCATATCCTTCTGCGAAAACGGCTGGAACACAGGCACATTTATCGCTCGATGCTCGAGTTCAAAAGCATATCGTGCACATGGTATGCGCCCTCCAAAGTCAAGCGACTAATACGATCAATAGAGAAAAATCAAGACGAACTTTGAGTGTCCACCCGACCGTTTGGTGACGGGGCGCCCATCGCGGCCTCCACGCGTGAAGTGGAAACGAGGCGGCGGTGAACAGTTATCTCTACCACGATCTTTACAGAAGATCGTGCACATTTACAGCGCCTGGCTTACGGAAAAACCGGAAGTGGCCTATCGTTTCCGGTTAAAAGCTGACAAGGTGGGCCAGCATGCTCTGCTTCGCTCTGTCACGTCCCATTGGGAGGAGTCAGAACAGATGGGTGCGCAATGACATCACTTCATACCTCATCAAAACGTGAAAACTCTTTCGCATAAGCTCCCTGACACGAAATTTCTTTCGTATGGGCATATCAAGATGCGAAAACTCTTTCGCATAAGCTCACTAACACGAAATTTCTTTCGTATGGGCATGACAAGACGCGAAAACTCTTCCGCGTAAGTTCCCTAACACGAAATTTCTTTCGTATGGGCATATCAAGGCGCAGAAATCTCTTTCGCGTAACCCCTAGACACAAAAACTCTTTTGTATAGGCAAGTCAAAGACAAAACTACGGCCAACACAAAAATCTCTGTTTCATGAATACGGCAAAGAAAAGAAGGTCCCTCGAATCGAAGATTCTCGAAGGGATAATAAAAAGCAAAATTGCGAGTATGCAGCTCCTGCTACTCTATCACACGATGTATTTACACATCTCTATCCTAGATTGTTCAGCCGACTAGGAACATCCGGATGTTGTATTCCTTCGAGTACGAAGGTAAGACCCAAAGATCTCTCTTATGGGTCTGGAATCGGACTCAAGCTGCGTCCTCCGGTAAAATTCCGTGTCAACAATACGAAGAAAAATCCCAGCGGACGCGCCGGGTACCCCTATAGGTTAACTTCGACTTGGTAAGACCTCCACGGCCCAGTAGCAACTATCACCTCGCCGGATTTGAGTAGATGGTCTCGAGACTGTGTAGGCCAAACTGTTTTTGCCCTAGATGCAATTAATTGGCCCTGAGCTTTCGGGAGAGCCAAGCAAATGAGCCATATCCTTCTGCGAAAACGGCCGGAACATAGGCACATTTATCGCTCGATGCTCGAGTTCAAAAGCATATCGTGTACATGGTATGCGCCCTCCAAAGTCAAGCGACTAAGACGATCAATAGAGAAAAATCAAGACGAACTTTGAGTGTCCACCCGACAGATTCTCAGTCGAGTAAACACTCGGGGGCTACTGACGTGGGGATGAATCCTAGACCTATCGGGTGAGGATACCCGTTCCAAGGCCCATTATCTAAGCCTAAAGGGAGATTCCATTGACAGTTCTAGAAGGCCCAATCGAATCCTCATATTTTGAAAGTTATGTTCCAAACATCCTCACAGACACTCTGTGCCAAAACAGTAATTGTGGTCAAAAGAACAATCCAATCTTAGATCTACAAATTTTATATGGTTAGGAACTCATATAGTTATATCCATGATTTTTGGTAGATTTTATTTTGCAAGTTTTGTATTTCTCCCACGTCCAAAGTAAACGTTCATGTTTCTGGTAAAACTTAAAAAGAAAAATGAACACTGCACGGGGTGGCTTTGCGGGGGCGCGGCCCAGCTAGGTGCACATGGCGGCCCAACTCGGCCAGGCCAGCGCGCGGCGGGGGAATCGTTCTCGTTCAAACGCGGTCGTGGATCTAGGATCCAACGTCGTGCGGTCATCTTCCTCACCTCCACTCTCCTCTCTCTCTCCCGCGACGACCGGCGACAAGGGAGGCACGGTGGCTCACCGTGGGGGCTCGGAGGTGACTGGCGCAGGAGACATGACTCTTATGTCACAACACCCATCAAGGAGGAAATGTACTCTGATGTGATTGAGATCAAGAATGTTCCAGTATATGCTCCGTATGTGATGATGCTCATTCTTGATGAGGTTCATGGCTTGGAGTGTGAGACTGTGCACGAAGCTGGTTCTCTTGAGGTGCTCACTTCTCGCCGTGATGACACTGACACCCCCATGGGTGATGCTGAGGTTTCTCCTAGGCCCGGGAGGAAGAATGCTGATCCTCACTCTCGCCGTTCTAGCAAGGAGGAGACACAGGATGAGATGAAGAAGTTGTCATGGTTTCAGCGCAACACGTTTATATTTTCGGGAAAAGTATTCCTTAAAGTAAACATTCCCATGTCTAGTTAACCCCACGCTGTCACTATGAGCACCGTAGAAGGTACTAGACGCATCACTCCGGAGGAAGGCATGGCGGTGTAGAGCCCTCCGGTGATGATTCTCCTCTCTGGCAGGGTGCTGGGAAGAGCTCGAGAACCCTCCCGAACTAGGGTTGACGATGACGGTGGCTTCTGTATGTTTCGTGGAATATCGATCTCGTCTTTAGGGTTGTCGGGGAAGAAGGAATATATAGACGAAAGGGGGGCATTATGGAAAGTTGAAGAAACAAATAATAACTATACCAATACTCTTGTTTATCATGCGGCGCTGTGTTTCTTTCCTCCAGCCATGGGGGCTCTTTGGTGCTTGCAGAATAGGAGGTGTACGCGAGGACGAAGAAGAGGATCAAATGGCCGGGAAATTTACCCATCGCCTAAGGACAACTATTTATACAGAGGCCGGGCTAATCCAGACCGTGGATTTGGTGACGGGGCGCCCATCGCGGCCTCCACGCGTGAAGTGGAAACGAGGCGGCGGTGAACAGTTATCTCTACCACGATCTTTACAGGAGATCGTGCACATTTACAGCGCCTGGCTCACGGAAAAACCGGAATTGGCCTATCATTTCCGGTTAAAAGCTGACAAGGTGGGCCAGCATGCTCTGCTTCGCTCTGTCACGTCCCATCGAGAGGAGTCAGAACAGATGGGTGCGCAATGACATCACTTCATACCTCATCAAAACATGAAAACTCTTTCGCATAAGCTCCCTGACACGAAATTTCTTTCGTATGGGCATATCAAGATGCGAAAACTCTTTCGCATAAGCTCACTAACACGAAATTTCTTTCGTATGGGCATGACAAGACGCAAAAACTCTTTCGCATAAGTTCCCTAACACGAAATTTCTTTCGTATGGGCATATCAAGGCGCGGAAATCTCTTTCGCGTAACCCCTAGACACAAAAACTCTTTTGCATAGGCATGTCAAAGACAAAACTACGGCCAACAAAAAAATCTCTGTTTCATGAATATGGCAAAGAAAAGAAGGTCCCTCGAATCGAAGATTCTCGAAGGTATAATAAAAAGCAAAATTGCGAGTATGCAGCTCCTGCTACTCTATCACACGATGTATTTACCACTACAAGAAAACTGACCCGTAGAGACGTTTTCATAGAGGCACTAACTACAATGTCTCTAAAAACCTAACACAATTTACCGTAGAGGCATTAAAAGAGACATTTGAAGAAATGCCTTAGCGGTAGAGACATATACTTAGAGACATCTTCCAGAATATCTCTCATGCTGCATGTAGAGGCATTTTAAGAGGCATTATTTAGAATGTCTTAACAATAGAGGCACCTCATTAAAGACACTAGTCACAATGCCTCATAGAACTTATATAAAGGCATTAAGAGAGACATCTTTGCGAGTGGATCAACCGTAGAGTCATTCTGTAGGGACACTATGTGTGTCTCTTTTATTACGAGAGACAAATTTGATGCCTTGATATGTATAATGTAGGCATTGTAAGAAATCATGAAGACAAATTGGAAACTTCAAAATATATCATCGTGAAAGTTTGTGAAGGAAATTGAAAAGTAAAAAGCTTACCTATAGGCTACCTCAAACCACCTTTTTGCAAAGGAAATTTCACCCGCATGCCCCCTTATGTCGCCACTACACCGGGCTACAGTCCAACGTGAGGTGGGCGTAATCCACTCTGGCGCTCTTGGTCTCCGTCAACCAAAAAAACCCTTTAAAAATCGTGACCTTGTCGGACAAAGATGGTACGAACACATCACGGTCTAACCCTTAAAATTAACTTGTTGTTAACTATTGTAAATAATTCCATTTTGAACTATATGTCTTCAAATAGGGTTTATATTCTAAAAAAATATTTACGCAATTACATTTTTTTACTCATACCTGAATATATATAAAAACTTCAATTACTTGCAGGTAAAATTAAAAAATTATATGAACATTATTGGTTTTATTTTAACAATATGTAAATGTGATCGAATATATCTGTACAATAAATCATATGGTGGATTCAACTCATTGGACTAGTGTGCGCGGAGCTGAAAACGTAAAACAAAATTTGGGCGCGCAAAGTGCGCGCGCGATGTTCAATTAGCGCATAACCCGGCCTAATGACGGGCAGGTGAGGCAATCCTCCCCACGTTCTATCGTTAACCAGAAACCTGCTACTCCACGTCTTAACCCCAAAATCACCACCCTCCTCAACCGGCCGCCACCCCTCCCTTCCCGATCTGCCATCACCGGCGACCTCCTCCACTTTTGTACAGATATCTGGCCTCGCTGTAGCCTTTCCACCGAATCCTCTCACTGTAGCCTTTGGGGAGTTGATCTACCCACCTCCCGCTCCTCTGTTTTGCAGGGAGAGAAGGAAGAGACCGCATACATGCTCGATCGTTGCATTCTGTCCGAGGGCTGCAGGCGCGCTGCTTGGAGGAGGCTCATCGGCGAGGTGCTTCTGCTTTCGTGCGCTCCTTGGATTTCTCCTGGACAACATCTCTTACCTCCGATCTCTTAGTGTTGTGAACTCTATTAGGTGCCACTTGCAGGCCAATCTGACACTGACAGGCAACCTAATCTCAAACCCCAAACAGTGGTAAATTATCATCCCTTTCTACTAATTTATGTTTTTGGTTGAAGCAAGCTCATGTGGTAGCTCCGGATCTTGGCTGGTTGCACCATTTTTTTTGGAGTTCATTATTTTGTACTACTTTTTTGTGCTAGTGGTTGTGCTATGCTCTGTGCTTTGAAGAATAGACAGCCTAAATGAATCCGTTTCACTCAGTTTCCCAATATCTCTAGAGCTTCTTGCACTTTGTTCCTTGTATAGTACTTAAGAAAAAAATTCCTGAATAGTTTAGCTTGTCAAGGCTGTAGGTAAATAGTCTAATGGCCAATCCTATTAAAGAAGTGGTAATCAATCGGCCAGAGGTTAGAAAATGAAATACTAGTGCTTTGTAGACCTTGGATGGTTGGGGACTTGGGGTACTGCATTGTATTGTACCCCAACTGAAACCATCCAATGAATTAGTGCAAACCAAACAAAAATAAAATAAACCACGTAGGCAGTGCACGATAGGTGTTTAGTGGCATCCAACCCGTACTAAACTGTATGATCTGTCCATCCAAACTGAACTAAACAGATAGCAGAAATTTTGTGGTTGTAGCTTATGCGTGTAGATCAGTCTACGAGGTTCAAGTACATATCTTCACCTGATGTCCGAAACCAACTGATATATGAACAAGGCCTAATCCTCTCCTGCTAGCTGAACCCAAGTGTGACCTTATAACAGGAACTGCATTTATTCAGCTACATCCCCAACGCAAGTGTTATGTGTGCAGCAATGGAGCCTACGATGGTCGCAACGGCCACTTCTTCGGCATGTGTAAAATCTCGTCAAAAAATCTGCGGTCACTGGAAAAACAAGAGGAAAGTGGCGGCAACGCCGATGGGTGATGTGGTGAGGCGGTGCCTGGACAATCTCGGCAAGAAACTGTAGCGAACTGTCATCATCAACAAGGGGCAAAGTTTCATGGCACATTGGTGTCGCGAGGAGAGGCGCAGCTATCGTTGTCGCCGGATTTAGGAGTGAAGCTGGTAAAGGGATGCTAAGATTACGAGGCCCGGTCGCCGCCGATTGTGGCAGATGGATGGACAGATGCCACTTCTTCTCGCAAGTGAGTCCGAGACTGTGATGTTTTACACCTAACAAAGATATTTTTCGTTGCTTTACTTTGCCATCTACTTAGGTACCCGGGAGTTGATGTATGGGTATATGCATTAGCACCAGAACAACTATTTTTTTTCCATGTTAAGAGAGTAAATGATGATTAAAGTTGAGGCAACATGTCTTTCATTTCTTGCAATCTGAGTATCTATAAGGGTAATTTATTTGAATCTTTGATAGGAGTAATACATCATTTCTATATATGAGTAGTTTTCTCCTTAGACTGAAGTACATTTGTTTGGTGATTGCAGGTTCTCTTCATTTGAGTTCGTATGTGGTGGCCGATGACAAGAGATCAGAATGGTACTTTAAAGTGCTTGGTCGTTTGGTCTACGGGTGTGTAGAGTTTTTGAAGACTATAATTGTTTGGGTTTTAAAAATAGTGAACCCTTTGTGTATCTATATTGACTCTTTTTACGAAAGAGTGTACAACTATATTGTGTTGCTATGTGATAATAATATTTTTATGTGTATTATTCTTTTTTTATTGAATCTCGATACTGTCTATTTTTTCCGAGAAGAAATTTTATATTGGGAAAATAAATATAAGAATGCCTTTTAGATGTGAAGATGCCTCTATATAGACTATATAAATGTCTCAAGATAAGAACAAAATGTCATTCACAATATGTATCTCTCTTCCTCACTAAACGTGTCTCTATATTTCTAGAGATGGATACATTGACTTAATAAAATGCTTTTACAAATGATAGAGACAAGTCAAATGTCTCATAAAAGTGCCTCTATATAGATACATACATATTCTAAGTGTGTCTTTAAACTGCCTCGATGTGCGTAGATACACAATTTTTTGTATGTACAAAGTGACATTAGGTCATTATAGGCATTCCACAAAATGTCTGTACGGTCTAAGACACACTGCCCATAGTGACACTTTTGAGACAATGTGTAAAATGCCTCTAAAACTATTTAAAGGCAATATAAGTGTCTTTAAAGGACCAAAATAGTGTCTCTACGGGTCAGTTCTCTTGTAGTGTACACATCTCTATCCTAGATTGTTCAGCCGACTAGGAACATCCGGATGTTGTATTCCTTCGAGTACGAAGGTAAGACCCAAAGATATCTCTTATGGGTCTGGAATCGGACTCAAGCTGCGTCCTCTGGTAAAATTCCGTGTCAACAACACGAAGAAAAATCCCAGCGGACGCGCCGGGTACCCCTATAGGTTAACTTCGACTCGGTAAGACCTCCACGGCCTAGTAGCAACGATCACCTCGCCAGATTTGAGTAGATGGTCTCGAGACTGTGTAGGCCAGAACTGTTTTTGCCCTAGATGCAATTAATTGGCCGTGAGCTTTCGGGAGAGCCAAGCAAATGAGCCATATCCTTCTGCGAAAATGGCCGGAACACAGGCACATTTATCGCTCGATGCTCGAGTTCAAAAGCATATCGTGCACATGGTATGCGCCCTCCAAAGTCAAGCGACTAAGATGATCAATAGAGAAAAATCAAGACAAACTTTGAGTGTCCACCCGACAGATTCTCAGTCGAGTAAACACTCGGGGGCTACTGACGTGGGGATGAATCCTAGACCTATCGGGTGAGGATACCCGTTCCAAGGCCCATTATCTAAGCCTAAAGGGAGATTCCATTGACAGTTCTAGAAGGCCCAATCGAATCCCACCCGCAAAGCCTTGCGGGTCCAGGAAGGAAACTTGTAACCGACCTAAGACTAGGGTTTGTAACCCCCCGGGTACGGTTTGAGACTTGGCCACCTATATAAGGCCAGGAGAACCCCCGGGAGGGGGACCAAGCAATACCGCACCACCAAAGCCTTGAGATAGAGACCATACTCTCTACTCGAGCACCCCCCATTGTAACCCATCTATCGATAATACAGATCTACAAATTTTATATGGTTAGGAACTCATATAGTTATATCCATGATTTTTGGTAGATTTTATTTTTTAAGTTTTGTATTTCTCCCACGTCCAAAGTAAACGTTCATGTTTCTGCTAAAACTTAAAAAATAATGAACACTGCACGGGGTGGCTTTGCGGGGGCGCGGCCCAGCTAGGTGCACATCGCGGCCCAACTCGGCCAGGCCAACGCGCGGCGCGGGAATCGTTCTCGTTCAAACGCGGTCGTGGATCTAGGATCCAACGTCGTGCGGTCATCTTCCTCACCTCCACTCTCCTCTCTCTCTCCCGCGACGACCGGGGACAAGGGAGGCACGGTGGCTCGCCGTGGGGGCTCGGAGGTGACTGGCGCAGGAGACATGACTCCTATGTCACAACACCCATCAAGGAGGAAATGTACTCTGATGTGATTGAGATCAAGAAGGTTCCAGTATATGCTCCGTATGTGATGATGCTCATTCTTGATGAGGTTCACGGCTTGGAGTGTGAGACTGTGCACGAAGCTGGTTCTCTTGAGGTGCTCACTTCTCGCCGTGATGACACTAGCACCCCCATGGGTGATGCTGAGGTTTCTCCTAGGCCCCGGAGGAAGAATGCTGATCCTCCCTCTCGCCGTTCTAGCAAGGAGGAGACACAGGATGAGATGAAGAAGTTGTCATGGTTTCAGCGCAACACGTTTATATTTTCGGGAAAAGTATTCCTTAAAGTAAACATTCACATGTCTAGTTAACCCCACGCTGTCACTATGAGCACCCTAGAAGGTACTAGACGCATCACTCCGGAGGAAGGCATGGCGGTGTAGAGCCCTCCGGTGATGATTCTCCTCTCTGGCAGGGTGCTGGGAAGAGCTCGAGAACCCTCCCGAACTAGGGTTGACGATGACGGTGGCTTCTGTATGTTTCGTGGAATATCGATCTCGTCTTTAGTTGTTTCGGGGAAGAAGGAATATATAGGCGAAAGGGGGGCGTTATGGAAAGTTGAAGAAACAAATAATAACTATACCAATACTCTTGTTTATCATGCGGCGCTGTGTTTCTTTCCTCCAGTCACGGGGGCTCTTTGGTGCTTGCAGAATAGCAGGTGTACGCGAGGACGAAGAAGAGGATCAAATGGCCGGGAAATTTGCCCATCGCCTAAGGAAAGCTATTTATACAGAGGCCGGGCTAATCCAGACCGTGGATTTGGTGACGGGGCGCCCATCGCGGCCTCCACGCGTGAAGTGGAAACGAGGCGGCGGTGAACAGTTATCTCTACCACGATCTTTACAGAAGATCGTGCACATTTACAGCGCCTGGCTCACGGAAAAACCGGAAGTGGCCTATCATTTCCGGTTAAAAGCTGACAAGGTGGGCCAGCATGCTCTGCTTCGCTCTGTCACGTCCCTTCGGGAAGAGTCAGAACAGATGGGTGCGCAATGACATCACTTCATACCTCATCAAAACGTGAAAACTCTTTCGCATAAGCTCCCTGACACGAAATTTCTTTCGTATGGCCATATCAAGATGCGAAAACTCTTTTGCATAAGCTCACTAACACGAAATTTCTTTCGTATGGGCATGACAAGACGCGAAAACTCTTTCGCATAAGTTCCCTAACACGAAATTTCTTTCGTATGGGCATATCAAGGCGCGGAAATCTCTTTCGCGTAACCCCTAGACACAAAAACTCTTTTGTATAGGCAAGTCAAAGACAAAACTACGGCCAACACAAAAATCTCTGTTTCATGAATACGACAAAGAAAAGAAGGTCCCTCGAATCGAAGATTCTCGAAGGGATAATAAAAAGCAAAATTGCGAGTATGCAGCTCCTGCTACTCTATCACACGATGTATTTACACATCTCTATCCTAGATTGTTCAGCCGACTAGGAACATCCGGATGTTGTATTCCTTCGAGTACGAAGGTAAGACCCAAAGATATCTCTTATGGGTCTGGAATCGGACTCAAGCTGCGTCCTCTGGTAAAATTCCGTGTCAACAACACGAAGAAAAATCCCAGCGGACGCGCCGGGTACCCCTATAGGTTAACTTCGACTTGGTAAGACCTCCACGGCCTAGTAGCAACGATCACCTCGCCGGATTTGAGTAGATGGTCTCGATACTGTGTAGGCTAGAACAGTTTTTGTGCTAGATGCAATTAATTGGCCGTGAGCTTTCGGGAGAGCCAAGCAAATGAGCCATATCCTTCTGCGAAAACGGCCGGAACACAGGCACATTTATCGCTCGATGCTCGAGTTCAAAAGCATATCGTGCACATGGTATGCGCCCTCCAAAGTCAAGCGACTAAGACGATCAATAGAGAAAAATCAAGACGAACTTTGAGTGTCCACCCGACAGATTCTCAGTCGAGTAAACACTCGGGGGCTACTGACGTGGGGATGAATCCTAGACCTATCGGGTGAGGATACCCGTTCCAAGGCCCATTATCTAAGCCTAAAGGGAGATTCCATTGACAGTTCTAGAAGGCCCAATCGAATCCCACCCGCAAATCCTTGCGGGTCAAGGAAGGAAACTTGTAACCGACCTAAGACTAGGGTTTGTAACCCCCCGGGTACGGTTTGAGACTTGGCCACCTATATAAGGCCAGGAGAACCCCCGGGAGGGGGACCAAGCAATAGCGCACCACCAAAGCCTTGAGATAGAGACCATACTCTCTACTCGAGCACCTCCCATTGTAACCCATCTATCGATAATACAGATCGACAAAAGCAGGAGTAAGGGTTTTACCTCTACGAGGGCCCCGAACATGGGTAAATCTTGCCCCTGTTAGCCGACGATTGTCACCAGCGCCTACACGTTCTCCTAATCAAAACCCTATCCGTTTACCTGAGGGACTTGTTGAGATGCATATTTGACAAGCTTGCAAACCAGATATTTCTCTATTTAAACTCTCAAGTTGATAACTTATATTTTTAAGCATGATAGATTGTTATTCCATGGTCTTAGTAAATATTTTAATTTTCTCATATTGCTTTTGTATAAATTTTTTAGTAGCCCTTTCAACTTCTGAAATTCTTTCATTAGTCATTCGAGTTCTGTCATTATAACTATTATTAATGGGATATGGCCTATAAATGTTGCTACAGTTTTTTTTTCTATAAGCATTGTTGTTGAAATTATTATTTTTAATGAAGTTGACATCAACATGCTCTTCTTGAGCAACCAAAGAGGCTAAAGGAATATTATTTGGATCAATAGGAGCATGGCCATTCACAAACATAGACATAATAGCATCAAGTCTATTACTCAAATAGGAGGTTTCTTCAACAGAATTTACCTTCTTACCAGTTGTAGCTCTCTAAGTATGCCATTCAGAATAATTTACCATCATATTATAAAGAAGCTTGGCGATAAAGGTTCCTCTAGCAGCTGAATCCAAAAGGTTTCTTGAAGAAAAATTCAGTCATGCATAAGAAGTTTGGATGATCATCCAAGTAGTCAGTCCATGAGTGGGACAATTCTTCATTAAAGATTTCATTATTTCCCAAGATTTAGCAACATTATCATTACCAAGTTTCTTAAAATTCATAATGCTACTTATTAAAGAACTAATCTTAGCAGGAGGATAATATTTTGCAATGAAAGCATCTTTACACCATTCCAAGAATCAATACCATTTCTAGGCAAAGATAGCAACTATTCTTTAGATCTTCCTCTCAAAGAGAAAGGAAACAATTTTAGTTTAATAATATCTCCATCTACATATTTATATTTTTTACATCTCATATAGTTCAACACAATTATTAAGATGGGCAGCAGCATCATCAGTACTAACACCAGAAAATTGCTCTCTCATAACAAGGTTTAACAAAGCAGGCTTAATCTCATAAAAATCAGCAATAGGAGCAGGTGGAGCAATAGGTGTGCTAATGAAATCATTGTTGTTGGTGCTAGTAAAGTCACACAACTTAGTGTTCTCAGGAGTAGTCATTTGAACAAGATTAAAAACAGGAATACAACTACAGCTAGAATAAGAACTTATTTGTGTGTGTTTTTTATACAGAGAAGCAAACAAGACAAAATAAAATAAACTAAGCAAGACAAAAACAAAGTAAAGAGATTGAAAGTGAGAGACTACCCTTGAAGAAATTCTCTTCCTCCTCGGCAACGGCGCCAGAAATTAGCTTGATGCGCGCGATACACACGTTCATTGGGAGACCCCAAGAGGAAGACATGAAGAGCACAATAGCAAGTTTCCCTCAGAAAGAAACCAAGGTTGAATCGACCAGTAGGAGGAAGGAGTAACTTCAGAAGGTTGAAGCAGCTGAGATGACAGGCGCACTGCCGGTTCAGAAGCAACATGGAACGTACACAACACAATCAAATCACGTTGCCCCAATAAAGCTGTGAGGTTGTCAATCTCACCGGTTTTGCTGAACACAATGAGGTTAAACGTATGGTGTAGAAAACAGTAGGAGAACAGTATGAAAACGGTAGTAAAAGTATGAAAGCAGTATGAAAGTAGTAGGTGTTTATCAGTGTGAGGAAAAAGGACCGGAGTCCACTGTTCATTAGTGTTGTCTCTCCGTGAAAGATAAATAACATGTGTGGTGAACAAATTACAGCTGGGCAACTGACAGAAATGAAGGCTGCACCATAGTGCATATGCAAGACATAAATATTACTATTAGAATCATGCGGGCATTACAACAAAATACATAGACCGTTATCCAACTGCATCTATGGCTAATAATACACCCTCCGAATATCATCCGAACAAACGTTGGTATTAAGTTGCAAGCAACAGATAATTGCAGCAAGAAAAGTGTGTAATATAAACATAAAATCATCCTTAGGCAAATCATTGTTGGTTTCTCCCTAATGGCAACAACACATCCTCCATCCGTCACGTTTCTGTCACTCGAGCACATATGCAAAGGATGCATGAACCCACTATCGAGCATAAATACTCCCTCTTAGAGTTACTAGCATCTACTTTTCCAGAGCATCTACTAACAACGTAAAGCATGCAAGATCATAAATAACATATGCATGAAGATAACATGATAGATTGATAATCAGAAGACATAGCATTCAACATTCATCAGATCCCAGCAAACACAACCTGTAACATTACATAAATATGATCCTGATCATGTTAGGCAGCTCACAAGATCTAAAAATGAGGTACAAAGTGGAGATAACAACCAACTAGCTACTGCTATGGACCCGTAGTCCAGGGATGAACTACTCATGCATCACTTCGGAGGAGGGCATGATGGTGTAGACCTCTCCGGTGATGAATTTCCCTCCTGACAGGGTGTCGGGGAGAGCTCCAGAACCCTTCCTATCTCGGGATGACGATGACATCGGCCTCAGGTGCTTTTTGGGATCTCTCTAGGATTTACGCCTCGGGGGGAATAAATAGGCGAAAGGGAAGAGGCGGTGGAGGCCTGGGGGGCCACACCATCCCACGACGCGGACAGGGGGCGCGCCGCCCTATGGTGTGGGCCCCCTGAGGCCCCTCTCCGGGTCTCTCCGAGACTCCGTGGAACCTTCGGGAATTCTAAGACTTCCGGGCTTCGAATTTTCCAATTCCGAGAATATTTCCAAAACAACTTTTCTGAAAATAAAAACATGAGAAAACAGGGAACTGGATCTGTGGCATCTTGTCAATAGGTTAGTCCGAAAAATCGATAAAAATGACATAAAGTGTATAGCAAACATGTGGGAAATAAGATGAAAAAAACATGGAACATTAGAAATTAGGGATACGTTTATGACGTATCACGGGGCTTCCGGTGGCCATTATCTGGCGGCGCGACCATGAGATAGAGCACTGTCCACCGATGTTTCCCTTTCGCGGTGAGGTCTTGCGCTCGATTCGTTCTTTGTTTTCTTTTCGCTCGAAGCTGGGGAGTGGTTCTGCGCTCTGGGGGCTCGAAGTGGAAGATGGTGCGGAAGAAGAACCTGAGGCCCCGAGGCGGCTATTTATAGCCATTTTTGCATCAAGATTCGTCCCAACGGCTCTTTTAGTCGTTGGATGATTGACGCGTGTTTCGCCGGGGAACCCGGGAAACAAGGGGACAGGGTGATAATTGTTATCTCCTCGTTTTTTGCGCAAAATTTGTCAAATATACGGTTTCAGTCTTTTGACTGAAACCAAGCATCTGTGACGTAATCATGATTTCATCGCTTACGTCACAAATTCCTTCTCTGCGAAGACTCGTGTAAGAAAACCGGATTTCGGTGAATCCGAGTTTGGCATAGAAAGTTTTTGATGCAACAAGAATCAAGGTAAAACGCCGGCAGTTGTGAAGGGATTACAAATCCACGAGTAACGGCAAAATGAAGTCTTAATCCTTCTTGGAGGCTACTGTCGGATATATGCTAATTAGGGGTATATCCGGCATTGGCCGAAGTCTGGATTACCAGGGTGGCCCACATACATGGGAACGGAGTCCATTGGACGGCCCAATAAAGCTGACGCGTAGGAAGCCGGATTCTATAAGAACTCGGACCACTGACCAATATGGTACGACTTGGAGGAGAAGCCAGATTCCTTACTTTCCAAGTTAGATACTTTATGTAGTCTTCTAGGTTTTCTTCTATAAGCCCTAATCTGGCTATCTATATAAAGCCGGACGGGAGCGAAAGACAAAACAAGATCACAAGTTAGTTAGAAGACAACTCGCCGGGAAGTTTATCCTCGCTTAGCGAAATCATACTCACAATTGTACTCTGTATAATTCAGGTTTCAACCCTGATTTTAGTGAGATTGTAGGTGTAGAAACGCCGCCTAGTTGCGTCGTACCGAACCTGAGTAAAACCCCGTTCTCGTATACGGTTCTTACACGTCCTCTCCGCGGATCTACCAGTAGGCTTATGCCACCCCCATCTATGGTCCGAAGTTTTCTGTAATATTTGTGTCTTGTCTCTCGTTTAATTTCTATTTCGCCAACACTATATGTCTACTTCCCGTCCGGGTCCCAAAAATCTCAGGACCGGTAGATACACCCAAAAGATGAGGAGACACTACAAGAAATATGTTGATACGTGACCCTCAATTTTTGTCACTAGAAGGTCACATAGTTTGATTCATGACCCCTTTTTGACCAAAAATGGAAAGTCACATACCGAGCGTCTTATTTGATCGTCAATGACTAATTGAATGGAATTGTCATAGACTCTATGACCCAATCAGAGGGGTCATAACCCTATGACCAACTGATTTAGTCATGTGATATCCTGCCATAGCCACGTCACATCCTACGTGGCCAATCCTACGTGGCAAAATCATGACCAAATAAGAAAGTCATATATCAGATTCAGCCCAGTCCATATTGCTCCTCTACACGGGCTAAGCCCAACTATTCAGCCCATTTAAATTTTTTTCTCTGTCCGATTTTTCACTGAATGGGCCTCTGGGCCAAATATATTTTAGGCATGGCCTCCTTACAATCCTGGTAATTTTTCGATTTTGGCCTTTTATAGATAAATTTCGATGGGGCCTTTTAGGGTCCATTACTGTTTGTGCCTGGCATCATTAGGTTATATTCTATTTGCAATAACAGTTTCTTATCCAGCAAATCACCACATGCAACATATCAATAAAAGCACATATCCCAGTAGACAATATATCCATTTCACAGCGGACAATATAGCATCTCACAGGATATAACTTATCTCCCAGAGCATTACATTACATTAGAAGGTTCAGACACGACGGCTTCCAAAACAAAACACTAGTTCACAGGTTCATTTAGAACACTGCTTCTCCACCATATTCACTGATATCATTTTGCTCCTGGCTTTTCCGTGTCTTTTCCGGATACGGCAGACGTCGCTGCAGCTGTCATGGCTGCAGCCGCCGCACCAACCTTCACGCCTCCTGCAGCTTTCATCGCCCCCGCGATCTTCACAGAGGCTGCCACCCCGCCTACTAGCGCAGCACGCAGACCTACCATGGGATTGATCGCCATGGTCTATCCTGGAACAGCTGATGCATAAATGAGAGATTTCAGCATAGTTAAACACAGTCGTTGCACTTCTAAAATACATTTAAAGGAATTCAGATGCGACTGGTATTTTTTAATGGTTTACAGGTAAAAGAACAAAAATGATTGTCTATGCGTACATGGCGAACACTCGCAGTTCTCTAGCCATTTCTTGTATGCTCACTTTGCAGCAGTGAGCATTTATGTGGTTCTAGCATTGAACATGTACACATACACTTAAAATGTTTGTTTCCTCTGTACGGACAAATGCACTCATATGATACCCAGAGATGCGGACCTAACCAAACCACTGCTTAAATTGAATGTCTCGTTTTTTACTGCAAGATTATGTTTGGGTCTCCTGTAGAATGCTCCATGAGATGGTAGTACAATAATGAAAAAGGCACCAAGCATGCACTGAGATTAACTACGACTCTGCTACCGAACAAACAGGAGATAAGACTTAACAGAAATAACCATGAGGAACAGGATATGGCCACAAGTTTGCAATGCATCATGCTGATAGCTACATCGAATCATCAAGCTTGGTAAAGCTAGCCTATGTAACTATGCAGGTGCGGATCTAGATGGTATGCAGGGTGTACACCCAGAAATTGTGGAGGTCGGTGTATATTTTAACTAATCTGGGTGGAAAGAAGCTCATACCTCGGGCGGAGTCGACACCCGATGGCCAAAGATTGAAGCATAGGAGGTGGCTGGCGCTAAGCGCGGCGGCGGCTGTAGCGGAGGGGGAGACGGCGGTAGAATCATCAGGTCGTAGAAGCTCTAGATCATCAGCTCCTTTGCCGGTCATCAACATCTTTGCCAATCAAGCTTGGAATCATCAGGCAAGAAACTGGTCCTGCTGAATTTCAAAGAATTATCAGAAGAAGAAACAACACATCTAGCTCAGCAACAGAATTTCAAAGAATGGAGCTAAACATTCCACTGGTGGAACAATTCTATCTAGACCTTAACATGAAAAATCCTGAAGAAGAGGAACTCATAATACATGAATTAAGAGGAAGAAAATAAACATGAAGAAGAGGAAGCCGATCAACCTGAAGAAGAGCAGACGTCAACCTGACAGGCACACTTGTTTTGACAGATCACAGAAGCAAGCAGACAAGTTTAAGTTGTTGAAAATTACTGCAACACATGCCAAGCAGAGATGGTTAACAACGACAAGCGGACGGTCTACCAAGATACTATACCAGGCGCAATGATGGTTTTCAATGTTTTCAAATGGAGTACGGTTGTTCACTAATGGGAGAAGTATAGCATTGTTCAACTGTGATAAACCTAAATATCACAGGAGTATAATACAAGCACCTCTGGCACCAAGTGCTTGCAGTTCACTGATATTCATTGGTAAGTTTTTACTCAAAACCCACTAACTATTACAGGAGTGTTGGCCACTAAAAACAGCAAGCATATTGAAGGAGTAAAAACACATAGCATTTGAAATTTGACCAAATGATGTCAATCAATCAAGCAAGGAATATTGCAGGACTATTGACCATCTAAAACTTGAGGACAAGGATGGGAAGGGGGAGAGAGACCTTATTGTGCAGCTCCAAGTTGGGTCCAGAGCCGTGGACGGCAGCGGCAGCTCGGGGAGGTGGTCGCGCTAGGCAGCATCTTCTTGCCTCCAGCGGACGGGGCAGGAGCACGATCTACAGCGGAAGCATGCCACCGCTGCTGCTTGGGTCAGTTCCATCTACACTTTAGTGAGGCTCCATCCTTGCGTCCAGGGGTGGCTGCAGAGAGAGTGCCTGTAGAGAGAGTGCAGTGAGTGCAGGGGGGACAGAAACCAAGAACAGAAGGAGTGGGGAAGAAGGGAAGGAGATCCGGCGAGCCTATGGATTGGTCCACCCAGGATCTCACGGGATCCACCGCTGCCGAGGCCATCCATCTCGTTTGCGAACTAATGATCCAGGCCAGCAGAAGATGCAGATCAAGCTCCTGGATGGTGGCGTCAGGGTCGATTCAGCTCGAGCTCCTGCATGACGTGGGCGCGCACCATCGGGTCTCCATAGGTCGCGTCGCTGCCTTCGCGCCCTACTGGCTGGACCCTCCTGGCTGGACAGCAAGCGAGCAGCGCCGCCCCTCACGTCGGCCAGGTTGGGGCGGTGACCGTCGATCTTCTGCACGAGGGGCTGGGGAGCAGAAGAGAGGAATCTTCGGGGATGTGGAAGACGAGGGGAGGACAGGCCGGGATCGGGGGAGACGGGGCGGGGGCCGAGTAGAGGACCGACCGGGATTGGGGGAGATGGAGCGGCGGCGGAGATCTGTGAATCACGAGGAGAGCCGGTCTTGGAGGATGAGAGAGGAGGGAGGTGGCGGCGCGTGGTTTCTCGAGAGGGATCTGAGGAGGAGATCTTGATGGGGAGGTGGCGGCTGCGGTCTGTGAGGGAGGTGGCCGGCGCTCGCCATGGATGGGAGGAGATCTGTGAATCACGAGGAGAGCGGGTCTTGGAGGATGAGAGAGGAGTGAGGTGGCGGCGCGTGGTTTCTCGGGAGGGATCTGAGGAGGAGATCTTGAGGGGGAGGTGGCCGACGCTCGCCATGGATGGGAGGAGAGGCGCGAGACGGCGCCATTCGGGGGGATTGGATCGAGGTCGAGATGAGGCGGCGCTATATGTGGGAGTCTAGGTTTAGGGATAGGGGGACGCGGCCGCGGTTTTCCGAAATTTTTCACCTCGCTGGACGCCAGACGCGCGCTCGAGGGATGGACTTCTTTTCATACTCATTTTGGCACTCATTGGCTGCAGATGGGACCTGAAATTTCTTGACCCCACATCCCTCCCTAAACCTAGCCTCTAGTTAGGAGGTTATTAGTATCAATAAAATAGATTTAGTGTCACTTATATAATCATATAAACTAGTTCATTTTCTCTATGATTATAGAAAAAACTATAAGATCTATATATAAGTTATAGTTTCATTGTAAAATATATTTTTAATTGTCATAGATTTATTGTAAAATATATATTTTTACATGCCACGTGCTTTGTTATACTCTAAATTCAAAGTAATAACAATGTTTAAATGCATAATGGATAATGGAACAAATTATAGAAAATTCAAAAAAACTCGAAACGATACAAGACCTTCGCGTGGTGTTGTTATATATGTCCTAGTATCCACCAAAAAATAATAAACTTGGAATACGACAATTTGGTGGAAAATGTGTTCACAGAAATGAGCTATCTCGTACGAAGATTCATGGCTTTCGGTCGAAATGACGGATGTTTTGGCCACATCCATGGCATAGTTTGTTTAAATGTGACCAAATTACACAAAAAGATGCATATTGGGACAACTAACAATGTTCACGAAGAAAGTTTTATTTTTCGTCGAATAAAAATACCATCTTCCCTTCCCGGAGTGTCAAAACTGGCTTTTTTTGTGAAGCACATACACAAAATATGTTGCAAAAATGTGCAAACTAAAATTCTAAATATATTATGTCATGTTTGATCTACAAATAACAAACTTACTACCTCTCAATAGCTCAAAATACACCTCTTTCGAAAAAGACAAATTTCTGCCGATTCTGCTGAAACCGGGCCAAATTTGAACTACAGGTGCCTCGTAGTTTGCTCGTGATTTTTTGCAAAAATCATTTTTAGGTATCCAAGTACCTATTTCAACATAGATACACAAAGAGTTCATCAAGATTCAACACCTAGGTACGAACGGTCATGTCCCCCGTTTTGACCGTTTTCCGAAACCGGCTTTGAAAATTCCAGAAAATTCAAAAAAACTCGAAACGATGCAAGACCTTCGTGTGGTGTTGTTATATATGTCCTAGTATCCACCAAAAATAATAAACTTGGAATACGACCATTTGGTGGAAAATGTGTTCACAAAAATGAGCTATCTCATACGAATATTCATGGCTTTCGGGCGAAATGACGGATGTTTTGGCCACATCCATGGCATAGTTTGTTTAAATGTGACCATATTCCACATAAAGGTGCATATTGGAACAACTAACAATGTTCACGAAGAAAGTTTTATTTTTCGTCGAATAAAAATACCATCTTCCCTTCCTGGAGTGTCAAAACTGGCTTTTTTTGTGAAGCACATACACAAAATATGTTGCAAAAATGTGCAAACTAAAATTCTAAATATATTATGTCATGTTTGATCTACAAATAACAAACTTACTACCTCTCAATAGCTCAAAATACACCTCTTTCGAAAAAGACAAATTTCTGCCGATTTCGCTGAAACCGGGCCAAATTTGAACTACAGGTGCCTCGTAGTTTGCTCGTGATTTTTTGCAAAAATCATTTTTAGGTATCCAAGTACCTATTTCAACATAGATACACCAAGAGTTCATCAAGATTCAACACCTAGGTACGAACGGTCATGTCCCCCGTTTTGACCGTTTTCCGAAACCGGCTTTGAAAATTCCAGAAAATTCAAAAAAACTCGAAACGATGCAAGATCTTCGCGTGGTGTTGTTATATATGTCCTAGAATCCACCAAAAATAATAAACTTGGAATACGACAATTTGGTGGAAAATGTGTTCACAGAAATGAGCTATCTCGTACGAAGATTCATGGCTTTCGGGCGAAATGACGGATGTTTTGGCCATATCCATGGCATAGTTTGTTTAAATGTGACCATATTCCACATAAAGGTGCATATTGGAACAACTAACAATGTTCACGAAGAAATTTTTATTTTTCGTCGAATAAAAATACCATCTTCCCTTCCCGGAGTGTCAAAACTGACTTTTTTTGTGAAGCACATACACAAAATATGTTGCAAAAATGTGTAAACTAAAATTCTAAATATATTATGTCATGTTTGATCTACAAATAACAAACTTACTACCTCTCAATAGCTCAAAATACACCTCTTTCGAAAAAGACAAATTTCTGCCGATTCCGCTGAAACCGGGCCAAATTTGAACTACAGGTGCCTCGTAGTTTGCTCGTGATTTTTTGCAAAAATCATTTTTAGGTAGCCAAGTACCTATTTCAACATAGATACACAAATATTTCATCAAGATTCAACACCTAGGTACGAACGGTCATGTCCCCCGTTTTGACCGTTTTCCGAAACCGGCTTTGAAAATTCCAGAAAATTCAAAAAAAAACTCGAAACGATGCAAGATCTTCGCGTGGTGTTGTTATATATGTCCTAGTATCCACCAAAAATAATAAACTTGGAATACGACCATTTGGTGGAAAATGTGTTCACAGAAATGAGCTATCTCATACGAATATTCATGGCTTTCGGGCGAAATGACGGATGTTTTGGCCATATCCATGGCATAGTTTGTTTAAATGTGACCATATTCCACATAAAGGTGCATATTGGAACAACTAACAATGTTCACGAAGAAAGTTTTCTTTTTCGTCGAATAAAAATACCATCTTCCCTTCCCGGTGTGTCAAAACTGGCTTTTTTTTGTGAAGCACATACACAAAATATGTTGCAAAAATGTGCAAACTAAAATTCTAAATATATTATGTCATGTTTGATCTACAAATAACAAACTTACTACCTCTCAATAGCTCAAAATACACCTCTTTCGAAAAAGACAAATTTCTGCCGATTTCGCTGAAACCGGGCCAAATTTGAACTACAGGTGCCTCGTAGTTTGCTCGTGATTTTTTGCAAAAATCATTTTTAGGTAGCCAAGTACCTATTTCAACATAGATACACCAAGAGTTCATCAAGATTCAACACCTAGGTACGAACGGTCATGTCCCCCGTTTTGACCGTTTTCCGAAACCGGCTTTGAAAATTCCAGAAAATTCAAAAAAACTCGAAACGATGCAAGATCTTCGCTTGGTGTTGTTATATATGTCCTAGTATCCACCAAAAATAATAAACTTGGAATACGACAATTTGGTGGAAAATGTGTTCACGGAAATGAGCTATCTCGTACGAAGATTCATGGCTTTCGGGCGAAATGACGGATGTTTTGGCCATATCCATGGCATAGTTTGTTTAAATGTGACCATATTCCACATAAAGGTGCATATTGGAACAACTAACAATGTTCACGAAGAAATTTTTATTTTTCGTCGAATAAAAATACCATCTTCCCTTCCCGGAGTGTCAAAACTGACTTTTTTTGTGAAGCACATACACAAAATATGTTGCAAAAATGTGTAAACTAAAATTCTAAATATATTATGTCATGTTTGATCTACAAATAACAAACTTACTACCTCTCAATAGCTCAAAATACACCTCTTTCGAAAAAGACAAATTTCTGCCGATTCCGCTGAAACCGGGCCAAATTTGAACTACAGGTGCCTCGTAGTTTGCTCGTGATTTTTTGCAAAAATCATTTTTAGGTAGCCAAGTACCTATTTCAACATAGATACACAAAGATTTCATCAAGATTCAACACCTAGGTACGAACGGTCATGTCCCCCGTTTTGACCGTTTTCCGAAACCGACTTTGAAAATTCCAGAAAATTCAAAAAAAACTCGAAACGATGCAAGATCTTCGCGTGGTGTTGTTATATATGTCCTAGTATCCACCAAAAATAATAAACTTGGAATACGACCATTTGGTGGAAAATGTGTTCACAGAAATGAGCTATCTCATACGAATATTCATGGCTTTCGGGCGAAATGACGGATGTTTTGGCCATATCCATGGCATAGTTTGTTTAAATGTGACCATATTCCACATAAAGGTGCATATTGGAACAACTAACAATGTTCACGAAGAAAGTTTTCTTTTTCGTCGAATAAAAATACCATCTTCCCTTCCCGGAGTGTCAAAACTGGCTTTTTTTTGTGAAGCACATACACAAAATATGTTGCAAAAATGTGCAAAATAAAATTCTAAATATATTATGTCATGTTTGATCTAAAAATAACAAACTTACTACCTCTCAATAGCTCAAAATACACCTCTTTCGAAAAAGACAAATTTCTGCCGATTTCGCTGAAACCGGGCCAAATTTGAACTACAGGTGCCTCGTAGTTTGCTCGTGATTTTTTGCAAAAATCATTTTTAGGTAGCCAAGTACCTATTTCAACATAGATACACCAAGAGTTCATCAAGATTCAACACCTAGGTACGAACGGTCATGTCCCCCGTTTTGACCGTTTTCCGAAACCGGCTTTGAAAATTCCAGAAAATTCAAAAAAACTCGAAACGATGCAAGATCTTCGCTTGGTGTTTTTATATATGTCCTAGTATCTACCAAAAATAATAAACTTGGAATACGACAATTTGGTGGAAAATGTGTTCACAGAAATGAGCTATCTCGTACGAAGATTCATGGCTTTCGGGCGAAATGACGGATGTTTTGGCCATATCCATGGCATAGTTTGTTTAAATGTGACCATATTCCACAGAAAGGTGCATATTGGAACAACTAACAATGTTCACGAAGAAATTTTTATTTTTCGTCGAATAAAAATACCATCTTCCCTTCCCGGAGTGTCAAAACTGACTTTTTTTGTGAAGCACATACACAAAATATGTTGCAAAAATGTGTAAACTAAAATTCTAAATATATTATGTCATGTTTGATCTACAAATAACAAACTTACTAACTCTCAATAGCTCAAAATACACCTCTTTCGAAAAAGACAAATTTCTGCCGATTCCGCTGAAACCGGGCCAAATTTGAACTACAGGTGCCTCGTAGTTTGCTCGTGATTTTTTGCAAAAATCATTTTTAGGTAGCCAAGTACCTATTTCAACATAGATACACAAAGATTTCATCAAGATTCAACACCTAGGTACGAACGGTCATGTCCCCCGTTTTGACCGTTTTCCGAAACCGGCTTTGAAAATTCCAGAAAATTCAAAAAAAACTCGAAACGATGCAAGAACTTCGCGTGGTGTTGTTATATATGTCCTAGTATCCACCAAAAATAATAAACTTGGAATACGACCATTTGGTGGAAAATGTGTTCACAGAAATGAGCTATCTCATACGAATATTCATGGCTTTCGGGCGAAATGACGGATGTTTTGGCCATATCCATGGCATAGTTTGTTTAAATGTGACCATATTCCACATAAAGGTGCATATTGGAACAACTAACAATGTTCACGAAGAAAGTTTTCTTTTTCGTCGAATAAAAATACCATCTTCCCTTCCCGGAGTGTCAAAACTGGCTTTTTTTTGTGAAGCACATACACAAAATATGTTGCAAAAATGTGCAAAATAAAATTCTAAATATATTATGTCATGTTTGATCTAAAAATAACAAACTTACTACCTCTCAATAGCTCAAAATACACCTCTTTCGAAAAAGACAAATTTCTGCCGATTTCGCTGAAACCGGGCCAAATTTGAACTACAGGTGCCTCGTAGTTTGCTCGTGATTTTTTGCAAAAATCATTTTTAGGTAGCCAAGTACCTATTTCAACATAGATACACCAAGAGTTCATCAAGATTCAACACCTAGGTACGAACGGTCATGTCCCCCGTTTTGACCGTTTTCCGAAACCGGCTTTGAAAATTCCAGAAAATTCAAAAAAACTCGAAACGATGCAAGATCTTCGCTTGGTGTTGTTATATATGTCCTAGTATCTACCAAAAATAATAAACTTGGAATACGACAATTTGGTGGAAAATGTGTTCACAGAAATGAGCTATCTCGTACGAAGATTCATGGCTTTCGGGCGAAATGACGGATGTTTTGGCCATATCCATGGCATAGTTTGTTTAAATGTGACCATATTCCACAGAAAGGTGCATATTGGAACAACTAACAATGTTCACGAAGAAATTTTTATTTTTCGTCGAATAAAAATACCATCTTCCCTTCCCGGAGTGTCAAAACTGACTTTTTTTGTGAAGCACATACACAAAATATGTTGCAAAAATGTGTAAACTAAAATTCTAAATATATTATGTCATGTTTGATCTACAAATAACAAACTTACTAACTCTCAATAGCTCAAAATACACCTCTTTCGAAAAAGACAAATTTCTGCCGATTCCGATGAAACCGGGCCAAATTTGAACTACAGGTGCCTCGTAGTTTGCTCGTGATTTTTTGCAAAAATCATTTTTAGGTAGCCAAGTACCTATTTCAACATAGATACACAAAGATTTCATCAAGATTCAACACCTAGGTACGAACGGTCATGTCCCCCGTTTTGACCGTTTTCCGAAACCGGCTTTGAAAATTCCAGAAAATTCAAAAAAAATCGAAACGATGCAAGATCTTCGCGTGGTGTTGTTATATATGTCCTAGTATCCACCAAAAATAATAAACTTGGAATACGACCATTTGGTGGAAAATGTTTTCACAGAAATGAGCTATCTCATACGAATATTCATGGCTTTCGGGCGAAATGACGGATGTTTTGGCCATATCCATGGCATAGTTTGTTTAAATGTGACCATATTCCACATAAAGGTGCATATTGGAACAACTAACAATGTTCACGAAGAAAGTTTTCTTTTTCGTCGAATAAAAATACCATCTTCCCTTCCCGGAGTGTCAAAACTGGCTTTTTTTTGTGAAGCACATACACAAAATATGTTGCAAAAATGTGCAAACTAAAATTCTAAATATATTATGTCATGTTTGATCTAAAAATAACAAACTTACTACCTCTCAATAGCTCAAAATACACCTCTTTCGAAAAAGACAAATTTCTGCCGATTTCGCTGAAACCGGGCCAAATTTGAACTACAGGTGCCTCGTAGTTTGCTCGTGATTTTTTGCAAAAATCATTTTTAGGTAGCCAAGTACCTATTTCAACATAGATACACAAAGATTTCATCAAGATTCAACACCTAGGTACGAACGGTCATGTCCCCCGTTTTGACCGTTTTCCGAAACCGGCTTTGAAAATTCCAGAAAATTCAAAAAAATTCGAAACGATGCAAGATCTTCGCGTGGTGTTGTTATATATGTCCTAGTATCCACCAAAAATAATAAACTTGGAATACGACCATTTGGTGGAAAATGTGTTCACAGAAATGAGCTATCTCATACGAATATTCATGGCTTTCGGGCGAAATGACGGATGTTTTGGCCATATCCATGGAATAGTTTGTTTAAATGTGACCATATTCCACATAAAGGTTCATATTGGAACAACTAACAATGTTCACGAAGAAATTTTTATTTTTCGTCGAATAAAAATACCATCTTCCCTTCCCGGAGTGTCAAAACTGACTTTTTTTGTGAAGCACATACACAAAATATGTTGCAAAAATGTGCAAACTAAAATTCTAAATATATTATGTCATGTTTGATCTACAAATAACAAACTTACTACCTCTCAATAGCTCAAAATACACCTCTTTCAAAAAAGACAAATTTCTGCCGATTCCGCTGAAACCGGGCCAAATTTGAACTACAGGTGCCTCGCGGTTTTCTCTTTATTTTTTGCAAAAATCATTTTTAGGTAGCCAAGTACCTATTTCAACATAGATACACCAAGAGTTATACAAAATTTTAAAACCCTGCATTTGATCTTGCATTTGAATTTAAATGAGTAATACAAAATTTTAATTAAGAATATTCACAACCCCTTATGAATCGGTATGTAATGCTTAGGCGTATTTTATTTTGTTTTGAGTAAAAATGGTTCCTAATAGTCTATAAAAGCAGAAGAAATATTTTGAAAAAATTCAAAATTTGTTTGGTTTAATTTGTCGTTGAAAACCAAAAGTTATAGAAGAAGAAAAAAAAGTGAAATGTTAAGGGAGAAAAATATAGCCACCCAACCCATCAGCGCGGCCGGCCCAGCTATGCAGCACACCCGCGGCCGGCCCAGCTATGCAGCCCACCCGTCCCCTCCCAGCGCGCGGCCCAGTCCGACGATGAAGATATGGATAAAAGGCTTCGGTTTGTATCCAATCATCAAAGCGTTGATAGCTTAGTGGTGTTTGTCTTCTTGGGCGTACAGGAGGTCGCGGGATCAAGTCCCACGTGCGCTCTTTTTATCATGTATTTTCGGTCAGTTTGCTTCTTTCAATGTAAGCGATTAGTAAGTGTACAAATACAGTTGGGCTTCCAATTTATCATGAAAGAATTGGTGTCGTAGTGGTTTCCAACCCCCATTTTGCCCATTTTCTTTGTTTTTCGTGGATGATTAAAAATTGACACGTGGACATGCCACATAGGCAAAAATTGACACGTGGACATGCCACATAGGCAAAAATTGACACGTGGACATGACACATATGCAAAAATTACTACCAACATTTTCTTTGTTTTCCGTGGATGATTAAAAATTGACACGTGGACATGCCACATAGGCAAAAATTGACACGTGGACGTGACACATATGCAAAAATTACTACCAACATTTTCTTTGTTTTCTGTGGATGATTAAAAAATTGACACATGGACATGACACATAGGCAAAAATTGACACGTGGACATGACACATATGCAAAAATTGACACGTGGACATGATACATAGGCAAAAATTGCTGCCAACAAACTCATGACAAATTCAATTGGTCTTAGTTAAGCAAAAAAAAAGGGTCATACACCAGGTATCATGTGCTATGACCATCTTGTTAAAGAAAATCATGACTTTTTTGGCAAAAAAGTCATGCGTTTAGTCCCTCCCAAACATGTCATGACCAACAAATTAAACATGGTCATGGATCTATGACAAATTCATCCATGGTCAATAAAAAAGGGTCATGTATCAACATATTTCTTGTAGTGAGACCCGGGTAGATTACGGAATTGCTCTGCCAAACTTCTCCCCAGCAAAACTTCTCCCAGACAAAAGGTAAAGGAAAATGCTTGTTTTAGGGCGACATACGCGGTGAAACCGTAGGTCGCCCCAGCGTACGAGCGAGCGAGCGCAGGAAGCGCACCATTGGCTGGCCCAACTAGAGATATATAGGCCCAGTTATTATGAAGTTAGCATTTTGGGCCTAGTTTTCGTGTCTGCGCATTTTTTACCAGCCCAACATACAAACCACATGCAGCACATATTTACACTAAGTGTTTTGCCATTTTTAATCAATGTTGCGTAAGTCTTTAAAATTTATAACAATTGTGCGCGTATTTTATTGAGAAAGTATAAGCGAGATGTTGCAATGCTTTTTCCGAATGATTTGTAGAAAAATGTCTATATGTGTTTAGAATTCATTTAGAACTATATGTTTTATGTGCTCATTCAAATGTTGTAAACATGTAATGTTTTTGTTGCCATCATTTTACCTTTTTGTTGAAATAGGTGATGATTTTTGTTGCAGCTAATACAATGACAAATTATTTTGTTGCCTACCAACTTATTTAATTGATGCAAATATTCTTTTTGTTGCAATAGGTTGTGATTTTTGTTGAATTCTTTAAACATTTTTGTTGCAACGCAATAACATATTGTTTAACTATTAGTTGTAACATTACTTATTTTACGAAAAAGATTTGGAACAATTTGTTGCAGTACCTTTTGTTTTTGTACGCGGGGCGATAATTTCTGTACCAATGAATTTGTTGCAATGACAGTTTTGCTGTAATTACCGAGATGACCATGAGGAACACAATATACCCCTTCGGTTAAGTGGGACTATTGTAGAGTGCGGGTTCTATATAAAAAACGGATGCCTAAAGTACAAAAGTATGTTGTGCTGATTTGTGCGCGTTGGATGGCGATCAAACGGCTCGCGATGTGTCGGGGGGTTACCCCCGAGTAGGGTAAAGGCAAGTGGTAAAGGCGACTTACAGAAGAGAGGTTTGGTCGAGTAGCCGACTACCCGGTACCCGCTACCCGGTCGACTGCTACTCGGTCTCACCTCAATATGACCAGAAGGAGAAATCAATCAAGTTCTGTCCATTCGAGTAGAAGAGTTGGCCCGAGTAAAATTGGCGGGAACCTACTCGGGCCAGAAAGTCAAAGGAGCCATTCTGACACAGGATCCCGCGTATCCTGGGTCCGTACTTGGCAGTATTCGAACTACTGTTCATCTGGGACCGGCCTGCCTGACAGTGACAGCATGGAAGCAGGCCGTGGCAGGATAAGGGGGGCCTACTCTGTGTTTGGCACAGTGATACCAGTCTGTCCCCTTGTTTTGCCCAACGACTTTCTAGATGCAGCCAAGATTAGGAACCAAAGCTGTCAGCGGGAACCCGGAAGAAGGACGATGTGCACACTATGTCGACACTTGTCCATGTTTGGACGTATCCGGCTGGGCACCGTGTATATAAGGTGCCCCGCCGCCTCCTGCGTGAGGCATTGCATGCTGGGACACTGGAAACCCTAAGTTCTTGACCTAGTTCATCATCTAGAGAGGAGAGTGGCTACTCGGTAGCAAGAACATTGTACTGTGGCTACTCGGTGAGACACCAGAATATACAAAGAAAGGCAGGAGTAGGGGTTTTACCTCCTCACGAGGGCCCTGAACCTGGGTAGATCGTGTTGTTTGCAGTGTTTACTTCGTACTTCACGCGGCTACTCGTCGCGTGATCCCTCCCCGAGCACCTCCAGCGTCCTTCGTCCCCACATCTTTAGCCATCCCATGGCATCTGCCGTGACACCACCACGACAGTTGGCGCCCACCGTGGGGCAACCAGCGGCGCTGGCTGGAGTTTCTGTTCGGACGGGATCTTCTTCAGCAGAGCGCGTGGTCTGTGGCCTTGTCCACAGATTCGGCTCCTTCGACTTCGTCACCGACAACGCCGGCGATTTCGGCGGCAGGGCCATGCCGGAGGGCGGCTCGGTGATCTCCTTCGGCTCTCACCTTGTCTACGTCGCCACCATCGCCAATCACGTGTACCCCGAGCTGGTGCATGACGCGGAGGATCCTCCCGCGGTGATCGCTGCACGCGGAAAGCCCGCGTGCCGCTCTGCGAACTGCGCTGAGGTGATGGTGACGGGCTTGGCGGCAAACACTGGCGCAGCCGCTACTGGCGCTGCGGCCGTCGTCGAGGAGATTGATGCACCGACTGGTGGCAGGGTTCACCGGCCCTACGAGAAGGAGAGCAACTTGCCGCCTTCCACGTCTACGGTCATTCCCGCGTCAGCTACGCGACCTGGCATGCCCACTCCCACCGACATCGAGCTCCTAGCCGTGAGGGAGCAGCTCGAGCGGCAGCGCCAGGAGCTGCTTGCCGAGCAGGCGGAGTTGGACAAGATCAGGCTTGAGCTGAGTCTAGATCAGCTCGAGTACAACAAGGCTCACGGCTTCACGCCAGTCGCCAGGAGGCCTAGCAGAGTAGGCGCTACGCGGCGCAACTTGGGTGTCGAGATGGCAACGGTTGCGGAGGTTCCCGCTCAGTCCGCCACCGCGAACACCTTCACAAGGCCAAGATATAGCACACCCGCCAAAACACTTAGAGCTGCAGAGGCTGTAGCCGCCGAGTTGTCTCGCCTGGATGGCGATGCGCGTCTTAGGCAGCAGGAAAGGCTCAACGAGTTGGTGTTGGAGGCTGCTAGGCAGAACGAGGAGTTCCGGAAGGCCAACCCGGGTGCTGGGGCTTCGCAGGTGGTTCACTCGCACGCGGCTAGATCTAACGATCAGGCCTCGTCTCCGCATCCCAGCCGCGAGAAGAGCCGCAGCGGGCGCTCGGGCAGAGACAGGCAAATGCAGGTGTATGACCCGGCTGCTGCCGCGAAACAGCTTGCTGTGCCGCAGCAGCCCGGGCAGGAACACAACGCTGCAAGAGCAGGCTCTCAAGCCCATCAAGCTCAAAGCCGTGCTCGAGAAGCTGCTCGTCCAGGTCCTTCTCGGCAACCCGCAGCTCAGCCTACTCGGCAGAGGCAGCAGCCGCGCGCAGTGGCACCAGTCGCCAACCCGGTGGAGCAGCCTGCAGCTGTGCAGGTGGACAGGTATGATGATGGCTACTCGGCTATGGAGATGGCTGGCTATGATATTCATGACCGTGTTGGTGAGCGCGTGCTGGCGCCTGGAGATGCGAGGCATCAGTTGGACCGGATCAGCTTGTCGGCGCGGCTGGAGAGCACGGGTCCTCCTGGCCCCGAGTGCTTTGGCCCGCGCATCATGAACGAGCCGTCCGTGAAGAACTTCCAGCTTGCAAGAGGCACCAAGAGCTACAATGGCAGCACCAAGCCTGAAGATTGGCTCAATGACTATGTCACCGCGGTCCATATCGCGAATGGCAACAGAAGATGGGCTGTGCGCTATGTTCCACAGATGCTAGAGGGTCCAGCCCGTACTTGGCTCAACAACTTGCCCAGGAACAGCATTAACTGCTGGCTGGACTTCTCGGATGCCTTCATCAGCAACTTCACGAGCACATACAAGAGGCCGAATAGGCCACAGCAGCTATCAGCTTGCAGGCAGCGAGAAGACGAGACAGACCGCGAGTATCTTACTCGGTGGAGCACATTGAGGAACACCTGTGAGGGTGTGAATGAAGCACAGGCCATCACTTGGTTTGCGCAGGGATGTAGGCATGGCAGTATGTTGTGGCAGAGATTGCAGAGGGAGATGCCGAACACTCTGGCGGAGACCATCAAGATTGCGGATCAGTACGCACTTGGTGATCCTACTCAGCCACTGTGGACTCCTCGGAGCCGAGAAGAAACTTCAGCAACAGCAAGCACAACGAGTTCCGCAACAAGCGCCGAGTAGATAATCGGTATGATCCCGAAGAGGTGAATGCAGTGACTGTTGGAGCTGGTGGCAGCCAGAGGCAGAAACCTGCTGGAGCCTACGGGCAGAACCAGAACCAGGGCCAAGGCAACAAGAAGCCATTTCGCACCTCTCAGTCGGGTAGCGGGAACTCCGAGCAACCGAAGAAGTTTGTCTTTGATGACATGAAGGATGGCCCATGCAGCTTTCACACTCACCACCCCTCGAGGCCTGCTAACCACACTACTCGGCAGTGCGAGTGGTGGGAGGCGATCAAGAGTGATGGCTTGCCTCCTCCTCCTCCCCTGCCAGCGGCCAATGCCAATGTGCAGCCTACTCGCGCACCCGCAGCTCGGCCGCCAGTGTACCCGAGAAGAGAGAATGTGAACCAGGTGGCTTTAGGAGCCAATCAGAACTTCAACAATGAGAGATACCGCAACAACAACAACAACTACAACCGCAACAACAACAACAGAGGCAACAACAACAACTACCAGGGCAACAACAACAATGGCAACAATGGGGGCAATGGCTCCAATCAGTACCAAGAGCACCATGAGAGCTACATGATCTTCACTTCTGAGCCGGTCGACAAGCAATCACAGCACAGGCGGGCCATGGAGGTCAATGCAGTGATTCCTGCTGTCCCTCACTACATGTATTGGTGTGACCAGGAGATCAGGTGGACCCGAGCAGATCATCCCAAGGTGATGCCCAATCCGGGTAGCTATGCCTTGGTGCTGGATCCGACCTTCATGGGTCCTGAGAAGAATGTGAGGTTCAGCAAGGTGCTAATCGACAACGGCAGCAGCATCAACATTGTGTACAAGGACACACTTGAGAAGCTTGGCCTGGCCGAGAACATGATGCTGCCTAGCAAGACCACTTTCCATGGCATTGTGCCCGGGATCTCGTGCAACCCGATTGGCCGAGTGTGGATCGATGTGCTATTCGGTACCCGGGAGAACTGCCGCACAGAGCGTCTGCAGTTTGAAGTGGTTGATCATCAGATCCCCTATCATGCTCTACTCGGCAGGCCTGCTCTGAGCAAGTTCATGGCCTCTACACATGTGGCATATCTGAAGATGAAGATCCCTGGTCCCAATGGCATTATCACCATCTCTGGAGATTACAAGAAGTCCATGGAATGTGCCTCTGCTAGCTCCCAGTTGGCGGAGTCGATGGTGATCGCTGCCGAGAAGAAGAAGATGTACGAGGTGGTGGCCATGGCTCAGTCCGCACAAGCTGGCGCACAAGGTGTGCCGAGTACCCAGCACGGTACTGCTTTCCAAGCTGCCAAGGAGACAAAGAAGGTCCAGGTCGACCCCGAGTTCCCCGACCGCGTAGCCATCATTGGCTCCGGGTTGGCAGAGAAATAGGAAAGCGAGCTCATCCACTTCCTCCGTGAGAATCGGGATGTATTCGCCTGGTCCAATGAAGATCTACCAGGAGTCCCGAGGGAGTTGGTTGAGCACTCATTACATGTGCGTCCTGACGCCAAACCAGTGAAGCAGGCTATGCGCCGTTTCGGAGATGAGAGAAGGAAGGCCATTGGTGACCAGATCACCAAGTTACTGATAAGCAATTTCATCATGGAGGTGCTGCATCCGGATTGACTAGCCAACCCGGTCATGGTCGAGAAGAAGAAGGAGGATCCCAAGGCTGCCACTGCGTGGCGCATGTGCGTCGACTACACCGACTTGAACAAGGCATGCCCCAAGGATCCTTTCCCGCTACCTCGCATCGATCAGGTGATCGATTCCACCGCTGGTTGTGAACTGTTGTCTTTCATAGATGCCTACTCTGGTTTTCACCAGATTGCACTCAACCCTGCTGATCAAATAAAGACTGCTTTCATTACCCCGTACGGGGCTTATTGCTATCGTGTCATGTGTTTTGGCTTGAGGAATGCGGGTGCAACCTATCAGAGATGCATGCAGAAATGCTTGCACGACCAGCTCGGCAAGAATGTGCAGGTGTACGTAGATGACATTGTCATCAAAACGAATAAAACACATACTCTGCTTGCCGACCTGGAAGAAACCTTTGCTAACCTACGCAAGTACAAAATGAAACTGAATCCGAGTAAGTGCACCTTTGGTGTACCGGCTGGGAAGCTACTCGGTTTTCTAGTTTCTAGTCGGGGCATTGAAGCCAACCCTTCAAAGATAAAAGCTATTGAGAGCATGTCTTTACCGAGATCACTGAAAGATGTGCAGAAGTTCACAGGTTGTTTGGCATCTCTGAGCCGTTTTCTGGGTCGAATGGGCGAGAAGGCCTTCCCTCTGTACCAACTGATGAAGAAAAGTGACAAGTTCGTCTGGACTCCGCAAGCGGACGTGGCATTCAATGAGCTGAAAGCAATGCTGGCTAGTGCTCCCATCTTGGCTAGTCCGCTACCCAAGGAGCCAATGCTGCTGTACATTGCTGCGACTAACCGAGTAGTCAGTGTGGTGATTGTGGTGGAGCGAGAAGAAGAAGGCAAGAGTGTGCAGCGCCCAGTATATTATCTCAGTGAAGTGCTGTCCAGTTCCAAGCAAAACTACCCGCATTACCAGAAGATGACCTACGGTGTGTACCTAGGCGCCAGGAAGCTGAAATACTATTTCCAAGAGCACCCCATCACTGTCGTGAGCTCTGCTCCCATCTCGGACATCATGGGTAACAAGGAGGCGAGTGGCAGAGTAGCCAAGTGGGCGATTGAGCTAGCCGCGTATGCTCCCGCGTATGCGAGAAGAGACGCCATCAAGTCTCAGATCCTGGCGGAGTTTCTTGTGGACTGGGCCGAGGTGCAGTATGAACCTCCTGCTCCAGTTTCCAATTACTGGAAGATGCACTTTGATGGCTCAAAGGTGAAAGAAGGCCTTGGTGCTGGTGTTGTGCTTACGTCACCCAAGCGAGATCAACTCAAGTATGTGCTGCAGATTCATTTCAAGGCGTCCAACAATGTTGCAGAGTATGAGGCAGTGGTACATGGCTTGCGAGTAGCCAAGGAAGTTGGAGTGCAGCGCATCATATGCTATGGAGATTCAGATCTGGTGGTGCAGCAAGTCTCGGGTACTTGGGATGCTTTGGATGCCAACATGGCATCGTATCGCTTCCTGGTGCAGTCTATGACTGGGTTTTTCGAAGGTTGTGAGTTCCAGCACATTCACCGAGCAGAGAACGAAGCAGCACATGAGTTATCCAAGTTGGGATCTTCTCGGCAATCCATCCCGGCGGGAATCGCCTTGGAGCATTTGAGGAAGCCATCCATCAAGCCTTCTCCCAACTCGGAGTCTATATTTGTTCCTTCTCTGCCAAGTGAGGAATCTGATCCAATGGAGATTGACTGGGAGAGTGCTGCAGGAAACCCGGGGACTGCCGTCCTCTACTCGGGGACTGCCACTCCCTACTCGGGGACTGCCGTTCCCTACTCGGGGACTGCCACTCCCTACTCGGGGACTGCCACTCCTTACTCGGGGACTGCCGCCCTTAACCCGGAGGCTGTTGCATTCATTGAAGAAGTTCTCGCCAATCGATCTGGGTTACAAAGAAGCGTTCCCACTCCTCCTGAGCAACCACAAGAGCATGTCCCAATGGAACTGGACGAACCAGTGTTTCCCGCACGGGAGACACCGAGTTGGGCTATGCCCATATTATCCTTTCTAAGGGACGACACTCTACCTGAAGATGAGGTGACTGCAAGGCAGATTCAGAGAAGATCCAAGGGCTATACTATTGTCCGAGATGTACTGCACAAGAGGAGTGCCACTGGCGTGCTGCAACGTTGTGTGGATCTAGCAGAAGGAGAAGAGATCCTAATAGAGATACACCAAGGAGAATGCGGGCACCATGCCTCTTCTCGGGCGCTGGTCCAGAAAGCTTTCCGGCATGGATTCTATTGGCTCACAGCGCTGCAGCAAGCTGAGGATATCGTGAGGAAATGCACAGGCTGCCAGATGTTCGCAAGTAAGATTCACATGCCTGCTTCCGAGTTGAAAACAATTCCTATCACCTGGCCATTTGCGGTTTGGTGTTTGGATATGGTTGGGCCTTTCCAGCCGGCTAGAGGCAACATGACTCACATTTTGGTCATGGTGGACAAGTTCACCAAGTGGATTGAAGTGAAACCTATTCGTAGGTGTGATGGGGCCACAGCTGTGAAATTCGTGAAGGATATAATCCTGAGATATGGCTACCCGCATAGTATCATCACCGACAACGGCACAAACTTTGCTGAGGGAGCAATGGTGCGGTTCTGCAGAGATAAGCATATCCGACTAGACGTTGCGTCAGTCGCGCACCCTGCTTCCAATGGACAAGTTGAAAGAGCAAATGGTATGGTACTGGCAGGCATCAAGCCAAGGCTGATGGAGCCGCTGCTGAAAACGCCTGGGTGTTGGTTAGACGAGTTGCCAGCGGTGTTGTGGAGTCTAAGGACTACCCCTAACCGGTCAACCGGCTACACGCCATTCTTCTTGGTATACAGGGCTGAGGCCGTGTTGCCAATAGACTTAGAGCATGACTCCCCCCCAGTAGCCCTCTACACTGAGGTGGAGGCGAGAGAAGCTCGAGAAGACGACGTTGACCTGCTTGAAGAAGCAAGAGAGCTGACTCTGTCACGTTCGGCTATCTACCAGCAAAACCTGCGGCGTTATCATAGCCGAAAGGTGAACCCAAGGGTTTTCCGAGAAGGAGACATGGTCCTCAGGCTTGTGCAGCGCACCGCCGGGATGCACAAGTTGTCTCCTCCATGGGAAGGGCCTTTTATTGTGAGCAAAGCGCTGCACAATGATGCTTACTATCTTGTAGATGTGCGCCCACCACAGGCGAACAGGGCAGATAAATCTGGAGAGGAAACCAAGCGCCCTTGGAATGTAGCTCTACTCCGTCGTTTTCATTCGTAAGCAAAGATGTGTATGTACCCTCTTATCCGAGTTGAAATTCTAATCTGCAATCTGAAATTGTTCTCGGGGACTGCCCTCGTCCAAAATCGCTCTAAGTGTTTTTACTCGACTTTACTATTTGTCTATTCGGTTGCTTCACTTCAGAACTCATACGCGTATTGAGTACTGTGTCTAAACCTATATGCCAACTCTTCGACTCTGCTGTTGTCCGAAACCCGGCTTCATGGCAAGCAAGAGAACAAGCAAAAGGTCAATGAGCACAAGAAAATCGCTAAGGAAGAAAAAGTGCAGGAACCGAGTAGAATGTTTGTTACTTCTGTTCTCTGTTTTGCCTTCTCGGCTAGGTGGTGGGCTGCGTTACTATGATTGTTTCTAAGCGGCTAAGTATTTGCAGCTCTACTCTTCGATTCTTGTGACTCGAATACCAAAAAAGCAACAAGTTGCGGGTAGAGCAGAGATGAAAAGATAGGGTGAATAAGAAATGCAACTCGGGGACTCGCATGGAAACGCAACCCGGCATTGAGCCAGGGCTGCTCAAAATGATTAAATTGAAGATAACAAGTGGAAATAAAATTGAGTAGCAACGGAATAAAATAGTCTGATACATCTGCTCCCGGCATCCCGGGGATCTGATAAATGTTTGAGTAAAAAAGCGTGCAGGATAAGATCATGTCGAAGAGGCGGTGTTCTCGGTGCTCGCCTGGGTTGCTTCGCCTTCCTCAGTGGCCTTGGTGGCGTCCGCTTCTGCGCTGGCATCAGCAGTCTTCGCTTGCTCGGCGTCAGGCTCGGTGGCGAGCTGCTCAGAGGTAGCAGTGGCCACCGAGATGGGCGCCGTCGCGGAAGCAGAGCCAGTCTCGGGGGCGTGGGTGCGCACCGTGTCGTCGAGTGCAGCTCCAGATGAAGTACCGAAGTCGAGGGCGGCTGTGTCGATCTCCTCCATCTCTTCGTCGCTACTCGCGACGGCGACATTCTTCCCCTTCCCGGCCTTGCCTCTAGGCGAATCGAAGAAGCCGTCCAAGTCGGACTCTGTGTCTTCATCCGCTTCCTCATCCTCCTCCACTTCGGTGTCGGGCTCGGGGAGGCCGTCGATGAAGACGTCCGTCTCAGCGCACTCCGCGACCTCGTACGCAATCAGCTTGCGCATGGCCACGCAGCTGGGGTCCGTCTCCCACTTGGAATCGTTGCGCTTCCCGCGGATGATCTCCATGTTCAGATTCTCGTACCAGGAAGCGATGCAGAGAAGCATCAAGTCAGCACCCGCCCGAGCTCCCGAGGCGCGCCATTTCTTCAGCTCGGCCTTCACATTCTGCAGCTTCAGAGCAAGGCCATCAATCGTTGTCGGCGCGGAATCTTCAGGCCAGAACAGCTTGTGGAGCGCGAAGCCGACGCGCACCAAGTCGGTGCCCACGCCGGCTAGGCGTTCGAAGTGCCCTTTCATCACCAACAGGCTGTCCTCGATCTCGGCTCTGGTGTCCGAGGCCTCGCCCTTCTCAAGGCGAGCTGCTCGGGCTTTGGCCAAAGCTGGCGCGCAAGCGGACACGAGATCAGGGAAGATTTCTGCACAAAAGCAAGGGAGAAATTCAGTCACGGGAACCGAGAAGAGGCAGGACCGAGAAGAAAAGATGCAGAAAAAAGGAGACTTACTGTGAAGCTCGTGGCGCAGCTGCTGCAACTGGATTTTCCACTCCTCCTCATTGGAAATGTGCTTCTCCTCAAGCAAGCGAAGTCCGTCCAACTGAGTGAAGTACCCAGCATTGGATTTTTTCAGTGTTTCGCACTCCTGCTCGAGGGCTTTGATCTTGGCATTGAAAGTTGTCTCAGCCTTGGCCTTCTCGGTGATAACTCTGTCCCTCTCGGCACCAAGGTCGAGAGCATCTTGGAGGGCTTTCTGCAGCTGGAGTTGCAGCTGCTCCATCTCTGTAGTGTGGTCCTTCAGCAGCTCAACGGCCTGGTCGGACAGCCGCTGCTGCACTTCTTCAGGTTTGACGCAGTCTTGGTGTTCTTCAACAAACAATTTATGATCTTCTGAAAAGAGCAAAGCACGCTTAGCAGAGAAGCAAAGGAAACAGACACAAGGGCAAACCGAGTAGACGGGGGTTTACCTTCAAGCTTCTTGATGGTGCTCTCGGCATTCGCAACAAAGGTGCGACAGTTCTCGTGCTCGTCAGCCAGGGCCTTTAGCTTCCCTGCAGAGTAGAAAAGGTTAGCGCAAGAAAGCAGAAGCGGGCGTAAACAAAAAACGCAAAAACCGCGCGGCTAGGAGCGTACCTTCCACCTCAGACAGCTTCAGAGTGCTATCCTTAGCATCCTTACCGGCTGCCTCCGCAGCTGCTTTCTCTCTTTCTAGCGCAGCAATTCGCCTCCTGGCGATAGCATGATTCCAGAGAAGCTGGCGATGCAGACTGGTACGCTTCAGAACGCTATCCTGAGAAGCAAAAAGAAAACAAGTTAGACAGAGAAGTGAAGATTCAACCCGAGAAGGCGGCTACTCGGGAGAGCATCCGCCTACTCGGCCAGAATCTCGGGGACCGGGTGATGGTAAAGGAAAATGAAAACGGATAGGAGAGAAGAAAAATGCTACTCGGAGAGGACAAATTAAAACTTACCGCGTAAGACTGCTCGAGATCTTCTGCATTCTTGCGGTGCACGAACATCTTGGCAGCAAGAGTAGCGGTGCTGGAGGAGACGGTCATGGGTTTGTAGCCCAAGTCCACCTTGTTCCAGTCGACCCGCATATGATCGATGTCGCCCAGGCCAAGGCCGTGCCATTTCTCTGTGCCGAGAAGCTTGCTGTCCCACTTGGCATCGATGAAACCAACCAAGTCGAGTACCTGCTCGAGGATCTGGGATGATATCGCCTGATCTTGAGCTCCCCGAGAAGCAATGGAGACGGGGGCCGGGGGCCTGGAGTCCGTCGCCACGGCTTTCCTTCCTTTTGTGAGAGCAATCTTCCGGTCCTCGACGGAAAGGCCAATCTGGCGCTGTTGGCTGACCTTCACCATGTAATCCAGGTAGAGGGGCTGATCAGCTATGTTAGCAGCGGCAGGAACCGCACTGGGGTTGCGGATAACAAGCTGCGTGGACGGCGGCTTGTCGGCAGCTTTCTTCTTGGCTGTCTCTTTCTGGGCAGGCGCTTTCCCGGAGGTTGGCTTCTCGGACTTCGGAGCCTCGGCTGCCTTCTTCTCAGCCTCTGTCTTCTCGGCAGCTTCTTTCTCGGCTGCCCTCTTCTCGACCTCCTCCTTCAAAGCATCTAGGGCTTGTTGCCTGGCTTGGTCAGTGGGCGGCGCCAGGGGCGCGCTATCCGGTGCGCCAGTTGGCTGGGCGTTACTCGGTGCGGCGCCTGTTTGCGCATCGCTCAGTGGGTAGTGATCTGTCATGGTGGCATCCGTCATGGTGGCATCTTCCACCCGCTGTTCGGCAGCGGGATTCACTTGGCCTGCAGCGTCTGTGGTTGGCTGCTCCTGTTCAGCCTCTGGCCGCTCGAGGGCGGTGTTATCCTGCATCTCTTCGTCTTGAGTCTCCTCGGCAGTGTTGGCCGGAGGAGAAGGGGGTCTCTCCTGGTGGGCGGCAGTGTCCTGTGCTGCTGACTCCGCACGGGACTGCTTTTCCGAATCTGCTCCTTGAGCATCAGTGCTCTGTGCATTGGCGGTGTTATCCTCGTCATCGTCGAGGTTGATAAGGGGCGCTGCTGGCTTCTTAGCCTGGTCGGGCGCGAGAGCAGCGTTCGCGTCCATGGGAGGTCTGCAGAGAAAAAGAAATTCAGAAATTAGAAGAGGATTGGGGAAAATAACATAGTACGAGAAGGGAGACGACAGAGAAGAAACTTACGCGCTGGTGGAGGCGAGCTTTCGCCTTGGTCTCTTCACGACCGTCTTGGTCGCCTTCTTCTTCTCGGCCGGCTTCTGTTTCTTGGCGGGGGGCTCGTGGGCGCCGCTGCCTGTCCGCTTGCGGGTGGCAGGGGTGGCGACAGAAAGAGGGTTGACGACAAGGGCTTTATCGCCCTCGTTCTCGTTCTCGTCTTCGTCCTCATCCTCGTTCTCTTCATCAACATCATCTGCGGATTCAGGAAAAGAAGAAGAGCAAATCAGAAACAACAAACAGTGGATTGGTGCTTCTCGCGAACAAGCAAAGCAAGTGCGCAGGTACCTTCAAATTCGTCCTCAGGCCAGTCGCGGAGAGACGTTTCCGCGTGCTGCTTCTCCATGGTGGGGGAACGAGGGAGGTTGATCTGGTCAGCGGTCTCAAAAGAGGCCTTGTCGTCCTCCTCTCGGTCAGGAGACCAGTTGCCTTCAAAATGTTCACAGCTTTCCATAAGCTGGCGATTGAGGACCTGAAGAGCGGAGAAGTGTCACAAGTTAGCCGAGTAGCAGGATGGTATCCTACTCGGATAGGCGTGCAAACACAAAGCACACTAAGCCTAAGTATTTTTACCGAATGTTCTACTCGGAAAGGCGTGCAGGCACAAAGCACACTAAGCCTATACAACTCTACTAAGTACTCTACTCGGTACAGACTACGATCGCTAGTCGCGGCGAGAAGAGGAAGTTTTCTACTCGGAATCCATATACAGAAAGCAGGGAAAGAAGAACGTACCCGCGGAATCGGCTTTGTACGGCTGAATGGGACGAACCCATATTGCCAATGCTCGGCGAGGCTCGTTGTCAGGATGGCCCTGGCGTGCTCGGGAACGTCTGCGTTGTCGAGCTCGATGGTGGTCGTCCTGGTGCAGTCACGGGGGCCTCCCATGTAACACATCAGGTGGCAGCGTTCTTGCAGAGGCAGAACGCGTCTCTTGATCCAGCACGCCACTGGATCATCACTCTTGAGGCCCTCGTCGATTAGAGCGCCGAGCCGCGCCTCAATCTCCTTCGCGTTGAGGTCGTTGGAGGGCTTCTCCTTCCAATTCTTCCCGGTGGGAGCACGGAGGCTCCAAGCGGGAAGATTGATTCTATCAGTTACCTGTCCTCCTTCGGTGGCGGGGATGTTCTTGACGTAGAGGAACGTCTTCTGCCACATTCGGACGGACTCCAACCCCTTGATACGGGGGTGATTGGTCCCCGACCGCTGCACCATCATGGCGCAGCCGGTGTCAGTTGCCCGTGGCACACCCGCGCCTTCCTTCTTCCCGGTGGTCTGCTGGCGGAGGTGGAAGTACTTGAGCCAGGTGTCCGGTGTTGGATGGATGCCGAGGAAGGCCTCGCACACCACGGCGTGGTAGGCGAGGAAGACGACGGCATTGGGTGGCAGGTGATGCATTTGGAGGCCGAAGTGGTCGAGGAAGCGGCGGAGGAAGTCGGAGGCCGGCAGGCCGAAGCCGCGCTCGAAATGCGCCAAGAACACAACGTGCTCGCCCTCCTCCGGGGCAGGCACGAGCTCGCCCCTAGATGGCCGGCATTGAACACCAGGAGGAACCCTCCTAGTGTTCACAAGCCAGGCGCAGTCCTCGGCGGTGACGTGCGAGCCAGCCCAGCCGGCGCGAGACATGGTTGCGAGTAGGAGGGGTGGAAAGAATCGGAAGGATTTGATTGGCTGGATTGGATTCGCGGCGGCGCAAAAGATTGCGCGGCGGCGGAGAGCTCGGCGGCGGAGAAGAACAGAGAGATGAAAGAGGAAAAGTGCGAGGGAGGAGAAAAGGAAGTTACCGGCGGGGGTATTTATACCCTCGCCTCAGGCTACCGTTACCATCGGGGAAGTGGGATCGATCGTGGCGTGTGGTGGGATCTGTGGCCGGCTGGAAACGCACACAAGCGCGGGATGCGCGCGTAACGGCCGCAATTGATCCCACCACCAGATCGTGGCCCATTATTACTCTTGATGGGACGTGACGAGTGGTGGGCCCACTGCCTGGAAACCGGGCGCGTGGCATGTCGTGCCCTGGGCAACGAGACGACGGGGGCCTGGATGCTTGACACGTGTTCAGTTGCTGTGCGAAGGGCTGGATCGTGCTCTGCGCTGCAGAGGCTCAATTCAAGAAAATTCTCCAAGTCTTTTTACTCGGTCGCAGAGTAGAAGTCATCTGCTACGCGGAGGAGAGGAAACTTAAGGTACTATTCAGAGAGCTACTCGGAGGCTCTACTCGGCATCTTGAGGTTCAAGGGCTATGTTGCAAAGATTGGTTTTAAGCTGGCAGAGCCTAGTGAACGAGTTCGCAAGACTCAACCAGCTTCGGGGACTGCTGTCGGGGGGTTACCCCCGAGTAGGGTAAAGGCAAGTGGTAAAGGCGACTTACAGAAGAGAAGTTTGGTCGAGTAGCCGACTACCCGGTACCCGCTACCCGGTCGACTGCTACTCGGTCTCACCTCAATATGACCAGAAGGAGAAATCAATCAAGTTCTGTCCATTCGAGTAGAAGAGTTGGCCCGAGTAAAATTGGCGGGAACCTACTCGGGCCAGAAAGTCAAAGGAGCCGTTCTGACACAGGATCCCGCGTATCCTGGGTCCGTACTTGGCAGTATTTGAACTACTGTTCATCTGGGACCGGCCTGCCTGACAGTGACAGCATGGAAGCAGGCCGTGGCAGGATAAGGGGGGCCTACTCTGTGTTTGGCACAGTGATACCAGTCTGTCCCCTTGTTTTGCCCAACGACTTTCTAGATGCAACCAAGATTAGGAACCAAAGCTGTCAGCGGGAACCCGGAAGAAGGACGATGTGCACACTATGTCGACACTTGTCCATGTTTGGACGTATCCGGCTGGGCACCGTATATATAAGGTGCCCCGCCGCCTCCTGCGTGAGGCGTTGCATGCTGGGACACTGGAAACCCTAAGTTCTTGACCTAGTTCATCATCTAGAGAGGAGAGTGGCTACTCGGTAGCAAGAACATTGTACTGTGGCTACTCGGTGAGACACCAGAATATACAAAGAAAGGCAGGAGTAGGGGTTTTACCTCCTCACGAGGGCCCTGAACCTGGGTAGATCGTGTTGTTTGCAGTGTTTACTTCGTACTTCACGCGGCTACTCGTCGCGTGATCCCTCCCCGAGCACCTCCAGCGTCCTTCGTCCCCACATCTTTAGCCATCCCATGGCATCTGCCGTGACACCATCACGACACGATGGGACCTATATTTGCCCAATCTAGTGCGACCTAAGCAAAGCACGCTCCAAAGTAAAACAAAGCCAGCTAGAGACGACTTCGGCTCGTGGGAAAAAACAACTTTGCTTTTCGGTCCGTACGACCCACATATATACTGCACACCCTCGTCTTTCCAGCTACGCCTCCGCCCGCATCGCCGCCGCGCACACAAACCTAGCTGGCTGCTCGTAGTCCTCCATACCGGCCGATCTGTAGTTACACCGGCCATGGAAACACGGGGCCGTAAGAAGAAGAGGGACATGGAGAGGAGCCCTTTCTCGGAGCTCTCCGACGACCTCCTCGTCGAGATCCTCTCGCGTGTGCCCTTCAAGTCCACCCGCTGCTGCAAGTGCGTTTGCACGCGATGGCGTGACGTCGTTTCTCACCCCGACCATCGCAAGAAGCTGCCCCAGTCAACCCTCGCCGGCTTCTTCTACAAAACCGGCAAGCTGGGCTGCCAAACAAGGAACCGTCATTACCAAAGCCTGACAGCGAACTGGTGCCGTGGCATTGACCCCTCCCTCTCGTTCCTGCCCAAGTACATGCTCTGCGGCATTCACATTGACATATCAGACTGCTGCAACGGCCTCCTGCTCTGCCGACGATGGGAGACCGGTCATGGCAGGACAATAGACTACGTGGTGTGCAATCCGGCCACTAAGAGATGGGTTGCCGTCCCTGGCACGGACTGGTGGTCCATCGAGGTGCAGATCGCTCGCCTGGGGTTCGACCCGGCCATCTCCTCTCACTTCCATGTGTTTGTGTTTGCATCGTTCAATTATCGCGCTGTGAACATGCTAGGAGTTGATACGCCCATCATACCGTTGGCGATCTACTCTTCCAAAGCTGGAGTCTGGACGCATAGGAGAGAATGGAAATGTCCAATTGATATGGACTTCTTTTCAGGTAGCACATTCTTCAGAGGAGAGCTCTACTTATCTTCCAATGAAGATAAGGTCGTAGCTGCTGTCGACGTGGAGGGAAATTGTAGGGTCATTCCTATTCCTGCCGTCGACATGGAGGAAAATTGTAGGGTCGTCCCTATGCCTACGTCACATGGTGCTTGTTTTGCTCATGATGTTCATGCATCACAGGGACAATTGTATTTGCAGACTTATAGTGCTTCTGAACTATCTATCTGGGTTCTTGATAATTCGACTACTGATAGTTGGACACTGAAGCACAAGGTCAGCCGCTCGCAATTGTTTGGAGCACAGGATCCATATTCTGAATGGATAGAACATTGTATCATCCACCCAGAATACAATGTGATACTTACATTTTTTACGAAATTTATTCTTCACGGCAGCCGGCAACAATCATCGACGAAACTCATGTCATACGATATGGATTCGAGGGAGCTACATTTTATACGTCGTCTTGGATATGACTGCACAAGAACTTATCTTCCGTATGTCCCTCTGTTCTCAAATTTATTGGCAGATGGCACTACAGGAATCAGGGTGTAGGCTTATAGGTTTGCGCGGCTTCACAACAGTGTATCTTTTTGTTTGCCAATAGAATGTCCTTTTTATCAACATAATGGCGTGTATATGTTTTGTGATATTTGAGTTGGGTTGAACACTATGATATCTGAGATCAGCCAGGACTTGGGTACACCTAAAACTAAAGCACCTTTTTTTCGTTTGTTATTTTGGATATGTTACAGATTGCTTTCATTTGTCATAGTTTAACCTTGAATTATTGTCACTTTCTGTAATGAATAATGGGATGTGATTTAGGAAACTGGATTTTTGGACTGTAATATTTGAATTATGCAATATTTTTACTGTTGTCAATTGAATTGTAAATTTTGAATTCTGTCTTTGTTTTAAATTTGAGGCACCAATAGTCACATTTTAGAGGCAGTTTTCGTTACTGCCTAAAAATATATTTAGAGGCACTAAGTAGAAATAATGCCTCCAAAAGTTATACAATACTAGTACGTGATGTACTGCCAGCTGTGGTAGTACTACCTTGCCTACTAGTGTATTCTGAATTATCTATTTTAATTTGGCAGGCACATGATTGTACGTTTGTACTGTCTTGCCAACGAGGATCTGTCTGAACTGCTAATATATAGTCTTGTCGATCTTGCCTATCAGTAGATGACAATCTTGCCTCTATGGTAGAATCAATAGTCCTGCCTGAATGATTTTTTGCATATCAATAGATAACAATCTTGTCTATTCATTATTACCAGATTACAATCTCTGCATATCCGAATATGATTACGGGAATTCATATTCTGACATGAACCTGATGCACGATCAATCAACTGTTGCTGTTTCTTGTTACAGAAGATAATCCACGTACTACCCTCTCTGCTCAAGATGTTTCCAAATCGGCTGAAAATATACATGCTTGCAGGGATGGCGGCCACGGCAGCTGGTAAGGGTATGCTTCCCCGGGGAACTTGTTCCTCTCTCATGAGTGCGGATTTCCCTCATGTAGATTGGTCCCCCCCTACAATCAGAACCGTTGGATGTGGGAAAGGTCCACCCAGTCAACAATTCCCACGTTTTTGCAGTTTTGCCCTTCAAAAAACGTTAAATTGACCCGCAGTCCAGTATGATATATAACTACAAACCCTAGCCCCCATCCGGCCCCGACCCCCAAATCCCCCCCCCCCCCCCGCCTGGCTGCGCCTCCTGCACTGCCCCTCCGACGCCTCCTCCACCGCCCGTCCTCCACGGCGCCCGGAGGAGCCAGGCCGTCCCTCCACCGTCGCCTCCTCCACCGCGCCTCCTCGCTGTAGGGCGTGCGGCGGCCGCCTGTGCTCCTGCGCCTCCTCGATGTAGCGCTCCAGCAGTCCAGCTGCTACTCGGCGCGCGACGCGGCCGGGCGCACGGACCGGCGGCCAGGCGCGCGCGCGCGGCCGGGCGCACGGCGGCCAGGCGCACGACGCGGATCGACGGCCGGCGCACGGACCTGCGGCCCTCCGCTCTCGTCGACCTCTGCCCCGACCTCCTGCCGTCCCCGTCATGAGCTACGACGACCTCTGCCGCCCCCAGCCGCTACGAGTGCCATGGAGGATGCGGAGTGCTTGGGTCGCGCCGGCCATGGAGGACGCCTGCCCCTTTAGGGCTCATTTGGTAGCCAGGGAACCCGAGGGGATCCCGGCCTTTTCCCTGGGTTGCTGTTCCGCGGGCCAATCGAGCCCCGGGAAACTTATCTGGACATTTGGAGGCTCGGTGAGGGAGGGCATCCCTCCCGACGGGAAAACTTTCCACGTGAAAACTTTCCACGACTCGAGAGGTCGGGCAGGAAACCCCTGTCTTGCACGAGTCGCGACTGACAGAAGCATCGGGTGCGAGCCTCCCAAGACTTCACCTCCGGCGGCTGGGATTGGTGCCTCCGCCTCCCTCCGGCGACGACCGTCAACGCTCCCATCAAAGATACTCTCCCCCCGGCGAAGGCGAAGGCGAAGGACCGGAGGTCGTTCTTCTCCTGACCCAGGATCCGCTCCGCTTTCAGATCTCATGTCTCCTCCGGCGACGAAGACGACGACCCGGCGGCCACGATCCTCCTCCTCATCCTTGGATGAAGGTTAGACTCTCCTTCTCCCCACCTCTTTTTTTCTAGTTCAGGCCGTGACATCGCAGTTATGAGTTCCAGATCTTGGCTGAGCAGAGTCACATCTTGCAGCGTCCGATTCTTCCAACTAGCTCTTATCTTGCAAAGCTACCGGCCACTCACGTCAATCGTGAGACAACTTACTCATCCTCCTCTCTTCTTTATTCTCAGTTCATGCATGTCCGTTGTGACCGTGTGGATTTAGTGCGTATCTGAATTGTTTGTTTCTTCATGAAAAGTGGGGATTCTAGAGTGTCGAGGAACTGAGAACCCAGTAGTCTCTGCTCAACTGCACATCAATGGAAAGAAAATGTCATGCGTGAATATTACCTGGTGCTGGCTGTTGGAATGTCATTAGTTGATTCTGATGGTTAAGAGAAAAAGACACGTGTTATTTTAATTTGATGGTAAAGCTAGCTAATCTTCACTTAGATCTAAATATCACAGTGCAAGATAGATGTATAGATGCTAACATAAAGATTTCAGAAAGAAAAATACACCGAAGCAGATTCTCCCCCACAGAGATAACACATTCTATCTTACAAGAAAGATACATCGCTCTTTGCGGATCACATCACATCCAAGCTGATTCTGGATGTGACCAAGAACCCAGAATCTTTGTGGGGGCGGGTCTGCAACTCTGCTCTCAGCTTGAACACTAAATTAGCTCCCTGTTCAAATTAGTTCATGGCATAGACCTTACTTAACTAGTTCTGTAAATTAGCCCCCTGTTCAAATTATTTTATGACAATTTTTACTTTGCTTCAATTAATCAAGTGAATGGGGTGAAGAAAATACAGTGCATATTTCATCGACACCCAGTGTTATATATGGTCTCAGCTATTATGTCATACATGTATCCTGAATATTGTGGCATGGTTTTCTTGCTGCTGGCTGTTCTTTTTTTCACAGTTCATTTATTTTGGAGAACTCATAGACTCATGAGTCATGAATAGCAACAGAGTAGAAGGAGTTAAGGGAAAATAGAAGGCCGCACATGCAAGGGGTACTGTGTAATTACTGCATCCGGTAAATACTGGTTCATCATGGCATATAGAGTTTCCAGATCTCCGAAAGTTGCTGTTTAACCGGTTCTGAATCATTGTCGGGCACTTTGGTGTTTCTTTTGTGGTTGTGCCGATTAGTCTTGTTCCAGATTTTTCTATGGTTTAAATGTAACTTTGACTGGTGAACACAAGCAGTTAACTGTATGCTGTAAAGTTATTTAACTCTGTTGTTATGTTTGTTCAGATCCTTTTCTTGAGGTGAGAATTGTCACTGTCGTATCAGACTCATGCATGGACGCTACCTAATTATCATGTGGTAGCTAGTCATTGCCTACTTACCATGATATATGCGTAATCTCTGTGACATAGGGGCACTAGCAGCAACCTACATGGTTTAAAACCGAAGTAGCTTGGACAGTGAGAGATGCAAGCTTCCACTCCATGAGGTTCCTCGACTGTTTGTTACTCCAGTTGCATTTGTAATTGTCTTGGAACCATTTAAATACTTGTATATGGAATTTTGCTATCCACTGAGTTTGATTACCCTAAAGCTTTCATTGGAATACTTCAAAATTGGTACCCGTTTGTGTAGTACCATCGTTGTTCTCCAAATGTTTGAAAGTAACGGCAATGCATATACTCCACTGTCCAATCTCCAAATCATCCTCCCTATTAAATGGCTATGCATTTTTATACTGACTAGTTGCTTAGTTATCTTAGTACTCCATGTAAATACTCCAATATCCCATCTTACTAGCCATCTGATACCAGTTATCATCTGTTCGTAATTGCAGCAGTTAGATTTTGACATCAATTAGTATGTGATGCAAGAAGCAAATACACCATTAGAAAAATTGTAAGGTAAAAAAAGGTGATGCATTTTTTTTGTGTTGTTGCTGTTTGGTTCAATACATGAAGTTAGCTGCACCTGCACTTGATTGGAATAGTTAGCTACAGATGCACCTGTAATTTGCTATCTTCATGTTTACCTTGCTGAGTCTCTTAACAGAAGCATATACTAAAATATTTTTTTGTCAATGTCAAAATATTCAGAGGTTGTGCATGTTCCCCAGATCATGCAGATGTTTCCAAGAAGGGGAATGGTAGGGGTGGGGTAGATTGTTTTTTTTTTTCAGTAACAACACGACAAGCGTGAAATGGAAAATATCATCTCCACAAATGCAACATTTTATTTGAATTTATGTCATAAGTATTTATGTTTTAAATGATTGTAATGGACCAAGTCGTGAATTCTGTATATATGTATTTGTGGTGTGTGTACAGAATATGTAAACTGTTTGTTATTATTTTTTTCCTAATTTTATTCCTAGAATTCCTGGCGTTAGATTGTTGCAAAGCACTATGAATATTTGCTCTTGTCCTAGAATTACTGGCGTTCTGTGGACGTAACTTCTCCCCTCCTGGCCTCCCCCTTGCTACCAAATGGCATAGGGGAACGGATAATGATTCCCTGAGATGGAAGGGGATTCCATGTACAGTTGGCAATTCCCCACGGGGGGTTGGTTCCCTGGGATATCTTACCCGTGCAACCAAATGAGCCCTTACCCGTCTGGTCGAAGGATCTGGGCATGGAGGCACCTGATCCGTGCTATCCAACATGCCTAGCCTCCGGCCATTGATCTGGTCGAGCTGTGCCATGGTTGGATTTTTTTTTGGTTTCCTTTAGATCTGTGCACAACCGTGGACATCGTTTTGTTTTGTTGGTTTGTTTTTTTTTGGTCTGGATCTGCACAACCGTGAACAAGTTATCAATCCTGTATGCATATAAACATGTTATGAATCTTGTCTGGATTTTTATTTAGATCTCTGTACATATTCCGAAATTTTGGTTACAAAATTCCAGTGATGATTCTCAAAATGTAGAAGCAATTTTAGTTTCCCTTCTGTGAGTGCCCCGAACCGTCAGTATTCTTTGTTCTTACTTTGTTTTTTTGTTCTTACATATTTTTTTTTTGTAAATAATGTGGTCTATGAATGAATCATGGGATCTGTGATGAAAAACAGAAAAGAAACATGTATGACTGTTGTATGAATCTTACATGATATAGTATAATCATATTGGATCTTATATGCATTTGTTTTGTGTTGGATCTTGTATGAATCCGTGGATGGCCGTGCTGGAAATCGAATGGAAAATTGTGTGTATGAAAAATTCCCCCGCTCTGCTGTGCTTAAAGTTGAATGGTTAGTCCATGTTTCGCATGAAACTTGTATGGATCTGCTGCTTGTACAAACAGATTCATCCTGATGAACTGTACGGTAATTGTATGAATATTCTCTGAAAATATTCAATAAAACTTGTATAGAAAATTGTATGGATACTCTCTGTGAATTGTGCATGAAAATTGTTTGAAACAGATTATAATATCTTTATTTTGATCTGTAAAAAAGGTATGAAAAAAGTTACAATATTCTCTTAAATTGTTTGAAACAGATTATGTTTGTTTTGGTCTTGATGGAAAAAAAATGAAAATCTTATATGACTTTCGGCTGATTATTATTTAGAGATAAATAATATATGTAATATATTTTAATATTCTTGGAAAAGAATATTCTGTGTAAATTTTGAAGTTATAGTCTTGTTAGAATTATTTGTGGACAAAACACTGGAAAAAAAATAAAGACATAAAAATAACAGCAGAACACGTACTTGATAAAAGATAAAAATAAAAGATAAAAATATGAGGTGCATTGTGCAAATTTACATTGTGAGGTGGGAGGGTTGTTTGGCAAAAAATTGCAGCACGAATCTCCAACAAATGGGCCAAATGGATGGTGCAGATAGTACGGGGGGACCAATGTAGGAGTGGTTTTGCATTCCCGTTCCTCTCATGCTGGTTCTCTACCTGCATCGCGTCGAGGTCAACCGTAAATAGCCACGTCGCGCTGGGTGGTGTGATGAGGATGTATCTCTCGTTTGCGGTGGCTATGCAAGTAGTTGTCCGCATGGAATGGTTCTGGTGCCCTGGTAGGCTGCGGGCGGCCTCCTGTAAGCTCATGAACTTCTCCAGCGTCTACTCGCCGCTGCACCGGTTCCTGCACAAACACTTTGAGATCGTTGTCACGAGTCAACCGGACAGCGCGTAGCGCGCCGTCCTCGTGGCCGCCTACCATGCGATGGGTCCATCTGTCAGTGCCCGACATGTTCTCCGGCAAGCTGATGACCGAGAACGCAGCGGTGGCCTCGTCAAGAACAAAAACGTCCCTCTCGCCTTCACCCCCACCAGACAAGTAGAGACGACCATTGGCGCGGCCTAGGAAGTTCTCGTAGCCGCCGTGTATTCCCTCCGGGACTGGGTGGTCGTTGCGCGCTAGGCGCCAGCCCCCCGAGGAGGAGGAGAAGACAGAGACAAGGGCTACATCAACGGCGGTAAGGACTCGAAAGTTGGACATGTGGATGCCGCCGTCGTCGCCGTCCAGCAGGAACATGGCGATGCAATCATGCTTCTTGAGATCGGCCGGCGGCGAAAGGATGGCCTGGCAGCGCTCCGTCAGCGGCTCGCATATCATCATGTCAGGGAAGCCTATATGCCATATGGCGTCCTCGCCGGTCCGCTTCTTGGATAGGAGGAGGAGGCCGCCGCGGCTGTCGACGACCTCCCAGGATTCACTATCCGGAAGGAACCAGAGAGACAGGTGACGCCTGTCCACGACGGAGTGTTAGATTGTATAGCTGTTGCGTTTGTGTTGTACTGTATACGTACACGGTATGAGTTGATATTCCTACCATCTTGGTTTGTATAGGTAACTTGTATGCCAAGGAATATCCCTAACCGTGTACGTGTCAAACTCCTGTAATTCTGCTCCTTATTAACACGCAACGCGTCCCTGCTGGAAGCACACGCTTAACCCTATTTTCATATAGTATCAGAGCCTTCTTCTTCCTCAAAACAGATCTAGATCTCTCCTGCGTTCATGACGTCTTCCTCCTCTGCGCCACCGTCTGGCAGTCCGTTCACCCAGTCGGTACAGGAGAAACTCACACGAGATAACTTCATCGTGTGGAAGGTTGCCGTCTTACCGGCAGTACGAGGTGCTCGTCTCTTTGGATACCTTGATGGTTCAGTCAAGGCGCCGCCGGCGGAATTGCTGGTTGAGCAAGAAGAATCCGGCAAGAAGGTCATCGTAAAGGTTGAGAACCCAGCCTATGCGATCTGGACAGAGAAAGATCAACAAGTTCTTAGTTATCTTCTCGGTTCCCTCTCTCTCGAGGTGCTGGTGCAGGTCAGTGAACACGAGACAGCACATGCGGCGTGGAAGGCAATTCAGGACATGTATGCCTCGCAATCTCGTGCAAAGATCATCCATCTGCGTCGGGCTCTAGGAGATTTGAAGAAACGGGAGATGAGTGCTGCCGCATATTTCAACAAGGTAAAAAGTCTGACAGATGAGCTTGCCATGGCAGGCAAGAAGATGGACGAGGATGATGTTATCAATGCAGTCCTCAATGGGCTGGATGCGGAATATAATCCGCTCGTCGAGGCAATCTCGGCACGCCTTGATCAAGGCATTGCGCTCAGCGAGGTTTACGCCATGTTCTTGGCGGCTGAAGCGCGACTGGAGGCTCAGAATAATGACACCGGCAATGGTGGATTTTCTGCCAACCTTGCCTCTCGAGGCGCGTATGGAGGTCATCGTGGCAATTACGGTAACCGTGGTGGTGGAAACAATCGTAGCTATGATGCTCGCAATAATCAGTCGCAGAATAGCGGTTACGGCGGCGGTTCTGGTGGAGGAAACAATAGTGGTGGCAGATATGGCAACGGAGGCAATGGCAACAATTCCTCCCAAGTCCAAGGAAATCGTGCTCGCTATACTGGTCCTCCCTGTCAAATCTGCACTAAACCGGGACACCCTGCATACAAGTGCTTCAAGCGTTATAATCGCTCCTTCGTCACCCCCGAGCCTCAGGTGAATGCAGCAACCTCTGATGCATCTTATGGTGTTGATCCGAATTGGTATATCGACACCGGCGCAACTGATCATGTTACTGGTGAACTTGATAAGCTCTCCATCCGTGATCGCTATTCCGGAAACGAGAAAGTCCACACTGCTAGTGGACAAGGTATGGAAATACAACATATTGGTCATACGTCTTTTCATACTCCTGATCGTCCTATTCATCTTAACAATATTTTGCACATTCCAAAAGCCACCAAAAGTCTTGTTTCTGCATCTAAACTTGTTTCTGATAATCATACGTATGCTGAAATTCACCCAAAATTCTTTTCTGTTAAGGATCAGGATACGGGGGAAATTCTTCTTCAAGGAAAGAGTAGAGGTGGCCTTTATCCTTTGCATGGTGCCTCTCCACCTTCACCGAAACAAGCCCTTAGCACAAGCAAACCATCCTCCACATGGTGGCATTGGCGCCTTGGACATCCTTCGTTTCCAATTGTTGATCAAGTTCTTAGGAATAATAATCTTCAAGTTTCTAGTAAACATGATGAGTCCGTTTGTGATGCATGTCAAAAGGGAAAAAGTCATCAATTGCCTTATCCCAAGTCAAATAGTGTGTCTAGTGCTCCTTTAGAGCTTATTTTCTCCGATGTTTGGGGACCAGGTCCTACTTCTGTGGGTCGTTATAAGTACTATGTGAGTTTTATTGATGATTACAGTAAATTCACATGGATCTATTTGCTCAAAAATAAATCTGATGTTTTTCAGAAGTTTCATGATTTTCAACGACATGTTGAACGTCTCTTTGATAGAAAAATCCTTGCTATGCAATCAGACTGGGGAGGAGAGTACCAAAAATTAAACTCCTTCTTTGCTCGTGTTGGAATATCCCATCATGTGTCATGTCCCTATGCACATCAACAAAATGGCTCCGCGGAGCATAAACATCGCCATATTGTAGAAGTTGGCTTATGTCTTTTAGCACATGCATCCATGCCTCTTAAATTTTGGGACGAGGCTTTTCTTACGGCCGTTTATCTCATTAATCGGCTTCCTAGCAAAGTTATCCAACACAAAACTCCTATGGAAAAACTATTTAAGTCCAAGCCCAACTATTCGTTTCTTCGTGTTTTTCCATGTGCGGTTTGGCCTAACCTTCATCCATACAATCAACACAAACTTCAGTTTCGATCCAAGCAATGTGCTTTCTTGGGCTATAGTGGTCTCCATAAAGGATATAAATGTCTTGATATTTCTACCGGTCGGGTTTATATTTCCCGTGATGTGACATTTGATGAATCTACTTTTCCATTTGCACATCTTCACCCCAATGCCGGAGCGCAACTTCGTGCTGAATTGCTTCTCCTTCCATCTGTTCTTCGCAATCCATCTATTACTGATTCAGGAGATGAGTTACGTCATGATCATATGTCTGTAACTGCTGATTATTCTGTTGAAAATAGTGTGCAGGATTCCTCTGTTGCAGATAATCCAAGCAGCAATCCCGGTGTTGACTGCAGCGACAGGGAACATGCAGACCACATCCGTTTCGGGATCAGCGATGTCCGACAGCATGCAGCGTGGGCGCACGCGCACTGATCCGTCCTCGCCAGCTGGTCCCGCGGAATCTTCCGACCCGGCCACTCCAGCCATGACGCGTGGCAGCGTCTCCACGGCGCATGCGCCAGGGGACACATCTCCTCTGTCCGCACGCACGGGTGCGTCCCGTAGCGATGACACACCGGGAGCCTCGAGTACTGCGCCGTCCCAGTCTACCTCGGCGGCTGGATCTTCTGTGCCATCTTCTCCTGTAGCCCCAGCTGCTCCTGTGTCACGTGCACATACACGCTCGCAAAGTGGTATTATTCGTCCTCGTATTATAACTGATGGCACTGTTCGCTGGGGTAATTTTTACAGTACCGGTGAACCTGATAATGTTCTTGAAGCTCTTAGTGATACTAAGTGGAAGAGTGCAATGGATGAGGAGTACTCAGCCTTGATGGATAATCGTACTTGGCATCTTGTTTCTCGTCCACCTCATGGAAATATAATTGACTGCAAATGGGTGTATAAGATCAAGCACAATTCGGATGGTACTGTTGATAGGTACAAAGCTCGTCTGGTTGCCAAAGGGTTTAAACATAGGTATGGCATTGATTACGAGGATACTTTCAGTCCAGTTGTTAAACCTGCAACTATTCATATTGTGTTATCTCTAGCTATTTCCCGCAATTGGTCCCTTCGACAACTTGATGTGAAGAATGTGTTTCTTCATGGTGTTCTGGAAGAAGAGGTCTATATGAGGCAGCCCCCTGGGTATGAGCATCCCAAAACTCCTGGTTATGTGTGCAAGCTTGATAAAACATTATATGGTCTGAAACAGGCTCCTCGTGCATGGTTTTCTCGGTTGTCCTCCAAACTTCATGGTCTTGGGTTTCTTGCTTCCAAGCTGATACTTCCTTGTTCTATTATCGCAAAAATAATATTATCATCTTTATGCTCATCTACGTTGATGACATAATTGTTGCCAGCTCATCCTTTGAAGCAGTCGATGCGGTTCTCAAGGATTTGCGTATGGACTTTGCGCTCAAGGATCTTGGATTGCTTCACTACTTTCTTGGCATTGCAGTCAAACATGTGTCTGATGGTATTTTCCTGTCCCAAGGGCAATACATTTCAGATATTTTGCAGCGAGTTGGCATGGGGGACTGTAAACCTGTTACCACCCCGCTTTCAACATCTGAAAAGTTATCTCTTACCGATGGTAATTTGCTTGATGATGGAGATGCTACCAGGTATAGGAGTATTGTTGGTGCCTTACAGTATGTCACCTTGACGCGTCCAGATATTTCTTTTTCTGTTAATAAAGTGTGCCAGTTCCTTCATGAACCTACTACTAATCATTGGACAGCAGTTAAGCGAATTCTTCGGTACCTCAAGTATACCATGTCATATGGATTGAGGCTTGCGAAATCAGATTCTACACTTGTGAGTGCATATTCTGATGCAGATTGGGCTGGTTGTTCAGATGATAGACGATCCACAGGAGGCTTTGCTGTTTTCTTGGGAAGTAATCTTGTTTCTTGGAGTGCACGCAAACAAGCAACGGTGTCCATATCCAGTACAGAGGCAGAATATAAATCTTTGGCAAATGCAACTGCTGAAGTTATATGGGTTCAGACATTGTTGACAGAACTCGATATCGATCATCCCAAGGCAGCATTATTGTGGTGTGATAATCTGGGTGCAACCTACCTTTCAGCTAATCCGATCTTTCATGCTAGGACAAAGCATATTGAGGTGGATTATCATTTTGTTCGAGAGAGAGTAGCTAATAAGCTATTGGATATTCAATTCATTCCCACAGGTGATCAAGTTGCAGACGGGTTTACTAAGCCATTGTCGAACATGCAACAGGAAATGTTTAGACGCAATCTCAACTTAGATAAGTTGTGATTGACGGAGGGTGTTAGATTGTATAGCTGTTGCGTTTGTGTTGTACTGTATACGTACACGGTATGAGTTGATATTCCTACCATCTTGGTTTGTATAGGTAACTTGTATGCCAAGGAATATCCCTAACTGTGTACGTGTCAAACTCCTGTAATTCTGCTACTTATTAACACGCAACGCGTCCCTGCTGGAAGCATACGCTTAATCCTATTTTCATACGGAGGGCGAGGAAGGGAGGAAGACTGCGCCGCCTGCACCGGACCACTCCTCGTACCCATCGTACTCGTTATCGATGGAACCGGGCGAGGAAGCCGCCGTAGTCGGCCGTGATAATAGTGCGCCACCGCTTGCACACGGCCGCGGCGCGGATTCAGTGCCGGTCCTGAGATTTCGGGGGCCCGGGGCGAGACAAAAATTTGGGGCCCCTTAGTACAAGTAGTCATATATATAGATATATTGATGAAATATAAATCAAATAAGAGAAATAAGACATATTTTTTTATGTGGAAACCCCTCGAGGGAAAAACCACAGACGATACCCCTAAAATTTTCTGTATACCCTAAATATTTTCTCCTTACATTTCTTCTCGATGCATAGAGTTGCCAAACAATTTAGTCTCTCTTGTAATATTATAGATCTCAAATAGTTCTTCAATAATTTCACGGGCATAGTAAATAAGATCCAATAAGAAAAATACATATTAGGATAACTATCTACATCTCTAACAAACTATAACATCTCCATAGTGTACAGTGTTCTATCCGGCAAGGTCAACTGCATAATACTTAACTCGGAAATTAGATCAATAACTCGATATCACATTTCTTATCTAGAGAGAAAATATTTGCAAATGTAGTGCAACTGTCTTTAGTTTGAGAACCATCCATTGACTTCAATTTTTTTGAACTCATTAAAATCCTAATATACTTCTGAAAAACTGTAATTCTTCAAATATACTCTTCAATTTCCATATCTACGACAATGAATCGCAAAAACAACCAAGTTGTGGCAGACGAGCGACCGTACGCGAGCGGACGAACAATGGCAGAAACAGACCAATCGATGGTCGATGTGATCCGATCCTAAATCATTGGATTTACGCATGTACATAGGGTTCCGAGTAGATCACCTATTGGCCTGTCCAGGCGTGCTCCCCTGGTTCTCAAGTAGAAGTAGTTACGAGGCACCTTTCAAATACAATTTAACGTGAAGGGCTTTTCAATTACCTAGGACGACTCTATTAAGCTATTAATTGATAAATTCATAGAAAAAGTAAGAAACGACAAACTTATTAAGCTAATTTTTTTTTTTTGCATACATATAATCTAATTCTACTAACACATACCTGAAATGGGCTATTTTTTTTTAAATAATACGTTTTTAATACGTATATCAGAAAATAATACGTAGATCTGAAAATTTCCAAAAATAATACCCAATCGGGTACGGCCCACCCGACTGGAGGCAATCGGCCACAGCGTACCCGACAGCAGGCAATCGGCCACGCCGTACCCGATTGGTGTTGTGCTGACGTAAGCCACTTGCAGGCCAAAAGCAATTGGGTACGGTGTACCCAATTAGTCTGTACCAAAAGCAATTGGGTACGGCATACCCAATTAGTCTGTATTTTTTCCTGCCTCTCCTCCTACCCTTTTCTTCTCCCCGCAATTAGTTAAATATGTTCAGCACAAAAAAATATACGCACATGTCTTATACATAAAATTACAAAGTACACGTTGCAACACAGGAGCGGCACCAGCCGCGTCCACGTCTCTCCCCACAGCCGTCACCACGGCCATCACCCAGGCCACCATCGCCTTAGCAGGCGGGTAGTTTGGCGTGGCAGCAGCAGGAGCAGACACCTAGGCCACCGTCGCCTTACGAGGCGGGTAGTTCGGCGTGGCAGCACCTGCAGGGTCCCACGCCCGGCTTCATGGTTCAGCCACAGAGTCCCCCGTCGGGTCTTTTCCAGCCACACCCAGGATATACACGATACACAGCACGCCGAGTCCGGATCCTTGGTTCCTATGTGTCAACTTCGGTATCCTGACAGGTTAGACTGGACGCATCCTGATGCTCGACCACCGCCTCCGCCTCGCCAAGCCAGACGTCGGCGTTGATGATTTTATCTGTCACCGGAGACATGCCTATCTATTTATGTTTATTTAGCTATGTATGAGACATATTTGTATTCTGCGTATGACACATATGTTTATTTAGTTATGTATGCGATATATATGTATTTTATGTATGAGACATGTGTGTATATTTTTTTGTGCCAAACATATTTAACGAATTGCGCGGAAGAAGGAAAAAGCAGGAGGAAAGGGAGGAAAAAATACAGACTAATTGGGTACGCCGTACCCAATTGCTTTTGGTACAGACTAATTGGGTACGCCGTACCCAATTGCTTTTGGCCTGCAAGTGGCTTACCTCAGCACAACACCAATCGGGTACGGCGTGGCCGATTGCCTGCTATCGGGCACGCTGCGGCCGATTGCCTTCAGTCGGGTGGGCCGTACCCGATTGGGTATTATTTTTGAAAATTTTCAGATCTGCGTATTATTTTCCAAAATACGTATTAAAAACGTATTATTTAAAAAAAATTGCCCCTGAAATGGCCCCCAAAATTTTTGGGCCCGGGGCGGCCGCCCCTCTCGCCCCCCCTCAGGACCGGCCCTGCGCGGATTAGCCACAGGCCTGAACCGAGGTGGAGGAGGATGTGCTCGAAGACATCATCGGAGAGGTCCTGCAGCTGCGAGCTTGTCGCCTTCGTCCCGAGCTTCATCTTGCGAGGAGGACGGCTCCCTTCCATTGTGATATGGTAGGTGTCCTAAGTGAAATTTGTATAATTCGAGAGGACGCGGTCGGTATAAATGGAGCGACGAGATTGATCTGCAATCCGAGACAGACCAGAATACGTGCCGTAAGTGTTGGACTCGAACACAGGCACGCACAATTCAATTACGAGGGGACGCGGTCGGCCGGTATGTATAGTCTATAGACCCACGAGATCGATTTGCAATCCGAGACAGACCAATATAAAGAGTAGATGCAGCGTATTGGACTTGGACTCAAACACAAGCGGTACTAAGAAATTATACTCCTACCATATGGAGACCACTTTTATAGTATTTTGGTAAGTATTACAGTAAAAGGAAACAATATACTCCCACCCTACGGGGAGGGCAGAATAAAAGAACTTTTTTTTTTGTCTCGAAATAGGGTTCCGTCCCGCTATATTAATATAGCAACCAACCCAACCGATACATCTGTGATACCACTGCTGGGCAAAACAGCACAAAGCACGCCCAAAAGAAACAAATGAAGACAAAAGAGAAAACAAAGCCGACAATGACAGTTCGACGAAATCGGAGATGACTCTCAACCAATGCGCCCTCCGAAATTTTTTCACCACGCCCCTAACGCTCGAAGCACCACGAACCAAGCAACATTTCAAGAGGGGATGCGACGACGATGACGTTGCTGTCCGGATCGTTTCTAGGTCTACCCCGGTACACATCCTAGGGTTTCCCCCGGTCCGTGACGGGGAGGAGGTACCCCCGACGCCCTTGAGGAAGGAAGGTGACACCCGCATGCGTAATCGCATCGGTGCCGATAAGGCATGGAATTATCCCAACCTCAAAAAAACCACACCGTCGGGCACTCCGATCCGGGACACTCCACCAATCTTGCCACCAACCAGCGCACACCACCAAGGTTTTGCAATCACCACCGCCATCCCACCAAGATCCATGTCGCGAGGCCAGTAGGACCGAGAAGAAATGACACCGACGTGGTTTAGCGGTGCAACGACACACGTGGGGAACAACCTCCACCGTCGTTAAGCGGTAGCCGACCGAATGCAGCAGTAGGTAAAACCAAGCCCTCCGGCCCGGCCGAGCCCGAGTGGGTCGTGAAGTCCCGCCGCCGCACTGCGACAGGGCCCTGCTGACGCCGCCATCCCACACGCCTTCCTCTGCTCGTCGCCCACCGGAAGAGATGCCACCATGTCTGTCGCGGCCCGCCAAGGCCTATATCCCCCCCAAAGGGCCTAGATCTGAGCCGGAATGGCCGGCCGCATGCCGACCACCAGGTCTCCCTGTGGCCGACGGCCGCGCCGCCGCATCGCTGACTCGCGAGCCGGGCGGCTGCCTACCGAGATGCATCCGCCACCGTTAGGAGAGAGCCTCGCCTCCACCCTAGATGCCCCGGGGAAAGGCTAGCCGCCACCGCGGGTGCCGCCCGGGCCTCGCTCGGCGGTCCTTGTAGATGGCGTCGATGAGGAAGAGAGAAGGACGGGGCTGAGGAGAGGGGAGGAGGGGGAGCGTGCAGCCGCCTCGGGGAGTGGCAGTCGCGCGAGGAAGAAAAGGGTCGGGTGAGAGAAACTTCCTTTATTGCAAAGGGGCCTCCTGCTTCCATAAAGGAACGTGTTGAGCGTCCCCCGGGTGATCGGAACTCCTGATCCCCCGCCTCTTTTGCTTGAAACGTGTCCATGTATATGGTTTCCTTCGTTTCCTTGCATCTCAAACAAAACTCCGCAGCCACACAAAAAACAGAGGGCGCCGACCAACAAAGCACGGCAGCAGTTTGTACCGCACCGCCCAACACACCACCCTGTCGGTCGGCTCCGGGAGATACCTCGCCAGCATCAACCACGCTAGTAGCATAACGCAGTAGGCGCTCGTAGCATCGTTATGTACCTTTTGTAGCATCGATGTCCTCCTATCAGAGCCCGGCCCACTACCATGGTAGTGATACGTCATAAACGTATCCTTAATTTCTGACTTTCCATGTTGTTTTCGTGTTGTTTGCCACATGTTTTCTATACACTTTATTTCATTTTTATCTACTTCCCGGGACTAACCTATTGACAAGATGCCACACAGCCAGTTCCTGTTTTCTGATGTTTTTAGTTTCAAAAAAGTTGTTCGGGAAATATTCTCGGAATTGGAAAATTCGAAAGACAGAAGTCCCGGAGGGTCCACGGAGTCCCGAAGAGACCCAGAGGGGTGCCCGAGAGCCACCACACCATAGGAGGGCGCGGTTCCCCCTCTGGCGGCGCCAAGGGGTGGTGTGAGCCCCCTGGCCACCCCCCAGCATCGCCCTTTCGCCTATATATGCCCCCCGATGCATAAACCCTAAGGGAATCGACTTTTCCACCAATAACATCCATAGCTCCGCCGCCTCCGCTGAAAAGTTTCGGGGGACATAAATCCTCTCCCCCCGGTGACAGCATAAAAAAACAGAAATAGGGCTGCAATGTTGAAATGGACATGTGTGTATCTGGAAGCAAAGACTACAACATAAAGTTCAAGGCATCTCTTATTTCACCATATCTTAACTACATACATGGATAGACACCAAACAAACAACACCAGCCTGATGACGAAATACCGCTTAAAAAAAGTTTTCTAACAAAAAAATGAACATTATGATCCAAAGTATTTTACCATTATATAGCAGCAATGCTTGCTGATGTTCTGCTAACAAGATTTCATATTGAAAACATGCCACTAGCTCCGACCATAGCATGAAGGGAATACATAGGCAATTCAAAGTAACTATCATGAAGGGAAGTGGCACTGTATTTATCCAAAGTATTTTACCATTACATAGCAGCAAAGAACACTTGTCAAACAATTATCATTGGCAGTATTTCACACATCATATCTAAGCACACATTTACTAAATCACAGTCAATACGATTCTTATCTTCACACAAGATGCAAACAAAAAGTATTGATTTAGGCTGAATTTGATCATGTCTAGTACAAAATGGAAAACAAGCTCAAACACCACGTGAACTTAAATCCAGACCAAACATCTTTTGCCAAGGCAACGTCAACAACTACATGAAAATGAAAAAGGCAACCTCAACAGCTACATGCCAAGCCTGAACCAGGTTAAGAAGCCTTGAGCTTCACGAATCACCAGCGTTGTCCTTCACATATCAAGAACAGATCCCTATTATCAATCTCATTAGCAGAACGGAGCCGGCTGGCGAACTGGAAACATCCGTACCGGTCGGTCCTGAAGCGAACTGAAGCAACAGCTGACACCCGTCGTGTGTACTGAAGCTCATTTAGCTGTCTCTGGTAGAAGTCTTCAGTGTTGTTGTGGCCATCAATTTCAAGCAGCATCAAATCCAAGGCTCCAACCTTTTGCAGGAAGAATCTACCAAAACGAACTTGTGCTTGCGTGCCCCGATAGCCACTCAAAACAACTATCTTCAAGCATGTGTTAATGCCAATTGTCTTGTGCTTCTTATGCCAAAAGTTTTTTTTCCCACCTGAAGCACTCTGAAAAACAATTGTGTGCAGGTTAGAATTAGCATTGTCAAGAGGTGCATTCTTGTGTGTCATTCTGAAAGACAACGAGCAATGTAAACCACACAAAAAGACCCCATCTCCAGTCAAACAAGACACAAGATCAACTAGCTTGGCCAGTGAGCTCAACCAGCCTGGGATTCCTGAGAAAATGCCTTTCGAAAGACCAAGACAACAGGCTGCTAACAGCGCTGAGAATAGTTTGATATCCAACCTGAACCCGGACCAAACAGTATACATATATACATACACAGACCAGAGTAAACTAATCCAAAACCTATGCTCTGGAACCCAAACCAATCAAAACTATAGGAGTTTTCCAGTCCAAACTGAAATTGTTAATCTATGGCTCCCAACAGCAGTAACACATGCATTGCAAGTCAGTACAGGTTGCAAAAGATAGTTTCTAACATCTTGACAATCACTACATTAACACATGCATTAAAAGTCACAACAGGTTACAAAACAACTTATTGACAGATGAAAATCACAACAGTAACACAAGGCATTACAAAAGGAAGAAAAGAAGACAAAGTGAAGCAAAACTCACCTGGACATACAGCCTCTCCAAACAGGGGAAGCATTCCATCATAAAAATTTTCTTATCCAAATCTAACGCGTGCATCTCGATAGCTAGGATCTTTACAGACTGAACTTTTGATACCAAGCTCACAATCTCAAGTCTCTTTGAAAAATGAGAAGTAGATATTAGAAACGCAAGCCATAGATTAACAATTTCAGTTAAGAAGAACAGAAAATAATTCAGATTATGGTATTTACCTGAATGCTTAACGAATCAGTCACAGTGAAGGATGAGGAGGGTCCAGAATGTATGCGGTGCCCGTCAGATAGATAGCCAATAGATTCGAGCAAAGGTGCATCTAATATTGTGGTATGCAGGGCATGACGGTCAACGAGAATAATCAACCTCTTGAGATGGGGGCAATGTTGAACAACAAGCCGGTTGGCGGGTGGTAGAGGTGGCCTTTGTTGGTTCCGAGGCCCCACATGAACTGTGACGCATCTTATATTGCTACGAAAGCATGATACTCTGTAGAGTTTGTGGTTCTTTGAACATAACATCGAGCAGTTGTTGAGAGATGCCCACATTCTCTAGAGTTAGGTACTGGATTTTCGTGAACGGCGTGGCTTTAACAGCATCTACGAATCTATAGGAGACGACGTCGAGGATGTGGAGGGTATCAACGAACCTAAGCACAGCTTGCGGTAGTGGTTCAAGTACCATGGCATCAGCATCAGGCGGCTGCTGGCTCGAAGGCAGGCGCCGTTTGTCGAAGCGAAGCTGCAACTGCCGCAGATCCCTTAGCGCTGGCGACCTGAGCCACGCATCGACCATGGCAGCGGTCGGGCTGGGATCCGCGCAGGACGCCCGGAGGGTGAAGCGGCGAGCAGGGCCTTGCTGGCGGGAGAGGATGCGGCTTACGGTTTGGTCGCCGATGTCAAATGCGCCATGCCCCAGGTCTGTGCAATCCAGGTTCAGGGGAGCGTGGCCGCTCCAGATGTTGCGCAAGTGGGTGGAGAGCACCTGGGTGCGGGCGCCTTCTCTGAGACGACGGCCCCCATGAGCTCATCCGGTAGATCCCCGATCCGGAGTATCGTGCGTGGATCTGGCATTGGCTCGTCATCCTCGCGCTTCCTCTTCCTTGAACGAGGAGCGTCTGGTGCCACCTTCGCCATGGCAGCGGCCGTCTCGGCTGGGTTGATTTGGGGCAGGGCCGGTCCAAACAAATTCGGGGCCCGGGGCAATTTAAGCCAATGTATTTATATCAAACTCTTATACTTTAATATATTTAGATTTATTATATTACAATCTTATATAGTTAATGCATTTAACTCAATAAATGTTTTTCTAATATTGCATATATCCTTCTTGTACATAAACATGATCATTCAAAATACATTTATCTTTTGTTGAATCTAAATTTTTTGTAAATAAAACTATGTTAGTATTTTTGTTGTTTACACATAGACAAAAATCGTAAACTAAATTGTGCACCTCTTCATTTTTGGAAGTTGAACTTATACTTAACTATCTATAATATTTTGGGTGAAATATCTATTGAATCTATTCTAGCAAATATCTTAATAGCAGTTTCAAGTGTATCGTTAGATCAGAAAGTTTATAAAAAGTTCTAGAGGATAAATTGAAGTGCTAGCTTCCCATGTTATTTGTTCAGTTGTGTCTTGCAAGAAACATTGTTTCCAATAATAATCCCACGACATGTGATTATATGTACTTAATATTGAAATATAAGCATTGAAACTAACAACCAACGGCCATAAAAAGTATTAATTATTCATAAATTTCACTTTTCATATGGTTTGATCTATTATGCTCATTGAAATTTGTTTGATATTATCTAGTGTACACAATTTCTTATGTAATTTTCTCACATATAAATTTGTACATGCTATTAAAACTAGATAGTTAGTCATAGGGATGAAAACGGTATGGAAACTTTCCGAAATTTCCGCGGAAAAACGGAAACGGAATGAAAATACGGAAACGGAAACGGAATTTTGCGGAACGGAAGCGGAAACGGAAACTTTTATGCGGAAACGGAAACGGAAATGGAACAGTATATTCCGGCGGAACGACCACGGAAACGGAAATTCCGTTTCCGGCAATATGGAACTTTCCGTTTTTACTGCATTGTGCTAGCGTAACCTTGTATGCCCAAACATTCTAGTCGGATATTTAGGCCCAACCCAAAACATGAAGCAACCTGTCTAAAAAAATATGTGAAGTGACCATTCTTAGGATCTACGTACTCGCATGTTATCTCCCACTCGACATGTTCCCAGCTCGTTAGTTCACCACTGCACTAGGGTTGCGTCCGATAGTAGGAATTTTGATGTTGTCAAAGTTGATTAGTTGTGCACATTATATTATATAATCATGATATATTCTTATATTTGATTTCATCTTAGAAAATTGACAATTTTATCAATTTTCTTGAGGTCTGCTACATGATTCAAGAGTTCTCTTGGTTCCGGCAAATATCTGTTTTAAGTTCGTATCCGTGTCGTGTTCGTTCTGTATCCGGTTCCGATAATATCTGTTTTCGTATTTGTTTCCGGGGTTTCTGTATTCGTTTCTGATTCCTCATAAAAATGTGAAAACAAATGTGGCACCACTCAGTTCCGTCCGTATCCGCTCCGTTTTCATCCCTAGTTAGTCATACCTTTCATTAAATCTACTTAAACTTTATCAGTATTGGCCAGTTTTTGTTTTTTATGAGTAAACCATGTTGATTTCTTTGTATCATATACGCGATCTATGGTGAAGACTACCTCCTAACAAAGAAATATACTTATCTTACGAGATTGGTAATTTCTTTGCCCATGTAGCATGCCATGTTAGATCATACTTTAGGTCTGCTTTAGCCCCTTGAGGTGGCCTTGTCGGTGCCACGGCTAGTTCACAAGTGTCAACCACCACTGTAGCCATAAGTGCCAATCATTATATCACCAGTACACCGAACACACAACCGAATGTTGGTGTGATGCATCAGTTTTTTCTGCATCGTCCTTTGGCTAGTCACCACCATCAGTTGTATTGTCATGCTCATCCTCTTCATGGTGTACCACCCGAGGACATATTGATAGTGATAAGTGTTCTGAGAGCATTGAGGTTGCTCCGGTTGTGAGCTTTGAACTGCCTGGTATTTGTCTTTCCTTTTTTTTTTCTTGGACCAATGTGTACTAAATATATAGATGTATTAATTTAGTTAGGGCCCCTACAACTTAGGGCCCAGGGCGGTCGCCCCTCTGCCCCGCCCTCTAGGCCGGCCCTGATTTGGGGGTGTACGCCGCCGCCTCCGTCGCGTGGTCGTGGGGAATGTGGGTAGGACTGGACTGGGCAGGGTTTGGGGATGGACACTCGTCCGATTCTTTTGGTTCAGGACAAAAAGAAAACGGAAAATTCCAATTAACCCCCTAACAACCCTTGCCTTCGATTTTGTACTACTTATTTTTTGTTCAAGTCGCACCCTCCAAACTAGAAAAGGTTGTACAGCCCGTGGAAGCTTGTACTACGTGACGTGCCATGTTGAGGACTCGATAGAAAAGGTTGATGTCAAAAGAAAAGAAAAGGATAAAAAGGCCGGAAGGAGACCCCTGCATATTGGCAAACATGTGACGCGTGGGACGCAGGGGAAGGATGCGGCGCTGGCGGATTTGCCTCTTCTGCGCTGTGTAGCGCGATGCGCTCCTTCCTTTCTCTCCTCTTTACTCCACGTAGTGCTGAGCTAGCAAAAGTACAAGATTTAGGGCATCTCCAGTCGTCCTCCCTAGAGCCCCCCAGGCGGCCTTTTTCGCGCCGGAAGCGGCGAATAGCGCCGTTTCCTCACCACTCGCCCCCCCAGAAGCCCAAATAGCGCCGTTTCGGCGCTATTTCGCGCCACGGCACCCAGGCCAAACCCAGCCCGCTGGGTTCGGCCTGGGGGGCGAAACTGCGCGGCAGGACGCGCGGGCCAGCTCTGTCAGTGACGCGCCTGAAAAATGCGGGAACAGAAACCCCCGCCCGTGACCTTCTTCTCGGCGCCCGCGCCGTCATAGGCTGCCGGAGTAATGGCGTGGCGGCCGGCCAGTGCATGAGCCCCAGTCAAAGGCTGCCGGATTAATGGCGGGGCGGCAGCGGTGACACGCGCGACGCAGCGACTGGCCCGCCAGGCTATAAAAAGGGTGCTCGCCCCTCGCCGTCCGCCCATTCTCGCCTCCTCCTCCTCGCCGTTCTCCCCCATTATAGCCTCCTCCTCCTCGCACGCCTAGCAACGATGGACCGTTTCTGAGATGCGTGGCCCGAGAGCGACGACGATGAACTGCAGCCAGCGCAGGAAGTGGCGCCGGAGCAGCATCCGTCGCAGGGAGCGGCGGCGCCCGAGCAGCCGACTGTCCAGAACGAGTTGGCGCCCGAGCAGGAAGCGGTGCAGGCTGCCCGACGCTTGAGGAGGGAGTGGAGGCGGCAGCCAATATGGCCGGAGCAGCACGCCGGCTTGCACTCCTTCGAGACCGCAGAACGAGGGGGCGTACCGCCAGGTCCTCGGCGTCCTCGAGCAGGCGGTGGAGGCTGCCGCCGTTTGGGCTTCTCTGGAGACGCACCAGAGGGAAGAGGCGGAGCGTGAGTTGCGCTGGCAGCTAGCCGAGAACGCTGCATCGGCCGAGCAGCAAGCCATCATCGCGCAGTACGAGGCCGACCGGCGGCAGGTGGCGCTGCAGAGCGAGCGGCGCAACCGTCAGCCCTCCGAGCAGGCGCAGCTGCACCGGCTGCGGGTGCAAGGCCGGGCGGAGCGGGCGGAGCAGCGCTGGCTCGCCGCGGCGAAGGAGAGCGAAGCTGGTCCCTCCAGCCAGCTCACCATGGTGGCGAAGGGGGGCCACGAGGAGGACGCCGATGAAGACGACGAAGCGTAGGATAGTCGTCGCTCGGGGAGCTTTAGTTTATTTTCTCGATGTTTTAGTTTAAAATTCCGTCGAAATTTGAACGAATTTTGCTAAATTCAATAAAATGCGCCTAGTTTCAAATCTAATTTTGTTTGGGCCGAATCTTGGGCTCGGGGAGCGACTGGGAAATTTGCCCCCCAGGTTCCACATTAGCGCCGTTTGGCGCTGCGGCGGCCCTAAAACGGCGACGTTTTGGACCCTGGGGGGCGCAACGACTGAAGATGCCCTTAGTTACGGTCGTCCCTGCATGACATTTGAGTCAGTTAAGGATGACATATCTAAAATGAAAATTGATAGACGGCAATTATGATGTACGAGTACCCCTAACTCACATGCGGGACGCCGGTCACCAACCGGTCTCTTGTGAGAAGCCTAAAAATAGATACTTAGCGAAATACTCTCGGCGCATTCTCTCCAAATTTTATTCCACGTTTTTCTTAACACCTTCATGGTAAAAAGAGAGGAATTTTAATGGAAAAAATTGCTCCGATGGCTAATTTTTGCTGTTAATTTCTCAATCAACAGGTCGTAGTACATGTGACGAAAGACGAGAGAAAAAAGAAAAAAAGAGGAGAACAGTGAGGCCGACGCAACGCGGTCTCCTCCTCCTCCCTCGTCTCCGACCTCTCGTCCGCCTCCCAAATAAATCCAACCCATAACTTCCTCCGCCGCTATCTCGCCATTTCTCCTCCGCCGAGGTTGCCCGGGCGCGCTAGATCGGTGGCGCCTCCCTCCTCTCCCGCGGAAAAGCTACCTTCCCCTTCGCTCCCCTGGAGGGATTGCCCCGTGGCGGCTCGGTCCCTGAGGTGAGCATCAAATCCGACGCTTTTCTTGCTATTCCGTCGATTGGGATCAGAGGGTGTTTGCTGGAGTAGCAGGGGCAGGGTCTGGTTAAAAACCGGAGCCTTTTTCTTTCTTGATGGTTCCAGCCTCTCCTCCCCTGTGCCAATTAATCGCATTTCAGCGAGCGTGCGATGGAGCAGGGTCTCGGATGGGACAGTGGGTAGGGTAGGATCGGATTGGTATGAAATAGTGTGCTGCTACGCGCTGACCGCGGGCGATTTTTGCAGGCATGCAGAGCCAGATCGTGTGCCATGGGTGCAGGAGCCTTCTACTCTACCCCAGAGGGGCCCCCAGCGTGTGCTGCGCCGTCTGCCACGCCGTCACCAGCGCGCCGCCTCCAGGTAACGGGGAGCTCTGTGTTTTCTCAGCTTTGTGTAACTTAACACCAAAGGGGCAAATCATTGACTCAGGAATCAGAGGGAACAAGGATCGCGTGCTGTTCAATTTTGTCGATGGTTGATTCTCTGGATTGCGTGCTATATATGTATGTAGTGTATAACATTTAGAGCTAGCCCTGCTACAAGTGGGAATGATCATGAATACAATAGCATGGCGTGAGAAACCTCATATAGCAATTCTATAGCCCAGGATAGTAAGTAGATTCTTAGAATGTGCTTTCCTTTTCTAGGTTTGATTCTACTTAGCATGCCCAAATCTGATCAGGGTGTCAGAAAGATCCGGAGGTTGCTAAGATAATTCCTAACGAACTGAGAGCCTATTGGATTTTCATTGTAACAATTTGAATCCTTGAGAATGTTTCCTATAAGTTTGGATTGGGATCGGGGTTGCCAAAATCCTATGCCCTCAGTTCCATAGGAAACTCAACATGGGCTCAAACCTCAGTTTATTCTAATGCACTTTCTCTATGCCTCTCTAATCTCTCTCTTCATCCCTCCATTTGTTCCGGTGCTGGTTAGAATGCTAATATGACATTTTGCATGACTGGTGGCAAAGGGATGAGCTTTTCCCTTCCATATATGACCCATCTACCTACATTTGTGCGGTTACTTTCAACCCTCTTATGCATGCCCCCCTTACAAAATTGTCGGTTTTCTTAATCCATATTGGTTCGTCTTGGTGAAATTGAGTAGCTGATTGAGCCCTTCTGTTCTAGCTGTCATTACTTGAATGGTCGTTTTGTCTACATTATAAGCACTACAAACCTTCTCTGCCTTGCATTCTGAGCGTATATTCTGCTTTGCCACATCTATACATCTTCCTTGCTTGCCCTGGGGCCTGGCCAACTTTATCCTTCATCTGCTTGTTCTATTTTATGATTTATCTTATAACCAGTACTTCAGTGATTATGAACAATGTTTTGTTGTAGATTAAAAGGGACAGTTCATACATTTGAAATTAGGCAGTGGGTGATCTTCTGCCCATTTCAAGCTTTGTAGTTGCATACTACTGTGAGCTCTCGTTTGTTGACAGTGCTTCAAACATCTAGTCGACATGCTTACGAAGTAAATTCCTTCTGCAGGAATGGAGATGGCTCAGCTTATATGCGTCGGCTGTCGAACTTTGTTGATGTATACTCGCAACGCGACTACCGTCAGATGCTCATGTTGTGATACAGTCAATCTTGCCAGACCAGCACCACCAGGTACTGACGTATGTGCTCGATTGCTTTGTAGATCCTTGAGGTCGTAAATTCCATTTGTAGCCTTGTTACTATGCATGAGTAGAACATCTGTTCTATAATGTTAGAGGGAGGTACTCTGGCACAAAACCTAGGAGAGAGAAATTGATGCTACGGGACTTTTGGAAAGTATTATCATTACCCTAGGGTGTACTCCCTCCGTTCCATATTAGATGAATCCCACATAGATGTATCTAGACATATTTTAGTACTAGATACATCTATATAAGAGTCATCTAATATGGAACGGAGGGAGTAGCTAGATTAGCAAAATACTTCTACAGGTTCAAATTATCTGATTTTCTAATTTCTAGTAAGTTTGACCGCAGCAGTTTCACAATGTCTCTTAACTATAAATACTAGGTAGTATTTGTGACCTATAGTGCATTGTTGCTTATTTGGTGTTTTATACCACAAACCCTGCATTATGACTTGTTGGTCATAGGATCAAGGCCAGCCTTGAAAGTCAACTCACCATTAAGACCAGTTGCAAACAGAAACCACAGTAAGAGTGCGAACAGTGTCATGAAACCCATGGGATCAATTGTCCACATGCCACAAGACAAGCCTTGTAGCGCTCAAGAGAGCCATCTGAGTGGGTCCTAACCTTGTAAATCCACTTACAAGTTACAAATGATGAGACAAAAACGTGGAGGAAGAGTGACAGGATCCCCACGTGTCAGTGTTCTCAGAGGCAGCAAGCTCCTCTGCCATCGCATGCTGCCATTCCGAATGAAAAATAGCGCCATGATAAAAAGTCGTCTCGCGAACAGCTGCGCCAGCAAAACGAAAGTGGTCAATAGCCAGACGCGGATAGGCACAGTAGCCATAGGTAGGAGTTGGTGCATCAGGAGAAAATAATGCTTCACTAGGAGAAAGAGGCACAGCGAAAGGAGAGAGTTGCAACCGGGGAAGATGACTCATCCGGAGAAGATGGCTTGCCAGTAGAAGTGGCGCATCAAGAGAAGACATCGCATCAGGAGCATGAGAAGAAGATGGCATATCAGGAGAAAACGGTGCATCAGGAGAAGATGGCAGTGACGACGGCGGTGGGTAGAAGAGGACGACATAGACCACGACTAGGCGGGCTTATCCAATCTGAACCAGGAAATTGGGAACATGTGACTGTGATGACATGTCGGGGTGAGAGGCACAGTGGCATGTCGAGGGAGCAGAGAAGCCGGCGGGCGTCTGGTAGGAGGAGAAGCTGGCTGTGCGGCAAGAGCATGTGTGTAGTGGGAAAAAAAACTAGATGACTCTGATACCATTGTGAGGAAATATGCAACTTGTATTTCCTAGAGGCCAACGGAAATTATAGGCAAAAATATACATAAAACCCTTATAAAAATGGGGAATAGCACATCATGTACAGACTAGTATATATCTCTAACAGTATCATGTGCTTTGTAGATTTGGCAATTTATATGTTCCTGGAAAGTTGACATGTATTGCTTGTCGCTGTTACCATTGTGCATGTGCTATGGCTTTGTTTTTTTTTTTTTTGCACAGTAATGTTAAATTAATCTGATCTTGGGGGATATAGAGACAATAAAATGCTAACATGTTCTGTCCTTCTCTGTTCATATGTATCCTGCGTGTTTATGCTCCCTTAATGCGTGCACATGTTGTGTATCATATTTTTTTCAGTAAAGATGTCATGTATCATGTCTGTTCTCCACTTTACAGTTTCTGTTTGTTCATGATGCAGTGAGTAGTATAGCCCATGTGAACTGCGGCCAGTGCCAGACGGTGTTAATGTATCCATACGGGGCATCTTCTGTCAAATGCGCCATCTGCAATTTCATCACAAATATTGGAGTATGTCAATATCTTCTTTGGATCTCTTCATGCTGCTTGCTCAAATGCTCAGTGAAATCAGCTGATTTTAGACTAACTATTTTTCTTGATCCCAGATGAATACTATAAGACCATTGCCACACACAATGCCTGCACCAAGCGGAACTTCATATAGTGTCTCGTCGCCCTCTGCGGTATGTCCATATCATGAGTTCTTATAACATTTACATTGAACTCCAAGGTGATTTACCTCTTCTAATTTTTCTCTTTCCCCCCTGTATCTGGCAGCCACCCATCCAATCGCAGAACGTAACCGTGGTCGTCGAAAATCCAATGACAGTAGACGACAAGGGGAAATTGGTAAGCCGTCTCTGCATTTCGCTACCTTTTCTGCTAGCTGGGCTGCATTTCTACTTGCATTTTCCCAGTGAAGCTACCCCAGATGCTCACACCAGCTGTTGACATTCACGCAGGTGAGCAACGTCGTAGTCGGGGTCACTACCGGCGGCGGCGGGAAGAAGTAGCAAAACGCGCCGGCGGCACACGGTGCAGCCCTGTTTCTATGTGTTTATAATCTGGACTTGGAAACACTTTGTATTATACTCTCCATGTTTGGAGAAGAAGAAAAAACCGAAACAGCGTAAAGACGTTTGTCCTGTTTGTGCCGACAGAAAAAAGAAAAGAAAAGAAAGAGAGAGCGGCGAGCCGACAAAAACCGTAATTTGTTTACACCTTGATGATTCTTGTGTATGTAAAATATGGACTTGACCGTGTGATCAAATTCCTTCCTGGAGGGAAGGGGCCTCGTTCTGGATGAATAACAGCGGTGTGAAATTAACGACTCCATTTGTAAGGGACCAGGTGTAATTTGTGAGTACCGTGTAATTGGAGTACTAGCAGTTGTGGGTATTTAATTTACACACCGTAGGTGACAGAGTACTGGTCAAAGGGGCCTTAGGGTTTAAGTGCAATTATTATTGTTGATGAAGCCATGTTGCGCTCTGTAAAAAGACTATGATACATAAGTGCAACTACTGTTGATGGTAAAGTCGTCCTGTGGTCCATGTAAAAGGGCAAACTGTGTACTTTCTGAATGATTGCAGAAGAAATTATTGATGTTGGGAGGAAAAAAATGTAAAAATATTGGGGTGAGAGAGGCTCGAACTCTCGACCTCAGGATCACTCGCTTCAGCTATGAGACCTACGCGCTAGCCAACTGCGCCACCACCCCTTACTGTTTTCTTACTGGTACAATTGTATTTGTACTCGACTACACATTTTCAGTAAGGTCAAATCTCAATTATATTCTTGTTAGCTGTACCTAACCAGGAAAACTGACTCCTGCCGCAGTGAAGTGTGCCGCATTTTGCCCTCACCTCACATTCCTTCTCTGACACTAGAGATACAAATTCCTGAAAACCAAATCTTCATTTGACACTTCACCTTACAACAACTCTAAACAAAACTTCATTTGTTGACTAATGCAGAAATAAGTAGTCCACGCATGATTTACAATTTTACAGGTAACCCAAACTTGCAAGATCCGATCAGCTCAAATTTGGGAAAAACACATGGCGAGCATATATAATGTAATGTCACCCCCAAAATCCCCAATTCCAAATCACCTACACTTCTTCAAAACCCAATGGACCTTGAGCATTGCAAGAATCCCTCTGCACTCTGCATAGTCCAGCAGGCGAAGCACAACCTCGTATCCATGCACTCGACCCTGCTGCGGGCGTCGGCGCTCTCGGCGACGGCGGTGGCAGCCGTGGTCATGGGGCTCAACAGGCAGTCATATACCGCGGTGGTGGCGATCGTGGGCACCAAGCCACTCAAACAGACTTTCACTACTCAGTTCAAGGACACGCCTGCATTTGTGTAGGGGGCCTCATGCTTGCTTGCCTTACCATTGAAATTTTTGACGGCGTCGTTCGGGTGACCGGTTCTCTGTTTTACAGGTACTTTGTCGTAGCCAATGCTATTGCCAGTCTGTATAACCTAGTGGTAGTGCTGGTTATGAGACGCCTTGTGCAGGGAAGGGTCCAGCGTTTGGTCCTGGTGCATATGATTGACATGGTAATTTCTGTCTCCTTATTACAGTTCATCGGTTAAATTAAATAAATGCCACTTGACTCTCTGTTAAATATAACTTTACCCAGTAGTATTTTTTCACAGTTTCATCAGAGTAAACTTGGATATTACTGAGAAGAATATATTTTTTAGTACACCGACTGATCATTAATATGTGTAAGAGAGCAGAAACCAATCTAATCTAATTAAGTGCATATTCTTTCTTACTATATGGAATTCTTCATGTACAACCACCCTACACAACCAGCCAAACCTGACTAGCAAACTGAATTTCGAAGCCTTCTGATGATGTGCAATTACTGGGCGCCACAACCGGCCAAAATCTGATGAGAGAACTGCCATTTGGAGCCTTCTGATGGGGCTACTATAAAAGCACAGCACTCAATCTAATCAAGGATCTCTTGCAACTATCCAGAACCAGTGGCTTGAGTGAAAACTGCTAGTGCTGTACTTGTATAGACTAGACACCTAAACACCTAGTCTACACAAAATTGTTAGGCTGGGGCCAAAGCCTGTTTCAAGATGTATAGACTAGACACTGTTAGTGGCACTGTAGCATATCTGGCAAAATCTTTTTATTCTGATCTACAGAAACACCTGGCTTCTTATTTATTTTGTTTAATCCTCCTTAATTCTGTTGAATGCCGATGTCCCAGGTCATCATGGTTCTACTGGCCACCGGTGCCGCCACAGCGGCCTCGATGGCCGAGCTAGGCAAGAACGGTAACCTGCACGCACACTGGAACCCGGTGTGCAACAAGTTCGGCTCCTTCTGCACCCGTGGGGGCGTGTCGCTCGTGGCCTCGTTCGTCGGCGTCGCGCTCATGCTAGCCCTGAACCTGCTCTCCGCCGCAGCCAACGCTCCCCGCGCCGTCCTCGCAAGCCAGTGAGCAGTCCCCAGAGTTCTCTCAGACAGCTCCTGCCCAAAAACGTACACTGTTAATGTGTTAATGTGAAGAGCTGTGAGCCAATCCGGCGCATGTGGGAGCCTGCCTGAAATGTGCTGAATTTGGCATGGAGCTGTATCACCTTGCCTGCCCTGAAATGTGCAGGCACATATACCCAGTTGGTTGTGGGGGCTTTAATTGGATCAGCTCAGCTCTTG